>CM076678.1:139457552-140057552 GCA_038501925.1 Xenopus petersii | reverse complement strand
TTGCAGCATAGGCAGACGCAGCTCAGGAGGAACAAATGCCATTCCAATGGGAGTATCTGAAGGAGCAGAAGACTGACCAGCCAGGATTTGGTCGGCCAACTGTGGATACAGGGAGGCAATAATCTTGACTGGAGGGATGATTGACTCTTGTCTCTCAGGAGAGCGATCCACCGGAGTGAAGCTACGAGACAAGGCATCGGCCTTCCGATTCTTGGAGCCTGGGCGATAAGTCAAGATAAAATTAAATCGAGAGAAGAAGAGAGCCCACCTTGCTTGTCTGGGGTTTAGCCTCTTGAGGGACTGGATGAACTCGAGATTCTTATGATCGGTGTAAATCTGAACCGGAATCAGAGAACCCTCCAGGAGGTGACGCCACTCTTCAAGGGCAAGTTTAACAGCCAAGAGTTCTCGGTTCCCGACATCGTAGTTCTGCTCTGCGGACGAGAACTTCTTGGAGAAATAAGCACAGGGGTGCAACTTCCCATCAGCGGGGTGTCTCTGAGACAGGATGGCTCCGGCTCCGACTTCAGAAGCATCAACTTCGATGCAGAAGGGTAGTTCAGGATTGGGGTGTCGGAGGACAGAAGCGGACGTGAAGGCCTCTTTTAAGGACTGAAAAGCTTCAATGGCAGATGGAGGCCACAAGCTGGGTTTACCCCCTTTCCGGATGAGGGCCAGGATAGGTGCAATGCGGGAAGAGAACCCCCGGATGAACTGCCGATAGTAGTTAGCAAATCCGATAAATCTCTGGATTGCCTTGGTACTCAGCGGAAGAGGCCACTCCTGGATGGCAGACACTTTCACGGGATCCATCTCAAATCCCTCAGGAGAGATAATGTATCCTAGGAAGGGGATCTTGGACACCTCGAAGACGCACTTCTCCAGCTTGGCGAAGAGAGAGTTCTTCCTCAGACGAGAGAGTACCTCCTTCACCTGGGAGCGATGGCTTTCTAGGTCTTTAGAAAAGATCAGGATGTCGTCCAGGTACACGACTACGAACCTTCCTAGGAGATCCCGGAACACATCGTTAACAAACTCCTGGAAGACGGCAGGGGCATTGCAAAGGCCGAAGGGCATGACGAGATATTCATAGTGCCCGTCACGAGTGTTGAAAGCCGTCTTCCATTCGTCACCCTCACGGATGCGAATGAGGTTGTACGCCCCCCGGAGATCCAACTTAGAGAAAATCTTCGCCCCCTTCAGCTGGTCGAAGAGCTCTGCAATCAAGGGCAGTGGGTACCTGTTTTTTACAGTGATTTTATTCAGGCCCCGGTAGTCTATACATGGCCGAAGGCCTCCGTCCTTCTTCTCCACGAAGAAGAACCCAGCCCCTGCTGGAGAGGTAGAAGGGCGGATGAACCCCCGCTGGAGATTTTCTTGGATATATTCCTTCATTGCGGTAGTCTCTGCAGGAGAGAGAGGGTAAGTGCGGCCTCTGGGGGGCATGGCTCCTGGCAGGAGTTCGACAGGACAGTCGTAGGAGCGATGAGGAGGAAGGAATTCCGCAGACTTCTTACAGAACACATCGGAGAATTCTTTATAACAAGAGGGAAGAGACTTTAACTCGGTTGAGGAGATAGTTACTTTCCTGAGGGGTTTAGCAGGAAGGCAATGCCGTTGGCAGAATGGGCTCCAACGAGAAATCTGCCCTGTGGACCAGTCTATGGTGGGGTTGTGCAGGCGCAGCCAGGGGAGACCCAAAACAACTGGAACAGCGGGACAAGAAATAATAAGAAACGAAAGTCTCTCTTTATGCAGGGTCCCAACCTGCACAGGTAGTTCGCCAGTGGTCATCGTGAGTACAGATTCCAGAGGTTTATCATCTATGGCGACGATCCGCATGGGAGAAGGCAAAGGAAATAAGGGAATTCCCATGTACTTAGCAAAGAGAGCGTCCATGAAGTTACCCCCAGCTCCGGAATCGATGAAAGCATTCCCGAAGATGGTCTTATCAGACAGACGAACCTGGAAGGGAAGGAGAAACCTGTGTGAGTTTTCTTGGGTCTTCTCCTGAGACTTATCTCGAGACTTTTGAGTAGTGCCCCCTACATGAGTTACCATAGACATACCTCGGGGTACAAAACTCTTAGCCTTTGCAGGACAGGCATTGGCGAAGTGAGAATGTCCGCCACAATACAGACACAGGCCTGACATCCGTCTGCGGAATCTCTCTTGTTCAGTGAGGCGAGTTCTTCCCACTTGCATGGGTTCCTCCTGAAGAGAAATGGATGCTTGGGCAGGCGGGGTGACAGGAGCCTGCAGGAGAGGCCTCTGGAAGCGGGGTGCCAACATGGGTTGAAACTTCCTGACACGATCTCTCAGGGTTTGATGCTCTCTCAGAAGAGTGTCCACCTTGACAGCCAAGGCGATGAGGTCCTCAAGTTGCGTGGGTAATTCACGGGAGACCAGGTCATCCTTGATGCGGAGGGAGAGACCATTATAAAATGCAGTATGATATGCGTCGTTGTTCCAACGAGTCTCAGCGGCAAGGGTACGGAATTCGATAGCATATTCCGCTACACTGCGACTCCCTTGGCGGATTTGAAACAGACGGGAAGCAGCGGATGTCACCCGGCCGGGAGCATCGAAGACAATTCGGAACTCTTTGAGAAATGCTTCTGCGTCATCCATCAGTGGGGACTGCTTCTCCCAGTGTGGAGATGCCCACTCGAGAGCTTTCCCTGCCAGACGAGTAATCACGAACCCCACCTTGGCACGTTCAGAGTCAAATTCAGTGGGGTGTAGGGCAAAGCGAATCTGGCACTGATTCACGAATCCTCGGCAGGCTTGAGGATCGCCATCGTAGAGAGGCGGAGCAGGAATATGTGGACCAGAAGTGGATACCTGGGTAGTCATGGCGGCAGCCGCTAGTGGAGGAGGTGCCGGCAGGGGGGTCGCTGGTGTCAACAAGGAGAGCTTTTCCAGGATCGCCTCCAGCGTGTGTCCCACGTAATTCTGCCGGGCTTCATACGCCTCCATGCGGGAATGCAGGCCCCGAAAGGCCCTGCCGAAATCTGGCTGAGCTTCCTCAGTGGGATCCATGGCCCGAAAATAATGTCAGGGAGCCGGGAGCCCCCTCTGGGGAGTAGTCCGGATCTAGGAGGAAGCCCCTCAGGAGGGATCAGGGTCGTGGTATCCAGGGGTAAGACAAGAGAATAATCAAAGTCCAGGCACAGGTAAGGGGTCACAACAAGGAATCAGGCAGATATAGCAGGGGAAACAGCAAGGGAACCCAGGAATCACTTAGGGAACAGGATCCTATTTTATGCCTCAGGCGTCCTTTTAAAGTAGTTTTTTGGCGCCCTTGCGTCGGCGTCAGCACGTCTGCGACCGACGCACTGCGCCTGCGTCCGTCGCGCCGTAGTGACGTCTTCGCGCCTGCGCACTTGCGCGTAGGCGTCTTTGCTCCGGCGCCGCTACCCACGTGGCGGCCATGGGCGCCGCCATCTTGGGAGCGGCGTCGGAAGAGGTAGCTGCGCCGCCCGGAGCTCCTGGTCCTGCTCCGGGCGGCGATCGTGACATATTGTCTGTCTACTAACTGATGGGGAGAAAACTGGTTAAACTTCTAAAAGAGTTTTAGAATATTTTCTGTTAAGAATGTAATGTAAAATTGAAAATGTTTGTTTTTAAATATTGTGAGCAAAGGCAGCACAGAGGTATAAGGTCATTTCCCTCTACAAACTCTTCAAAAATTGTTATATAAACTTGGGTCTTCAATTTAATTCTGTCTTGGAAGTGGCTCTGCAGTCAATCATTCAGGTCTCAGAAATTTTGACCCTACATACTAATGATATGTGGGCCAGCCCAACGGGTCTAGCTGCTTTGGGCCAACTCCTGCACAAGATTGCTGGCACTGGCATAAATTTAGAGGAAGCAGTCCACCCCACCCCATTTGTGACATCATAGATGGGTGCGTTGAGGTCTACAAATCAAGCAAACCTACCAGGTCGAGTAGAGTTCAGGTTAGAGTAGGGTTCAGGTTAGGAGAGCCCTAGTTAGGGTCAGGGCAGGATTTACATAGCAGGCATCCCTAGGCCCGCTGCTGTTGATTGCCCTCATCCCCTTCCCTTTCTTTGTGCACAATTTTCAGCACCTGGTCTGGAAGACTGGGCATTGGTGCACAGGAATTTTTAAAAACAATTTATCGCCTGCAAATCTCCAGTGCTTCCAAACCAATGCGGGTGTGGTTGGGCAGCATGCCACCCCCCTAAAATTCTGCCGCCCTAGACCCAGGCCTTTCCACAAATCCCGGCCTGGTTATGGTTGGTTGCGGGTCCTTCTTTTCCCGACCTGCACATTAATACTACATGCACAACTTGCTTGTGAGTGTGTCTGAACAATTTAAATTAGGCGTGCACCAAATCCACTAGTTTGGGTTTCATCTGAATCCTGAATCTTACATAAAGGCACAAGGAAATCATAATTTCACATGATTTTAAGGATTCAAATTCTGTTTGACCAGACACTTGGATTTGGCCAAATCTGAATCCTGATCCCAATTCCAGATCCCACACCTGATCCCAATTCCAGATCCCACACCTGGATTCAATACATCTCTAGTTCTGAAGGCTCTTTGATATTGTTATTTTGGATTATGTGTACAGGTATGGGATCTGTTATCCAGAAACTGGTTATCCAGAAAACTCTGAATTACAGGAAGGCCGTCTCCCATAGACTCCATTTTATCCAAATAATCCAAATTTGTGATTTGCTTTTTCTCTGTATTAATAATATATTAGCTTGTACTTGATCCCTACTAAGATATTATTAATCCATATTGTTGGGTTTATTTAATGCTTATTTAAATAATTTTTTTTAGTAATTTAAGGTATGAAGATTATGGAAAGATCCAATATTCGGAAAACTCCATGTCTTTCTAGATAACAGGTCCCATACCTGTAGGAGAAATGCAAAATCTAATAATTAGTGATGAGATGTAGGGTTAGCAATGAATTTTTACCTTTGAAAATGTACAGTCTAGATCAATACACAATGAAAAACTAGTAAAAACTTTCTAGGCAATAAACCAGACATTACTAGGAGAATCAACATATTGTGCTGGAAAAACACAATGCCGGAGTCTCCTTTTGCATCCCGCAGAGAGATCCATAAACAAAGCTCATTCTAACACTGTAGCATAATGCATTCGGTGTAACTCAACCAATATTCTCCCCACTACCACCTCTAAGATTCAGCGATAAGAAGACCCATTAAGATTGCTCTGACTGCTGATTGTTTTTTATTAAAAAGAAAAAGAATTCCCGTTATCTGAACAGGATATTCTGTTATAGGATGAGGGAATTAGGACTGCCTCCATATCATCTAATTAGCAAAAATGTTGATAAGCAGATGCAATCGCATATGATTAGGATCCTTTTAAAAACCATTCCATTAATTAAATAGACAGAGAGTAAACCTCGTGCTTTCCCCTGCTACTGAAATTTTACTGTAATCTCACCTCTATCAGTACTGGGACACTTTGGAGCACTCTCAGTGACAACTGATTACTATTGATTTCTATCCTGCAAGTCTCTTGGTTTTGTTTAGGATCTGTAAAGTGTTGCCTTCAATTTTGCATGCTTTTAAATCATGTAGAGGAGTTTATCTTAACGACTCTGCTGATAAAGTGTTCAGGTCATTGGTACTTTCTCTTCAAAGAACACTGGTGGGGCTGCTTTTTTATTGTTCCTCCTTGAGATTTAAGATACCATAACATTTGTCAACTGAAAGGACTAGTTTCTTGGGACGTATTCGTAAGGCCGGTTATAACATCTACTCTAGGGAGTGCAAGTAGAAAGGGACGAGTTGCTCAAGTGCAGAATGATCTCCTTTCATGGTAAACCTTTAAGTAAAAAACAAAGCCACGCTTGTTCCTTTGTGTCAAGTTAGAAAACAACAGCACAATGATAATTAATGTCAAGGTCCTTCTGATATGGCAAATGAACCGGGGCTGGGGAGAGAGAATCTGGGAGGACGTTTATCTGGGAAGAAGACGTCTCAGCGCAGGAGAAAATAAGTTAGGTGGCACGTTTCAAAAAATGGTGGGCTCCTTGGAAGAGGATTTGCAGATTTTTCGAGTGTACATCCAGACCCGCAGCATTATGGAAACACCCCTAATGGGGTACATTTTAAAAAAGGAGAGATTCAAGTGTGATTAGTAAAAACCCAGGTGCCTTTTAAGTTCATGTACCCAGTACAAGGACATTTAATTATAATATTAGTAGTGGATTCCATCCAACATCGTTTTTATGCCTTAATGGATGACTTGAATTCACGTGCAAATTATTCTACATTTCCTTTTGATTTCAGATCTTTTGTGTGTAAAGCGCAAACACATTCTCGCATACCAATGTACACTGTTGATGAACTGCATACGCAACTTTGCCTGTAGTGTGAAGGCATTACTGTTATTAAATAGCTTACTTATCATGGCAACACAATTCACAAACAGGCAAATTAGGAGGCAGTGCAATGCTGCCCATATGTTTAACCCATCACTGCGGCGATGCGGTTGGAAGTGGTTTCCACTCAGATCATTACTTGAACCACCTCCTCTTCCTTTCCAGACCTCACTTCATCAGCTGGCAGTGGTTACCATGCAGTTCCACCCAGAGCAAGCCACATCCGATCACACTGTCTATCTCTGGAGAGTGAGCAGTTTTCATGGAGAGAGTGACTTCGTATCGAAGGTTTTTTTTCCCTTAGCAAAAACATTTTATGAAAAAAATCTGTTAAAGATTTCATGTTTTTCTATTGTTGTGCACCTTTTTTTTTTACCTAGTGTTAATAATGTTATTAATCTTGCAAAATGCTTACACCTAATTGTAACCGATGGGCAATGCCATGTCACAGCATCACATACTACATGCAATAAAAAAGGGCAGTTGGGAATGCTACAAATGTCACCTGCATTGGAAACAGCTCAAGGGACAGAGAAGAGGAGGGACCACATTACAAAGAAAAGGAAGTAAGAATTTTTGAAGAAAGAACAGTCATGTTAGAGGAGTATTGTAAGGCCAAAGGCCTCAGAGGTAGTGAGGACCAAGGGAGGAGGTAGCAAAAGTCCAAGTTCGCAGTACAGATAGGGATGAGACGAAAGAATGGTCAAACAGGCAACGATATCAGTCCAGGCAGAAGAGGTTCAAAGTCGAGGAATCCAGACAAGAGGTCGGTACACAATAAGCAAGAATATCAGAAGAACACACCCAGGAATAGCAAGCTAAGACCTATAATTGGGCACTGATGACTTCCCAGAGTTCCTTCTTATAGGCCCAGGTTTGGTGCCAATTTTGGACGCATCGGCGTCATAACGTGTGCGCGGATGCGCTGACGTCAGCGACCGACGTGCTGACGTCAGCGACCGACGCGCTGACGTATGCGACCGACGCCGGCGCCGATTATTGACGCCGACGCCCATTCCGTCGCCGGCGACCAATCCGAGTGCGGGAAGAGGTGGGCGTCATCCGGCTGCGTCCGTGAGGAACCAGGGAGCCACCATCTTGGACGCCATCTTGGTCACCATTTTGGAATCCTGACTCAGACTCCATTACAAGTATATGTTAAATACAGGGAAGATTGCAATAAAAAAAAATAGGAGAAGGATTCAGAAACGAGGGAAAAGCAGGAAGGACAAAATGGCTGTTAAATACAGGGCATGTTGGAAAACAAAAATCAGGAGAAAGGTACCGGGAATATCAGGGAGGAAAAATGGCTGCTGGGTCATAAGAAACAGTCAGAAGACACAGAAGAATGCTGAAAATTTGTAGGAATTTAGCAAATCCTTCACAAAAGATTTGGCCAAAGCCAAACCTTAATTTGCATATTTTAAGACAACCCCCCCCCCAAATTACATCATCTAATGAAAAACTGTCACTTTTAGATATCCAGTACTCCAAACTCAAATGGTAATAAGGGTTTAAATCCTGCAAACTGTGCTGGGATTTGGCCAAATCCTGTACCAAGCCCTAGATATGGCGCCTAAAATGGACAAGGAAAGTATGAATGTTTAGAAGGGAAGTGAAAGAAAAAAAGATGAAGAAACAAAAAGAAGAAAACAGAAGAACAGTTAGGTACTAAATATTCTTACAACATTTTCAGAAAACAGAGGAGGGAGTGGGGAGTTGAGAGAAAGGGGGCAAGATAAGAATGTCAAGTGAAGAACGTAAGGAAGCAAGCAGGGAAGCAACACTTTAACAATGATCAAAAAATGGACTGATCAGGCAAGTCATTGCTACTCTTCAGAAGACATTGCCCACAATTAATTTATATGCAGGAACCACCTTTTTAGAAACAGAGAAGCACTGTATTCTATATTCAGATCAGGATTCAGCCAAATCCTAGCTTTTTTCGTCAGATTCAGATTCAGCAGAATCCAAGTGCCTGGCCAAACAAATTCAACTCTTAACAATGGAAGGTGTTGATTCTTATTTGTGCACTTAATTTCACTAAATTTAATATGGCACCCCCCTGCACCCCTATAGTTAAACCATTGATTAAGGATTTGGCCCAATCCCAGAGCTTTGGTATGATTTGAAATCCGACAAATCCTTGTTCCAAATTTTGGAATTTGCACCAAACAGCTGACTTGTGTGTGCATATATATATATATATATATATATATATATATATATATATATATATATATATATATATATATGTGTGTGTAAATGTTTTATATTTTCATAATGTGTTGCAGAGTATCTTTACAGGGATATCATATTGTTGAAAAACACATATGCTTAAATCCAAAGCTATTTCTGATACATCTGAGCTAATATTCTTCAATTTTATTTTATTATTGGGTTACTATTGGGCCCAGCACTGTCTATTAATGAGGTTCCGCATCAGAGCAATCCCAGTTACTACTGCTGTTTTAAATTGAAGGGATCCTGTCATCGGAAAACATGTTTTTTTACAAAATGAATCAGTTAATAGTGCTACTCCAGCAGAATTCTGCACTGAAATCCATTTCTCAAAAGAGCAAACAGATTTTTTTTATATTCAATTTTGAAATCTGACATGGGGCTAGACATTTTGTCAATTTCCCAGCTGCCCCTGGTCATGTGACTTGTGCCTGCACTTTAGGAGAGAAATGCTTTCTGGCAGGCTGCTGTTTTTCCTTCTCAATGTCACTGAATATGTCTCAGAGGGACATGGGTTTTTACTATTGAGTGTTGTTCTTAGATCTACCAGGCAGCTGTTATCTTGTGTTAGGGAGCTACTATCTGGTTACCTTCCCATTGTTCTTTTGTTTGGCTGCTGGGGGGGGGGGGAAAGGGAGGGTGTGATATCACTCCAACTTGCAGTACAGCAGTAAAGAGTGATTGAAGTTTATCAGAGCACAAGTCACATGACTTGGGGCAGCTGGGAAATTGACAATATGTCTAGCCCCATGTCAGATTTCAAAATTGAATATAAAAAAATCTATTTGCTCTTTTGAGAAATGGGTTTCAGTGCAGAATTCTGCTGGAGCAGCACTATTAACTGATCCATTTTGAAAAAAAAAATTTTCCCATGACAATATCCCTTTGAGTTTACATTCGGGTGCCAATTTCTATTATTATTATTATTATAGATAACCAATTATCATTTCTCTGTAGTGAAATGTAAAGAGGTCCTACTTATATGTATAATTGACTTATAGACTTTGGAATTATTAGAGCTGCTGGTGGCCATTTATCTGTGACATTAAAATCATGTGTCCCCAAGCCATCAACCTGCCAAGCTGCGGCTGGATTGAACAGAAAATAAAAAGAAATAATTAGTATTTCAGTAGCGGAGGATTCCAACTCTGCCCAAAGGTTTGAAGGAAACTACGGTTATAAAGTTCTTCAAAGACAAATGCTAAGTAATTATGGGATGCAGCGGCCGCCAATGTGAACCACTGTGGAATCATGAGATATTAAATTAAAAATGAATATAAGGGAATACGCAAATGTATGATATGTCCCATGATTACAATCAGGATGTAAAATGTCATTTGTATGCTGCTCAAAGTACAGACAATGCAGCGTACAAATGATGCTATTCATTTAGTCATAACAGAAAACTGTTATGTTATACAAACTCTTCAAAGGAGTCTTTTAGACAAAAAAAAAATATCTTACATAATGATCACATTGTGAAGTTGAAATAGCCAGGGTGTTAGAGTTCTGTGCACCCACTCACAAGGCTCTGCTGCTGAATCCATTTACAGAAAGGCTTATTTTATACACCAGGGTGTGAGAGAGGGCAGGTAAACACAGTGCAGTTGAAAAAACTCAAGCACATATTTCTATGTGCAATATAAATAGGAAGCTGCTTTATATATGCATATTTTGTGTGTGTTTTTCCCGAGCAACTATTGCAGTGGCGTCTCGGGGTAGGGCAGTGACGTCACTGGGAAGGGATATGGGTGAATCGGAGACAAGGAATTGGCAGAACAGGGAGTTTAAGGTCTTAAGGGTCTGGCCACATGGGCAGATTCAGTGAGATAAGTCGCCAGGTGACAAATCTCCTCTCCTTCGACTAATCTCCCTGATCTGCTTTCCCCTGCCTTCCGCTGGCTAAAATGTAAATCGCCTGGGGGCAGGCACACAGAACGCTTAGTTTTCCGAAGTTGCCCGTAGCTGCCTCACGAGCAAACTTCGGGCGACATCGGAAAATGAAGTGGTCCATGTGCCTGCCCCCAGGCGATTTACATTTTAGCCGGTGGAAGGCAGGGGAAGGCAGATCAGGGGGTTTCCGCGTAGAAGAGGAGATTTGTCGCCTGGCGACTAATCTCCCTGAATCTGCCTGTGTGGCCAGACCCTAAACGGCTGGGTTCAGGGAGGTGAGGGAATGATAGGGAATTACATACATATGCATCGCATTGTGTAATTCTAATAATGGCCCGAGCCAAGATGGCAACTGTCGGAATGGCCTTGCCAACTAATTCGTATGACACAATTTTTTTTTTTTATTTCAATATTTTTTATTGCAAATATTTGTCGTTTACATCTTATAACGGTTGTTTTGCTTTTACTTTTACAATTCCAATTATGCACATCCATATATTGTCCCATGTCTCAAATAAACATCATATATATTACAATTGTAGAACTCATTATTTAGCCTCATGAGTTTGATAAGATACAAATTATACATAACTATATAACGTCGTTTATGAGAGGTAGGGGGTAAATGCAATAACGTATAAATAATAACATTTTAATACAAAGGAAAAAAAAAACGTAGTAATCGTAGTATTGTTGATCAATATAACATTAGTTCTGTACAGTAAGTAGTACTTCCCTTTGTTTTTGTTAAAAACCATCTAATATGATAAAGTGTTCCTGTGAAATCTATTTGGATAGTGATATTGTATCCATGGGTCCCAAACCTTCGTGAACTGTTCCTGTTTATCTAATGCTATGCTAGTTAATGTTTCCATAATGAATACATTATCTATTCTATTTTTGACTTCTGATGACACGATTTTTGATGGTGGCGCAGTGGCAAAGAGGATTTTCTGGCTGATGCCAACTGAGCTTATTGATTTCAGTATCTTCCTTAGGTTCATCTGGAGTATGCAGAGCAGTTTTGGACTCCAGTCCTTAAGAGGGATATAAATGAGCTGGAGAGAGTGCAGAGACTAAGTGCAACTAAACTGGTTAGAGGGAGGGAAGACTTAAATTATGAGGGGAGACTGTCAAGGTTGGGGTTGTTTTCTCTGGAAAAAAGGCGCTTGCGAGGGGACATGATTACACTTTACAAGTACATTAGAGGACATTATAGACAAATGGCAGGGGACCTTTTTACCCATAAAGTGGATCAGCGTACCAGAGGCCACCCCTTTAGACTAGAAGAAAAGAACTTTCATTTGAAGCAACGTAGGGGGTTCTTCACAGTCAGGACAGTGAGGTTGTGGAATGCACTGCCGGGTGATGTTGTGATGCTGATTCAGTTAATGACTATAAGAATGGCTTGGATGATTTCTTGGACAGACATAATATCAAAGGCTATTGTGATACTAAACTCTATAGTAAGTATAGGTATGGGTATATAGAATTTATGTGAGGGTATGGAGGGGTCTGTGGGAGTGTGTAAATGTATGGATGCTGGGTTTCATTTGGAGGGGTTGTACTTGATGGACTTCACTATGTAACTATGTAACTATTTAACCTTAGCATCACTGGTCGACCATATGCTATATGTAGAAGGCAATACTGTCAAATTTGTCAATGGGGCAAAACTGCATCTGGGCAGTAAGTCATAATAACTAAGCAAATGTATGACTTTATTGCAACCTACAGCTAGTTGAAAAATGCAAATTGTGAATTGGTTGCTATGGGTTACTGCCTATGTGCAAATTTGCCCCAAGTGCATTGGCTGGAATTAGCTAACCAATAAGCTATACGGGGCAATTTGCTCATCTAACTGTATAGCAAAACTGTAAAATATGCAACGATTACAGCCTGTGGGTCAATTAGTAAACCAAAGAAAAAGAACTGAAGAAGGGCCATGTTTCTAGAACAATTCTTTTTCAGATTGCAGCATGGTAAGTTCAGCGAGAGAGAGAGAGAGAGAGAGAGAGAGAGAGAGAGAGAGAGAGAGAGAGAGAGAGAGAGAGAGAGAGAGAGAGAGGAAAGATAAACATGTTCAGTGGAAAATACAGCTTTAGAAGATAGTCAGTTAGCGTGGCCTTTGCTAAGGACCATGCCCAGTGTTCCCTGTTAGTAAAGTAACACGAGGATGTGAATAATCAAAACTGATAAAGAATAGAAAAAAATATATTGCTATGGATTTATCTCAAGATTAACCCCTGCCATGCAAAATGGACTGCAAACAGGCTGCTTAGAGGATCCATCAGGAAAAGAACGGGTTATTCATTTCCGTGCAGGCCACAGACCAAAGATAATATGTTATTTCATTCAGCATGGCTCTAACATAAGGTTTTACAGCAGTGTGAATTTGCATTACAGTCTGGCTCATAGTGCAATACTCCAGGCCTATATTTACTCCGTCCCTCTGCAGAACAACTGATGTTATCACAGTCTGATTTAATTTCAAAGACGGATTGTGATTTGGCAGGGAGGGGGAAAGAAATAGCTAATCAGAAGTAACCATCTGCTCAGTTGCCATGGGAATATTACTCCCAAATAAATGTGCTTCTTAGCCAAAATCACAGATAACAGCGACATAAAGGGAGGGAGGAGCTTTTGTACTGAAGAAAAAGTGTCTCTTAGGGGCAGAGAAAGTGAAAGAATACGGTACGTGCCGTATAGTGGGATGTTGGGGAATATTCGGAGGGATAAGCACTTAGCACGGAAGAAATATATTATTATATTGTATTTATTATTATAATATTTCTGATTCAAGGCCCACTTATTCTAAAATACACTTATATGGAAGAGTCTATTGCGGCATTATCATAGCCCCGCAGAATGTGCGACACATACATGCACTGTTCTGTAATTTCCATCCATTATGCAGAAACCTGTTATCCAGAAAGCTGCAAATTACAGGATGGCCATCCCCCATAGACTCCATTATAATCAAATAATTGCAATTTTTAAAAATGATACCCTGTAATAATAAAACAGTAGCTTGTACTTGATCCCATCTAAAATAGAAATAATCTTTATTGAAGGCAAAACCATCCTATTGGGTTAATTTAAATTTTAAATTATTTTTTAGTAGACTTAAGGTATGGAGATCCAAATTAGGAAGAGTTCCCTTATCCAGAAAACCACAGGTCCCAAGCATTCTGGATAACAGGTCCCATACTTGTACTTTATAGGTAGGTTCTTGGTCTTTCCAAATGGCTAATGTAGATTTACACGCATAGATTATTGTATACTTTATTTAGGCCAAGCATCACATTAAAGAGACACTGACACATTGGCAAATGTACTGCTTTGCCTTCCCCAGGACCCGAAGCTCCTGATTACAGATCACTGACTCATTACAGATCACTGTAATGAGTCAGGTTATGATAAATGGTTCTTGTAGATCTAAAAATCCTGCCATCCAGAGGATATTGCATCTTGGGCAGGACGAGGCAGCAAATTTACAACGTCTTTTTTCTTTGTTAACTAAGGAAAATCAGAATTTAATATAGGATAATCTGGATCACAATAAAACTGATGAAGAGGAATTAAGGTCAGGGTTATTGGGTTGCTTGGATTTTCCAATCTAGCTACACTTGGACATAAACAGATGAAGAACCGGCAGGAAATTTTGAGAGTACACGAGACAACCCATGCTAGCTTGATGTATGTACATTCTGTAAAAAAAATCCAAGGTTATGAAGCACAAGCATTTACAGCCGATTTCACTTGGACAGGTGTCATACCAAGACCTTTAACCTCCAGTTAGTGATGCATGAGGCTGGAAAGCGCTGATTAACATCTTCTCAACCCCAGCCCAACAGAACCTGAGGATGAGAATGGAATTTTATTGCATTTGCAAATCATCGAGGTGGAGGGAAAAAGAGAGCCGAGCATGAAATCATTTTAAGGATTCGGATTCGGTTCGGCCAGGCACAAGGATTCGGCCGAATCCTGCTGAAAATGAGCGAACCCTGGCCGACCCTGGATTTGGTTCATCCTTAAAATGTCTACATCAATTAAGGTGGCCATAAACGGGCAGATAAAGCTGCCGATATCGGTCGTATGGACCAATTTGGCTTATCTGCCCGTGTATGGGGGCCTCCGACGGGTCGAATTACGATACGCCAAGGGGCTCCGACGATCGAATTACGACGGGTTGGTCGGTTAAAAATCAAACCTTCCCGATCAATATTGTGGCCAGATATTGATCGGGAAGGTTTGATTTTTAACCGTCCGACCCATCGGAGCCCCTTGGCGTATCGTAATTCGATCGTTCGGCCATACAGCTGAACGTTCGAATTACCCCCGATATAGCCATGCCGCTAGTGGCATATCGGGGAAAGATCCACTCGTTTGGCGATGTCGCCAAACGAGCGAATCTTTGAGTGTATGGCCAGCTTTATTCCCCTTCATATATCTGATGATATCACTAAGGACAAGTTATAAGCATATTCAGTTATGGGGCCTGTTATCCAGAAGTCTTGGGACCTGGGATTTTCTGGATAAGGAGCCTTTGTGTAATTTGCCCTAAAAATAAATCATTTAAACATTAAATAAACCCAATGGCATTGTTCTGCCTCCAATAAGGATCAATTATATCTTAGCTTGGATCAAGTACAAGGTACTTCATTATTACAGAGAAAAAGAAAATACTTTTTAAAAATATTTTATTAAAATTGAGCCGGTCTTTGTAATTTCTGGATAACGAGCTTCCAGATATTGGATCCCATACCTGTATATTACAAGATATTCACGGCTCTTGTGTATTATAGCACAATTCTTTCATACAACAGATGACTAGACCAAAAAGTACTTTAACAAAGAAAGATCTGCGAGAAAGCAGGAGGGAGCCAAGGCTTTAAATGGCTATTAGCTATTATTTTAGTTTATCTTTCGAAGCAAAATAAAGCGGATTATTAGAAATAAAAAGAAATTCTGAATAAAGGTTTGTTTAATGTGGTTGACTCCTGCTGCTGCTCTTTATGAGATTCAGTGGCAGGTAAAGGCTTGATGATTTTAACTATTTCACCGGAGGAAAGGGATAAGATGCAGATAAGCAGGCGACACAGTGCAGCTAATTACAGTCCTAGGCTGCTGAAGCAGAGAGTGCCAGATAGATGGAGATAAAGCGTTCAGGCAGCGGATTTCTATTAAGAATGAAGATGCCACTCCTGTTGCAGCTACAGAATGCTAATCCTCCATCCTCTTGTATGTATGATTTATTTCTTCCTATTCCATACAGCCGGTCACAGCTGCACCACTAGAATTTGTTCAGGGGGGATCCAAAAGAGAAGTAAAGGACTCCCCCGTGGCAGATACGTGTGGCTTTGTTTATCTAGAAATGATGTATGGCGCTGTTAGGCACAGTGGACTCCACCACTATCTCCATACTTAATGAGAAGCACATGGCACTATCTGTGTCACTGATTTGTTTTTTCAGTATAGTTTCAAAGTGTTGTTAAAAAAAAAAGTCCCTTCATCTTTGTTTATTTCATAAGCCAGTCTTCTATCTGGAAAGGTTCATCCCGTGGATCACAAGGAATAACAAAAATGTTTCCATTTTAGCTTGTTTCACTGAAATTTTAAAGGTGTCGTTCACTTTTAAAGGAGAACTCAACCCCCCCACTAACAAAAACCCCCTACCAAGTACCCAGGTCCGCCATCAGGTAGGCACAGGGGGTACAAGTGTACCGGGCCGGGCCTGAAGGGGGGCCCAGCAGTGCTCAACTCTTGAAAGAGTCGCGCCCCCCTTTACAGCGCCGAAGCCCGAAGCCGTGACGCCTCCTTCCGAAGCCGTGACGCCTCCTTCCGAAGTCTTGAATGCAGAAGTGCCAAAAAGCCTAAGTCTGAAGCGGCGAAAATACCCGAAGCCACGAAAACAGCCGAAATTGAAGTCCTAAAGTGGCGAATAGACCCGAAGTCATGAAAAGAGGCAAAGCCACGAGTTCAGTTCCTCTGAACACCAATGTGTGTTTGTTTTTTTTGTAATCCCCTGGCCACCAATGTATTATATTAATACTCATAGGGCCCTGCCACCAATGTATTTTTAAAAAATATTCGTTGGGGCCCCAATTTTTTTTAACTTGTGAGGGGGGCCCAGGCACCAATTTTTTTTTAACTAATAGGGGTGCACTTGTCACCAATAGCTTTTTATAACTTGTGTGGGGGGGGGGTTACCCGTTTTAGGGCTGATGTCTGTGTGGTCTTTTAACTGTGATGTAGATTGGGCGAAATCTGGGGTGGGGCCTGGGGGCCAGGGTGGGCGCGGCCCAGAGGGCCCCAAAAATTGTGTTGTACAGGGCCCCATGATTTCTAATGGCGGCCCTGCCAGTACCTTACATAGTTCCCCCTCCTTGCTCTCCCCCCCCACATAAGTGATAACACCTATAAGTGCCCCTAATCGCCTATAGGAGCAGAGTAAGTGCAGCGGAGCTCATGGGCGCCATCTTTCTGCTCTTCGGATTTTTTCGGGTCCTCTTCCTTCCCTTTGGCAACTTCCCTCACTTTTGGTGCACGACCAGTTGCTACGAACCAGAAAACTGCCCCAGATGCGCATGCGCCAATATGGCGCTCACTTCCCCAATAAATGTGAAGAGCCAGAAGATGGTGCCCACGAGCTCCACCTATAGGCGAGTAAAAGATTAGGGGCATTTATAGACATTATCACCTATGCGGGGGGAGAGCAGGGTGGGGGGGACTATGTAGGGTCCTTTGTAGGGGTTTTTATTAGTGGGGGGTTGAGTTCTCCTTTAAGTTGACTTTTAGTATGTTATAGAATTGCCAATTCTTAGCAACTTTTTAATTGATATTCATTATTTATCTTTTTTATTATTTGCCTTCTTCTTCTGACTCTTAGGGGTCACTGACCCCATCTAAAAAACAAATGCTCGGTAAGGCTACAAATGTATTGTTATTGCTACTTTTGATTACTCCTCATTCGAATCAGGACTCTCCTATTCATATTTCAGCCTCTTATTCAAATCAGTGCAGTCATTTAGACCCTAGTAACCCGAAGGCTGAAATTGCAAACTGAGGAGCTGCTGAATAAAAAGCGAAATAACTCAAAAACCCACATATAATAAAAAATGAAAACCATCTGCAAATTGTCTCAGAATATCACTCTATACATCGTACTAAAAGTTTGATGTAGTATAAAAAAGTTAAATCTTAGTCGGGATCAAGTACAAGGTACTGTTTTATTATTACAAAACATTTTTTTTTAAAAAAAAAAATCTAGATTATCTGGATAAAATGGAGTCTATGGGAGACAGCCTTTCCATAATTCTGAGATTTCTGCATAAGGGGTTTCCTGATAACATATCCCACACCTGAACTCTAACCAGGTGTTCACTTCAAGCATAATGGCTCTCAGTTGTGTTTCCCAGGGACTTTTCTCTACCATCTGCCCCAGTAGCTATCCTAGAGGGGGGGGCCCTGGTGCGTGACGCGCAGCCGGGCCCTGCCCCCCTCCGTACGGCCGAATTTGGCCGCATTTTCATTGGCAAACGGATTGCCGGTGGGCCCTGAGGGGGTGCGGGCCCTGGCCCGCTCGTACCCCCTGCTCCCCAGTAGTTCTGCCACTGCTCTGCCTTCTTTCTTTATATATACCTGCGCCCGACCCAACCTCATAGATGACATCACAGAGGGATACGTTTAGATGAGTTTAGACTGCTGGGTAAACCACTTAGTGGTTTGATCATACCGGCACTTTCAACAAAAAACGTCAATGTGCCTGGGTGCAGAATCATCAAATAATCTCAATACCTCCAGAAGGATCCGCACTCACAGGACTTAAAAATAAAAAAAAAATTTTCATTTTATTTCAGAGCTGACGTCTTGGCACAACCCAAGGCCTTTTCTCACTTTAAGAAAGGCTTTGGGTTGGGCTGAAACATCTGAAGATATATATATATATATAGTGGTGAGCACAACTTTCCCTTGATATATACATATATTCTGAGACAATTTGCAATTGGTTACTATTTCTTATTATTTGTAGTTTTTGATTTATTTAGTTTTTCTTATTCAGCAGCTCTTCAGTTTGCAGTTGCAGCAATCTGGTTGCTAGCAAAATTACCCTAGCAAACATGCATTGATTTGAAAAAGAGACTGGAATATGAATAGGAGAGGACCTCTATAGAAAGATGAGCAATAAAAAGCAGCAACAACAATACATTTAGATGAGGTCAGTTGACCCCAATTTGAAAGGTGGAAAGAGTCATTAGTAAAATAAAAATAATTAAAAAACTATAAAATTAATAAATAATGAAGACCAGTTGAAATGTTGCTCAGAAATGAACGTTCTATGGCATACTAAAAGTTAACTTAAAGGAACAGTAACACCAAAAACTGAAAGTGTTTTAAAGTAATGAAAATATCATGTAGTGTTGCCCTGCACTGGTAAAACTGATGTGTTTGCTTCAGAAACACTACTATAGTTCATATAAACAAGCTGCTGAGTAGCAATGGCGGAAATTGAAAAATGGCTATATGGCACAGGATAAATAATGGATAACAGATAACATTATGTTCTACAGAGCTTATCTGCTATCTGCTGTGTAACTTGAGTCTTTTCTCATTTGAATGGCTGCCTCCATGGCTACACAGCAGCTTATTTGTATAAACAATAGTAGTGTTTCTGATGCAAACACAGCAGTTTTACTAGTGCAGGGCAACACTGCATTATATTACTTTCAAACTATTTCATTTTTTGATGTTACTGGTCCTTTAAAGGTGAATCAGCCCTTTAATTGGAGACAAAAAGGGTATAGTAAAAACAAAATATTTTACAATGTACATAGTTATTAGAAAATTTGAATTTCCATAAAGCGCACCCTTTGTAGAAGTTGAAAATTAATATTGAGATGTGTCAGAAGAACAAGAAACGGCACAGAGGAGTGATAAATATGAAAGTCCACTGTCACAGTTTTGGAACAGCCGACTGTAGTTGGGGAGAGTTAGGAGCGGAACTGGATCAGACACTTTTACTCAACCTGATCTAGTTGCTTCGAGGCAAGTGCTGCATCAAGAGATGGTTTATGCAAAATGCATGTGATCTGAGCATGTTTAAAGGGAAGTGGAAATATGCCAGACCGTAAGACAAAGATTGAATAAATGAGTTAAAGCTGGGGTTAATGTTTAAGAGAATAACAAATAAGCTCTGAGGGAAGTCAACCAATAAGGCAGACATTGAGGTGCAGTGATAAGCGGCATGTTGGAGTGAATAAGCAAAAGGATAGAGTAGTAATTGGGTAAGAAGTGTAGTCGGCTGCATGAAGAATGATGGGAGAATATGTCATGTGAGGTAGCAGATAAAGCTTTCTTCTGGCTTCTTTTATTCTCTGCTTCATATGGAAATAAAATAGAAATACAGCTAAAGTACTAAAACTGTTACAGAGCAGCACTGTATCTTCATTAGTGTTTGGGGTTGAATACAGAGAATTTTACCCACTTAAAAAATTGGAAACTAAGGGCCTGAATTCCCACACAGAATTCACTGTACGCTTAAAGGGGTTGTTCACCTTTAAATTAACTTTTAATGTGCCATTGAGAGTGAAATTCTGAGACAATATGCATTTGGTTTTTATTTTTTGTTTTTTTTTTGGTTATTTAGCTTTTTATTCAGCAGCTCTCCAGTTTGCAATTTCAGCAATCTAGTTGCCGGGCAACTAAATCTCCCCGAATCTCCAGGTGTGCCCTAACCCAGAGCATTTGTTTTTTAGATGGAGTCAATGACCCTCATTTGAAAGGGGAAAAAAGTCAAAAGCATATATTATATATATAAATATTCTATATTATATTTTTTTTCAGAAACAGAAAACATTTTTAATTGAGTATATTTAGAAAGATTCTTATTTCAGTAATAGAAGCTTATATCACATTTTCATTTTTGCAATAGTTTCTCTTTAACAAAAGGTTACATTTAAAGAGCCACATTACACTTAGAATTACACGGAAAGGCAGGCTCACTTAGAGAACAGTTGAACTGTTGAACTGCGGTTGAAAAGACGTGAGTCTTTTTTCAACCTCATCTGTTACGTTACTATATGACTATATGAATATATACCGTATATACTCGAGTATAAGCCGAGTTTTTCAGCCCCCAAAATATGCTGAAAAACTCTACCTCGGCTTATACTAGGGTCAAGCGCAAAAACGTCTAAGAATAGTCGCCGGCGCCTAAGAATAGTCGCATGCGCCTAAGAATAGTCGCCGGCGTCCAAGAATATTCGCCGGCGTCCAAGAATAGTCTCCAAGAATATTTGCCGGCGTCCAAGAATAGTCGCCGGCATCCAAAAATGAGACGCCGGCACCTCCAATGGGAGCAGAAACCCTCAATTTTTTGATTGAAACTTACCAGAAGCTGCTGCATTTCTCACCCTAGGCTTATACTCGAGTCAATAAGCTTTCCCAGTTTTTGGAGGTAAAATTAGGTACCTCGGCTTATACTCGGGACGGCTTATACTCGAGTATATACGGTACAATATACTTGCTTAGTACAGATTAATTACTATGTTGACTAGTGTTATGGTTCTGTTATTTTATGTGAAAAACAGGATTTGTTTTGTACACCCTAATTAAATTACAAAATCACTTTATAGAGAGAGAGAGAGAGAGAGAGAGAGAGCTATAATTACCTGATTATATATTTACTAAAGTTAAAAAAGAGTAAAACCCCCTCTCTGTCTAGTTGCCGACCAATTATTAATACCACGTTGATTGCCAATATCTATATTGTTCAGTTCTTCAGTTTCTAATGATTGTGAATAATTTCAATAAATATTTAAAAAACCAATTGTATTCGTTATTACGTGATGGTGTCTGAATCGAGAAGGTGATTACCCTGTTAGGTACTTTGTGCCGTTAAGTAATAATTATAAATTACTTATAGTATACTAAATTAAGTGAATATAAATTACTTAAACGATTTGGATTAATTGATTAAAGTGCTAGTGTAAATTTTATTCTAAATTCATGATTATAATAACAAAATAAATCGAATTAATAATTGTGCCTGCACAAGTCCGGGTAATAAATTAATTCAGAAATACCACAATTTAATAAAAGAAAAATGTGACTGAATTCATTACAAACATTTGCTGAACAGAAATGAATAAAAAACAGGGGGAAAAACAACCCCCACTAAAATGGTAAATTGTAATTGGTTTGCACACCTCAGCCAAGGCTGATAGGTGTTTGAAAGTGAAAACGTTGATTAAAAAATCGTATCAATATGTCCACATGAAGACCAGCATTGAATAAAAGGGTAGAAAATGAAAGTGGTAGGAGTGGAGAAGTCCCAAGAACTAACTGCCTACGATTTTTCTAAATTCTGGGACCCCACAAGAGGGAGAAAGTAGGTCACTGTAGTCTCAAAATTACCTTGCTAGCTCTTTAATTTTTCTAATCTTCCCTAAAAAACTACAAATCCCACAGTGCCATTTGATTGCAGTAGAGGTTAAGAGAGAGCAGAACCAATGCGGCCTTAAAAAAACTTGGAATAATTCCAAATATAAAATAGTATTAAAATCAAGCGATCACTCAAAAACAATTATCAGAGCGTTAAAAAGTGTGCCACCGCGTTTTTCACCTCCTGGCTTTATAAAGGCAAAATCTGAGGTTCTGTTATTTTATTCATCATCCAAAAAGCTTGGGACCTGGAGTTGAATGTTTTTTGTTTTTTTTTACAGATTTAAACCTTTAAAAGATGCAAATGTTTTGCAATGAGTATGCAGGGGCAAATCAGCGTCGGAGTGGGTCAAAGGCGGGCAGCATTGATAGCGTATTGCTCTCTGCATTAGCGTAGCCGAATTTCCGGGTTAAAACCTGAAAATTCGGCTTATTAAAGTTACAAGAGGCGTCTTTTTGCCGCCACTTGTAACTGGCCACTCGCTGCCGCTTGAGACAAGGTTCTCACCTTGCCTCATGGCAGGAGCGGCCCTATCAGTATGGATTTATGGTTGCTTCATTTATATATAAATTAATAAGGGCTGTATGATTATGATTCAGTAATACAGACACACACGTGGAGATTCGGGGAGATTTAGTCGACAAATTGCCTCTTCTGCGGGCGACTAATCTCCCTGAACTGCCTTCCTACTGACTAGAATCTAAATCGTTGGTGAGATGGCACTCGGAGCGATTCGTTTTCCGAAGTCGCCTTTACTTGTGAGGAAATTTCGGGCAACTTCGGAAAGCTGGTCATTTTTCATTAATCAGTAGGGGAAGGCAGTTCGGGGAGATTGTCGCCCCCGAACAAGAGGCGATTTGTCTAATCTCCCCGAATCTGCCCATGTGCCCTTACCTTTAGGATTATCTGGGTCTGTGTTGCAGCAATGCCTCAGTTATTCCTTTTCAGCCATGTTTTAAATGGACGTGATCTCTAATGAAGGAATTGTCATCCTTTAACATTTTTCAGTTTTCAACTTCAACTGTTATTTTGCACGATACATAGGGGCACATTTACTAAGGGTCGAATATTGAGGGTTAATAAACCCTCAAATTCAACCCTTGAAGTTAAATCCTCGAAGTCGTAGTCGAAGGTCGTAGTAGCCTATTCGATGGTCGTATCCAAAAAAATACTTTGAAATTCGAAGTTTTTTTGCTTCGAATCCTTCACTCGAGTTTAGTAAATGTGCCCCAAACAGTATATTATCTCCCAAATAATACAGTAACATCAAAACCAAAAAAATTCTGGGAAAATGTAATTTTGAGCACACACACATATAATTTGGGCCATTTATACTTGTAGGACCACCTAGAAGCTTCTATTTCTACTCATTCCAACTAAAATGAAACAATTTGTGCTTCCCCTTTAAGTCCGAAATCCATGTTTATTCTTGGAACTTGTTGTGTATGCTACTCTTGCTGGTGTTATCTTATCAGTGTGGCTGAATAATGATATGATTTCTTGGTTCCTTTGAATAGCTGCCAGGAAAGCACTTATTCTGGAATATTATTGTGATATTTGGCCAGTACTTCACATAATGGTTTTTAAGTTGCCTGTGGCTGACCATTTTATTATACTGTTTTAGAAAGTGCTGAGTCTTTATGGGACAGTCTGACAGCGGCTGAAATTTAAATGTTGTGCACCTCACATATCAAGCAATCGGTAGTACTTTGACACATTTCATAGACTGGACACAGAGTAAAGCTTGTAGCAAACTCCAGCACTTCCTATGCAGTCAGCCTCATCAGGGCAATGTCAGTCCATGGCTACAGGGGCAGCTTTAGGGGACGAGCACATAGGTACCCACACAGGTACCTATATAAATGAAAAAAATGCTAAAATCAAATGCCCAGCATGCTGATGTATACTAAATCCGGCTTCAGAGCTGAGGCTGGGGGTACCTGCTGGGGCTGCAGCCGCAACCTCCCTTTGGCCCCGCATGTACCTTATTCTTTTTGGAGCCATGATTATAGCCATGGGGAAGGTCAGGGAGCAGCGCCCAGGGTTTCTAGCCAAGGATTGGTTTTGGGTCGGTGGAGCCCACCTTGTTTTTCCCAGTGCAGGGCCAGTCCAATCCTGCCTTCTCCCGGCAGTTGGTGTATGTCCGGATAGGCTCTTGCTCCGCCCCCTCTACAGTATTTATAGACCTGCGCCCACCCCACAATGACATCACAAAAGGACGAGGCTGGGCAGGTGCGAGTCTCTAAATTGACAGGCCGGGTAGCCATCCCGAACCAGCCCAACCCAGGCCGGCCAGCACATCACTACTGGGTACACCAGTACTGGAACCCATCATTTTCTGGGCCCCTCAAAGTATTATATTATAAGTAGTGTCTTATAATATTTAAAAATTCATGAAGGACCAAATTAGATAAACCTCAGACCCCAGAGGGTTACATGGGCAGGGTCGGACTGGCGGGACACCAAAAAAAACCCGGTGGACCCCAGCCAGCCCAGACCCCCTCCCCTGATCTCCTGGGCCCCCCCAAAAAACAAATAGTGGTAGCAAGCGTTGTGCTTGCTTTTGCGCATGTGCACTGCTAGGGTGTTTGTGCATGAGTGCCACCATTCGTGCATGCGTACAACAGTGTTGGCGCATGTGCGGGGGGGGGCCCACAGAGGTTTGGAACCCAGTGGGCCCCCCAATGTCCAGTCTGACCGTGTACATGGGTTTTTGATCATAAACCTTAAGGTGGCATTACATAGGCTGACAAATAAACCTCAGACATAAGGCTGTGCTAATTAAAAGTATGATTAATTAGTGCAAGACATAACAAACCATAAAAATAATTTGCTTTATTCATCTCCAAATTTCCTTTAAAAAGTCACATGTACCAGTAAGCCGCACCATTGTGTCCCATGCTTCATGTTCCAGAGATTTTATCGTTAATACTGTAATCATAATTGTGAAGGCCACTCCGTATGAAACAATTGTTGCCCCCCAGGCCACCGATCAGCTCAATTTGGCCCAGTGTGCGTGTGGCCAAACGGCCCAGATCTGGCCAAGAAAAGCTGAAATATTGCAAACTATTTGGACAATTGTTTAAAATATGTGTTTTGATTCATAAAACCACATTGTGAGAGCATAAGTACCAATAAAGAAAGAAGATATGGTAAAAACAATTCTCTGGCCAACTTAAACATCTGAGTATTTCAGTACAATATACAAGTGTGAAGGTTTGGATCAAAGCACTGAGTTTAGAGTATTACAAGTGTAGATGGGCAGAAATGGTGTCATACTTCTATTTACATGTATAGGTATGGGATCTGTTATCTGTAAACCTGTTATCCAGAAAGCTCTGAATTGTGGACATTTTTAAAAATGATTTCCTTTTTCTCAGTAATAATAAAACAGTACCTTGTACTTGATCCAGACTAAGATATAATTAATCCTTATTGGAAGCAATACCAGCCTAGTGGGTTTATTAAAAGGGGTTGGCTACCTTTTGAGTTAACTTAGTATCATGTAGAGAGTGATATTCTGAGACAATTTGCAATTGGTTTCTATTTTTTATTATTTGTGTTTTTTGAGTTATTTAGCTTTTTATTCAGCAGCTCTCCAGTTTGCAATTTCAGTAATCTGGTTTTTAGGGTCCAAATAACCCTAGCAACCATGCACTGAGACTGTAATATTAATAGAAGAGGCCTGAATAGAAAGATAAATAATAAAATGTATTAATAGCAATACATTTGTAGCCTTGAAGAACATTTGTTTTTAGATCAGTGACCCCTATTTGAAAGCTGGAAAGAAGAAGGCAAATACAATAATTTAAAAAAACTATAAAAAATTAATTTTGAAGACCAATTTAAAAGTTGCTTAGGACGGGCTATTCTATAATATACTAAAAGTTAACTTAAAGTTAAAACACCTCTGTAATGTTTTCATGATTTTGAAAACTCAAAATACGGAAAGATGTGTTATCCAGAAAACCCCAGGTCCCGAGCATTCTGGATAACATTTCCCTTGCCTGTATAAAATTCAACACAATCCAATGTACATTATGTTGCCACTTTTCCTTCTAAGCCTGTCCTATAATAATAATATAATATATAATAATATATAATAATATCTATTTCTTTATTTGAATTGCTTATCCCTACTCCTTCCAACTGTGCATTAAAGATTGCTGCACATATAAGGGCAGACAAACGGTCAGATTCAGGGAGATTAGTTGTCCTCTTCTTCGGGGCGACTACAGGGTCGGACTGGGGTGCCCAGAGCCCACCGGGACTGCTGAACAGGGCCCCCTCCGCCCCCTGTCCCCCTCCTGTGATGCGCCGTGCATGAAGGCGCGCATCCGCGCACATGCGCACACGCCAACACCTCGACGCGCATGCGCACACGGCGATGCACACCACTGAAATTATTCTTTTTTTTTTAAAAAAAAAAACCTGAGCATTGGGAGAGGGGGTCTGGCCCCTGGAGTCGGACACTGGGCGACTAATCTCCCCGAACTGCTTTCCCTGCCTTCCCGCCGGCTAAAATGTAAATCGCAGGTGGGATGGCACTTGAAGCGCTTTGTTTTTCAAAGTCGCCCAAAGTTGGCTCACGAGGAAACTTCAGGCAACTTCGGAAAACGAAGTGATCCGAGTGCCACCCCGCCAACGATTTACGTTCTAGCCGGCGGGAAGGCAGGGGAGGCAGTTCGGGAAGAATTGTCGCCCCGAAGAAGAGGAGATTTGTCGCCGGGTGACTAATATCCCCGAATCTGACCGTGTGTCTGCCCTTAGTGTTGCGCTATTAAGAGCAGTGAAAACCATGTATGCCTCTGCCTTGTCTCCTTAATTGCTCAAGGTCACATAATTCAAAATGATTGAATAAGAACAAGAGATTACAGATAATTTTTGTATCCAGGTGTGTATTAGGAAGCATCAAACAGAGTAACAACAAGGATTTGCTAATGACAGGAAGCAATCATTACATCACAGTGCGACATTGGCCCAATGGGGAGTTCTGAATATCTCAGGTCGGGTCAATAGCGCAATCACCCCTGACCTTGTTCATGAGCAAAACAAGCATTTAACTGTGCATTAGCCAATGACAAATAACTCCAGACTGCATTATCCACTTGTAACCGTTGTGAATTCTACCACTTACGTGTAATTGTTTGCCAACAACAGAAACTTGACACTGATTGATATAATTACGGGTGCTGCAAGTTTAACATGGAGAGAAGTGACTGGATTAGGCCTTGGGAAGAGCAGCGCTAGAGATTTATCATAAAAAGACAGTGAGACAGTGTCTGAGTGTTCCCACATTGGTAATAGCTGAAAACTAAGAGCATAAATTTAATAATAACTAATAGACTCTGCATCAGTTTCACAGCCTACAGAATGTAATGACTGGACGGTGAAGGAAAAAAGCATTATTTCATGATCCCTTAGGGATTTACTGTGATTTGTTATTATGATGTTTATAGCAAAGAAAACATTAAGGAGTAGATAAAGCTAGCAATAAAGCTAATGTTCTGTTAATCTGATACTGGTTTTGCATTATGGTATTATATGAAAAGATAGACAATTAGGGAAATGACAGCTTTGTCGCAAGAGGAAAATCAACTTTTCCACATTTAAGTTGGCCATAGACGCAAACATCTGAGGATTCGTACGATTTTCGGACAGTGTGTTGAGAGTCCCGACATTTTTCGTCTGGCGGAGATCGGTCGTTTGGTCATTTGGACAGGTTAAGAGATTTCTGTTGGCTGCCGATAATATCTCTGCGTGTATTGCCGATCGTACGATTTTCAGTGGGAGACTGTCACTAGCTTTGGTTGGACATAGATATCATACGATTGCTGTCAGGGGCAGAACATTGGCTGATCTGTTCTTTTCTACTTCATTTGATCTGAATGGTTAGTGGCAGGTCGGGAGTAGAGATGGCGCGAACTGTTCGCCGGCGAACTTGTTCGCGCGAACATCGGGTGTTCGCGCTCGCCGGAAGTTCGCGAACGTCGCGCGACGTTCGCCATTGTTGGCGCTTTTTTTTGCCCTCTCACCCCAGACCAGCAGGTACATGGCAGCCAATCAGGAAGCTCTCCCCTGGACCACTCCCCTTCCCTATAAAAACCGAAGCCCTGCAGCGTTTTTTCACTCTGCCTGTGTGTGCTGAAGAGATAGTGTAGGGAGAGAGCTGCTGCCTGTTAGTGATTTCAGGGACAGTTGAAAGTTTGCTGGCTAGTAATCGTGTTGATACTGCTCTGTTATTGGAGGGACAGAAGTCTGCAGGGGTTTGAGGGACATTTAAGCTTAGGTAGCTTTGCTGGCTAGTAATCTACCTTCTACTGCAGTGCTCTGTATGTAGCTGCAGTGGGCAGCTGTCCTGCTTCTGATCTCATCTGCTGACTGCTGCAATAACAGTAGTCCTTGTAAGGACTGCTTTTATTTATTTTTTTGTTGTTTTACTACTACTACTACTACTACTACTACTATAAGAGCCCAGTGCTATTAGTCTAGCAGTGTTGGGGAGTGGGACTGGTGTGCTAATCTGCTGCTCCTAGTAGTTCAGCAGCACCAACTGTAATTTTTTTTTTTTAATATTCATTTTTTTTTTATTTTACTTTTTTTTATTTTACTACCGCTGTAGTAGTGTATAAGTTGACCTTTTAGGCATTATTTGCCCTGTAGGCATTTTTTGCCCAGTGTGTTATTCAACCAACTGCCATCTAGCTGTGTGACCTTGTTCACATTCTGTCTAAATATCCATAATATTACCGTCTCCAGAAAAAACACCGGAGTGACTTTTTTCAAGCAGCCATAATAAATTTTACGTAATCCGTATCCATCGCTGTAGTAGTGTATAAGTTGACCTTTTAGGCATTATTTGCCCTGTAGGCATTTTTTGCCCAGTGTGTTATTCAACCAACTGCCATCTAGCTGTGTGACCTTGTTCACATTCTGTCTAAATATCCATAATATTACCGTCTCCAGAAAAAACACCGGAGTGACTTTTTTCAAGCAGCCATAATATATTTTACGTAATCCGTATCCATCGCTGTAGTAGTGTATAAGTTGACCTTTTAGGCATTATTTGCCCTGTAGGCATTTTTTGCCCAGTGTGTTATTCAACCAACTGCCATCTAGCTGTGTGACCTTGTTCACATTCTGTCTAAATATCCATAATATTACCGTCTCCAGAAAAAACACCGGAGTGACTTTTTTCAAGCAGCCATAATAAATTTTACGTAATCCGTATCCATCGCTGTAGTAGTGTATAAGTTGACCTTTTAGGCATTATTTGCCCTGTAGGCATTTTTTGCCCAGTGTGTTATTCAACCAACTGCCATCTAGCTGTGTGACCTTGTTCACATTCTGTCTAAATATCCATAATATTACCGTCTCCAGAAAAAACACCGGAGTGACTTTTTTCAAGCAGCCATAATATATTTTACGTAATCCGTATCCACCGCTGTAGTAGTGTATACGTTGATCTTGTGGGCATTATTTGCACAGTGTTTTCTTCAAACCGCCATCTAGCTGTGTGAGCTTGTTCACATTTTGTCTAAATATTGATAATATTATCGTCTCTAGAAAAACCACTTGAGTTACTTTTTTTCAAGCAGCATTCTTATATTTTACGTAATCCGTATCCACCGCTGTGTATACGTTGACCTTGTAGGCATTATTTGCACAGTGTTTTCTTCAAACCGCCATCTAGCTGTGTGAGCTTGTTCACATTTTGTCTAAATATTGATAATATTATCGTCTCTAGAAAAACCACTTGAGTTACTTTTTTTCAAGCAGCATTCTTATATTTTACGTAATCCGTATCCACCGCTGTGTATACGTTGACCTTGTAGGCATTATTTGCACAGTGTTTTCTTCAAACCGCCATCTAGCTGTGTGAGCTTGTTCACATTTTGTCTAAATATTGATAATATTATCGTCTCTAGAAAAACCACTTGAGTTACTTTTTTTCAAGCAGCATTCTTATATTTTACGTAATCCGTATCCACCGCTGTGTATACGTTGACCTTGTAGGCATTATTTGCACACTGTTTTCTTCAAACCGCCATCTAGCTGTGTGAGCTTGTTCACATTTTGTCTAAATATTGATAATATTATCGTCTCTAGAAAAACCACTTGAGTTACTTTTTTTCAAGCAGCATTCTTATATTTTACGTAATCCGTATCCACCGCTGTGTATACGTTGACCTTGTAGGCATTATTTGCACACTGTTTTCTTCAAACTGCCATCTAGCTGTGTGTATTATCGTTTCCAGAAAAACCAACTGAGTTTTTGTTGTTGTTGTTTTTTTAAAAATAATGCCAGGCAAAGGCAGGCCGCCACGCAGAGGCCGTGCTAGGGGCCGTGCTGCTATGCAATCCTGTGGCCCTAGCAAATTGCCCAGTTTTAAAAAGCCAATGACCCTGAACTCCCAAAATGCTGAAGAGGTAGTTGACTGGCTTACACAGCACACCCCATCCTCTACCGTTTCTAACTTTACCACAACATCCTCCTCATCCTCCACTGCTATGGCCACCCCACGTAACACTTCCTCCACCACCGGTGCCCCTTCTTCACTGGAGTCAGAGGAGTTATTTTCCCATGAGTTTCTTGAACTGAGTAATGCGCAACCATTATTGGCAGAAGAAGATGAAGGAGATGAGGACGTTACACCAGATTTAATTCTGGCAGAGAACACGACAGAGATGTACATAATGATGAGTGATGAGGAGGAGGTCCCCGCTGCTGCTTCCTTCTGTGATGTGTCAGAAGAAATTGATGCATCTGAGGAGAATGATGATGAGGAGATTGATGTTTTGTGGGTGCCTAGTAGAAGAGAGCAAGAGGAGGGTAGTTCAGATGGAGAGACGGAGAGTCAGAGAGGCAGTAGGAGAATAAGACTTAGAAGAAGCAGGGAGGACAGCCCGCAGGGATCAGTAGGGCAACAACATGTATCGGCACCTGTGTTCAGCCGGCCAACGCACCCGCCATTGCCGCCAATGCCGCCAACTTCTACTGTTACCGCCAGATCGCACACTTCCAAAAAGTCAGCAGTGTGGGATTTTTTTAATGTGTGTGCCTCTGACAAAAGCATTGTAATTTGCAATGAGTGCAGTCAGAAACTGAGCCTTGGTAAGCCCAACAGCCACATAGGTACAACTTCTATGCGAAGGCACATGAGCGGCAAGCACAAAGCACTTTGGGAGCAACACCTCAAAGGCAACAGGCAAACTAAAAGCCACACTCCTTCTGGTCCAGCATCTTACTGCTCTACCTCTGCTCTCCTTGACCCATCTGAACCACCCTCCACTCCGCCTTCCACCTTGACCACCTGTTCCCATTCCCAGTCATCTGCCACCAGCCAAGTTTCTGTGAAGGCCATGTTTGAGCGTAAGAAGCCAATGTCTGACTGTCACCCCCTTGCCCGGCGTCTGACAGCTGGCTTGTCTGCACTCTTAGCCCGCCAGCTTTTACCATACCAGCTGGTGGACTCTGAGGCCTTCCGCAAATTTGTAGCAATTGGGACACCGCAGTGGAAGGTACCCAGCCGCAATTTTTTTTCTAAAAAGGGAATACCACACCTGTACCAACATGTGCAGAGCCAAGTTACCGCATCTCTGTCACTTAGTGTTGGGCCAAAGGTCCATATGACTACTGACGCATGGTCCTCCAAGCATGGTCAGGGCAGGTATGTCACCTACACTGCCCACTGGGTGAACTTGGTAATGGCTGGGAATGGGAAGCAGGGAATGGGTAGCTCAACAACAACAACAACAGTGGAGTTGGTGTCACCGCCACGGATTGCACGCGGTTCTGCCACCACCTCTACTCCTCCATCGCTCTCTACCTCGTCTTCTTCCTCTTCTTCTTCTTACTCTGCTGCTGGGTCCTCCTTCTCCTCCTCCACACCTGTGCACCCCCAGCTCCCCCTAGGCTATTCGACGTGCCAGGTACGCCGTTGTCACGCTGTCTTGGGGATGACGTGCCTGGAAAGCAAAAACCATACCGGATCTGTACTCCTGTCATCTCTGCAGTCACAGGCCGATCGGTGGCTGACCCCACACCAACTGCAGATCGGAAAAGTGGTGTGTGACAATGGAAGCAATCTGTTGGCAGCGTTGAGACTGGGAAATTTAACACATGTGCCCTGCATGGCACATGTGTTAAATTTAATAGTCCAACGTTTTGTCTCCAAGTACCCAGGATTCCAGGACGTTCTCACCCAGTCCAGAAAGGTGTCGGCCCATTTCAGACGTTCCTACACAGCCATGGCACGCCTTGCTGACATTCAGCAGCGCTACAACATGCCAGTCAGGCGTTTGATTTCTGACAGCCAGACTCGCTGGAATTCAACGCTCCTTATGTTGGAACGTCTGCTGCAACAACAAAGGGCCGTCAACTAGTACCTTTTTGAACTGGGTGGTAGGACTGGATCTGCAGAGCTGGGGATTTTTTTCCCCCGTTACTGGGTGCTTATGCGCGATGCCTGCAGGCTCATGCGACCTTTTGAAGAGGTGACAAATATGGTCAGTCGCACCGAAGGCACCATCAGCGACCTAATACCCTTCGCTTTCTTCCTGGAGCGTGCCGTGCGACGAGTGACAGATGAGGCTGTAGACCAGCGTGACGAGGAGCTGGAAGCGCACGATTTATGGTCGGAATCACCAGAACGAACCCAGGCACCTGCTGCAACGCAGGGAGAGGTGCCAGAAGTGGAGTCAGAGGAGGAAGGTGGCTTTGTGGAGGAGGAGGAGGAGGACCAACAGGAGCAGGCTTCCCAGGGGGCTAGTGGTGACCTTTTGGGGACCCCTGGTCTTGTACGTGGCTGGGGGGAGGAGACCGTGGATGATGCAGTCCTTGATAATGAGGAAGCGGAGATGGATAGCTCTGCATCCAACCTTGTGAGAATGGGGTCTTTCATGCTGTCATGCCTGTTGAAGGACCCCCGTATCAAGAGGCTTAAGGAGAAGGACCTGTACTGGGTCGCAACGCTACTAGACCCTCGGTACAAGCATAAAGTGTCAGAAATGTTACCAACATACCACAAGTCCGAAAAGATGCGGCATTTACAAACCAGCCTGCAAAACATGTTGTACAATGCTTTTAAGGGTGATGTCACTTCAGGAACTCATCAACATTCCAGGGGCAGAGGTGCCAGTAATCCTGCCACGAGCACACCTGCAAGGACAAAGCCCTTTGGCCGGTCTGTAACGTCAGACATGCAAATGTTTTTCTGTCCAAGGCAGCGCCACAACCCTTCTGGATCCACCCTCAAAGAACGCCTCGACCGGCAGGTAGCGGACTACCTGGCATTAACTGCAGATATCGACACTCTGAGGAGCGATGAGTCAACGTATGGCAAAAAATGACTATTTTCAGCATTTATATGGCATATTTTCTCTGGCAACTGTGCTTCAGTGGCTGCGTCCAAAAAAACTGGGCAAACAATGTCTACAAGGTCAACGTATGGCGAAAAATGACTATTTTCAGCATTTATATGGCATATTTTTTCTGGCAACTGTGCTTCAGTGGCTGCGTCCAAAAAAAACTGGGCAAACAATGTCTACAAGGTCAACGTATGGCGAAAAATGACTATTTTCAGCATTTATATGGCATATTTTTTCTGGCAACTGTGCTTCAGTGGCTGCGTCCAAAAAAACTGGGCAAACAATGCCTACAAGGTCAACGTATGGCAGTTGTTTAAAGAGAACAGTAGATTACTAGCCAGCAAAGCTACCTAAGCTAAAATGTCCCTCAAATCCCTGCAGACTTCTGTCCCTCCAATACAGAGCAGTATCAAGCAGATTACTAGCCAGCAAACTTACTATCATCTGTCCCTGAAATCACTAACAGCTCTCCCCCTACACTATCTCTTCCAAGCACACACAGGCAGATTTTTCAGATACATTTTTGCCCTTGATCCCCCTCTGGCATGCCACTGTCCAGGTCGTTGCACCCTTTAAACAACTTTAAAATCATTTTTCTGGCCAGAAATGTCTTTTTTAGATGTTAAAATTCGCCTTCCCATTGAAGTCTATGGGGTTCGCGAACCGTTCGCGAACCGCTCGCATTTTTGCGCAAGTTCGCGAATACGTTCGCGAACTTTTTTTACGACGTTCGCTACATCCCTAGTCGGGAGATGGGGAAGTCCGATCGTACAATGATTTGTACGATCTGATCTTTGCATCTATTGCCAGCTTTAGACTGGCTGGTGGGAAAAAAACCCAGTGGAACCATGGGCACTTTCCCCAGATACAGGTTCTCTTGGGGGAGAGATGTGCCCAGATTTGTGGCAAGGCCTAAGGTGCCAATATTTTAGGGGCAGCATGCCACCCAGCTGCTTTCAATTTTGTTGGAAGCACTGGGGATGTGCTGCTGTTTAAACCGCTTTTATTCAGAGGCTCTCCAGTTTGCATTTTCAGCAATCTGGTGGCTAGGGTCCAAATTACACTAGCAACCATGCACTGATTTGAATAAGAGACTGGGATATGAATAGAAAGATAAATCATAAACAGCAGCAATAACAATAAATGTGTAGCCTTACAGAGTATTTGCTTTTTAGATGAGGTCAGTGACTCCCATTTGAAAGCTAGAAAGAGTCAGAAGAAGAAGAGGGCAAATAATTCAAAAATAAACAACAAAAATAAAACAATGAAAAGTTTCTTAGAAAGAGGCCACTGTGATGCAGAGGTTGAGGTCAAATGCTCTTTCTGTATTAACCAAAAAATCATCCTGGGTATGATAAACTCTCCCATGTTTCTAGCTGCCTTTAGAGATAATACATAAGTAACCTCCATGTACCGACTACTAAGTAGAAGTTGTGGGGAAAGGATAAGTAAAGAAACTCCACTGCAGATCATAAGTGTCTCTTGTCTAGAAAAAGGCATAAAGGTACAGGATTATCTTAAACAGAGTCTCCTGCAGGCTCCCCACTTGGCTCTCCAACACATTTGACATTATACAGTAGTATTGCTCACCGGTATTAAAGGTCGCACACCCCTGCTTTAGAATAGCAATACGAGGCATTTATAAGAATATATCACTATTCCAAGGCACAAAGAAACAATAGGTAAATGACTGCATCAGTCCGGATGGCATAGTTGGCACAGGGTAGAGATTGGCTCACAGCAAAATAAAGTCTGAGTAAAGTGACAGTAAGAGTTGCAATTATACCATATTTTCTATCAACATACACTGCAGCTCAGCCAAACAGTAGAAGCAGCTAAGCAGGATGGAGTAGATCTTTATCCTGTCTCATTTCAGAGGAGGAAAACACTTCCTGGCATATAGTGCAGTAAAATGCTTCCCGGCAGGATGTATCTAAGGGCATATTAGCAAATCGGGCCGTACCTCTACTTCCTGTTGATTTTGTTGGGTGCTGAAAGCTGAATAGGGTGCCAAATATAATTACTGGGATGTCAAAAAAAAAGAATGGACATGGAGACAGATTTGTATGTTGAGCAAGACACTGGACTCTTAGAGGAGCATGGTTTAGACATTTCTCCCGGAAAAGTAGTTTGTAATGGGTTGAGTTGCTTTTTTCTGTGCACAAAACATGTAAAATAAGCAATAGAATATGGTACCTGAAATGTGCATGATGCATGTAGTTTTTCAAATTAAGTTGTAGACTGCTTTTGCATCAATTATTAACAACTAAGGACACAGCAGTCAAGAAATGCCACGTTGATATTGGTAGCAGGGGTGGTTCACCTTTAAGTTAACTTTTAAGTATGTTATAGAATGGCTGATGCTATGCAACTTTTCAATTGCCCTTCATTTTTTATTTTGTATAGTATTTGTATTATTTGCCTTCTTCCTCGGACTCTGTCCAGCCTTTAAACAGGGTCTCTGACCCCATCTAAGAAACAAGTGGCATGTAAGGCTACAAATGTATTGTTGTTGATACATTTTATTAGTCATCTTTCTATTCAGACCTCTCCTATTCATATTCCAGTCTCTTATTTAAATCACGCATGGCTCAGGGCCGGAACTAGGGGTAGGCAGAGTAGGCACGTGCCTAGGGTAGGGTTGCCACCTTTTATAAAAAAAATTACTGGCTGCTGGGGGCAGGGCCTAAAAGGGGCGGGACATGATGTCAAAAGGGGGCAGGACATGACATCAAAGGGGATGGGGCCACGCCACGGACACCACGGACGCTAGAAGAGGCAAAAGAAAAGGTAAGTTGCAGGGGATTGGGGGCGATTGGGGGCAGGCCGAGGGCTCCTTTTGATCGTATTACAAATTTACCGGCAGTTACATACCGGCCGGGTGGCAACCCTAGCCTAGGGCGCAAAGCTGGAAGGGGGCGCAAACCTCTCTGTCGCCTACCCCGTGTCCGGTCCCCTCTCTCCCCAACTGCCGCTGGCATTTTCTTCACCTATTGCGCTCCTGCGCATGGTACATTTTTGTGCATGCGCGCAGGAGCTAGTTCCGTTTGCGCGCACGAGAGTGCTCCATTGTGAGCATGCGCGCACGAGGGCCAATAGGGGCATGTGCACATGCGAGCATCAATTCGCCTGCGTGCTCTCAGCCGGCGCCGGGGACAGACAGGCTGCCTAGGCCTGGCCCTGGCATGGCTGTCAGGGTATATGGACCCTAGTAACCAGATTGTTGAAACTGCAAACTGGAGAGCTGCTGAATAAAAAGTTACTCGTCATATACTATATATATGAATATTAATACCTGTATTACTATTCATATGTATGTTTTTGACCAGAGTTGGTGCACGTCATGGCCGAATTTAGATCAGTGAAAATCTTATTTGGAAAACTCCTCTGCAATCCAAATTAGAGCATAGAATGTGACTTTAAATTCATCTTACATGTGATGCCAACACATGTCTCCGGAGTTTACTGACGTGAAAAATGTTCTGTTCCAAAAACATTTGTTTCAGATTTTACACACACCCAAGACTGGACATGCCTTGTGTATATTGGGGAAAACAATATGCATCTAACCCCTTTAATACCAGAACGAAGGAAAACCAAAATTTTAATTGGAATTCAGATGCCTTTGCTGGATATTTTGATCTGGTTGCAAGATCTATTAACATACTACAAAAAATGAAAAATTTAAACCAAATGCAAATTGTGTCAGAATATCACTCTCTCCTAGTGATGGGCGAATTTAGTGCTTTTCGCTTCGCCGAAAAATTTGTGAATTTTCCCACGAAATTCGCAAAATGGCGATAAATTCGCGAAACGGTGCTGGCGTCTCGTTTTTGACGCCGGCTAATTTTCACTGGCGAATTTTTGCGGAGGTTTCATGACTGTATTCGCCGGCGGTGAATCACGGGAATTTGAATAAATTCGCCCATCATTACTCTCTACATCATACTAAAAGTTAAAGGTGAACAATAGTGATGGGCGAGTTAATTCGCCAGGCATGAATTTGCTGTGAATTTCTGTGTTTCGCTGGCAGTGATTAAAACTGCAACAAAAATTCATTGGTGAAAAATCCGCTGCAGCAAAAAAAATTTCGCGCATCAGAATAGTCACGAGCATTAAATTGTCTTGCATCAAAATTATTCGGACGCCCCATTGACTTTAATACATTTGGACGAAATAGCCGTTTGTATAAAAATAGTTTTATCTTATAAAAATTTTCGTTTATGTCAAAATTGTCCTGCATCAAAATAATATTGACACCCACTGACTTTAATGCGTTTCGCAAATTTTTTTGCTGTTTCGTGAATTTTCGGCAAAGCGAAGTGGCACAGATTCGATCAGGAGAAGGCTGGCAAATCTCAGACTACTGTGATAATCATATTTGCATTCTCCCTGCAAGTCGTTTGGAGAAACAGCATGATTTCCGAAGTACTGGAAAATTACAAAAACATTAACCCCCAATATTAAGGCAGGCACTAACAATATAATTCTTATACAGCAAGCGATACTGAAGATTTAGCTCCACTGATATCTTTTTTAGCAAAAAGCTCTGCATGACATGCTGGAAATGTGGGTTTCATTGACAGTTGCAGCTTGGTTTCTATTTAGTTGCTACAATATAAAAAAAAATGTAAATGTTATTCTTTACAAGGGTGCATTATGGGTGGAGTTTTGCTATTAATGGAACAGTAACACCAAAAAAATCAAAGTGATTTAAAAAACAAAAAATATGACGTAATGTTGCCCTGCACTGGTAAAACTGATGTGTTTGCTTCAGAAACACTACTATAGTTCATATAAACAAGCTGCTGTGTAGCAATGGGGGAAATTGAAAAAAAGACTATATGGCACAGGTTAACTAATGGATAACAGATAACACCATTATGTTCTACAGAGATTATCTGCTGTGTAACCTGAGCATTTTCCCCTTTGAATGGCTGCCCCAGTGGCGTAACTAGATGTTGCTGGGCCCCACAGCAAATTAATTTTAGGGCCCCCAACATATCCAGTGTTTGTCCTGTTTTACCAATATATGTTCAAATTGCTCATCAATGAGAGCCTCATGGGGCTCCCTGTACCTCCTGGGCCCCCCTGCAGCCGCAGGGTCTGCTTCCTCTGTAGTTACGCCCCTGGGCTGCCCCCATTGCTGCACAGCAGCTTATTTATATAAACTATAGTAGTGTTTCTGAAGCAAACAGTTTTATCAGTGAATCAACATAGTGGGTGTGTGTTTGTGGGTTTTTTAGGCCCAACTGTACTTGTATCCAGGGTATCCAGGTGACCAGTATTAATTGCAGCCCCTCGTGGATGATCCTCTTCTTTTTTCCATGCCAACTTACCCTAAGAATGGCATTTTACTCCTGAACCCATTTGATCAGTGCAGTGAAATTCCCCCTACTAATGATCATTCAGCACAGTAATCCCTTATGTTGATGACCTGAGAATCGCTTTCAACCATAGACCTGTTGCAACATTTAAGCCTTCTGGATCTAATAAACCATTTTAACATATTACAACATTTTACTGTTGACAAATTCAATAGAAATATATGTTAATGAAGCCTGTGGGCTCAGCTAACATTCCTGGTCCCTGTACAAGTTTAATGGGCTGTTGAAAGCATGTTTATTCCCCCAGGAACAGGAAACTACCTAAAAATTGTCTGTTGTTAAAAAACATTGGGATACAATGGTGCCACTTTATACTGTCCTGCCAGGTGAATTATATGTGCAAGAATCAACAACGTATATACGTTAAATTATATGTTGTTTCTTTACGACAATGCCACTGTCATCAATAAGGAGTGGATTTTTCCTTGGCCCAGAGTTATTTGCCAACAGAAATATTATCTTTTCTATTTTTCTCCAATCCCTCCCACCCCAGATACAGCACACAATACCTGTTCTTCCAAACATTTCAGGTTGCAACATTAACATTAATAATTAATATCATTAGTAATATTCATGTGATTCAAAGATAGAAGTGATATGGCACAGCTCAATGAGAAATGCTTATTTAGCTCATGGGCAACTTTCCAGCACCAATTAATCAGAAAGAAGTCACTGAAAATGATGCAACGGGTCCCATAGTTATCAATGTAAGATTCAGGTGATATATGAGCTCATCCACATCTTTGAGTGAACATTACCTGCAGCACTCTTTGTTGTATGTAAGAATCATGCACCAAAATCTAACTTAGGGGCCCTTTTACTAACATTCGAATCTCTATTTTCACATTTTTTCCTCTAATATTTCATTTTTTTTTTTTACATTTATCTCAAAATTTCAAGATGGTAAAAACCACTAAAGACTGTAATGCAAAACATCAACAGGTAAAAAACAGGGAGCTGCGCTGATCTTGATTTTTTTTTTTTAACAGCAAGTCGTCAGCACAATAAACTCCCAAATTCAGCCGTAGTGCAAGTGTCACGGTCGGCACCCTAAACCAGAACTAATGCCAAGCTCCCTGGTCTCGGCTCGGCTTCACCAGTAATGTGACCGCCTTTGGCTTCGGGAGGAGCCCTCAGCGTACTCAGATGCCACCTGGACTTTTCGAGAGGAGCAAGGCGAGGAGTTCTGGCAAGCAAAGGGGCACGACTGTATTAAAACAAAGTCTTTGGACAAAAGATCGCAGAACAAGGCGTTAGGCAAAGGAGTAGTCAGAACAGGCCGGGTCGAGGCAGGCAGAGAGTAAACGTTATCAGGCAGGCAAGGGTCAAACCAGGAAGTCAATCAGAGGGTTAATCAGAAGCGGTAGTCAGTAATCAGGCAAGGGTCAGAATCCAGAAATCAGAGTAGTCAAATAGCCAGGCAGGGGTCAAAAACAGGAATCAAACAGGATACAGAATATAGCACAAGCTCAAAAGCACCAGGAACAAATCCTATCACGGGCAAAGTCCCACAGCCCTAATGGGCTTTAAATAGTTTTTGAATTGCGCGCCCTTGCGCGCTGACGTCACTACGTCAGCGCGCCTGCGCCTTTAAGAAAACCCCGGAGCGCGCCGCGCGCGCCCTAAGACGCCGGCGCCTGCGGCCTACCGGAAGCCGCTCGTCGAGGCAGGCGTCCCTGTCGTCCCCCCCCTAGACCACCAGGTAAGTTCGTTACAGCAAGTTTCCCAAGTAGCTACTTTCACTGATGTATACAGCATTCAAAATGGATCATCCCTACTCAATTTCTTTGAATTAAAAATGTCTTTATTGCATTATTTTCCGGACATTTCAGCTACATTTCAGGCACCCTTTATCAAGCTCAATAAAGGGCCAAGGAGGTACCTGAAACGTAGCTGAAATGCCCAGAAAATAAGCAAAAAACTGTTTTAATTCAAATGAAATTGAGTAGTGCTGTACCCAGGCCTGGACTGGGAGTCAAAATAGGCCCTGTCATTTCAAGTACACAGAGGCCCCCTTCCAGCCCACTATATATTAACTTTCTATGGAGCCGTACAGCAGCCCCTCTGGCATTTGTCAGTCTGGGCCTGGCTGTACCATATCGAATGCTGGACATTTTTATTTTAGCCATTCAGAATTTTAGAGGTTTTTGGATTTTTTGTCCACTAGTAACTGTCCAAAATAAAAAATTTTTGAGGTTTTTGAGGTTTTGTCTTTTTAAGACATCAATCAGTGTTTTGTTTTGTTTTTTGTTTGTGCTTTCCATATTCGGATCTTTTAAGAAACTACAAGGCAATTGTGCTTTTAGAGAAATAGAGTTTAATTGTCATGTTAAAAACTCTAAATCCACCAAACTGAAAATTTTAATAAATTGGCCTCCCAGAGTCTTTGAGCCACAAGTGATCGTTGCTATAAAAGCAGCCGATGGTTAAGAGCCTGCTGAAATGTCTCTAGTCTCCCAAAATTATTTACTATTTATAAAAGGTTTATTCGACTTGTTCACTGTCACATTAACACAATATAATGAACTCACAGAATTTAGGGGAATCTAGGCTATACTCCAACGTCACATTCAGCAAGTGATGACTCACGTTTGAAGAAGTTTAAAGGAGAAGGAAAGGCTAAAACTAAGTAAACTTTATCAGAAAGGTCTATATAAATACACCAGTAAATCCTCAAAGTAATGCTGCTCTGTCAAACCCTTTGTCAAAAGAAACACAGTATTTCTTTCCTTCTATTGTGTACCCTTGGGCTCCTGTATCAGACTTCCTGTTTTCAGCTTAAACCTCCAGGGCTAGGGCTTGAGCATGCTCAGTTTGCTCCTCTCCCCCTCCCTCCTCCCCTCCCTGCTGTAATTTGAGCCGAGAGCTATGACTGAGCAGTGAAACTCAGGCCGGATGTGATGTCACACTAAGCTAATATGGCAGCTGCTATCCTAAACAGAGCTTCTAGAGCTGTTTACTCAGGTATGGTAAAGCATTCTACAGAATAAATAGTGTTATAGCTTGCACTATTGTGGCTAATCTATTGACAATAAACTGCTTCGGTACCAATGGAAAAGTTTTTACAACATATGTAAAGACCAGGATCTGCTGTATTGTATGTAAGATGCATGAGGGACTGTAAAAAAAGCAAAATTGGGGAGAATGTAAAATAAGGGTAAGTAGCGTTGTGGCATAGTACCCAGGTTTGTCATTAAAGGGGTTGTTCGCCATTGAGTTAACTTTTGGTATGATGTATAGAGTGATATTTCGAAACAATTTGCTATATGTTTTCATTTGTGGTTTTTGAGCTATTTAAGAGAGAAAGTAATTAAAAATTAAAATGACGTTTTTGCAAATGTTTAACGCTGCTCCCAATGTAAAATCGTTAGCTGGCGAATATTACATCTCTAAGCAAAGGTTAGTGGTAACACCTGCTCTGGAGTTTCATTAAATATTTTGTCACAAAATATGCTTTGCAGTTGTGACATTTTATTATATACACTGCGAATGTTCGCAAAAGACATTTGGTCACAAACTTTCAGAGGAAGTCGTTGAGGTCTATAATCGGTCAAAAAGAACGCAAACTTGGTTTTTAACATCTGCAATGGTCTTTGCGAACGTTTTTTGCACTAGCAAAACATATTACATTCCCCCATTAGCTATTTATTCAACAGCTAGGGTCCAAATTACCCCAGCAGCCATGCACTGATTTGAATAAGAGACTGGACTATGAATAGGAGGGGGCATAATAAACAGGAGAGGGCCCAGGACAAATATCTACTTGATCCCGCTCTCATAGAAAATTTGTGTCAGGTGATAAACAGGCCAATCATTTTTTTTTTTTTTTTTTACAAAATTTGCTGACATCTGCTAATATAGTATAAGTCCAAAATATCCAAACAACCATCTGCTATGATTCTGAGTAACCAAGTAGCACAGGAGCTTATTATGGTCATTTACAAATGCATGTGCAGTGTGCAAAATTAAAATTATATTTCACCCTCAATGCAGGGTTTTTCCCATAAGGGCTTTTACCCACGAGCGGTTGTAGCTGCGCTCCCCTGCATTCTGTTTTTCTGCGTTCAGCCGCAGGGGAGCGCAGGAATAGACGCATTACATTTTTACCAATAGGGCTGTACTAACACAGGCGCGTGTAGGCGCCGAACGCAGGAAAAATGCAGCATGTTGCGTCTCAACCTCCTCAAATGCAGCATGTTGCGCCTACACACGCCTGTGTGAGTACAGCCCCATTGGAAAAAATGTAATGCGTCTATTCCTGCGCTCCCCTGCGGCTGAACGCAGAAAAACGGAACGCAGGGTAGAAAAACGGAATGCAGGGGAGCACAGCTACAACCACTCGTGAGTAAGGGCTCTTACACACGGCCGTTCCGACCTGCGCTCCCCTGCATTCCGTTTTTTGGCGTTCAGCCGCAGGGGAGCACAGGAATAGACGCAAGTAATTATTTGAAATGGGGCTGTACTCACTCAGGCGCGTGTAGGCGCCGAACGCAGGTTCAGACGCAACATGCTGCATTTTTCCTGCGTTCGGCGCCTACACGCGCCTGAGTGAGTACAGCCCCATTTCAAATAATTACTTGCGTCTATTCCTGCGCTCCCCTGCGGCTGAACGCCAAAAAACGGAACGCAGGGGAGCGCAGGTCGGAACGGCCGTGTGTAAGAGCCCTAAGAGCCCTAATTTCGGGCGGGATTGAAGCCATGCTCTGTGATTCATCTGCCGCAATTGAGCCCAAAAAGCATGCAGTTGCACTTGTGAAATCTTGCAAATCTCATGCAAGCTGCAATTAAAGAGTGGTCATTGCTAGTACCTAAATGAATTGTGTCAGTATTTACTCTTCATTGGGTTCATGTTGCAGAAGATGCATTCGTAAAGGATCTCTTATGTTTCCATTTTAGGAAACGTTTTGATAGTCGAATGAGAGATGATATAGTTGTATTGGTGGGTAGGTATGCTAATCTGTTAATGAAATCAACGCAATGAGCACTAATACAAATTTTTGTCTTTTATTAAATAAAGTTGGATGGTCGTACGCTGCGAATCATTCCCTTACGGAAGGGAATCCTGCATATGCCATGTGATTTATAGCATTATTGATCCATTCTAGGTGTAATAATCAAACAAATAATGCTTCGTTTACAGCTCAAAATGGGTGTTCAGGTGTAAAAAATATACGTCCAATCGCAAATGTGACAAAAGCTTCAGATAGGCAAAGCATTATTGGCACTAAACAAAACACTTTCCTCTCCTGGCAAATTACCCTTGAGGAATTCATTACCTCTGCAGGATTTTTATTGCTAAGGCTATTCATTAAAAAGCTGTATGTTAATGAGCCTGAATGCATCTGAGCCATTTAGAATTTACAACCCTAGAGACTCAGCCCTTATCAACAGGCTGCACTGAGGCAAAAGTTAACCTTTTCAGTGCTGGTGCTGGCGCAACATATAAAATATTCAGCAAAGGAATGTACGCGCAGTGTAAGCATTATGCAACACTAGAAAATCTAAATTTTAAGCGATTACAACTCCATTTTTATGCAGATAATCGCATTTTTTAAAAATGATTCCATTTTTTTCTGCAATAAAATAGTACTTTGCAATTGATCCAAACTATTTATATTTAAATGATTTTTTTTAGTAGACTTAAAGGGATACTGTCATGGTAAAACATGTTTTTTTTCAAAACACATCAGTCAATAGTGCTGCTCCAGCAGAATTCTGCACTGAAATCCATTTTTCAAAAGAGCAAACAGATTTTTATATATTCAATTTTGAAATCTAACATGGGGCTAGACATATTGTCAGTTTCCCAGTTGCTCCCAGTCATGTGACTTGATAAACTTCAGTCACTCTTTATTTCTGTACTGCAAGTTGGAGTGATGTCACCCCCTCCCTTCCTCCCCAGCAGCCTAACAACAGAACAACGGGAATGTAACCAGATAGCAGCTCCCTAACACAAGCTAACAGCTGCCTGGTAGATCTAAGAACATTACTCCATAGTAAAAGCCAAGTCCCACTGAGACTGATTCAGTTACATAAGTAGGAGAAATAACTGCCTGTCAGAAAGTAGTTCCATCCTAAAGTGCAGGCACAAGTCACATGACCGGCAGCTGGGAAACTGACAATATGTCCAGCCCTATGTCAGATTTCAAAATTGAATATAAAAATCTGTTTGCTCTTTTGAGAATTGGATTCAGTGCAGAATTCTGCTGGAGCAGCACTATTAACTGATGTGTTTTGAAAAAAACATGTTTTCCCATGACAGTATCCCTTTAAGGTATGGAGATCCAAATTACCAAAAGACCCCTTATTCAGAAAACCCCAGGTCCCGAGCATTCTGAATAACAGGTCCAATACCTGTACTATTTATATAGTGTTGTGAGAATACAAATTATAATGTATTTTTTACCTGTATGTCTTCCCTCTACCAGAGATGCATCTAAGATATATGATGCTTTCTGGCATCCATGAATATTTAACTATTCCCCTAGCTACTCTCATAGTAGGAATGCCTACCTTCAGCTGGGGACTCAGTGAGGCAATTTCGGGCGACTATAGAAAACGAATCGCCGCGTGTGCATTAGCGCAGGTGACTTTTCATTGCAACCTATGGGGAAAAACGCTGAGGCAGTTCGGGGAGATAGTCGCTCAAAAGACGAGACGATTAGTCGCCAGGCGACAAAATCTCCCCGAATCTCCTTGTATGGCCTTACCCTTAGCCGTTAATTAGAATAAAGCCACAAACTAGAAATAGTTAGCAGAACAATAAATGCAAGTGGCGTATTACAACACTCGCCGTAAATTGATATCTAATTAAAAAGTTAATTATTAATTACATTTATCAATTGTAGAATCAGTTGTTCAATAGGAAAGAGCTCATTCATTTAATTATCTGTGTGCAACTGATAGGATATGCTTTTTAGCCAGGAAAGGTTATCCCCAAATCTCTGTCAATTTAGATCAGTTTAGTTTCTAATTTATCCAGAGTGCTTCCTTTGCCAGTCTTTTGATTTGATCTATAAATGTTTGCTTACAGAACTGCTAAGTATTAAAGCCTGATCAAATAAAAAGATGGGCTGAATTACATTACATTTACTTAAGAAGTCCTTGATGTTTATGTTTCTTTTTGCAGTTTCCTCCCTTAATGCTTCAGTTTCACTCATGAGATAATTGAAGCGGCGTTTCATGCGCAGTGGATAAGAAAAAGGTCTATCTCAGTTACACTCAGGTTCCATTTAACTTATGGAAGAATCAGCGAGCATTTTTTGGAAAGATCTCCAAAAATGTTTTTGAGTGTTGAACAATAATATAAAATACTCCAAAAGATGAGACTACCAATGGGAAGTTTTTGGATTGTATGTGTCCAACAGTTGGTCAGGGCTCCCCTTAGCAATTAGGTAAAAACTAAATGAGAACAATGATGTTTCTTTCATTTAGCCACACTCACAAGTATATCCAGATCAGCAAGTAAGCACTCACTCTAAACCCTGCTCTTACTGCACAAACAGTTACATCAGTTTGAACTTTCACTTGATATTCTTCAAGGTTCATCAAGGCTCATCTCTCCTTTCTATCAGGTCTATACCTACTCATAAATATGTCTCAATGCTATTTCTCTTAAGGTGGACCTAGAACAGGCATCCTCAACCTTTTTTTTTTAACAAAAAGCCACACTTGAATATAAAAAAAGTTGGGGAGCAACACAAGCATGAAGAAAGTTCCTGAGGATGCCAAATAAGGGCTGTGATTGGCTATTTGGTAGACCCTATGAGGACTGGCAGCCTATAGGAGACTCTGTTTGGCAGTACATCTGGTTTAGATGCAAACAAAACTTGCCTTCCAAGCCTGGAATTCAAAAATAAGCACCTACTTTGAGGCCACTGATTGCAACATCCAAGGGATTGTAAAGCTGACCCTAGATGTTGAGATTTTTAAAAGATCAGATCCTGATCGTGAGACCACGATCTTCTCGGAACGATCGTACGGCCTGCTTGGCCCTGCAAATATAAATAGATTGCACTGGGACCGACAAAGATTTTTTGACCCGGCCGATCAATTTCCTGACAGATGTCGGCCAAAAAATCATAAGATGTACAATCGTTCGAATCCCACTAACCGCACGATAATTTCAAAGGATTGGTCGGGCTTCCCTAAAATCGGTCGCTCGGCAAGAAGAATCGTCGCGTCTATGGGGAGCTTAAGAAACATATTACTCGCGAGCCACTGGATGGGGATCACTGATCTAGAATTATGGCAGAGCCCCAGCTTCAAGGCCATTCATGTTTAAGATTTTGGGAACATGCCTATTTGTTCAGCAAAGATACTTTTAAAACCACATATTTAGACCCATGGCACACACCAATGCCACTTCTGAGACTGCTTTCCCCACCACGATGTGGATACATTGACTCTGACCACCAGCACATGCCACCTACCACCCCCTGTGAGACAAGGCAGATTTTGGGCATAAATTTAAAACACAATAATTCTGTGGCTGAAATTCACTCCATGTGCACATTGAAAGGTGGATCACATTTATTTCTTTCACTGTACACACAAGATGGATACAGACAGGATCAGCCTATTCTCCATCCGCATAAAAACATTGTGTGCTCTATAAGCCTAAGGTTAATAAGTGTAAAATTTGTGTAACCATATATTTGCTATATTAAAGTTTTCCTTATCTTAAAGGGATACTGTCATGGGAGATTTTTTCAATGAACCAGTTAATAGTGCTGTTCCAGCAGAATTCTGCACTGAAATCCATTTCTCAAAAGAACAAACAGATTTTTTTATATTCAATTTTGCAATCTGACATGGGGCTAGACATATTGTCAATTTCCCAGCTGCCCCAAGTCATGTGACTTGTGCTCTGATAAACTTTAATCAATCTTTACTGCTGTACTGCATGTTGGAGTGAAATCACCCCTCCCTTTTCCCCCCCAGCAGCCAAAACAATAGAACAATGGGAAGGTAACCAGATAACAGCTCCCTAACACAAGATAACAGCTGCCTGGTAGATCTAAGAACAACACTCAATAGTAAAAACCCATGTCCCACTGAGACACATTCAGTTACATTGAGAAGGAAAAACAGCAGCCTGCCAGAAAGCATTTCTCTCCTAAAGTGCAGGCACAAGTCACATGACCAGGAGCAGCTGGGAAATTGACAAAATGTCTAACCCCATGTCAGATTTCAAAATTGAATATAAAAAAATCTGTTTGCTCTTTTGAGAAATGGATTTCAGTGCAGAATTCTGCTGGAGCAGCACTATTAACTGATTCATTTTGAAAAAAACATGTTTTCCCATGACAGGATCCCGTTAATGTATGATTAGGGGTGCCACCTTTTTTTTAAAAAAAAAAAAAAAAAAGTATATACCGGCTGACAGGGGCAGGGTGGAAACAAAAGGGCGGTCTGTGATAATAAAGTGGTGGGTCATAGACATAAGGAGACAGGGTGATGGAAGGTAGGTAATTGGTTGATCCCAACTAAGATATACTTCATCCTGATTGGAGGTAAATAATCCTATTGGGTTTAACATTTAAAGGATTTTTTTTAGTAGACTTAAGATATGGAGATCCAAATTACAGAAAGATCCCTTATCTGGAAAATCCAAGGTCCTGAGCATTGTGGATAACATATCCCATGCCTGTATACCAGACAACTGACTGACATCTTAAATTACACTTCTGGTAAGAAATATTGTACGTGTAAGTAAAATATATCTGTAGGTATTATAGTTTTATGTTGGGTTGTTCAAAAAGTGAATTAAAAGAGCATTTAAAAGCCCCATGTTTTTAGATGATATCTGTCTTGATAGGGGTTGGATTGTTCCCATTCATTATAAAACAGGTCAGATTTTTCTGGATGCCTCAATGACAGAACTGATGGGATCCGTTATCCAGAAAAAAAAACATTATCCAAAAAGCTCCAAATTATGGAAAGGCCATCTCCCATAGTCTTCACTTTATCCAAATGATCCAATCTTTTAAAAAGGATTTTCTTCATTTCTATAATAATAAAACAGGCAGAACAATCCTATTGGGTTTATTTAACGTTTAAATAAATTTTTAGCAGACTTAAAATATGGAGATCCAAATTATAGAAATATCCCTTATCCAGAAGGCCCCGAGCATTCCGGATAACGGGCCCCATGCCTGTAAAACACACTTGATTAGTAGTTTTTTTTTGTCCAAATGTATTGTTTTTTCTTATGGGCTTTTTTTGTTCTTGACGACTTTCTTTGTTGCGGAAAATTCTTCCGCAGCCATCTTTTGCTGCAGCTTTGCAAAAAAAATTCGCATTCGAGAATTGATCACTAGAAATATGCCAAAGAAAGGCAAAAATATGGCTCCAATAATGTTTAGTTGTAGGCATTTTGGGCTGTAGTTCTACCTTAGTTTGGAAACCATAGATTCTGTAGACTTTTCCTCCATAGCTACTCCCAATTAAACGTGGGGTACCTATCTGAACTCAATGAGTTGTTTGATTTCTGCTTTTTCGCTAGCATGCCTCTATGGTAGGAACAGGTTGAGTTAATCGAAGGCTCATCCCTCATAAAGCTGCTATACTGTCATTTGTGAGCTATTTGAAGAAAAACAGAGCATGTAATCAAGGCTGGGGTGGGGGCCCTACAATGCCAGCAGACTCTAGGGCTGTCAGCTATAGAAATAATTAGAATGTCATCCCCCTGGCAAAGAAAATGTAAATACATCTAAAATACGACATAATGACATTCTCCTCTGTGAGCCAGGAGGATCTGCTTCAAATAAAGGCAGCATTAGAAGAACAATTACATCTCAGGGACAGGTTGGGAGACACACAGACCTTGCTGGAGCCAGCAGGCTGAAGGAGGGGTGCAGCGTAAATCTTGTCCCATCATAGGCAGGAATGTTATTAGCAGTTGCATTGTAAACCCTCAGGCTGCCTGTAATATCTCTGCAATCTATCACGAGCACTTTCTTCCTACTTTCATTGCCTGTGCAGAGTGCAGTGACCATGTCTTTGGGAAAAAAAGAAATAAAGTAGCTGTAACTGTGTCTATTTTCAATATTACAGGGAAACAAAGAGGCCTTGGTTTATTACCTCTTATCAGGGGGGAGAAAGGCAAGTGATCCTTAGCGCCCGAGATACAAAGTCTTTCGCATACTCAGGACCCTTCAGAATAAGAAGGCACACTTGAAGATATGCGTTAACCCTTCCACTGTAACTTTATGCTGCCTACCTCAAGAGAGAGCCATCAAAGCCGTATTCATGGAAAAAATTAGGCAGAAATCAGAGTGGTTATGGTATAGTTCTGGGAACAGATCAGGGGCGTAACTATGGAGGAAGTAAAGCCTGTGGTTGCAGGGGGGCCCGAGAGGAATATGGGGCCCCATGAGGCCTAAATAAAAAACAATATCAACATATATTGGTAAAACAGTACAACCTCTGGATATGTTGGGGCCCTAAAATGACTTTGCTTTGGGGCCCAGTAACCTCTAGTTACACCACTGGAACAGATCCAGCACTTTTAAAACTTACCCTGTAAGATTCTATGGTTTCTAGCGAGTCAGCACAAACCTGTATATTATGAATTATTCTTTTTTTTTCTGTAATACAGAATTATTCTTTTTTTTCTGTAATACAGAATTATTCTTTTTTTTTTGTAATACAAAATTATTTAAAGTGCCAAAGATATGCTTGCACCCCAGACATTCTCAGATGGGAGAATACCATACTCTTCTGTCCATTTTCTTTAAAAGCCAAAAAAATAAAAAAAAATCCTGAATTATTTGATTAAAATTAAGTTTATGGATGGCCATCCCGTATTCAGCAACTTGCTGGATTACGGATTTCCGGATAACAAATCCCATACCTGTCTTAGAAAAACTGTCAAAAATGTAAAAAAAATACAGTAAAACTTACATTTTAAACATCCTGATTTTAAATTTCACACTGTTGTTTTGTAGTCCCACTAATATATAAAGCATAATGCATTTCCCTGATTTTTTCTTGGATGTTGCACCTTGTTTTTCTGGTACTGTCTGTTGCCAACTGAACTGAGTGTTTGGGAGGTGAACAACTCCTTTAATACATGGGGTGGGTCGTACCCCTAAAGTAAAAATTTTTTCCTGTCTATTCATAGGCAGTTGCTCCATTAAAATGCAAAACAAACTTTTAATGATAATTTATCCTGAATAAAAAGCAATGTGTGCTTTATCCTGATTTTTGTATCAGTTTTATTTTAGTGTAATATCATAAATCCAAAATAACACAATAATCTCTGTATGTCAGATAACAGCAAGGGAAATAGTGTCAGAAAGCAGCATTCTCATTGGCTAATTCCCTTGCACATGTAAAAGTTTTATGGTTTGATTAAGAAAACTACTTGCAAGTTCAGGTATTAAGAAAATACAGTCTTATTACAGTTATAAATATCCAGCAGAAGTTAGACCTGTGACGCATATAGACCTGTGACGTCATTTAAATTGGTCTTATTCAATTTAATTTTCCTCCCAAAAGCGCTCCAAAATTGTAACAACTCAAAAATGGATTTCAGGCTGTTGCGCTGCATGTTTTTTGGTTGTAAAGTACAAAAAATATTTTGTGTTTGTAAATCGTAAATCGATAAATTGTAAATCATAACATGTAAATTGGTATTTTGTAAATACATTTATATAATGGTATATCTTTATATTTAAATGTAGATATATAACTATATAATTCATTATAATATCTGGCTTTTAACTAACACAGATATTATACAACTATAGATAGAACTGTTGGGGAAAAAAAGAACATTTTTCAAAGGGGGGCTTTCAAGAAACAAATGCTTTTAGGATAAAGCTAATTTGAAGTTTTCAGCAGTACGTAAATCACCTTGTCCCCCCTCCATCCATAATTTGATTGCCAAGTAGCCTTTAGTATGGAAACAGGCTGACAGATGACAATTGAGCAGTGCTAATCGGATTATAGGAGAGCCGGGATTCCCTCAGGTACAATTCATCATGACTTGTCATAGAACTTACAAACCTACTTGTTTCCAACCAGCACCAGAAAATCAAAATGCAATTTCAGTTTCAATTTCCACTACTAAAGAGGTTAATATGCTAAAAATCCTGTTCTCTCCTTGGCTCTTTAGTGTTTTATTCAATATAAAACTGCGCAGTGTTAGTCTCCAAATGACTGTAAGTTCTTGGGGCAGGAAACTGCCCCTGACAGCTGCAGTTTCTCCAATGATTTTCATTGAATTATTGCTTAGCTATTGCTTTGCTATTTGGCAAATACACTGATAACAAATTTGAATTTATTTTATATTTAAATAATATATTTTTGTCTAATTCATTTTAGGCAAATATATTCAGTGCTTGGAAATTACAATCAATTTTATACATAAATAAACCCATTTTCTAGCTGATGCATTGGTGGTTTAGCATCTGTACCAGACTGTAATTGCAGTCATGTACATTTTTATGGAAAAGATAAATGCTAAATGAATAGTAATACAGGTATGGGACCTGTTATTCAGTATGCTCAGGACCTGGGGATTTCCGCATTTTTCTTGCAGTTTGGAGCTTCATACCTTAAGGGTAAGGGCACACAGGGAGATTCGGGGAGATTTGGTCGCCTAGCAACCAATCGGCTCTTCTTCTGGTTGATAATCTCCCCCAATCTACCTTTCCCTAACTTCCCACCGGCTATAATGAAAAATCACAAGCGGTATGGCACTCGCGGCGATTCATTTTCTGAATTCGTCCGAAGTTGACTCACGAGGCCCCGTGAGTGCCATACTGCTGGCGATTTTTCATTATAGCCGGCGGGAAGTTAGGAGAAGGCAGATCAAGGAGATTGTTGCCCAGAAGAAGAGGCGATAAGTCGGCTGGCGAGTAAATCTCCAAAATCTCCCCATGTGCCATTACCCTTAGTCTACTAGAAAATCATGTAAACATTAAATAAACCGAATAGACTGGTTTTGGCTTCAATAAGGATTAATTATATCTTAGTTGGGATCAAGTACAAGGTACTGTTTTGTTATTATAGAGAAAAAGTAAATCTGGGTTATTTGGATAGAATGGAGTTTATGGGAGATGGCCTTTCTGAATAATTGGTTTCCGGATAACAGATCCCATACCCGTAGCAACACAAAGACATATTTATAAACCTGGTGATTGCAAGCTTGACGTCACATTTTTTTTAACCAAAACTCCTATAACTCTTGCATAACTCTCTGGTACGACCTTCTCAAATCTACATATGTGTGCAGAACATCTAAAACATTTGTTAGCTGTCTAAAGGTGGCCACACACAGGCCAACCCATACAGTAGTCCAACTACCCGATCAGAACAGCAGAAAGCAAAGATGAAGTGAGTTGGTAATGAATCTGGGTCATAAGTGGAGCTTTAACTTAAGAAGTCTGAAAACCAAATTCTTTAGTAAATTGAAGTATTCTGTCCATAGTGAAAGTACTAATGCAACAACTAATGCATAGTTCATAGTTCTCTGAGACCTCAGCTGACTCAGCCTTTGTGATTTACAGTATATCTAGTACTTCAGACCTGTCAGAATCTACGGCTAGGGCCACACGGGGCCGAAATCAGTTAGCTGACACTGGCTGACTTCAGCCCTACCACAGGCAGTAGCCTTGTTTCTCTTCCACATTCAGAAGTGTTGAATTGGAAGCGATGCAAACAGACCAACTCAGTTCAGATCAAAATGCAGAGATTCGCAGATCTTCGATGAAATCCACTGAGTCAGTTCGTGCTGCTTCAAAACACTTCTTAATGCAGAAGAGAGAGGAGTCTACTGCCCATGATAGGGCTGCAGTCAGCCAGTGTATTTCAGCTAGCTGATTTCAGCCCCTGTATGACCCTAGATTTAACCAGTGATTAGGGTTGGCACCCGGCTGGTATTTTATCGGCCTAGCTGGTGAAACACCTGCCAAGGCTGTGCAGCTGCCGGTAAATTTGTAATACCCCTAACAAAAGCCCGTGGCCTGCCCCGAGTCTTGTCAAAACTCACCTTTTTCCCGGCTTCTGGCCAATTGCGCACCATGGCTCCACCCCCTTTGATGTCTTGGCCCGTCCTCTTTGGCGTCACAGCCCACCCTTTTGTTCCCACCCCCTCCACCATCCGGTGGAAATTTTATTAAAAGGTGGCCAGTGATCCCCAACCAGTGGCTCATGAGTAACATGTTGCTCACCAACCCCTTGGATGTTGCTTCCAGTGGCCCCAAAACAGGTGCTTATTTTTGAATTACAGACTTGGAATAAAGTTTTGGCACCTTAAATCCAGATGTAATGTCAAACAGAGCTTTATTTAGACTAGAAGTCCACATAGGGGCCTCCAAGTAGCCAATCCCTTATTTTGCACCTCCAGGGACTTTTTTCATGCTTGTGTTACTCCCCAAATAATTTTAAAATTGAATGTGACTCTGGGATAAAAAAAAGGTTGGAGACCCCTGATCTAAATCTTACTACCAGATACAGTATTAAAAGGGGAGAGATAATATTATTTAATTTGTTCAAACCATGTGAGAACATGTCATTTTTAGTTTGGACAGACCAGTACTAGGAGAGCAGGGGAGTTGCTGGGTCAAAAAACGGTTACCTATAATCAGGACATACAGGGAATATTGGGCTGGAGTGGGGAACTTAATATTTGACCAAGGTGTGAGGAGCAGCAATATAAAGGTTGGAAGCTAGTGAGGAGTCTCAGACCAGCTCTGCCATATTTGCCCAGTGAGTTGCACAGCATGAGCAAAAATTGCCCAACCATCCAAACCAAATCCGGGCAACCAATGACCCATGCCAAATCCAATGAGAATAATATATTTTGTTTTACTTTAGTTTTCTTACTTAGCTCTAATAACAGCTTAGGTGTATTCTCCATCATCACATTCTTCTAGGACACCTGACTCTCTAAGCTCTATAAGTTTGTTATAGTCCTTCAATGGACCAATGTTATATCTTGCTTGTTTTTGTAAAACCCAATAAAACTTTTAAAACACAAATCCAATGAGAAATGTTGCAAAATGTTTATCGCATTTTTATTAAATTCTCAAGTATTTATAATGTGTTGCTTACCTTACATTCTCTCACGTTTGAAAACAACCCAGAATATTTTTTTTCAAAACGTGAGGTTCCTATAGACTTTCGGCAAATTCTCAAGAAAGTGGAATAACAAAGCTCCTAATTCCAACAAGCACGGAGCCGGTCGGTTAGAACAGATCTCAGCAGGTTTGAGCTCCAATATTCTTTTTGCTGAAAATACGCCAGTGTGAAAGTTGATAACTATCTGAAAACTCTCTCTATATGTGGAAGAAATTACCATTTTCTCTTTTCATTATGTTCAAGAATTAGCTAAGTATCTTGATTAGAAAGTACATTTAGGTGTATCAGCATTTCCTTGACTTTTCCCTGGTACATTCGTTAGTTTACAAACGCAGCTTATTTCCTGTCATTCACCCGACTTATTTCTCAGCCTAAAATACCTAAAGCAAAGCACAATGCTGGGTCCCAAGGGCTTTGACCTATTGTAATAAGAATGTCAAGTAACACAGAACCCATCAACAACTGTGTTTTCACTATGAGCTACTTAACATCTGCATTATTTTCCATCCTTCATTATTTTTTTGCCTCATTATTTTTGGGTTGTTTACATTACTGCGACAGCCTTCAGAAAAAGGTTAGAAAAAAGGGATATTTTCTAACTCAGCTATAAATAAGGGAGCAAGATCAAAACCAGGATACTATAGACACGCAAAGCTTACGTCAGTCGTTACACTACCAAAGTGATTAAGAAATGCTGTTCATGAATAAGTGATAGGCCAATAAATTGATTATAGAGAAACATCGTTTTTGAAGGATTGGTTGTGTCAAACAAATCCAATTAGCATCTATGAGGAGCTAAGTAGTAAATTAAATCAGGGCACAGCTGTTGATATGATATCTATTGATTTTGCATCTGATACTGTTCCACCTAACAGTATGGCGAATTTAGGGGAGATGGCTTTGACTGTCTATGACATAGTTACATAGTTACATAGTTAAATTGGTTTGAAAAAAGACAAAGTCCATCAAGTTCAACCCCTACAAATGAAAACCCAGCATCCATACACACATCCCTCCCTACTTTCACATAAATTCTATATACCCATACCTATACTAACTATAGAGTTTAGTATCACAATAGCCTTTGATATTATGTCTGTCCAAAAAATCATCCAAGCCATTCTTATAGTCATTAACTGAATCAGCATCACAACATCACCCGGCAGTGCATTCCACAACCTCACTGTCCTGACTGTGAAGAACCCCCTACGTTGCTTCAAATGAAAGTTCTTTTCTTCTAGTCTAAAGGGGAGGCCTCTGGTACGGTGATTCACTTTATGGGTAAAAAGGTCCCCTGCTATTTGTCTATAATGTCCTCTAATGTACTTGTAAAGTGAAATCATGTCCCCTCGCAAGCGCCTTTTTTCCAGAGAAAACAACCCCAACCTTGACAGTCTCCCCTCATAATTTAAGTCTTCCCTCCCTCTAACCAGTTTAGTTGCACTTAGTCTCTGCACTCTCTCCAGCTCATTTATATCCCTCTTAAGGACTGGAGTCCAAAACTGCCCCCCCCCATACTCCAGATGAGGCCTCACCAGGGACCTATAAAGAGGCATAATTATGTTTTCATCCCTTGAGTTAATGCCCTTTTTTATGACAACATGGAAAAACCTGCAAAAATGCAACACACTTAATTTTGCCCAAACTTATAGAGTTCCATAGGATTAGTATTAGGCATTACTTTTAGTATGTTATAGAATGGACAATTCTAAGCAACATTTCAATTGGTCTTCATTGTTTATTTTTTATAGTTTTTGATTAATTTGCCACCTTCTTCTGACTCTTTCCAGCTTCCAAATGGGGGTCACTGATCCCATCTAAAAAACAAATGATCTGTAAGGCTACAAATATATTGTTATTGCTACTTTTTATTACTCGCCTTTCTATTCAGGCCTCTCCTATTCATATTCCAGCCACCTGTTCAACTCAAGAGGGAGAGGGCCCGAATTACAAGATGAGTAATAAAAAGTAACAATAACAATAAGTTTGTAGCCTTACAGATTATTTGGTTTTAGATGGGGTCAGTGACCCCCATTTGAAAGCTGGAAAGATTGAGAAGAAGAAGGTAAATAATAATAATAACTATAGAAAAAGAAAAAATGAAGGTCAATTGAAAAGTTGCATACAAGAAGCCATTCTATAACATACTAGAAGTTAACTTAAAAGTGAACCAGATGAACCAATGTATTAAATAATCAAAAGCAAGAAGCAAGATCACAACCAGAATATTATGGACCTGCAAACCTGACATCAGGAGACTCTTTGCTGTTTATAGTTTTCAAATTAGCCTGTAACTCAGGCAAATGAAGGTGAAAAGGTCTTGGAGGTCAACCTGTCCAAAATCAGAGGAAGCAGTGAAGTGATCTACTTTCTTGGCTTCACCTGGGTAGCTGGGTTAATGTTAGGTTTTGAAGACAGTCATCAAAGCATAACGACTCCATTCTATTGATCGCTGGGAAGACTTTGGTAGTGTTGCCTAAAATGATGTCCTGCCCTGCCCTGCTGTCTTTTAACCTACAGTTCCCATGTCTTCCTCCAATAAATGATTATTATTCTTTATTTTCTGGCACAGACACCGTTCATCATTCATATCACTATGAATCTAGATTTTATTTCCTCCTACATTCAGCAAAGAGTGATAAGAGTCATAAAATGTCATCACCTCCAAGAACAATGTTTCCTGTTTTTATAGTTACATTGACACTTTCTTATGATATATAGCTATTTCACTCTGAAACACAGCTCAGCTAAAAAATGTTATACTGCCCTTCCTAATAAGTCCAGAATCACCTTCTGGTTCCAGTCTCGAGAACTCCCTGCATCAGCACAATATGTTGCCCCTTTCAAAGGACTGGGGGGAAAATCCAAGAACTGTTTTAGTCTGTTTTCATTCCAGAGTGGAGGAACCCTAAGTGTGGTGATAAAAATGGCCGAGAGCCAGAGAGATGAGCTTGGGCTGCAGGGATGAGAAAGGAAGAACTTTTTGTAGGGTTTAATCGGGATTCTGCTGATCCCTGGCATTTTGTTAGAATACAGTGAAATCTCAATTTTAAATACCCTTTTCTTGCGGTCCCACTGATATAAGTTTTCCTGATTTTACATTTTCCCAGATTTTTTACGACTAGATCCCCTGGAAAAGATAAAATGGGGGTTCTACTGTTTTTGGATTTGGCTGAAGCCTTTAACATTGTGATTTTAACATGTTATTGATGGTGTCCAGCTCTTCGATGTAGGCCACAGTTTGCCATTTAAAAAAACTCAAGGCATAGATCAAGCGGCAGATTTACTAGAGGGCGAAGTGACTAACGCTTGCGAAGATTTGCCAGTGCAATGGAGTGCATAGATCTTCCTCAATCTTCTGTTACTTACATCATATTTTTTAGTGGAAAAAGTCCAAAAAACTTATGGGAACCTTAACTATAGAGTGGATAGGGCTTTATAACAACTCGATTTTCTTTATTAAGGTCCATTCAACATTAAATTTCCTGCCATATGCAAATTAGCCTGAGCGAAGACCTTTAATGAAGTTGCGCTAGGCATAATTGAATGCTAGGGCATCTTCGCTTTGATTGTCGATGTAACGCTAGGGAAAATTTGCCAGCGTTCGGTGCCCTGGACACAACATCGCATTTTAGCAAATTAGCGTTGTCTGAGCGAATATTCGCCTGGCGAAGTGTTGCGATAGCTGCAAAGCCTTCGCTGGAAAATTTTTGCCTCTTAGTTAATTTACTCCAAGGCTAATCCACAGAAGGTCAATTTGCTCCCATCCACTGTGAGTGCACCGGTCACAGGCAGGGGGGACCCTCAATGATGCAGCATCCCTGCTGATGGCAGGGTGTGGGTCTGTGTGCACACACATGGAGTTGATTTGGTGAAAAAATGCATATTTAGAGCTGAAATCCTTCTGTGTACATACATACAGACTAGGGTTACCAACTAGGACCTGTGACAATCACAGGGCGGACCAGCGACATAGAGTGATTTGGAAAACCAGGCAGTCAGTACTAACCTGGACAGCGTTTGCAAAAACTGGGCTGTCCGGGTCAAAACCGCACAGATGGTAACCCTAATACAGGTAGATGACAATTTCACTGGTCTCCTAGACTACGTATGTTATGGCGGGCAATTCTCTGTAAATTAGGGATACACCGAATCCAGTATTAGGTACGGGATTCAGCCAGGATTAGGCAGAATCCTAGTGCCTGCCGAACCAAATATAAATCCTAATTTGCATATGCTTAGGAGCAGGTAGGGAAATCAAGTGACTTTTCATCACAAAAGAAGATTTTTTTCCACTTTTTCATTTCCTGCCTTTAATTTGCATTTGCAAATTAGGATTCGGTTCGGTATTTGGCCAAATCTTTCAAGACGGATTCGGGGATTCGGACGAATCCCAAATAGTGGATTCGGTGCATCCCAACTGTACATATATCCTAAAGTCATAACCCAAACATAAATGTAGCCTCTGCCTCTGCTACTATATCAATACTTGACCTATGTACAGGTATCGGACCTGTTATTCAGAATGCTCAGGACCTAGAGTTTTCCAGATAAGGTGTCTTTCTTTCTCTTTTATCTCCATACCTAATCTGCTGAAACATCAGTTAAACAGTAAACAAATCCAAGAGAATGGTTTTGCCTTGGATAAGACAATATACTGTTTTATCATTACAGAGAAAACAGTTTTAAAATGTTTTCATTAGAATGGAGTCTATGGGAGATGGCCTTCCCTTAATTCAGAGCTTTCTGGATAATAGGTTTCTGGATTATGGATCCCATACCTGTACTATAAAAATAGTAGTTGGTCTTGCAAATAGGTACTGTGATCAGTGCTGTTGTTTAATGGGTAATGCGGACTGCTATATTGAGACAATACAAATAGAAATGGTATGTGGTCAAGAACAAGAGCATGATAGTTTTAGAAGCAAGGAAGAGAAAGATACAACAGCTTTACCTTTGATTATATAACAATTTGTCACAGTACAAGTACAGGTATGGGAATCTATTATCCATACACCTGTTATCTGAATTACGAAAAGGCTGTCTTCCATAGACTAAATTTTAATCAAATATCACATTTTTAAAAATGATTTCTCTGTAATAATAAAACAGTACCATGTACTTGATCCAAACTAAGAGATAAATAAACCTTATTGGAAGCAATACCAGCCTATTGGGTTTACATGATTTACCAGTAGAACCATATTTGGAACGGTAAACTTAAAGATTCCCCAACATGATATAGTGTATAACCTACCTGAGTTGTTTTGTTGTACAGGTATGGGACCTGTTATCCAGAATGCTTGGGACCTGGGGTTTTTCAGATGACAGGTCTCTAATTTGGATCTTTATACCTTAAGGGTCAGGGCACACAAGCAGATTCAGGGAGATTAGTTGCCCGGCAACAAATCTCCTCTTCTTTGGGGAGACTAATCTCCTCCCCTGCCTTACCGCCAGCTAAAATGTAAATAGCCAGTGGGATGGCACTCGGAAGTTTTCACAAGGAAACTTCGGGCGACTTCAGAGAACGAATTGCTCTGAGTGCCATACTGCCGGCGATTTACATTTTAGCCATCAGGAAGGCTAGAAGGCAGAGGAGATTTGTCGCCCCTGAATCTGCCTGTGTGCCCTGACCCTTAAGGTATAAAGATCCAAATTAGAGACCTATTATCTGGAAAACCCCAGGTCCCAAGCATTCTGGATAACAGGTCCCATACCTGTACAACAAAACAACTCAGGTAGGTTATACACTATATCACGTTGGGGAATCTTTAAGTTTACCGTTCCAAATACGGTTCTTAGAACATATCCTAATATCATTTGGCAACCAGCTCTTCCTTTTATGAGAAATATCATGATAGTGATCCCGTCCCTATAATGTTTTGCCCATAGGCTTATCATTGTACTGAAAAGAGAATTTGTTTTTTAGGCCCTTGGGCTGTTGAAGGGAGGCTGATAAGTTTATCTTCTGTACCTCTTTAAGACGAAGAGGAAGATAAGACTAATCCATCATTATTTGTCCACTTCTATAACATATCAATATCCGTAAATCATTATGCAGAAGGGTGTCATGTGCATTGTTTTATAAGTAAATATCTAGCTAATATTTGTCTAATATCTGCTTATTGCCTCTGTATGACCTTGTATAGATAAATATATTTGTATACAAAATATTTTCTAATTAAAGTCTAATTTAAGCATATTTCCTTTTTATAAAGCTAAAGTATGAAGGCATTGTTTCCCAGTGAATAAAATATACAGTGTGCCCTGATAGATAAAACCCCGTCAAGCTCTTGATAGAACTTATTTGTTCATTGTAATGATCAGGAGCTTCTTGCTGTGCTGAATCACCTGGATGATTTGACGTGAAGCAAGGTACTCATTTAAGAGGAAATTACAACCTTTTAAACTTTTCATTGAGTGGTTTCGGGGCACATAACACACCTCGCGCATCATTCCAGGAACTGACGGCCGTCCCTATTTATTTTCTCCTTGTCCCCTGAAGGAGACTGAACCAGGTCAGGAAGCAGGTGACATGAAGTAAATAGATACATTAACCTTGTGTCCCCAGGGTGCTGTGTAGCCTGCAAATGGCACTGGAAATCAGAGAACAGCAAGCCGATCAAACCCAGAAGAGCAATGGTTAAAAGGGGAGATGATCGGCAGAAAATGTGTTTCGCAAAATGTGTTAAGCATCGCTTAAAATACAGAAAACAGAGACCATCAACCTTCTACAGATGTATATGGCTAGTGGGGAAGAATTATTAACTTTTAGTTCACTTTTAGTACGTTATAGAATAAGCAACTTTTTAATTGGCCTTCGTTTTTTTTTTTTTATATAGTTTTTTTAATTATTCGCCTTCTTCTTCTGACTATTTCCAGCTTTCAAAAGGAGGTCACTAAGCCAATCTAAAAAAACAACTGCTGCATTTTATTACTCGTGTATTACTCATCTTTCTCTTTAGCACCCCTATTCACTTCAAGTCATATTCCAGTATCTTATTCAATTCAGTGCATGGTTGCTAAGGTAAAATGGACCCTAGCAACCAGATTGCTGAAACTGCAAACTGGAGAGCTGATGAAAAAAAGCAGAATAAAAAACACAAATAATAAAAAATGAAAGGCAATTACAAATGGTCTTAGAATATCACTTTCTACATCATACAAATTTTTAATTAAAAAACGAACAACCATTTTAGGTCTATTCAAAATCGGACTGGACCCCCCCGTACTGCGATGCCACGCATGCGTAAAAGGCGCTGTGCAGCGCCGCAAATTGTTTTTTTTGTAGGGTCAGGAGATCAGGAGAGGTGGTCTGACCCTGCAGGGCCCACCTGTTTTTTTCCCGGAGTCCCGCTGGGCCAATCAGACCCTGGTTCTGTTCTCTCCCTTTCTCTCGCCCAATTGTATATGAATATATAAATAACTTTCCCTGACAATGCATTTTAGTTCATATTTATGCAATACATTCAAATTTGCTCTTTTATCTTGAGCCTTTTTCCAACAGTGTAGAAATTGATTTTTTTTAAATATTTAAACAATGTTTTTCAAATATTTTTTAAGTTTTTAGAGGATGAACAAGATGAAAACCAAATGGATAAAAATTGTTGCACGTTTGAAATGCGGCTCATTGTGCTTGATGGCTATGGGAAATTGCTGCTCTAAAAAGCAAGACCTAAAATGCACAAAGCATTTTTACTTGATGAAAAATTGCAGGTGTAAAAAAAGTTTGTGTTCCAGCCACAAAAAAAAATATTTTTATCCAGATTTTTATAGGAACGTGTCGGTATCGCTTTTAGTGTATCAAAAAGCATTTAAACCCAATAGTATTGTTTTGCCTCCAAAAAGGATTAATTACATCTAAAGGGGGCCATACATGGAGGTGATGTCGCCAAACAAGCGGATTTCTCCCCGATATGCCCACCTTGAGGTGGGCGATATTGGGCTGATCCGATTGTGGGCCCTAGGACCCAATGATCAAATCATAATGATGGGTAAGCAAGTGGTCAGATTGCGGGGACCACATCAACGAACAGATGCGGTTCACGATCCAATGGGATTTTGAGTCTGGTCCGATTGACTTTCAGCCAGATATCGATTGGGGAAATAAGCCAATAACCTGCCGACTCAGCTTTTATCAGCCTGTGTATGGCCACCTTTAGGCCGGATCAAGTACAAGTTACTGTTTTATTATTACAGAGAAAAAGGAAATAATTTTTAAAAAGTAGAATTATTTGCTTACAGTGGAGTCTATGGGGCAAATTATCGCCTCGGAAGGCTCCACCACATTTTGCAAAACATTGTTAAAGTTAATTCACAGCAAATACGCTTATTTATCAAAATTAGTCGGCGCGGACATTTGTAAGCAGTTTGCTCTAGCATTATTTTCTTCCTAGCAAAACTGCTGAAAGGGGCAAAACTTCTCTAGTGCTGAGCTTTTTCACTAGCGAATGGTCCTCTACTCCTGTTAGTAAATTGGCGATGTCCCTGCGACTTGTCATTTTGGCACACTTTGCCCTTTAGTAAATCTGCCCCTATGAGAGATAACCTTTCCATAATTCTGAGCTTTCTGGACAACGGGTTTCTGGGTAATGGATTTTATACTTGTATTACATATAACACAAACAGGTCAAATACCTAACAAATTTCTTGTTACAATAATGAAGTGACCTCTATGCTATCGGTACATGGTTTGCTGTTTTGTTTTCTGGACTGTGCATAAAGAAGTCTTTCATGGAAGATATATAGGGAGTTGCATCCAGTTGGAAGCAATACAGACAACACACGATGTGTGCTGAAGTCAGCTATAGCCCTGTTTATTCTGTTGGTAAGGGCTCAATACATGAGTTCCTCTCAGATACCAAAATCAGATGATATGTGCGAAATTCATTTGATCCCTCATCTTTAAACTGATGCCAAAAAAATGAACTGGACACTGTCATAAGCTTCCACAATAAGCAAAAGAAGACAGCTGATTATTTTCTGTATAAACTGCCCCTTAAAGCATAAGAAAAGTACTTTTTGTCCAGCAAAACCTGAAAGCCCACCAGATGCATGCATTTTTTTTCCAGCTTTCATGTCTGGCCCTCAACAGCAATTAGCCTAATGGAAAACAAACTTACAAATGGTTGTACAAAAGAAATATAAGGGATCACTAATGGGCAGCATGGAGCATCAGTGGGCAGCACATACGTATGCTTTAAAGGCCCGGACCCAGGGTCGGATTTACATAGCAGGCACCCCTAGGCCTGCTGACATTCATCACCAATGTCCCCTCCATTTTATTTGCACAATTTTTCATCATTGGGACCAGAGCAATGTGGATTGGTGCATGGAAAATGTAAAAAACTATTTTATCTCCTGCACATCCCCAGTGTTTCTGAACCAATGTGGGTGTGATTGGGCAGCATGTCACCCCCTAAAATCCTGCTGCCCTAGGCCCGGGCCTTGGTGGCCTTTCCACAAATCTGGGCCTGCCTGGACCAGCAATTTGTCGATTCTGGCAAACACCAGAGGGCGATTCAAGCTAGGCTCAAGCATTTGGAATTTCTGGGTTATGTCTGGTTTTGACCCACACATTAAAAACATACATTCATTGGTGGGTGTGCAATAGGGACCTTAGATAATAGACCTTAGGTAGTAATGTATAATGTATCTTTGTAAAGCACTGCATGAATGTGTCAGTGCCATATAAATAATAAGTGATAAAAAAACATTATAAGGTGTCAAAGTGCACCCGCAGGAAGTCCAGTGTCCAGTGACACCCTAGACTTCACTTCACCCCCTAGCTTGCAGAAGTGACATCATATGCACACTATGCGTGACATCACTTCCGCTACAAGTGACATCACAGCGATCAGCATTTGACGGCTGAACACCTCACCCAGCTCTGCTAACAGATTTATTCAGATACAGTACTCTCTGATGGCATCTGGGGAGTTTTTTAATCTTTCTAAAAAAAATATCACCCTAAAGCTTTCCCCTTATAGCTGAAGCCCTAGGCACAGGGCCCTTGGGTGCTTATATAAATTGTTGTGGCAGTTAAGAATAGAGTGCAAAGTCTTGTGTTTGTTTGTTTACCTTGTGTCTGCCAGTACAACATAAATAGGGACTGCACATAGGCACAAAGAGGTTTCCCCCAAAATGCGCCTTTGTTGCAGATCACTAATAACCCGAGCACCTGTACTTAAAGGAGCAGTAAAATAAAAAAATAAAAGAGTTTTAAAGTAATAAAAATATAATGTAGTGTTGCTCTGCACTGGTAAAACTGCTGTGTTTGCTTCAGAAACATTACTATTGTTTATATAAATAAGCTGCTGTGTAGCAATGGGGACAGCCATTCAAAGGAGAAAAGTATTAGGTCACACAGCAGATAAGCTCTGTAGAATATAATGGTGTTATCTGTTATCTACTATTTATCCTGTGCCTTATAGACTTTTTTCAATTTCCACCATTGCTACACAGCAGCTTGTTTATATGAACTATAGTAGAGTTTTACCAGTGCAGGGCAAAATTACATGAAATTTTCATTACTTTAAAACACTTTAATTTTTTGGTGTTACTGTTCCTTTAACCAGCGCACTTTACTGTTTGCACCCAGTGTTGGTGAATAAGTCCTATTTGTCTTAAAGATTTAGATAAGAGTATGCTTTATTTTATTTCTTTCTGCAGAGTAAAAATAAAAAGGTACATTGTCCCAGCATTATTGCATTTGCGTCCTGTGGGTTTTATTTCCCCTTGAATTTTATAAATTCCACTGTGCATCAATTCATTTACTATGCTGGAGAAATGAATCTAGTTTAATGCCGGCAGTATAAATAATCGAAAATATTTATGGTTCATTTGTGAGCAAGAAATCGTATAGTTTATGTGGCAGATTACAGGAAAAACCAAGTATTAAATCCTAGAAGTGCTTTTAGGTGATCTCAAACGTGAAAATGGTTTTCTATTAATTGGTATGTTCTTATTCAAGGAATATTTGGAAAAATTACTTTCAACATACAGTGCTGTATTAATCTCAGTGCTTACTAAATGTTACTTTTAGCTCGGTTGCTGATGCCCAGAACCCCATGCTTGGAACATGGTCTGGGTGCTTAAGGGTGGTGGCAGACAAGGCTTCTGGGTGAGATTAGTTGCCCATCGACAAATCGCCTCTTCTTCGGGCGACTGATCCCTAAATGCCTTTTACAATGTAAATGCAATTTACATTTTAGCCGGCTGGATGGCACTCGGAACACTTCATTTTCTTACGTTACCCGAAATTGCTTCATGAGGAAACTTTGGGCGACTACGGAAAACAAAGCGTCTTGAGTGCCATCCCACCGGCGATTTACATTCTAGCCGACGGGAAGGCATTTAGGGGAGATTAGTCGCTCGAAGAAGAGGCGATTTGTCACTGGGCTACTAATCTCCCCCAGTAGCCTCCTCTGCCACCACCCTAAACACATAACAGGGCAAGAAAGTCCACTAGTGATGGGCGAATTTATTCGCCAGGCACAAATTCGCTGTGAATTCCCCCGATTTGCCTCCAGCGAATAAATTTGTGAAACCGCATCGAAAATTCACCGGCGTCAAATTCGCTGTTTTTTTGGATGGCGCCGTTTTGCAAATTTTCCACCGTTCGGGAATTTTGCGGGACATTTGCAAATCTTTAGGTGAAGCGAAACACCCCAAATTGGCCCATCGCTAGAGTATCACAGTATAGACACACACTTCACCCCTTGATAGGAGTAAAATCATAGCAGCTATATTTTATATTAACAAATCCTGATACATTATTTGAGAATTGAATATCAAACAGTGGATATGATGGAAAAATAATATAATGAAGAGTAAATACATAAAATAATCAATGTACTTATATATGGGGTCGGAGGATACACATAGTTATACTGCGTTCAAAACAGGAAATATAAATCAGTTGTTTTTTTTGTTTGTTTTTTTTAATGGCTACTAATGTTTTAATGAATGTGATGCAAAAGTTGCAATTTAAAAACAAGTAAGCATCAAATCACTAATGTTCAGCTGGTGGATGATAGAATGACTTATATCACATATGTTACATAATAAGGCAAAGTAATGCGCTAATATAGCAGAATGAACCACATCAGCAATAATGTCAGTTCTGACTTCTTTTTGACCTGCGCTCCCCTGCGTTCCGTTTTTTGCGTTCAGCCGCAGGGGAGCGCAGGAATAGACGCATGTCATTATTTCAAATGGGGCTGTACTCACTCAGACGCATGTTGGCGCCGAACGCAGGTTGAGACGCAACATGCTGCATTTTTCCTGCGTTCTGCGCCAACACGCGTCTGAGTGAGTACAGCCCCATTTGAAATAAAGACATGCGTCTATTCCTGCGCTCCCCTGCGGCTGAACGCCAAAAAACGGAACGCAGGGGAGCGCAGGTCAGAACGCCAGTGAGTAAGAGCCCTTAATCTCTCTAAAACTCTAAAAATTCAAGATTTATTAAAGGGGTTGTTCACCTTTGAGATAACTTTTAGTACGATGTAGAGAGTGATATTCTGAGACAATTTGCAATTGGTTTTCATTTTTTATTATTGAAGGTTTTTGACTTATTTGGCTTTTTATTCAGCAGCTCTTCAATTTGCATATTAACCAATCTAGTAACTAGGGTCCAAATTACCCATGCATTGATTTGAATAAGAGACTGGAACATGAATAGGAGAGGCCTGGATAGAAGGATCAGTAATAAGCAGCAATAACAATACATTTGTAGCATTACAGAGCTTTCACTTTTTAGATGGGGTCAGCGACAAAACTTCTACAAGTAAAAGCAGTCGAGGTCCCAACTCAACGGGAGCTGCACTAATCCTATTCAGCGCCGCCATCAGGGGGAGACTTTTTAGTCTACCAATAGGATTAATGATATCTTAGTTTGGATCAAGTAAAAGGTATTGTTTTATTGTACAGGTATGGGATCCATTATCGGGAAACTCGTTATCCAGAATGCTCCGTCTCCCAAACACTCTATTTTATCCGAATAATCAAATTTAAAAAAAAAAAAAGATTTCCTTTTTCTCTGTCATAATAAAACAGATCCTTGTACTTGATCCAAACTAAGATATAATTAATCCTTATTGGAAGCAAAAAAATCCTATTTGGGTTTATTTAATGTTTCCATGAGGAAAGGCATGAAAATCCAAATTACGGAAAGATCCATTATCCGGAAAACCTCATTTCCCTAGCATTCTGGATAAAAATGAAATTATTGCATTACAATGGACTGTATGGGAGATGGCCTTTCAATAATTTGGAGCATTCTGGACCATGGGTTTCCGGATAACCGATCCCATACATATGTATAACACAAACTGCACCAGGATTTTAAATGTGAAACAAACGTACTATGATTTTACGGCTACCGAGGGAATGAGTGAAGTGAGTGTTTATACTGTGTTTATGTAAGTTGCACATTTTAATTCATTAATAGTTGGCGTTTGTATCTGCTCGGAGGAAAGCAGTCTGGTCTTGTTTCATATAAACTGCTGCTAAACTCACATCGAATGTTTCGGCTACAATGAGTCTCTGCCCTGGAGTAGTTTACAGTGTTGGTTTTGGTGCCTGAGGCCCAGGGAGATGAAATGATTTGCTGGAGGTCACTTGGAGGTGACACAGGAATCAAAGCCAGGCCTCACTAAATCCCCAGCCTAAAGTCTCACTGATTGAGCCGCACTTGTTGAGTCAGAGCTTGCAATTCTCCTGGAAGTCGTAAAGAGGCAATTAAGAGACAGGGATTGTGTTTAACATGTTCTGCTTGTTGCATTCGACTTGAAAAAGTCAGACTTTCTATTTAATAAAACTCCATGGATACAGAATTCCTTCTTATCCTGTCCCACTGAGATAAAGTAGCACTAAAGGTGGGCCATACATGGGCTGGACTGTAGTGATGTGCGGGTTTTCCTGACCTGCACCCGACCCTAACCCTCCCTGCTCCAGCCCGCGCCCGCCCGGACCCACGCTTCCGGGGTCCTTTTATAGACCCGCGCCGACCCGCCCGCAGACGCGAGACTATAAAACCAGAAGTCGGAAGCCTGCATTTGAAAGTGGAAGGCGGGGAGTGCAGGAGAAGAGCTCAACCCACACCAGCCCGCCACCTGCGAGGAGCAGTGTGAGGTCGAGGTCGACTGCGGCCGGGTCAGTGAGGGAGGTCGTGGCAGTGGCCGGGGAGGGATGCCAGGGCAGTGGTCGGGCCAGGGAGGGAGGTCAGGACAGCCGATGGGCAACAACCGGGCCGGGAAGGGAGGTCGGGGCCGTGCCCGGTTCAGGTAGGGTGGAAGGGAGAGCGACAGTATTTCAAGTAGGGGGCAGGCCTGGGCTGCCACAGTCTGACCCTGAGGACGTTGATGGATGGACGGATATTGTAATAGGGGACACCCAAGCGATTAGAACAGCAGGATGTAAAGAGATTAAATCAACCAAATCAAACTGGGAATGTATGGGTACAGTAATACCTTGTAACCAATTTTTAGCCATTTTCTCACACAAGTTTTAATAGTACAGGTATGGGACCTGTTATCCAGAATGCTCGGGACCTGAGGTTTTCTGGATAGCGGATCTTTCCATAATTTGATCTTTTAATAAATTACAAGGCATTCCTGATTTAAGAGGAATAGAGTTTAATCGTAGTTTTAAAAAACAAAACTTTCAATCCCACTGAAACGAGAATGCTGACAAATGGACTAGCTACAATTATTGCACAGAAATGCAGTGTGCTTTCCATTCTGCATCCCATTTATATAAACTATTTTTATATGAAATTACTATATACTGTTCAGAATTGGGACATGTGAATGGCCAAATTAGGAATTACTGGAGTAACCCAAACATCAGATCAGTGGTATAACTAGATATTACTGGGCCCCACTGCAAATTATTTTTTCAGACCCCCAAGATGTTAAGAGGTTGACTTGTTTTACCAATATTTATTGAAACTGTATATGAATTAGGGCCTCACAGAACTCCTATACTTCCTGAGCCCCCCTGCAGCTGGAGGGTCTGCTTCCTCTGTAGTTACACCCCTGCATCAGATCTTTTATACCTTAATGATGAAATAACACAGTGATCCCCAACCAGTAGCTCATGAGCAACATGTTGCTCCCCAGCCCCTTGGATGTTGCTCCCAGTGGCCTCAAAGCAGGTGTTTATTTTTGAATTCCAGACTTGGAGTCAAGTTTTGATTGTATAAAAACCAGATGTACTGTCAGAGTCTCCTGTAGGCTGCCAGTCCACATAAGGGCTACCAAATAGCCAATCACAGCTCTTATTTGGCATCCCCGGGAACTTTTTTATGCTTGGGTTGCTCCCCAACTCATTATTTTGAATGTGCCTCACAAATAAAAAAGGTTGGGAACCCCTGATCTAAGATCAAGCTAGCAAAGGCCATGCATAACAGAATAACTGGATACAAAATGTTGTGATCTGCTATCACTCTGCCTGTGGAATTAAAACAAAGTCTGGTCTTGGATCTGGGATGCCAATTTCTATACAAGGGGTGTAAGGCTCTAGTAAACTCTCTCTAACAGCTGCTAAAGACTCTGAGTGCAGGTTGCACCTGTCATGGGAACACCTATCAGGAGTACTGGCCCTAAGAGATGCAAATTTGTACAAATTAATGCTCCAGGACTTGCCCCTGTACCTATGGTAAAAAGGTCATTTAATCCTTTAGGGCAAAGGCACAAGGCATGTTCCCCAAGGGCAGTTATGTCACTCAGTTTGCATAATCGTGAGAAAATGCACCAACACTTTTGCATGTTTTGCTGTCTACTTTGGAAATTCACTTTTGGGTGCTCAGTTAATAACAAGTATACATAAGCACTGCGTATCTTGACAGCGCTATATAAATAAATGATGATGATGGTATACAGCGGCAAGATGGACTCACACTCCAGATATTGTGCAATTTTATCTTTTATTTTAGAATTTAAAAAAAGATAACATTGCACAATATCTGGAGCGTGTCCATCGTGGGAGTCCATCTATGGTTCTTCATAAAAACTGTATGTATAAATATATAACAGGGAGGAGCATTCACTTAGGTCCAATGGTTTGCCTGGGTGCAGGCAAATAGATTTATTGAAGGAAATCCAATGTTTCAATCACTCCATGGTGAAATTCCTCAAGGAGATAGAAGTAGAAGATGTTTGTTCTCTCTGATGAAGATCACCATGGAGTGATTGAAATGTTGGATTTTCTTCAATAAATCTTTCTGCATTTAATCCTCTTGAGTGCAGCACTCTGTTCTGCTATATGTTATATATACAGGAATGGGACCTGTTATCCAGGATGCTTGGGACCTGGGGTTTTCCAGATGATGGATCTTTCTGTAATTTGGATCTTCATATTTTAAAACTACCAGAAAATCATGTAAACATTAAATAAACCCAATAGGATTGTTTTGCTTCCAATAAGGATTAATTATATCTTAGCAGGGTTGGACTGGACATGGGGGGCCCACTGGGTAACTATACTCCGGGCCCCCGAGTGCATGCGCGAATGTCTCGGCGCACGCCAGCGTGCATACGCGAACGTCTCTGCGCACGCTGGTGTGTATGCAAACGCCGGTGCGCATGTGCGAACACCAAAGCGCATGCGATACCGGCGCACCGATTAATTTTTATTTGGGGGCCAGAACATTGGGGGAGGGGGCGTATCATGTTTTTACTTGTGCTATTTGATTTATTTCTTTTTTCCATGTAATAAATGGTTTATGGTAATGCACTTATTTTTGTTTTTATGTGCAACACTGCATAGATTTGAACATTCATTTACAATATTTTTCTTTATTAGCGTTATTTAAACTGAAGGTCAAATAAAGTAAATTCAACGGGGTTATTTACTAAACCTCAAATTTATTTCGTCTGGCTTTTTGCGGCAAAACTCAAATTTTTAGTGGAAAAAAACTAAATTATTTTGAGATTTATTATACCCCGATGCTGTAAAAAGCCATCACAGACCTGTCGAGATCTTGTATAAGTAAATGGGAGAGGCACCCATCTCAACTTAGGGGCCGATTCACTAAATTCGAGTGAAGGGTTCGAATGAAAAAAACTTCGAATTTCGAAGTTTTTTTTGGGCTACTTCAACCATCGAATGGGCTACTTCGACCTTCGACTACGACTACGACTTTGAACTAAAAATCGTTCGACTATTCGACCATTCGATAGTCGAAGTACTGTCTCTTTAAGAAAAACTTCGACCCCCTACTTCGGCAGCTAAAAGCTACCGAAGTCAATGTTAGCCTATGAGGAAGGTCCCCATAGGCTTGCCTGGGATTTTTTGATCGAAGGATTTTCCTTCGATCGTTGGATTAAAATCCTTTGAATCGTTCGATTCGAAGGATTTAATCGTTCGATCGAATGAAAAATCCTTCGATCATTCAATCGCAGGATTTGCGCAAAATCGTTCGACTTCGATATTCAAAGTCGAACGATTTTAGTTCCTAGTCGAATATCGAGGGTTAATTAACCCTCGATATTCGACCCTTCGTGAATCGGCCCCTTAAAGTTATCTTAAAGTTATCTGCGCTGGCTTTAGCCCCAAAAATACGTTTTTTCTGGGTTTGAGGGCAAAAACAAGCTATTCTGGAAAAAGCCAATAAAATTTGAAGGGATTCGGGTTTTTGCTCGATTTTATCTGTGATCTGATGAATTTGGGTTATTTTATTAATACTATGAGTAAGATCAAACAGAGCATGGGAGTTTGGTCATGTTTTTTTTAATAAAATATGAGCTAAATTTGAATTTTAGTAAATCTCCCCCTTAGTGTATACAAATATATATACAGCATGTATATAGTGTACAAATTCTGACTACAAAACAAAGTTGAAGTTTAAAATAAATTGCTAAAGCTGGTAATTTTACCAAATTCTTGAAGGTTTGTTGCCAAAACCTGAACACAAAGAATTAAAAATATGACGTTGTGCAGCAAAGGATACGGAATGTGCTATCTGATAGTTCCATAATTTCTAGGCAGGAGATCTGTCACATTTCACCAGTTTTCTCCCCCTTCCCCCCAGGGGTAAAAAGATTTTTGGACAAACCCAAAAACTTTTGCATACCATGAACAACACAAAAGAATTTCTTTTCACATGTAAATGGAGATTTTTTTTTTTTATCGGCACCGCAGATTCGGTCACATTTTTGAGCAAGGAGCAAGAAGTCACAGATTTTTTAACTAGTAGATGTATTATCTATTCAGCAACAAGTCCCTTGGAGCAAGAGACAAAGAATTTGGAAGCTGAATAGAACAGCTGAATTCATTAGAACATAAACTATTGAAGCTCATAAAGAAATTGGCACAGGGGGATTTAGAAATAGACTGACCTTGATTTTAAACCGAATATTGAACAAATTACAACTGAATAAATTAGCCTTCAATGCACAGTGTATCTCTTCAGGTAAATGAAGAAGAAGCCTTGGGGGTTATACACCTTGGGCTGGGGAGCTCTGAATTCTGCTAGGCTTCTACATCTGTCACTTCCTCGATTCCTATATGAAGTGTGGAGCCTTAGAGAAAACCCCTAAAAATGAATATGGAAACCAATTCCATATTTTATATATTGATATTTGTGCACCAGCCCAAAGATTCAGCATCTTCATAACAGTAATGATCCAGACCTTCAAAGTTGTCATAACAGCCCCATCTTGGATTTTGTTAGGAGGGTCATGCTCAGTGAGCTCTGGGCAGCTGTTGAGAAGCTAAGGAAGAAGCTTATACTACAAGGCTGATTATTAAAGGGGAACTATTACGAAAGTGAAAATTGAATATAGGCTTTAGCATACTGAAATAAGAAGTTTTCTAAATATAATCAATTCAAAATTCTGTACTGTTTCTGAAATAATCAAGTTTATTTTCATAATCCATCTCTCAGCATCTGTTTCTCTACATTCTGTCTTCTTGCAGGAGTTGGGTGTCAGATATTCATTGACAGTTAGATCCAATATATCTTATAGGGGGGGGGCTTCCTTTCCCAGAAGATGTATTAGAGCTCACTCTATTAAAATCACCAGACATCATGTCTCTCTACATGCAGGATTTGTGCAAAAGGCAGTAATTGTGTTAGATTTTGTTTGTACTGGAATCAGTTATTTGAGTGAGCTCTAATTCATCTGCTAGGAAAGGAAGCCCCCCTATAAGATATTTGGGATCTAATTGTCAATGAATATCTGACACCCAACTGCTGCATGAAGACAGAATGAAGAGAAACAGATGCTGAGTGACGGACTGGTTTCTGAGTTGCCATGTAATGAGAATTTGAATTAAAGTGGTTGTTCACCTCTAAATAAACATTAAGGGGCACATTTACTAATGGTTGAATATCGAGGGTTAATTAACCCTCGATATTCAACCGTTGAAGTAAAATCCTTTGACTTCGAATATCGAAGTCAAAGGATTTACCGCAAATACTTTGATCGATCGAACGATTAAATCCTTCCACCCATATTGGATGCATTTTGATCAGATCGTTGGGCCCCAGGGTTCTCACTCATCGTTTCATCGCTCAATGTGGTTCTCTACGTTTATGGCCATCTTTAGTTGACACAAGAGCTTTTAATTCCAATCATAAGTTTCTATATTAACATTACATCACTAACACATTGCAGATGCTTGAGTGTGCTGATTGGCCTTTTTTGTATGTTTAGTTAGACACACATTGACATTTTATTGTAGACTCTTATCATACTGGCAAACATAAAAAACGTTGCAGCAAATACTGCAGATTAGATTTAGCAGTGACACGGCTGGGGTATGACTAACCACAGAGTAGAGGTATGGAGTATGACTATACATAGACTTATTCAATTCCAGGGTGGTGTTATGTGGTGTGTAATGTTTTATCATGTTTTATCATGGATCCTTTGTCACAGCTATGGCAGACAAATATTCAGTTATATATATCTTTTTGTATGATGTAGCAATGTTATTTTAATTTGCAGTTGGTCTTCTTTTTTTTTTTTTTGCGTTATTCTAATTGCAGGCATGGGATCCCTTATCCAGAAAGCTCATTTTAAGCAAATACTTCTAATTTTTTTTTTATGATTTCCTTTTTCTCAATATTAATCAAACAGTACCTTGGATTTGATCCTAAGTAAGCTGCCAGAAACCATATTGGTGGCAAAACAACCCTATTGGGTTTATCAAATGTTTAGATGCTTTTTAGCAGACTTACGGGGTTATTTACTAAAACTCAAATTTATCTTATATTTTTATTAAACCAAGCTTGACCAAACTCCCATCCACAATTTCAACTTATTTATCAATAAAATAACTCAAAAAAGTCGAGTCAGGAAAAGACTCGATTAATTAGTAGTGATGGGCAAATCTACGCAGTTTCACCGATAAATGCGCGAATTTCCTGCGAAATTTGCGTAACGGTGAAAAATTTGCGAAACGGCGCCGACGCCTTGTTTTTGACGCCAGCATCAGTTTTTTGGACGCCAGCAAATTTTCATGGCCGTTTTGCGAATTTATTCGACGGCGACGAATTGCGCAAATTCACCGCAGATTCGCGCCTGGCGAATAAATTCGCCCATTACTATTAATTAGAGTGAAAACTCGAGTCTTACACGTTTTTTCAGATTCCTTGAATGTATCATTCGATTTTTTCATGTTATCGCCCCGAAAATCATGAATTTTTCATATTAGTGGACCATTGAACTTATTTATCAATAAAATAACTCCAAAAAGTCAGGTCAGGAAAAGACTCGATTAATTAGAGTGAAAGCTCAAGCCTTTTTTTCAGGTTATCGCCCATAAAATCTTGAATTTTTCAGATATCTTCAAATCGTAAAAGGGACATCTGTCATTGACTTCGACATGACCTCTGCAGATTTGAGATGTGGACTTTTGGATTCGGACTTTTAGCAGCTTCGAGGTACAGGTATAGGATCCCTTATCCGGAAACCTGATATCCAGACAGCTCCAAATTACGGAATGGCTGTCTCCCATAGACTCCATTTTATCCAAATAATCCAAATTTTTAAAAATGATTTCCTTTTTCTCTGTAATAATAAAACAGTAGCTTGTGCTTGATCCTAACAAGATATAATTAATCCTTATTGGAAGCAAAACCAGCCTATTGGGTTTATTTAATGTGTACATGAATTTCTAGTAGACTTAAGGCATGAAGACCCAAATTACAGAAAGATCCATTATCCGGAAAACCCCAGGTCCCAAGCATTCTGGATAAGGGGTCCCATACCTGTATAATACATTTTGAAAATGTCAAGTTTTTTTCTTCCAAAATTTTTTTTTGCCCCAAAATGCTTGACCACAAAAAATCACCGATATGTATGGTGATCCAAATTATGAAAAGACCCCTTATGCAGAAAACACCAGGTCTCCAGCATTCCAGATAATAGATCCCATACCTGTATGCTAATTACTAGGGTCCCATTTACACTCCCAACTAGGTAGTGGTAGGAAGTTAAATAGGAGATAGCGATAAAAAATAACAATAAAAAAAAAGAAAATGGAAAATAGATGTAGAGGTATGGGACCTGTTATCCAGAATGCTTGAGACCTGGGGTTTTTGGTATAAGGGATCAGCTTAGAGAAACTCAAAAAAGACATACAAAGAGTTATGAATTAAAATAACTTGCTTTTAAATACAGAATGTAATAGAATTTGCCAGTCTTCTATTTGATAGACGGCATGATACCATTATACTAAATGATTACTTTGGACCCTTTTTTCCCACAGCTCGTATAACTGATGATGAGACTTAATTTGATTGTAAAATTTGCTGACAATTTCAAGTTGCTGTAACATACGATAATCTAGTGAATTCCATTATCTGTTCTGAGGGGAGAAAAAATAGTTTTTCATTATTAATAATCTTGCATTATTTAGCTCTTTATTTATCAGTTCTCCAGTTTGCAATTTCAGCAGTTTGGTTGCTAGGCTCCAAATTACCCTAGTAACCATGCTTTTGCCATGTTTTGAATAAGATACTGGAATCTGAATAGGAGAGGCCTGAATAGAAAGATGAGTGATAAAAAGTAGCAATAACAATAAATGTGTAGCCTTACGGAGCATTTGTTTTTTAGATGGAGTCAGTGACCCCCATTTGAGAACTGAGAAGAGTAAGCATAATTAAAAAAAGAAAAGAAAAGAAAGAATTACAACCAATTGAAAAGTTGCTTAGAATTGGCAATTCTATAACAAACTAAAAGTTGAACCAGCCCTTTAATTGGACACGTGGAATAAATACAACCAAACTCCCAGAACTAAACAGAACCTACAAATGTTAAATTATGAATGTAGTGCAGTGTAAAATTCAGATGAAAATCACCCTGTTTTTACCCATAATAAAGCATTTTTATCAGAATGCCAGCATAATTGCAAATACACACAAAGGCACTTATTGAAGAACTATCAAACATCGGGTTTAGCCGATAAAACGGGAGTGAGTTCTTCAACCCGACTAGTGACCTGGCGAACATATTGTTTTTTGAGAAAACCTGATCTTGGGGAAAAAAGTGCAATAGAAGCCAGAAAATGTGAATTTGTTAAAGAATGTTTTCTGACATTGATATGACTGAACCTGACACTGAGTGGTTTTGAAATCATCCCCTAAAATGCATCCACCACAACTAGTGCTATATAAATGTATTCACCCATCACTACCTGGGTGCCAATTAGCATCCGTTTTGGTAAATGTAAGCAAGTAGGGCACAGCCTTCCCCCTGTATTTAAATTTTGATGGCTTCGCTTTAAAACAGAATTAATCCCCAGGACACTTGGCTACAGTTGTGGCTATTGACAGGAGTTCTCTGACTTTTTTGGCTCCCCCCCCCCCGTCTCAATGTTTGGGTGGGGTCTAGTTGTAGTTCTAAGGGCAGAGACACACATTGAGAATCTACTCTTCGTCAGGGGACTAATCACCCAGCTAGAGGAATACACATTTTTATAATACTCAGGATTTATAAATATATATATATATATACACAGTATATACAGGTATGAGATCCATTATCCGGAAACCCATTATTCAGAAAGCTCTAAATTACAGAAAGGCCATCTCCTGCATTTAATTCAAATAATCCACATTTTTATAAATTATTTCCTTTTGCTCTAGTAATTACTAACGAAAGTCCATCTTAAGGGCAGAGACACACATGGAGATTTGGGGAGTTTTAGTCGCCGGCGACAAATCGTATCTTCTACGGGCGACTAATCTCATAGAACTGCCTTCCCGCCAGCTAGAATCAAAATCGCCAGCGGGATGGCACTCGGAGCGCTTTGTTGGCCTTTTGAGGAAACTTCTGGAGACTTCGGAAAAAGAATCACTCCGAGTGCCAACCCGCCGGCGATTTCAATTCTAGCCGGCGGGAAGGCAGTTCTATGAGATTAGTCGCCCGTAGAAGATACGATTTGTCGCCGGCGACTAAATCTCCCCAAATCTCCATGTGTGTCTCTGCCCTTAAGATGGACTTTCGTTAGTAATTACTAGAGCAAGTAAGTATTCTGTCCAAATCTTGCTCTAAGTGACCTCAAGGGGGGCAACCCCTCACAGCTTGGAATTATTTTGGAATTACTATAGGTATGGGACCTATTGTAACCTGGGATTTTTTGGATAAATTGTCTTTCTTTAGTTTGGATCTTCACACCTTAAGTTTACTAAATCATGTAAACATCAAATAAACCCAATAGGCTGGTTTTGCTTCCAATAAGGATTAATTATATCTTAGTTTGGATCAAGTACAAGCTACTGTTTTATTATTACAGAGGAAAAGGAAACAATTTTTAAAAATTATAAGTATTTGGATAAAATGGAGTATATTGGAGACGGCTTTTCCGTAGTTCTGGATAACAGGTTTCCAGTTAACAGATCCTAGATTTGTAATTTATCAGAGCAGGTTAAAGGGGTGCTTCAGCACTCAGCACAAGTTGCAAAGCAGCATGTATTAGCACAAGTGCATTTCTGAACAATGCTTTGCATATATATACATATATATATAGAGAAGTGAAGAAGCTCGCACTCACAGGACTTATCAAAATCAAAAATGGTGTTTATTTCAATATAAGTAACTAACGTTTTGGCTTGCACTCAAGCCTTTCTCAAAGGCTTGAGTGCAAGCCAAAACGTTAGTTACTTTGAGAAAGGCTTGAGTGCAAGCCAAAACGTTAGTTACTTATATTGAAATAAACACCATTTTTGATATTGATAAGTCCTGTGAGTGCGAGCTTCTTCACTTCTCTACTTAATTTTTGGGCGTATTGCACCCAGGCAGCGATGACTTTTTGACGTGCTGTGCCGGCTTCCTGATTATCTTACATATATATATATATATATATATATATATATATATATATATATATATATGGCTTTGCCTTTGTATGAGTGCGGGCACTGTGAAACATTGATATGTATATATATATATATATATATATATATATATATATATATATATATATATATATATATATATATATATATATATATACAGTATATATAAATATATATATATATGTATATATATAGGTATAAGATATGTATAGGTATATAGGTATTAGATCATAATCCAGAAACCCCTTATCCAGAAAGCTCTGAATTACAGAAAGGCCATCTCCCACAGACTGCATTTAATTCAAATAATCCACTTTTTTAAGATTATTTTCTTTTTCTCTATTATAATAATACCATGTACTTGATCCAAACCCAGCCTATTGCGTTTATTTAAGGCCAGATTTATCAAGGGTCGAAGTGAATTAGAGGGAATTTTCAAAGTAAAAAAATTCAAAGTAATTTTTTGGATACTTCGACCACCGAATAGGATACTACGACTTTGAATTTACTTAGACTTCAATTCGAAGTAAAAATCATTTGACTATTCGACCATTCATTAATTGAAGTACTGTCTCTTTAAAAAAACTTTGACTTCAATACTTCGCCAACTTAAACCTGTCGAATTGATGTTTAGCCTATGGGGGACTTCCTTTGTGTTTTGCTGATTTTTTTAAGTCAAAGGATTTTTTGGGAAGATCGTACGATCGTACGATAAAATAGTAGGCTCTGCTAATGGCATGAATAAACAATTGAATCACATATCGGAGTGCTGCTGGATTTATTGCTTTACAGTGTATTATTCCTTGGCAGAGAGGAACACAGCTGTGCACCCGACGCTTCAAAAGGCGATTCAGTGTAAGTGTGGCACCATTACTGATTTGACTAAATCGTTCGATTTGAAGTACGATTGGAGTACGATCGTACAACTTATAAAATCCTCCGACTTCTGCCCCTTACCCTACCCCACCCCAGGTCCCGAGCAAGCTGTGTAACAGGTCCATACCTGTATTTGTAGTGTATTTGTATTTGTAGTGCATTTTCATTTGAACACTTTCCAAAATGTTTTTTGTACAATGAGCACACTAGCTCTCATAAGTCAGGGTACAAACAAACAGTATATTTTTCATACAGTGGCATCCAATAACTCCATCCTACTCTTTTATAGGGTATTTCATATTTTGGGGGGGCTAAATCTAAATCTTTAAAACAAAGAACAAGAAGGCAAAAAAGGGAGAGAAAATCCCTGTCTACTTCTTTAACTTTGAATATTTATTTGCAACTTTCCATTTTTTCTGCTCAGCTTTAAAAATTGCCAAAAAAAGTCTATTTTCCCAATGATGTGTCAATTAGAAATAGGAATGAGCTTGGATTAAAGTCACGCTTTTGTGCTTGTTCCCTGAGTTGGTCTAACTAGAGATTTAAATACAAATTTGAGGTATGCATATCCTAAATTCAGCTGGCAGCAAGCAAGGGGCCTGTCAGATTAAAATCTGAATGAAAGAGATAACCAGCTTATCTTCATAAGAAAAGGCTCTTAGGGCAAACTATTCAAGGCAAGTGTTTATGTTTGTTTTAACCTAGGGACTGAACAGTACAATATTTCAGATGGCTGGTTTCTCATTAGTCTTTGGAAGAAAATACTGTGTCTGTTTGCACTAGAAACAAAAGGAATTGCAGTATAATATATCAGTTTGGGAGAGCACAAAATGAGCACGAGGGGTAGGCCAGTCACCCCCTCACCTTCCATGGGCTGCTCAGCTTGCAGCTGCAGGGAGCACACATAGGGAGCGGGGATGGAGATGGAAAAAAGCTGCCCTAAATTTATTCCTGCAGCACGTGAGCCGGGCGGGCAGACACATCAGCTGTGTTTGTACAGTGAAAAGGCTGAGAAAAGAGGAGAAAGGCAGCAATGCAGGTGTCTGTCGCTGGAGAGAGAGAGAGACGAGGGGGGTTAAGCACTAAAGGGGGACGGTGTGTGTTATTAACACCATACATTACAATAATTAGCATTTTAGAACAGTGGATTTGGATTTCCACTCAACAAAAGGCTTGAATGAATGGCATCATCACAAGAGATGGTGCGTTTGTGTCGAGTTTTAACCTCTTCTTTAGTAAAAGGGACGTTGGTTTGTTTATTTATGTGTCAAAGCCTGATCATTTACTTTAAACCCTATGGTGACAAGGCAACATCTCCCTGTAATCTTTCATAGGATTTATCGAAACCTCTGAGCTATGGAATTGTAATACTCGGCTCTAAATGCTCTTCTAAGCACAGCCAGCTTCCCCTTTAAAGTAATATGTTGGTGCTCGAAAAATACAAATCGTTATTATTAATAATAATAATAATAATAATGTCATCTTGTACATTTTAAGATGCTTTGGGGTAAGGGCACACGGTAAGATTCGGGGAGATTTAGTTGCCCGGCGACAAATCGCCTCTTCTTCGGGCAACTAATCTCCCTGAAAAGCCTTTCCACGGCTAGAATCTAAATTGCCGGCGGGATGGCACTCGGAGCGCTTCATTTTCCTAAGTCGCCCGAAGTTGCCTCACAAGGAAACTTCAGACCAGAAGGAAACTTGATTTAAAACGATCCAATAGGATCAGCACAGTTCCCATTAACTATAGGTCGTCTATGACTTTTACCTGGCGAAGTTCTGTATTAGCAATTTTTGTGGTTTTTACACTTAAGGGCACTTGTTGGGCAACCAAAGGTCCGGCTAATGGAGGCCCCACTCCAGTTGGGTGTAACATCCCCCTCCCGGCGCAAATGTACTAGCGCTGGCAGGGGGCAATTAAAAAATATATATATATATTTACCCCGAACCGTAGTGGAGGCTCTATTAGCTTGCACCTTTGGTTGGGGATAATAATTTGCCAGGTGACCTTTAATAAATCTCAAATTTTTAGAGCTTTAAAAAAAAAAAAAAAATAACAAACCACAAATATTAGAGATCTGTAGAAAAAAAACAAGATTTGATGTTTGAGATTTGTTGGTAAATTAGCCCCATAGACTTCAATTTATCCAAATAATAAAAATGTTTAGCAATTATTTCCTTTTTCTCTGTAATTACCAAACAAGCCGATCTCTCCCACATATGCCCACATTGAGGTGGGCGATATCAGGCTGTTCTGATCATGGGGCCTCGGCCCAATGATCGGATCATAATTCATTGGATACGTGCGGGCAGTTCACGGGACCGTATAAACACACAGATGCGGCCACGATCAGACGGGGTTTTTAAACCTGCCTGATCGAGATCGGGGAAGCCTGCGGCAATGCACATGCGGCACTTTGTTTTCCGAAGTTTCCTCGTGAGGCAACTTTGGGCGACTACAGAAAACGAAGCGCCTTGTGTGCATTGCAGCAGGAGATTTTCATTTTAGCCGGCGGAGGGCAGGGGGAAAACAGTTTGGGGAGATTGTCGCCCCGAAGAAGAGGAGATCTATCGCTGGGGCAACTAATCTCCCCGAATCTGCTCGTGTGGCCAGACCCTTAGTGTCATCACTGAGCATTTAGAAGGCCAGCAGATATAATAGGTGCCATGAGATAGTGAAAGTTAAATGAAAACAATAGAATGAATATGCAGTTGACATTTTGCTGATCTTTTGCTATAACTGCTCTGGCATGGAAATAATTATATCTTTTCTGTTTTTTTTTTACATGGTCATTAAAAAGTTTCTATCTTGGCAGCAGAAATTCTGTAGTCTGTTGAACACTGAACGACGGGTTCTTAAAAGCAAAATCAAGTGCAAATGCCGCTAAGAGGCATGACTTTGGGACAAACACATTTTACAAGAGCATGTGTTGCCAATGGTGCACATTTTTGGAAAACTCATTCTTTAAGCATGATAATTAATACCAGGGGTGTAACTACAGATGAAGCAGACCCTGCAGCTGCAGGGCGGCCCATGAGGTATAGGGGCTCCATGAGGCCCTAATTCATATACAATTTTAAGAAATATTGGTAAAAAAGGTCAATCTCTAGACATTTTGGGGGCCTGAAAAATTATTTGCTCTGGGGCCCAGTAATATCTTGTTATGCCGCTGATTAATACATTATTTTTATCATAAAAATATACATGGGGTATGGACAAAACAACTACCATACAAATATACATCTGATTTGCTGGATTCAGGTGAAGGCACGGTGGTTGAGTGGATCAGTAAGGTGTCTGTATGTTCTTGTCTTCTGGATTTCTTCCCACGCTCCAAAACTCGAAACATTCTGGCACGTTACCTTTCTTCTGCAGAAATTAGCCCGGATGTGCTGTTTAATTTTATATAGCTGGCCATACAACTTGAGATCCGCTCATATGGTGAGATAGCAAAACTAACAGATCTCTGCCTTATTTGAACACCCAGACCTGAGCCTATGGAGACCCAATGAGTGAGAGCCGCATCAAAGTGCAAGAGAATTTCTCAACTCTCTGATAGATGTGTGGCCAATTCTCAGCCAGGGCAGGACATAGAAAGGCCTGTGACCTCCTGCTTTATTTTCTATGGTGACTTCTAATATCTTTTACATTAGGGGGTAAACGTATCAGTACATGTATGGGACCTGTTATCCAGAATGCACAAGACCTGGGGCTTTCCGCATAACAGATATTTCCATAATTTGCTTCTTCTTATCTTAAAGGGGTAGTTCACCTTTGAGTTAACTTTTGGTTGCTTATAGAATGACCATTTCTAAGAAACTTTTTATTTTTATTTAGTTTTTTAATTATTTGCCTTCTTCTTTTCACCCTTTCAAGCTTTCAAATAGGGGTCAGTGACTCCATCTAGAAAACAAATGCTCTGTAAAGCTACAAATGTATTGTTATGGCTACTTTTTATTACCCATCTTTCTATCCAGGCCTCTCCTATTTATATTCCAGTCTCTTGTTTAATTCAATGCATGGTTGATAGGGTAATTTGGACCCTAGAAACCAGAAATGGCTGAAATTGCAAACTGGAGAGCTGCTGAATAAAAAGCCAAATAACTCAATAACCACAAATAATAAAAAATGAAAACCAATTGCAAATCGTCTCAGAATATACCTCTCTACGTCATACTAAAAGTTAACTCAAAGGTAAACAACCCCTTTAAGTCTATTAGAAAATCAAGTAAAGACGAAATAAACCCAATAGGCTGGTTTTGCTTCCAATAAGGATTAATTATATCTTAGTTGGGATCGAGTACAAAGTACTGTTTTATTATTACAGAGAAAAAGGAAATCAGGAAATTTGGATTATTTGGATAAAATTGGATCTATGGGAGACGGGAGGTCTTTTCTCTAATTCAGGGTTTTTTGGATAACAGGTTTCCGGATAACAGATCTCATACCTGTATAGCACAGACCTTTTTATTGGTTAGTCCCAGAGAGTGCAAAACTCACACGAAAGCTGCAACTATTTTTGAGTGAACAAAGCATTTGGTCATTTCTTTCAAGCTAAAACAAAGCTTTTTTTTATTTTTTAATTATGGCAAAGGGTGTAATTATAGATCATTAACTCAGGTAAGACCTGTGTAGCGTCTGGGACGCAGAAATACCACTGGGAGTTGAAGAGGAGCCGGGTGGGATCAGGTCACAGCAGCCTTAGGCTCAGCCAGAGGTCAGTATGTCCTGGATGGACCAAACCTACAGGTCAGTAGAACAAGTGGAAACATCCCTGAAATCTGCTTCATTCAACTCATCTTCATTTACATTTCTGGAGAATACAGGCAAAGCACACAGGCATTCAATTGATTCAATTTTCCACTCATCGCCAGAGGGCCTACATGTCAGCAAAGAAAGGGTCAAATTCAACAGTTGATTTTCCTCTGTTTTCAAGAAGCCAAAACCATGCAGGTTGTTATGCCAGCAAATAATTGTAATACACAGGCAGGGACCCCTTCACCAACATTAGGGCAGAAACACACGCTGCGATTCAGGGAGATTAGTCGCCCAGTTTCCGAAGTCGCCCCCGAAGTATCCTCATGAGACAATTTTGGGCAACTTCAGAAAACGAAACGCTTATTTTTCATTCTAGCCGGCGGGAAGGCAGGGGAGGCAATTCAGGGAGATTAGTTGCCCCGAAGAAGAGGAGATTTGTCGACTAATCTCCCCCGAATCGCAGCTTGTGTCTCTGCCCTTACACAGGTCTTCAACTGAATTTCAGGGATATTTATATGAGAAAGAGACAATCTGCTGTCTCTGTGCTACAACATGGCACATCGGCCTGTTTCCATTTGTGTATCTCTGGTTCCATTAAGTAGGAATCAATGCTCGGGAGATAACAGAAGTACAGATAACAATAAGGTAACGAGCCTTCATGTCAGCTACTGCGCAATGGAGACTTTATTCTGCATACACACTGGCAACAGATTATGTTTATAGTTCATACCATGTTCATTATGGGGGTTATTTATCAAAGGTATAGTGTTAAGCTGATCTTCCATAGACTCCAATTTTCTCCAAATAATTCAGATTTTTAAAAATGATTTCCTTTTTCTATGTAATAATAAAACAGTACCTTGTACTTGATCCCAACAAAGATATGATTAATCCTTATTGGAAGCAAAACCAGCCTATTGGGTTTATTTAGGGGGTTATTTCTCAAAGTCCGAATTTATCTCAATATTTTCTGAAAAAAACTCCGACCAGATCCGCACAGGTTTTTTGGTCTTATTTATTAATACACTTTCCCCAAAATATTGCAGGAAAAATTCCGAAAAATCTTATTTTCGCAATTTTTTCAGATTTTTCACCCGAAAACTCAGAAAACTTTGGGGTATTGCCAAAAACGCACATCAAAAAATCATTGGGACTTCTCCCATTGACATGCAACCTTGACAGGTCTGAGATGCTGGATTTTCTGATTCTGACTTTTCCATCCTCGGGGTTTAATAAATTTTAAATAAATTTGTGATTTTTTAAAAGTCCGATTTTATATAAAAAAAAATCACAAATTTTTAGTGGTTTTTGCATTCGGAGTTTAGTAAATAACTCCCTTAGAGTTTTTATGCTTTGAATGAACTTGAATGAAATCGCAAATCGAATAGTACCTTATTTAAGAAAAAACCCAATTGGTGAAATCCCTGATTCTGCAACTTTGAGTCACAAAACCCAAAAACTGAAATTGCTTGAGTTTTCTGCCAAAAAAAAACTCGAATTGCTTGAACCATTTAAGTTTTCAGCAAAACCCTCATGAAAAACATCATGAAGGCTATTAACATCTTCAAATGGTTCAAGGGACCTCTACCATTGACTTATACATGACCTCGACAGGTTTAAGCTTGAGTATTTTCGGAATTGACCTATTTCCAGGGTCGGGGTACAATAAATCTTGAATATTTGATTTTTTTTTAAAATAAAACTTGAACGATTAGAGTTTTTTTTTTTTTTGTATCAATAATTTTTATTGAGGAAATCGTGCATAACAACAAAGTCGGCATCATTGTTACAGGTACTACATAAATACAGGTAGTATCGAAAATGTTTCTGTAGCGAACAATAAAACAGCTGTGGCCAACCGTAACAACAAGCATAGTACAGAGCATGAATACTGAACATGTGTCAAGGCTAAATAATACGAAGAGTAAACAGTACACGTTTCCCTTTTTACATAGAATTCAAGAGAAAAAGGAAAAGCTACAAAGCATAGGGCCGAGAAAAGAAAAGCAAAAAGAAAAGAAAAGAAAGGGAAAAAGAAAAAAGGGGGGGGGTTAAAGTCCACTGCCGTAGCAACCCAGGCTATATGAGTGGGGACTAATCAGTCAATGTCTGCCCACCTAGAAACATTGCAACCTGTACTCAATAAACTAGTGCTGATCGATTAAGCCCAGTCGGATATCGGTAGGTGATCCAGTGATCCCAAACCTTCGCAAATTGGTCCTGCTTGTCTAATATTATGCTCGTTAACTTTTCCATAATAAATACTCCATCTATCCTAGTTTTCACATCAGAAAAAGCCAAAGTCGGAGTCAGCCAAGCTTTTGCTATCACCTGCTTCGTTGCCGTGAAAAAATGTGTAATTAAAGAGTGTTGGGCTCGAGAGACTGCATCAATTCTCCTATGTAAGAGAGCGTCAGCCGGCCGTTTGGGTAAATTAACTTGCAGGACAGAATATATCAAGTGATACACCCGGATCCATAGGCGACGTGCCCTGGTACAATGCTAAAATATATGGGCCATCGTTCCAGTCTCGGAGCAGCCCCTAAAACAATTAGGGCTAGTTTGGGGGTTCCATTTAGCAACGCGACTCGGAACTAAGTACCATCTGCTGATAACTTTATATACAGTTTCCTGAGCTAAAACATTGGTGGAAGCACGTTTGAAACTCAAGAAAATATCTTGCCAGTCTCGATCTTGCAACGTCAACGTCAGTTCCATATTCCATCTTTGCACAAATTTTAGAGAGGTGATGGGCTTGGTATTAACGCTTTGATGGTATATGTAACTAAGGGAGCCTTTCATACGTGGGCGATGGAGACATAACGCTTCAAAAAAAGTGTTAGAGCCAAAGGAGCATTTCTTCTGCACCGAAGACAAATAGTGTCTGATTTGATGATACCTATACAATTCCCGATCTGGGACATTATATCTATCCTTCAAAACTGACCAACTTATTATGTTGCCATGTAGTATGAAATGCCGTACGTGTGTAAAGTTATTATCACTCCACCAATGGAACTGAGTCGGTTGAAGCCCAGGCAAGAAAATCGGGTTATCAAATAAAGGTGCCATCGGTTGGTGTTTAGAGATCCAATGGGGATTAACTTTAATTTTGCGCCATAGAGACAATGTATGCTGTATAGTTGGAAAAGTCACTGACCTATGCGAATGCTTATGTGTCCAAAGAAAATCCCCCAGAGAATTACATTGACATATAGCCTGTTCCAGTACAACCCACTTGGGAGGTCGAAGAGGAACAAACCAGTTCAACATTTGAGCCATCTGAGCAGCCATATAGTATTCACGAAGGTTTGGGACACCCAATCCCCCCATGGCTCTATGCCTATATAATAGGCTCCGAGCAAGTCTAGGCCGTTTATTATTCCAAATGAACCGGAGACAAGCATTTTGCAATTTAGATAACCAATCAGCTGGTGGTGCTAAAGGGAGAGTACGAAACAGATAAAGAAGATTAGAGTTTAGTGATGGGCGAATTTATTCGCCAGGCGCGAATTCGCGGCGAATTTGCGCGATTCGCCGCCAGCGAATAAATTCGCGAAACTGCCGCAAAAATTCGCGTCAAAAAATTCGCCGGCGTCAAAATTTTTTTTCCGAAAAAATGGACGCCGGCGTCAAAAACGGGCGCCGGCGTCGGAAAAACGGGCGCCGGCGTCAAAAACGGGCGCCGGCGTCAAAAACGAGACGCAAATTCGCCCATCACTATTAGAGTTTTTTTAACCGTAAAATGTGAGTTTTGCCAAAAAAATACAACTCAAAAACTCGAATTTTATTGAAAAATACAACTCGAACTTTAACATATCTGCCCCTATATATACAGGGAGTCCTCGAATTACAAACATCCATCTTACATACAACTCATACTTATAAACAGAGACTATTACAGTAATGCACTGTGGTTTGCTTGGCCTTTATTAGCATTTCGCTTTAATGGAGAATTAAAGAAATAGCTAAAAATGTTGTACATTATGTTTTGTGCTTCTGTACCAGCCCAAGGCAACCACAGCCCTTTAGCAAGAAAGATCTGTGTATCCAAAGATGCCCCAGTAGCTCCCCATCTTCTTTTCTGCTGATTCACTGCACATGCTCTGTGCTGCTGTCACTTACTGAGTTTAGGGACCCACTCACAATATACAGTACACATAGAAATGTCACAATATAAGGCTGATTAGTAATTAATACAGATAATTACTACATGGCAGCACAGAAACCAGTACAATTAGCATCAGAATTTAATAATCAGCCCTGTAGCATTAGCTTATATTACAGACCAACCTCATTTTCTGCTGGATAATTAGTGACGAGCCCTAAGCTTAGCTTCTCAACAGCTGCTCAGAGCCCACTGAGCATGTGAGTGTCACAGACACTTTCCAAGATGGTGACCCCCTGTGACAAGTTTGAAGTCCTGGATCATTGCTGCTATTGACAAGCTGAAACTTTAGGCTGATGCAATAAATTCAGTATATAAATAATGCCATTTTTAGCCATATTCATTTTTAGGATTTAGTTCTCCTTTTAATAAACCACCTGTCCAAACCCCCTCTGGTGCGTGTTGTCTACTGTGGAGCACAGAAATGTAAAAATACAGTAAATTTGCACAGAAGGATAAAAATAAATACAATGTTAAGGCAAACATCTGTCTAAGTTGCATTTAATAAGTAAGTATACCTGTTCCAACTTACATACAAATCCAACTTAATAATAAACCTACAAACCCTATCTCATACGTAACCTGGGGACTGCCTGTAATATTATATATATCTATTTATATATATATATATATATATATACATTCACACAGCCTTTCTTAAGAACACAAGCTATTTTTAAGATGTTTCATTAAAAAAACTTTTTTAGATCTATGCAGTTAAGCATTACGTTAAAGCTGATGGAACATGAATTGTAGTTTCCTCTTGTGTGTATATATAGTATATATATATTTTTTTATGGATGCACCAAATCCACTATTTATGGATTCTGACAAACTCCCAAATCCTTTGCGAAATATTTGTCCGAATACCGAACTGAATCTGAATCCTAATTTGCATATGCAAAATTAAGGGTGGGAAGGGGAAAACATTTTTACTTCCTTGTTTTGTGACAAAAAGTTACGCAATTTCCCGTCCCGCCCCTAATTTGCATATGCATATGCAAATCAGGATTCAGCTTTGGTTCTGTTTTTTTTTTTAAATTTCTCTAAAACACTTAAAAGTCCAGATTTATAAAGTTTAAAAAAAGCACGAAAAACTCTAATACAAAACTCCTCCAAGTAAAAGCATTTGAGGTCTTACAGAAGTCTATGGGAGCTGCGCTGAATCTATGGAAACATTTTTTTTTCAGGGGTTTTTCAAGACTTTTAGAAGTTTATGGGGTTATTCCCTATTTATTGTCCAAAAAACTTTTAGAGGCTTTTGGATTTTTTAGCGCTTTGTTCAGATTTTTTTCTGCTTGCGTTTTGTATTTTTGTAGCCGTTATTACATTGGCATTCGCGATTTTAGAGAAATTAGTTTATTTGTGGTTTCAAAAACCTCTAAAACCACTAAAATGAGAATGTTGATAAATGGGCCTCAAAGAATCAGTCAGGATCAATCCAGTTCGATTTATTCTTATTGTTTGGGGAACTTGAAAATCTGGGTTATTTAAATCCTTTTTCTCACTTTTCACTGGATATTACAGTTGTCTCACGAAGATGTTTCAATAACTACACAATGCTTTATTTAATAACATTTCTGCTAATAGGCCGACGTTTTAATCAATTCCCCTTAAATCACGACTGTTTATATTGTGTCTGAACATTGGAGCATCGGGATCTGCCATCTGAGTATTAAGCCGCAGACGGAAAACAAACATATAACTCACGATGCATCACATTTGATATTACTTAGACCCAAAGAACTAAAGGAAAATCATGTGCGTGTCGGAGGCAGCAATACCACAAGGGGTACAAATGGACATTTCATTTAGAACAATGCCTAAAGAATGTACATTTAAGCACAACCTAAATGGGATCTCCACCCAAAAACTGTTTTATGCATAATAAAAGTAATTCTAAGCAACTTTCAAATACACATCCAAGGCTTGTAAAGTTATTTGTAAGAGTAATTGCTGCTGAAAGCCGTATTTGTTTATCTCTTTCTGTTCTCTGGTTCTGACTCTTGAAACAATGAAGAAGGAACCAGTTCTCCTCCAGCCCAGGTTACTCGGCTGCCTTCCGCAACATTGTTTAAGGAGTCAGACCCAGCAGTGCAGAGAATATATACAACTAGACAAATACTGCTGTCAATAGAAATTATATTGAAAATGTGGAATTAATGTGTATTGGAAAGTTGTTTAACATTACATTTTCTTTCATTGAGCAAAACAGAGTTTTTGAATGAAGAACCATTTAAAGGGCTATTCGCCTTTAAATTAACTTTTAGGGGCACATTTACTATGGGTCAAACATCAAGGGTTAATTAACCCTCGATATTCGATCATCGAAGTTAAATCCTTCGACTTCGAATATCGAATTCTTTTGATCGGAAAAATCGAACGATTCGAAGGATTTTAATCCATCGGTCGAACGATTTTCCTTCAATCAAAAATTGCTAGGAAAGCCTTCCCCATAGGCTAACATTGATGCTCGGTAGGTTTTAGGTGGCGAAGTAGGTGGTCGAAGATTTTTTTAAAGAGACAGTACTTCGACTATCGAATCAAAATAGTCAAACGATTTTTAGTTTGAATCGTTCGATTCGAAGTCAAAGTCGTAGTCGAAGGTCGAAGAAGCCAATTCGATGGTCGAAGTAGCCAAAAAAAATACTTCGAAATTCAAAGTATTTTTTATTCTAATCCTTCACTCAAGCTTAGTAAATGTGCCCCTTTGTGTGATGTAGAGAGGGATATTCTGAGAAAATTTGCAATTGGTTTTTATTGTTTATTATTTCTGGTTTTTGAGTTATTTAGCTTTTTATTCAGCAGTTCTCCAGTTTGCCCTAGCAACCATGCATTGATTTTAATAAGAGACTGGAATATGAATAGGAGAGGCATAAATAGAAAGATGAGTAATAAAAAGGAGCAATAACAATACATTTTGTAGCCTTACAGAGCAGAGAACCATTAACTTTAACCCCATTTCACACTCTTTCCCAACTTATGCCTGTGAAAATATCCTGGTTCTGCAGCTGCTTAATTAAAAGGGCTCCACGTGTGAAATATTATTTCAGGGATGGGGTAAAAAAACATAAGCGCTTTCCACTGAGATTGTATAATATGATTTTAGATTTAATGTTCACTGTGAAAGGTTTGAAGTTGCTAAAGAACGAGGGAAGACGAGAAGGAAGATCTTTCTACAGCAGACACCCGTAAATATTGTTGGGCTAAGGCGAGTCTAAAATGAAGAGCCCTTATTGTGGATACATGTCAAGGTATAATATATGGAATTGTTCAGTTGTTCTCTTTTATTATGTTATTTCTTTGTTTTATTCTGGAGATTGCTCCATAGTCTTGTAACCCTTTGCTTAATATGTATTTAGGTTAGATGATATCCTGTGTAATTTACATATAATACTTTGCTAGTGGTGACTGCATCACCTTACAGGTATTTTTTTGGTATGTTAAGGTTCACGTCATGTATTTATCTATAAGAAGGGTGTAGCAAGAATTATGGTGGTGGATTGCTTTTTGTGTGTGTTTTCCCTACAGTAACATATAAAATGAAAGGGGTACGATGTAGATAGTAATATTCTGAGATATTCTTGAATTGGTTTTTGTTTTTATGGTTTTTGAGTTATTTAGTTATTTATTCTGCAGCTCTCCAGTTACCAATTTCCAAATGACCCTAGCAGCCATGCACTGATTTGAATAAGATACTGAGAAATAAAAAGAAGCAATAACAACAAATCTGTAGCATTGCAGAGCATTTGTTTTTTTATATGGGGTCAGTGACCCCCATTTGAAAGCAGGAAAGAGACGGCAAATAATTCAAATACTATAAAAAAAGAAAAATGAAGGCCGATTGAAAATTTGCTTAGAATTAGACATTCTATAACATACTGAAATGTAAAGGGGAAGGTGAACCCACCCTTTAAGAAAAGTATCTGCTTAAAAAATTGAATTTTATAAAAGAAAATCTGTAGAAAATCTGCCAAGAACATGTACTTTTTTTTTTCTTAAAATAATATGTGTAGCCTGTAATTTCCAAAAGAATTGGTGGCTATACTCTCCCTGATATACTGTATATTGCCCTTTGAGTTGAGGCCAACATAAATAAATTGGAATTATATGGAATGGCAGCCATATGTGCACAATAAATATGGACATAGAAACCAAAATTTGAGATCTTGTTTTCAAATGTCTCTAGTTGCATTTCTCCAGATGCTGTAAAGACTGTAGCCTCTATATTGGGGGTCCCCAACCTTTTTTTCCCCATGAGCCACAATTAAATATAGAATTGGGAACCAACACAGGCATGAAAATAGTTCCTGTAGATGACAAATAAGGGCTGTGATTGGCTATTGGTACCCCCTATGTGGACTGGCAGCCTACAGGAGACTCTGTTTGTATGTATGTACTTATGTATAACTTTATTTGTAAAGCGCTGTTAAGGAGCCGCAGCACTGTACAGTGCATAAAAGTACAATAAATATAAAATTATACATGGGGGAGACAAATCACATAATAAATATAAACAGAATCATAGGACAAAGGGCTTAAGTGCTATGTGGTAAGAGACATAGTGGGAAGGAGGTCCCTGCCCCGTAGAGCTTACAGTCTAAGTTTGGCAGTACACCTGGTTTTTATACAACCAAAATTTGCCTCCAAGTCTGGAATTCAAAAATAATCACCTGCTTTGAGACCCCACTGGGAACAACATCCAAGGGGTTGGGGATCATTGCTCTAGAGACTATAACTCTATACTATAGCAGCCAAGAAGAACTTTTTTTAAATATTTGGAGCATGAAAGTCACGAATGTTCAGTGATCAGGTATTTGATTATTGTGGTGCTGTCAACACTCTATACACAGGGAGTCCCAAGTCAAATTTTAGTGCTATTAGAGGTTTTTGTAACCAAGATTAAACAAATTTTTTTTTGAAAGCACGAATGCCATGAAAGTGATTATAAAAAGTATGAATGGGGGAAAAATGCTGAACGAAGCACTTAAAATATGAAAACCTCTAAAAATGTGCTTAAGTCTATTAAAGGGATACTATTAAGCTGCAAGATCGACTATTAACGCCTACGTTTACTTTTTTCACATAATACGCACGGTTTTCCATTACTAAAAAATACCCAGTTTTAATCAAATTACACATTTTAAAATCTACTGTTGGCTTGCGTTTCCCTTCCATGGCTAGTTTTCTTATCACAGCATCTCAACAATTAAGGGCACTAATCAGTCACGTATGTAATGGGTTTTAGGCTCTGTGACCAGTGTGGCAATGCTCGGCTATAAAAATGTGAGTTTTTCGTGGCTTTTACGAATTGTTCGAGTTTTCGAGAGATAAAAAAAGCACACATTTTTAGAGAAAAAATATGATGCGTGAAGAAAATAGAAATCAGGATGTTTGTAAATAGGCCCCATAAATTTAAAGGGCACCTGTTGATAAAAAATATTTTTTTAACTAAAGGTTTGCGCTAATAAAGCCCGTACTCCGGTACTAGAAGGTTTTGGAGTTTTTTTTGTTTAAAATTACCCCGCCAATGCTATGCTTTTAAAACAGCCACCGCTCTATTAGCCCAAACCTTTGGTTGGGGATAATATTTTCTGACAACAGGTGCCCTTTAACAATTGGAATTTCCGCATATCTTATCTTTTTTTTGTCCAGAGGCCACCCATTTGGTGCAACACTTTATTGGCTTTTTAAACACAGACACATCAGAAGTGCAAGTTCTATCTGATATTTTGGTATTTATTTAATGTTATCTAGTTCCTATATTGTGTCTGGTTCATTTTTCCTCTCTGCCTTTATTCCTACTTCCCCTTTGCACCATGAGGCAGTTTCTTAGGTTATATTCAAGCTTTTTGAATCAGATTGTTTATTATGTGTTCACTTTATACAATGGTTCAGGATCACTCACCACACGCCAAGCTATGTTTTCCCTTTATGTCCCCCTTCACTGCAGTGGTAGGATGTGTCTTTGGTGGATTCACATTTTCTATGTATAAAGCTTTGCCGTGTTCTGAGCTGTCATAACATGAATGATGCGAAAACATAAATAAAACACTACTGTTTTTTTCCTCTTTTCTATCTTTCTGCAAGAGAGACAGATTTGAAATTACAGTACATTGAGCTTGGTGGGCAACAGATTTATGTATTATCATACCCCTGTGACAGCTTCATCCATATCATAAGCACATTGATTTTTTCTTTGCGTAAATTTCACTGTGTTTATCTTTCACTGTATGTAAGCCATGCATCCAACAACACAACTCCTGTGTTCCGTATACAGACTCATATCATTGGGTCAACACTTATGATGAGAATAAGACAAACTCAGTTATATGCATAAGGAATATCTATACAAGTATAGGACCTGTTATCCAGAATGCTGGGGACCTGGAATTTTCCAGATAATGGACCATTCTATAATTTCATACCCTTACTTATACTATAAAATGATGTAAACATTAAGGGGATTATTTATTAAGCTCCGAATGCCCTAAATCTGAAAAATTCTGATTTTATGGACCTTACAAAAAAAAATCAGATTTTTGGGATTTATTAAAGTCCGATGGTATGAAAACTCCAAATCCGAAAACCCATCATCTCAAAGCTCTCGGGGGCCTGTATTAGTCAATGGGGAAGGTCACAGTGTCTGTACTGCTGTCAGTACTACTATCCGATGATTTTGGGGATTTGGGAAAAAAAGTCTGGAAACTCCGAAAAATTTGTGGTTTTTGCGGGAAAAGTCCTAAAACTTTGGACTTTTTGGGCAAAGGTCCAACGTTTTCCTGAATCAATTTTTTTTGAATGATTAATTCTATTCGGGAATTCGGAGATGCTCGGATTTTTATCTTAGAAATACTGAGATAAATTAGGAGCTTGGTAAATAATTACCCCCTAAATAAACCCAATAGGCTGTTTTTGCTTCCAATAAGGATTAATTATATCTTTGTTTGGATCAAGTACTGTTTTATTATTAAAGAGAAAAAGGTAATCATTTTTTAAATTTTGGATTATTCAAATAACATGAAGCCTATGGAAGACGGATAACAGATTTCTGGATAACAGATCTCATACCTGTATCTTACTTATAGCTTCCACGCTTGTGTTATATGGTGCTCCCTCACAGCACAGCCATTTATTTGATGTAATATCACATGCTCTTTCAAGCATTCTAGGACAGAGGGATTAGAGCATATCTTCTGGGGCTTCTTTTGGATCAACAACACGGTTATTTGCAATGGGCTGACCTTTTTGCGTAGGTTGCTGAGGCTGATGTATTTCTATAAACCATTTCAGTCTAGCCTGTAAGAAATCTTAAACTAATGCATTTTAAATGTGCTTAAGTCTATTAAAGGGATACTATCACGCCGCAAGATCGACTATTAACGTCTATGTTTACTTTTTACGCATAATAAACGAGTTCTGCGTGGTTTCCCATTACGAAAAAATATCCCCGGTTTTAATAAAATTACGCATTTTAAAATCTACTCTTGGTTTGCGTTTCCCTTCCATGGCTAGTTTTCTTATCTCGGCATCTCAACAATTAAGGGCACTAAAGGCAGCAGTCATGTATGTAATGGGTTTTAGGCTCTGCGACCAGTGTGACAATGCTCGGCTATAAAGATAGCTAGAATCTCGCCCATATAGGACTGTTCCTTTGGAGAGAAAAAAAAAGGAGAGATACAGCCTCATAAATTACAGCAAATGCTTTACCCCATTTAAGCAGAAACCTTAATAAGACTTTTGAAAATGGTAACATTTTACCAAACCTATTTTTTAAGCAAATATAATGTCAATAGTGTCCCTTTAAATACAATTGTGTATCTAATTTGAAATGTACTACACGTGAATTTAACTTGTCTTGTTTCTTTTGTTTCTGTGACATTTGCCATTTATTTATTATTTATTAACATGTATTTATATAGCGCCAACATATTGTGTAGCACTGTGCCATACTTCTAAGCATTTATGTAGTTCTGAAGTTAAAAGGTACATATCATCTGCTTCCTATCTATGTTTATAACAATAATAATCGATGTATATTAAGTATATTTACCTTTTAAGCTCTGTGCCCTCTTGATCTAGCCACAGTGTGTGTTACCAGAAGACAAGCACAGATAGAATCTTTGGAGCTGGCATGATGGTACCTTTGTTTCAGCGCCATACATTCCCTGGCACTTTATGTCCTTGCAAATTATCCCTGGCAAATTATGACTTTAAAAAAGAACTATTATTATGTTCTCAATTCCAAACTTATTGTAAAAAGGTCATGCATAAATGTGTTTTGATTATCATTACATTTTTGCAAGTTATTTTTATGGTTTGCATTTGAATTTGAAATATTAAAGGGAATGTCAACCCCAAAAAATAATTCTAGTAAAAGAAAACATAATTCTAAGTAACTTTGCTATGTACATTCATTACATTTTTATATGGATTTTAAGTTATTTGTATATGTATTGCAATTGAAAGCAACGTTTGTCCCTTTCTATTCTCTGCCCTTGTTGCTTAGACCTTTGATACAATGTAAGACAAGGCAGCGGATTAACAGTCCTGTCTTTGCTGCTGGGGAACTAAGACTTTTGCAACATTGTTTAGAAAGTAACAACAAGGAAATGCTGCTTTCAATAGCAATTGTTTTTACAAATAACTTTAAAAACAATAAACATTTTTTTTTAAAAAAAAAATGTATATTGGAAAGTTGCTTAGAATTGTGTTTTCTTTTAATAGGCAAATTTTTATTTTGGGGATGACTTGCCCTTTAAAAAAAAAAACAAGTGGAAAGTATCAAAGTTGTCATGTCGGTTTATAAACAATATCGATGGGCTGCAAGGAGAAAGATCAAGATTCATAGTCGCTTTCATTATTGCTACAAAGAAGTACAAAACAAAATAAAAGGGTTGAATATCTCAACGGATCAAGCAATTACCTTTATAAATAACCAGAAAAAAAACCTTTCTCGAGTTAACAAAAGAAGGGGGGGGGGTTCTGAGACAAATTGCGATAAATACACAGATACATAGAAAATAATATCCCAACCTTGAAAGAACTTTACAAAGAAAAAAAACAATATCTTCTTGATTTCTTCACATCATAAAACTCAATGGTACAGGTATGAGACCTGTTATCCAGTATGTTAGGGACCCGAGCTTTTCCAGATAAGGGAACTTTCCGTAATTTAGATCTGCTAAAAAAGTAATTTAAACATTGAATAAACCCAATAAGGATTAATTATATCTTAGCTGAGATCAACTACAAGCTATTGTTATTATTACTACAGAGAAAAAGGAAATATTTTTTTTTAAAATGTGAATTATTTGATCAACATGGAGTTCTTCCTGTAATTCAGAACTTTCTGGATAACGGGATTCCGGATAATAAATACCATACCTATATATGCAAAAAAAAAATCTACAAACAATGTTCATTGTAAGCGCTGTAAAAGTCACGGGCAACAGAACAGATATCAGCAGTGAGTTAACTAACGTTCTCTATTCAGTATAATATAAACTTTTACATAGATAGGAGCGTCATCCCAAAGGGTCACATAACAGGAGCTGCCCACTGTACCTTAAATAGGACTGCCTTTTTATTATTATTATTATTATTATTATTATTATTATTAACATGTATTTATATAGCGCCAACATATTTCGCAGAGCTCAACAGTTTAAAAAATAATAATAATAATTTAACTTTTGTTGTTTTCAGATAATTTCAATTAATTTATTGTTTCTTCTTACAAAGTTAATGGTGCAATTTAGAGGGAATTTAGCAGAGAAATATTTTTTTATTAAACTTTGGAGCGGCAGAACATTGTACCCAATACATTTCAGTGAAACAAACCTCTTTGGTACCGAGTGCAAGAAAATGTGACACAGTTCTCTAGTGCCCTCTATTGGTGATGAAACACATTCTCACAGCAGTGGTTTATTTCCCACGTAGGCACCGATACCTCCAACCCAGAACAGTGGTCTTTGAAACTAATCATTGAATGTACAAAGGTACAATTATTATACTGAAAGCTATGTTCAATTCATAAATATATCATTTGTACGGGAATTTTTTTTAATTTTGTAAAGACAAAAGTTGAAACAGATCAGTCATCTGCTTAAGGTGAAGGAATTCACTAACTTATGCATATTGGAAATACCTGCGGTGTCCTCTGATAAATCATAAGATAATTGTTTGCTGTGATTTATGTTGTTCTCCTAAAGGCAGGAGCTGAATGGTGTAGGCAGGCCAACGCTCACTAAAGAACCTGTATTGAAGGCCTGACAGTCTTCAGGCTGATTGCCAATATTAATTCAGATTACAGAGCAAACTGGATCTCGCATTAAAGTTTTATTTAAAAAAAGAAATGGTTCTAGAAGTCATAACGTACATAGGAAACCATGTGTTGATAAAGGACATGACTGCAGTCATTAGTCATCAGGGTGGATATGTAGTTTGAGTTTATTTTAGAAACGGTTAGCAAAGTATGGATGAACTGGATGAGTAAAAAACATATGAATTATTTTTATTTTAAGAAGGAAATACAGGTATGGTATTAGTTAACCTGAAACCGTTATCCAGAAAGCTCTGAATTATGTCTCCCATAGACTCCATTTTATCCAAATAATTCAGATTTTAAAAAAATATTACCTTTTTCTCTGTAATAATTAAACAGTACCTACTTGATCCCAATTAAGATATAATTAATCCTTATTGGAAGCAACACCAGCCTATTGGGTTTATTTAATATTTACATGATTTTCTAGTAGACTTAAGGTTTGACGATTCAAATTAAGGAAAGACCTGTTCTCCAGAATACCCCAGGTACCATACCTGTACTGTATTTCCAGGCAAATGATCTGTTGGCAGCTACAGTAGAGTCTTTGGAAAGACAGACCTCAGATACAACTCTTGCAGAAGTGGTTCAACTTAAAGTTAACTTTTAGGGGCCAATTCATTAACTTCGAGTGAAGGAATAGAAGAAAAATACTTTGAATTTCGATGTGTTTTTTTGGCTACTTCGACCTTCGACTACGACTTCGACTTTGAATCGAAGGATTCAAACTAAAAATCGTTCGACTATTCGACCATTCAATAGTCGAAGTACTGTCTCTTTAAGAAAAAACTTCGACCCCCTAGTTCGCAACCTAAAAGCTACCGAACCCAATGTTAGCCTATGGAGAAGGTCCCCATAGGCTTGGCTAAGTTTTTTTGGTCGAAGGATAATCCTTCGATCGTTGGATTAAAATCGTTCGATCGAAGTATTTGCACAAAATCCTTCGACTTCGATATTCGAAGTCGAAGGATTTTCATTCCCAGTCGAATATTGAGGGTTAATTAACCCTCAATATTCGACCCTTGATGAATTTGCCCCTTAGCATGTTATAGACTGGCCAATTCAAAGCATCTTTTCAGTTGGCCTTCATTATTTATTTTTTACAGTTTTTGAATTATTCGCCTTCTTCTCTGACTCTTTTCAGCTTTCAAACGGGGGTCACTGACCCTATCTAAAAAACAAATGCTCTGTAAGCTACTTTTTATTCTTCATGAGTATTTTTACTCATATTTCTATTCAGGCCTCTCCTATTCATATTTCGGTCTCTTATTCAAATAAATGCATGGCTGCTAGGGGAATTTAGACCCTAGCTACCAGATGGCCGAATTTGCAAATTGTAGAGCTGCTGAATAAAAAGCTAAATAACTCAAAAGCCACAAATAATAAAAAATGAAAACCAAATGCAAATTGTCTCAGAATATCCCTCTCTACAACATACTAATAGTTGACTTTAATAATAAACAAGTGATGCTCTTCTATTAGAGTTACATTATATTCCTGTGCCCCATGTCCACCATACAAAAAACCTGGCTGTTTTCCCTGAGTAGTTTACAAATGAAATGCCCCATCTAATCACAGATGAACAGTCAAGTCCAAGACAAAATACTCATGTTACATGTGGGCCAGTTATCTGTTAAAATCCTTATCAGGGACATCCAGTTCATCAAACAGATTGTTATCTTGCATGCGGGCGAGCCGGGATGGAATTCCACACTCCTATATGGAGCAATAATATTATTAGGTGAGTCAGTCAAGGCGTCTATATACAGATATTTGTTTAAGATTGCTAGATTGCGGGCTCTACCTCATGGTGTTATTGAACCGGATCTTCTCATCCCCACTGTTGAGCCTTATATTTACGTTTTAAAAATCACTCCCACCGGAAAGCTGTGAAATCTATTTAATTTCAGTTTCTCCAAGTAGCTGCAATGAACAGTTAAATGTCTATAGATGGTAAAATTTTCCTGACTTTACATAAAATAAAATCAATTTCTGACCAAACTGTATTATATGCCGGCCCAGACCTGCGCTCCCAATCAGCTGCTGGTGTCCGTGCATGTCCATGGTGCGTCTTTCTCGTTCACACATGTGCGCGCCGGTAGTTTGGAGGTCGCCCCTGGTGAGTGCCCAAATGCTCCAGTCCAACCCTGTACTTATGTGACCTGCAGGCTGAGCTGAGTATACTCTGATGACTGTTCAGGTATAGGATCCATTATCAAGAAAGCTTAAAACTACAGGAAAGCCATCGCCCATTGACATATTACCTTTTTCTCTGTAATAATAAAACAGTACCTTGTACTTGGTCCAAATTGAGATATAATTAATCCTCATTGGAGGCAAAACAATCCTATTGGGATTAATTAATGCTTAAAGGAGAACTAAACCCTAAAATTGAACTTGGCTAAAAATGCCATATTTTATATACTGAACTTTTTGCACCAGCCTAAAGTTTCAACTTGTCAATAGCAGCAATGATCCAGGACTTGAAACTTGTCACAGGGGCAGGTCCGGACTGAGAATTAAAATAAGCCCTGGCATTTCAGGTACACAGAGGCCCAATCAGCCCACACAGAGGCTGAACAGCCCCCACCAGCCCACTAAATACTGACTTTCTATGGGATCTAATAGCAACCCCTCTGGCATTTGCCAGAACCCACAGATTGCCAGTCCGGGCCTGCACAGGGGGTCACCATCTTGGAAAGTGTCTGTGACACTCACATGCTCAGTGGGCTCTGAGCAGCTGTTGAGAAGCTAAGCTTAGGGGTCGTCACTAATTATCCAGCAGAAAATGAGGTTGGCCTGTAATATAAGCTGATGCTACAGGGCTGATTATTAAATTCTAATGCTAATTGCACTGGTTTCTGTGCTGCCATGTAGTAATTATCTGTATTAATTACTAATCAGCCTTATATTGTGACATTTCTATTCTATGTGTACTGTATATTGTGAGTGAGACCCAAGCTCAGTAAGTGACAGCAGCACAGAGCATGTGCAGTGAATCAGCAGAAAAGAAGATGGGGAGCTACTGGGGCATCTTTGGAGACACAGATCTTTACTGCTAAAGGGCTGTGGTTGTCTTGGGCTGGTATGGAAGCTCAAAACATAATGTACAACATTTCTAGCTACTTCTTTAGTTAGGCTTTAGTTCTCCTTTAAAACAAAACAAACCTCAATTTTCCCCCAGCATTTTTGTGTAATTTCACTTATCATTATAGTTTATTGAATAAAGCCCATTTGCACCAGCCATGTAAGGGTGGGTTGTAAGCCTCCTCTTCTTCTTATGATTAAAGAGCTATGGATTCAGTGCAAGATGGAGTGGGATGGATGTTATTAAAGGGATCCTGTCGTTGGAAAACATGTTTTTTTCAAAACACATCAGTTAATAGTGCTGCTACAGCAGAATTCTGCACTGAAATCCATTTCTCAAAAGAGCAAACATATTTTTTTATATTCAATTTTGAAATCTGACATGGGGCTAGACATTTTGTCAATTTCCCAGCTGCCCCTGGTCATGTGACTTGTGCCTGCACTTTAGGAGAGAAATGCTTTCTGGCAGGCTGCTGTTTTTCTTTCTCAATGTAACTGAATGTGTCTCAGTGGGACATGGGTTTTTACTATTGAGTGTTGTTCTTAGATCTACCAGGCAGCTGTTATCTTGTGTTAGGGAGCTGTTATCTGGTTACTTTCCCATTGTTCTTTTGTTTGGCTGCTGGGGGGAAAAGGGAGGGGTGGATATCACTCCAACTTGCAGTACAGCAGTAAAGAGTGATTGAAGTTTATCAGAGCACAAGTCACATGACTTGGGGCAGCTGGGAAATTGACAAAATGTCTAGCCCCGTGTCAGATTTCAAAACTGAATATAAAAAAATGTGTTTAAGAAATGGATTTCAGTGCAGAATTCTGCTGGAGCAGCACTATTAACTGATTCATTTTGAAATTTTTTTTCCCATGACAGTATCCCTTTAGCCAACCCCCTAATTGGTCTACAATTTTGGAAATGGATTAGTCCCTGGTTTAACGCTATACCATGTTCATTAATGTCTGTAACCTTTTATTTACCACCTTCCTATTTAGAAATCAAACATTTCTTGAGATTATCTGATGTATTTGCAAGTCCACTTGGAAAATAATTCTTCTGAATTCCACAATGTAACAGTTCTTGCACAAGGATGATATTGCAGGCTTGTTTTTGCACCAAATAAAAACATACTTTTTGTATTTCCCCTTTGGAAAATTCTTCGGATGAATTTGACAATCACTTATATATAACAACACTCTGTAAGTGTTCCTTAAATAAGTCAGTAAGAAAAGTACTTTCTTAAGGTCCTGTATTTATACGTCTGTGTGTACACTTGGAACCGCTTTATAGTAATAATGGCTGTTAGTTTTTTAAATGTCTTTTTCAAGTACAGCATCAATAAACTTTTGATTATGTGAACTGTTAAACTTTGGCTACATCAATGGCTCTTTGTGTTTATCTTTATGTAAAGTATTAAAAGTCTGAGATAAATTCTGTGTCGTGTCTGTGTAGTGTCAGACATGAAGGAGACACAACCAGTGTCTGGGCGTAACCATCAACAGCTGAACTTCCAAAAAGCAAAAAAATAAAAAAACATATAAAAACTGTAACCAAGTAATAACTTGATGTAAACGCAGCTTTATCGAGTCTATAAAAGTCTTTTTTTTATTAAAAAGCCGACTTTTTCTTTCTTAACTTACTTATTTGGCCCAAAGCTGCACATATATAGATATATTCATATATATAAACACACACGCACATATATACAGTGGTGTAACGAGATATTACTGGGCCCCACTGCAAATTATTTTTCAGGCCCCCAAAATGTCTACAGGTTGATCTGTTTTACCCGTATTTATTGAAATTGTATAGGAATTGTGGCCTCATGGGGCCCCTGTCGCTCCTGGGTCCCCTCTGTAGTTAAGCCCCTGCATATATATATATATATATATATTATTAGGGATGCACCGAATCCACTTTTTTGGATTCGGCCGAACCCCCGAATCCTTCACGAAAGATTCGGCCAAATACCTAACTGAACCCGAACCCTAATTTGCATATGCAAATTAGGGGTGGGAAGGGGAAAACATTTTTTACTTCCTTGTTTTCTGACAAAAAGTCACGCAATTTCCCTCCTGCCCCTAATTTGCATATGCAAATTAGGATTTGGATTCGGTTTGGCCAGGCAGAAGGATTCGGCCGAATCCGAATCCTACTGAAAAAGGCAGAATCCTGGCTGCATCCCGAACCGAATCCTGGATTCGGTGCATCCCTATATATTATACCATTCCAACATTATGGAAATAAAAAGAGGAACAAAAACATTTGGCACACATAGCGTGACAATTTTTCTGACCACACCCATTTTTGTGGCCATAGTTATATTCAGTTATAACAGTTTTGCTAATGAAGGTGAGTTGCACTTTAAGCTGTAAGTCTAACTTTTCCCAAGGGACCTCCTTTTCTAAATTGTTACAATTACTTATTTGCTTATTTCAAAATTGTTACAAAGTCTCTTAGTTGCACCTGGTGGCTGTTCAGGGCTCTCTGCCAAAAGCCAATTAAGTTAGAAACTTTGTTTTTTTGCTGGCTGTTCAGTGCAGAGAAAGTCCGGACTTTTCAGTATAAACATGGGACTTGAGTTGGGTTGAGCTGTCAAAAGCAGGACTGCCCGCTCAAAACAGGACAGTTGGGAGGTATGATCTATATATATAGTTACAGTTCAGGCTGTCACATTATGGGCCTGCACACCTCCCAGGGGCTCTACCTTCTTATTTCTTTATTTAGCCGAAATCGGGGGTGGTGAGGTCAGGGAGTAGCGTCTCAGTAGTTTTCTGCTGGTGTTCCACCAGCTTAGTCCAACCCTGACCCCAATTGATGGTGACCCCCAACAGCCTCACAACAGCAACTCACATTTAACTGCATAAACACAGCAACTCATAGACATTTTAACATCTTTAGTAAATTTGCTATAGGCTGGAAGATCGAACCAGAGCAGAGATTGTGCAACACTCAATGTATGAATTACTTGTGGCTCCAAAAACTTAGTGGCCTCCAGTTTATGTTTTTAGTTTTGGACTCAGTCTACAGATGTCTGGAGAGCCAGGATCTAGAAGGATAGATGAATAGAATACTAGAAATACTAGAAACACACAGCAAAACATACAGTATATACAGCAAGGCCCTTAAATTCATTATGCCCCACAAATAATATATTGTATCCCTATGCTGTTTTCAGTGGGACCCCATGATATAGTGAAATTCTGTTCTGCAACTAGGGATGTAGCGAACGTCGGGAAAAAAGTTCGCGAACATATTCGCGAACTTGCGTCAAAAATGCGAACGGTTCGCGAACGTCGCGAACCCCATAGACTTCAATGGGAAGGCGAATTTTATAAGCTAGAAAAGACATTTCTGGCCAGAAAAATGATTTTAAAGTTGTTTAAAGGGTGCAACGACCTGGACAGTGCCATGCCAGAGGGGGATCAAGGGCAAAAATGTTTCTAAAAAATCCATTGTTGACACAGTTTTGTGCTGTAAAGGGCAGAAATCACACTACATTTCTAAACCTGTGTAATAAAATGCTTTAAAACGTCCGGCGTCTACATGCCAATCAAGTCGTGTAAAGGTTACAGCCTGTTCACACGCAAAGACGAAACGCGGTGCTTACTGCAACGCAAAAAGACGCAAAGAGCTTTAATGAATGATACCGTCAAGTGAGCAAATAATAGTTTTTAATTACTAGTTGCTTGTCACCTCCAGGATGTTCGTCCTGTTGGTGGCAATATTTCTGTAGTGGTGTGTTTAGCAGTCACCGTGCTTGTGCGCACGTGCACGGTCAGGCAGAGGTAATTCAATGTACAGTGAAGTGAACCAAAAAACACTGATTCTGCAGTGTGGGCCCAGTTTTGGTCTACTTTATTGATCACCTGCGGTGACCATAAAAGATGCGATTTTGCCACTGTTGCAGAACCCTGAAAAATTAGGCATGTGTACTTTCCTGAAAAATTATCTTTTTTTTGTCGCAGCCACTGAAGCACAGAGGCCAGAAAAAATATGCCATATAAATGCTGAAAATATTAATTTTTTTTTGTTGCAGCCACTGCAGCACAGAGGCCAGAAAAAATATGCCATATAAATGCTGAAAATATTAATTTTTTTTTGTCGCAGCCACTGCAGCACAGAGGCCAGAAAAAATATGCCATATAAATGCTGAAAATATTATTTTTTTTTTGTCGCAGCCACTGCAGCACAGAGGCCAGAAAAAATATGCCATATAAATGCAAACAATATTAATTTTTTTTGGTCGCAGCCACTGCAGCACAGAGGCCAGGAAAAATATGCCATATAAATGCTGAAAATATTCATTTTTTTGTCACAGCCACTGAAGCACAGAGGCCAGAAAAAATATGCCATATAAATGCTGAAAATATTCTGTTTTTTTTGGTCGCAGCCACTGAAGCACAGAGGCCAGAAAAAATATGCCATATAAATGCTGAAAATATTCATTTTTTTGTCACAGCCACTGAAGCACAGAGGCCAGAAAAACTCAGGATTTACCTGGATTCAAATTAAACCAGTAGGGTTTGCAACCTAGTTTGTAACGGTGGTGGAGGGAGGAGGACGCTAAAGGACAGCTGTATGTGGAGTCATGAGGCGTGCAGAGAAGGACAGCTGCATGGGGAGTCAGAATCAGAAACTCAGCACAAGTCTTCCGGCGTGCAGTAACCCTCCGAGATCCACCCCTCATTCATTTTAATAAAGGTCAGGTAATCCACACTTTTGTGACCTAGGCGAGTTCTCTTCTCAGTTACAATCCCTCCTGCTGCACTGAAGGTCCTTTCTGAGAGGACACTTGAGGCGGGGCAAGACAAGAGGTTCATGGCAAATTGTGACAGCTCTGGCCACAGATCAAGCCTGCGCACCCAGTAGTCCAGGGGTTCATCGCTCCTCAGAGTGTCGATATCTGCAGTTAATGCCAGGTAGTCCGCTACCTGCCGGTCGAGGCGTTCTTTGAGGGTGGATCCCGAACGGTTCTGCCGCTGCCTTGGACTGAAAAACATTTGCATGTCTGACGTTACAGAGTGGCCAAAGTGCTTTGTCCTTGCAGGTGTGCTCGTGGCAGGATTACTGGCACCTCTGCCCCTGGAATGTTGATGAGTTCCTGAAGTGACATCACCCTTAAAAGCATTGTACAACATGTTTTGCAGGCTGGTTTCTAAATGCAGCATCCTTTCAGACTTGTGGTATGTTGGTAACATTTCTGCCACTTTATGCTTGTACCGAGGGTCTAGTAGAGTCGCGACCCAGTACAGGTCCTTCTCCTTAAGCCTCTTGATACGGGGGTCCTTCAACAGGCATGACAGCATGAAAGACCCCATTCTCACAAGGTTGGATGCAGAGGTATCCATCTCCGCTTCCTCGTTATCAAGGACTGCATCATCCACGGTCTCCTCCCCCCAGCCACGTACAAGACCAGGGGTCCCCAAAAGGTCACCACTAGCCCCCTGGGAAGCCTGCTCCTGTTGGTCCTCCTCCTCCACAAAGCCACCTTCCTCCTCTGACTCCACTTCTGACACCTCTCCCTGCGTTGCAGCAGGTGCCTGGGTTCGTTCTGGTGATTCCGACCAGAAATCGTGCGCTTCCTGCTCCTCGTCACGCTGGTCTACAGCCTCATCTGTCACTCGTCGCACGGCACGCTCCAGGAAGAAAGCTAAGGGTATTAGGTCGCTGATGGTGCCTTCGGTGCGACTGACCATATTTGTAACCTCTTCAAAAGGGCGCATGAGCCTGCAGGCATCGCGCATAAGCACCCAGTAACGGGGTAAAAAAATCCCCAGCTCTGCAGATCCAGTCCTACCACCCAGTTCAAACAGGTATTCGTTGACGGCTCTTTGTTGTTGCAGCAGACGTTCCAACATGAGGAGCGTTGAATTCCAGCGAGTCTGGCTGTCGCAAATCAAACGCCTGACTGGCATGTTGTACCGCTGCTGAATGTCAGCAAGGCGTGCCATGGCTGTGTAGGACCGTCTGAAATGGGCCGACACCTTCCTGGACTGCCTGAGAACGTCCTGGAATCCTGGGTACTTTGAGACAAAACGTTGTACTATTAAATTCAGAACATGTGCCATGCAGGGCACATGTGTTAAATTGCCCAGTCTCAGTGCTGCCAACAGATTGCTTCCATTGTCACACACCACTTTTCCGATCTTCAGTTGGTGTGGGGTCAGCCACCGATCGGCCTGTGACTGCAGAGATGACAGGAGTACAGATCCGGTATGGTTTTTGCTTTCCAGGCACGTCATCCCCAAGACAGCATGACAACGGCGTACCTGGCACGTCGAATAGCCTAGGGGGAGCTGGGGGTGCACAGGTGTGGAGGAGGAGGACCCAGCAGCAGAGGACGAAGAAGAGGAAGAAGACGAGGTAGAGAGCGAAGGAGGAGTAGAGGTGGTGGCAGAACCGCGTGCAATCCGTGGCGGTGACACCAACTCCACTGTCGTTGTTGAGCTACACATTCCCTGCTTCCCAGCCATTACCAAGTTCACCCAGTGGGCAGTGTAGGTGACATACCTGCCCTGACCATGCTTGGAGGACCATGCGTCAGTAGTCATATGGACCTTTGGCCCAACACTAAGTGACAGAGATGCGGTGACTTGGCTCTGCACATGGTGGTACAGGTGTGGTATTCCCTTTTTTGAAAAAAAATTGCGGCTGGGTACCTTCCACTGCGGTGTCCCAATTGCTACAAATTTGCGGAAGGCCTCAGAGTCCACCAGCTGGTATGGTAAAAGCTGGCGGGCTAAGAGTGCGGACAAGCCAGCTGTCAGACGCCGGGCAAGGGGGTGACTCGCAGACATTGGCTTCTTACGCTCAAACATGGCCCTCACAGAAACTTGGCTGGGGGCAGATGACTGGGAATGGGAACTGGTGGTCAAGGTGGAAGGCGGAGTGGAGGGTGGTTCAGACGGGTGAAGGACAGCAGAGGTAGAGCAGTAAGATGCTGGACCAGAAGGAGGGTGGCTTTTAGTTTGCCTGTTGCCTTTGAGGTGTTGCTCCCAAAGTGCTTTGTGCTTGCCGCTCATGTGCCTTCGCATAGAAGTTGTACCTATGTGGCTGTTGGGCTTCCCAAGACTCAGTTTCTGACTGCACTCATTGCAAATGACAACGCTTTTGTCAGAGGCACACACATTAAAAAAATCCCACACTGCTGACCTTTTTGAGGCTGGCAATCTGGCGGTAACAGTAGAAGTCGGCGGCGTTGGCGGCAATGGCGGGTGCGTTGGCCGGCTGGCCACAGGTGCCGATACATGTTGTTGCCCTACTGTTCCCTGCGAGCTGTCCTCCCTGCTTCTTCTAAGTCTTATTCTCCTCCTGCCTCTCTGACTCTCCGTCTCTCCATCTGAACTATCCTCCTCTTGCTCTCTTCTACTGGGCACCCATAAAACATCGATCTCCTCATCCTCATTCTCCTCAGATGCATCAATTTCTTCTACCAGCTCACAGAAGGAAGCAGCAGCGGGGACCTCCTCGTCATCACTCATTATGTCCATTTCTGTTGTGTTCTCTGCCAGAATTAAATCTGGTGTAACGTCCTCATCTCCTTCATCTTCTTCTGCCAATAATGGTTGCGCATCACTCAGTTCAAGAAACTCATGTGAAAATAACTCCTCTGACTCCAGTGAAGAAGGGGCGCCGGTGGTGGAGGAAGTGTTACGTGGGGTGCCCATAGCAGTGGAGGATGAGGATGTTGTGGTAAAGTTAGAAACGGTAGAGGATGGGGTGTGCTGTGTAAGCCAGTCAACTACCTCTTCAGCATTTTGGGAGTTCAGGGTCATTGCCTTTTTAAAACTGGGCAATTTCCTAGGGCCACAGGATAGCATAGCAGCACGGCCCCTAGTGCCTCTGCGTGGCGGCCTGCCTTTGCCTGGCATTATTTTAAAAACAACAACAACAACAACTCAGGTGGTGTTTCTAGAGACGGTATTATTATTGATATTTAGACAGAATGTGAACAAGCTCACACAGCTAGATGGTTGTTGTTTGAAAATGAAGAACACACTGAGCAAATAATGCCTGCAAGGTTAACGTATACACTACTACAGCAGTGGATACGGAATATATTATTGCTGCCTGAAAAACGTCACTCGGGTGGTGTTTCTAGAGACGGTATTATTATTGATATTTAGACAGAATGTGAACAAGCTCACACAGCTAAGTGGCAGTGGTTTGAAAATGAAGAAGAAGAACACACTGGGCAAACAAGGCCTACAAGGTCAACGTATACACTACTACAGCAGTGGATACGGAATATATTATTGCTGCCTGAAAAACGTCACTCGGGTGGTGTTTCTAGAGACAGTATTATTATTGATATTTAGACAGAATGTGAACAAGCTCACACAGCTAAGTGGCAGTGGTTTGAAAATGAAGAAGAAGAACACACTGGGCAAACAAGGCCTACAAGGTCAACGTATACACTACTACAGCAGTGGATACGGAATATATTATTGCTGCCTGAAAAACGTCACTCGGGTGGTGTTTCTAGAGACGGTATTATTATTGATATTTAGACAGAATGTGAACAAGCTCACACAGCTAAGTGGCAGTGGTTTGAAAATGAAGAAGAAGAACACACTGGGCAAACAAGGCCTACAAGGTCAACGTATACACTACTACAGCAGTGGATACGGAATATATTATTGCTGCCTGAAAAACGTCACTCGGGTGGTGTTTCTAGAGACGGTATTATTATTGATATTTAGACAGAATGTGAACAAGCTCACACAGCTAGATGGGAGTTGTTTGAAAATGAAGAAGAAGAACACACTGGGCAAACAAGGCCTACAAGGTCAACGTATACACTACTACAGCAGTGGATACGGAATATATTATTGCTGCCTGAAAAACGTCACTCGGGTGGTGTTTCTAGAGACGGTATTATTATTGATATTTAGACAGAATGTGAACAAGCTCACACAGCTAAGTGGCAGTGGTTTGAAAATGAAGAAGAAGAACACACTGGGCAAACAAGGCCTACAAGGTCAACGTATACACTACTACAGCAGTGGATACGGAATATATTATTGCTGCCTGAAAAACGTCACTCGGGTGGTGTTTCTAGAGACGGTATTATTATTGATATTTAGACAGAATGTGAACAAGCTCACACAGCTAGATGGTTGTTGTTTGAAAATGAAGAACACACTGAGCAAATAATGCCTGCAAGGTTAACGTATACACTACTACAGCAGTGGATACGGAATATATTATTGCTGCCTGAAAAACGTCACTCGGGTGGTGTTTCTAGAGACAGTATTATTATTGATAATTAGACAGAATGTGAACAAGCTCACACAGCTAAGTGGCAGTGGTTTGAAAATGAAGAAGAAGAACACACTGGGCAAACAAGGCCTACAAGGTCAACGTATACACTACTACAGCAGTGGATACGGAATATATTATTGCTGCCTGAAAAACGTCACTCGGGTGGTGTTTCTAGAGACGGTATTATTATTAATATTTAGACAGAATGTGAACAAGCTCACACAGCTAGATGGGAGTTGTTTGAAAATGAAGAAGAAGAACACACTGGGCAAACAAGGCCTACAAGGTCAACGTATACACTACTACAGCAGTGGATACGGAATATATTATTGCTGCCTGAAAAACGTCACTCGGGTGGTGTTTCTAGAGACGGTACTATTATTGATATTTAGATAGAATGTGAACAAGCTCACACAGCTAGATGGTTGTTGTTTGAAAATGAAGAACACACTGAGCAAATAATGCCTACAAGGTTAACGTAGACACTACTACAGCAGTGGATACGGAATATATTATTGCTGCCTGAAAAACGTCACTCGGGTGGTGTTTCTAGAGACGGTATTATTATTGATATTTAGACAGAATGTGAACAAGCTCACACAGCTAGATGGTTGTTGTTTGAAAATGAAGAACACACTGAGCAAATAATGCCTGCAAGTGCACTACTATTGGTGCACTACTATGAAGAACAGCAACAGCACTGTACACATTAAAGAACAGTAAGATAAGTAAAAGAAAAAAAAAATATATGTATATTAAAAAAAATATTTTTCTCGGGGTGGTGCTGCTGAACTACTAGGAGCAGCACAGTAGCACACCAGTCCCACTCCCCAACACTGCTAGACTAATAGCACTGGGCTTATAGTAGCAACTAGCAAAGTAAAAAAACAAATAAGAAAATAAAAGCAGTCCTTACAAGGACTATTGGGTTATTACAGCAGTCAGCAGATGAGATCAGAAGAGATCAGTGCCCACAGCAGGCAGCTACATACAGAGCACTGCAGTAGAAGGTAGATTACTAGCCAGCAAAGCTACCCTAAAATGTCCCTCAAATCCCTGCAGACTTCTGTCCCTCCAATACAGAGCAGTATCAAGTAGATTACTAGCCAGCAAACTTACTATCAACTGTCCCTCAAAGAAATCAGTGAAATCACTAACAGCTCTCTCCCTACACTAGCTCTTGCAAGCACACACAGGCAGAATGAAAAAACGCTGCAGGGCTTCAGTTTATATATGGAAGGGGAGTGGTCCAGGGGGTGTGGGGGTGGTCCAGGAGGGAGAGCTTCCTGATTGGCTGCCATGTATCTGCTGGTCTGGGGTGAGAGGTCAAAAAAAAGCGCCAGGTAAGGCGAACCCAAAATGGCGAACGTCGCGCGACGTTCGCGAACTTGCGGCGGACGCGAACAGCCGATGTTCGCGCGAACAAGTTCGCCGGCGAACAGTCCGCGACATCCCTATCTGCAACAGATCACAGCAACAAAAAGGAGATATCCCTAGTTTAGGGGATTTCACGCACAAGTTTAAACATTCTTCATGAGCAAGTTCTGTTCTCAGAGCAACCGTTTACTTTCACACAGCTTTATATCAGCAGCAAAAGAAACAAATAAAGGGAAGCATATACAATCGCTAAAACAAAAACATGAGTTAAGGTAAGTAAAACCACCAGAAAATATGATATAAAATATCGTTATAGCATTTCAGGACTGGCAAGGTATTCCAGAATATACCAATGTACGTTCCATTTAACAGAATAGAAACACACAAATCTTGCCTTTGTCAAAGTCTAACACCTTGTAATTCAGAATAGTAGCCGGCGCCTAAGAATATTCGCCGGCGCCTTAGAGTAGTAGCCGGCGCCTAAGAATATTCACTGGCACCTTAAAATAGTAGCCGGCACCTAAGAATAGTCATCCAAAAACGAGATTGAAATTTACCAGAAGCTGCTGCATTTCTCACCCTTGGCTTATACTCGAGTCAATAACCTTTCCCAGTTTTTGGAGGTAAAATTAGGTACCTCGGCTTATACTCGGGACGGTTTATACTCGAGTATATACGGTAATCTCAGTTTTTTCTGAAAACAAAGTGGACCTTCCTCAAATTGAACTCATTTATCAATAATTTTTCTCGAAAAAAAACTTTGCAACAAAATCGAATCAATTTTCGTACGATTGATGCTCCAAAAACACGTTTTTATCAAATTTTTGCTACGAAAACTCGACTTTTTTCAGAATATCGGACAAAAACTACAACTAATTTGGATTATCCAGCAGACACCATCACAACAACAGAAACAACTTCAGGGACATCTGCCATTGAATTCTACATGATCTCAACAAGTTTGAGATAGAGTATTTTTGGATTTTTAGCAGCTTTACGGTATCATATATCTCTATAAATTTGAAATTTCCACAAAAAAAATCAAGTTTTCCCCTTAAAAACCTCGACCAGATTAATTTTAGGTTCAGTAAATGGGTCCCAAAATTGTTGTATCCTTAGGGCAATGGCTAGTGATGGGCGAATTTATTCGCCAGGCGCGAATTGGCGGCGAATTTGCGCGATTCGCCACCAGCGAATAAATTCGCGAAACGCCCGCAATTTTTTTTTTTCGAAAAAAAGGGGCGCCAGCGCCAAAAACGAGTTTTTTCGCCGTTTCCCGCAAATTCGCCCATCACTAGCAATGGCACACTCTTATTTGTGGTCAGTTTGCCACTGAGTGGTGTATTTGAAGGTCAGACGATTGTCAGTAAAAAATGGTTAAACCATCACCTGATCACTGAGTGAATTATGTGGGTCCAGCCGACTGCTATTGTGGAGCTATGAAATTCTAAAGAGATGAAATGCCCAGGTATGAGCACCTCGGCCCTTATTCTGGAGTAATAAGTAGTGATGAATGAATTTCTCCCGAATTTTGACACTGGCGTCATCATTTTTTTTGACGACGTCGACAATCTGACGTGCATTAAAGTCGATGGCTTGTCACAGACACAGACTTTTTTTGTTTTCCTAATTAAGTTCCCCTGTGGTCTGTGTGAGACTACATGAAATAAAGGATTAATCAGCATGAAAACAAGAAATAAAAGGTATTAATGTTGCTGGTTTCATAAAAGGAATCAGTCTATGGGGCAAATTCACTAAGCTCCGAAAATACGCTAGCGACACCTTCGCCACACTTCGCCGCACAACAATTTTGGGACCCATTTACATGACTTGGGGCAGCTGGGAAATTGACAATATGTCTAGCCCCATGTCAGATTTCAAAATTGAATATAAAAAAATCTGTTTGCTCTTTTGAGAAATGGATTTCAGTGCAGAATTCTGCTGGAGCAGCACTATTAACTGATTCATTTGGAAAAAAAATGTTTTTTCCATGACAGTTTCCCTTTAAGATAACTTTCAGTATGTTATAGAATGGCCAATTGTAAGCAACGTTTCAGCTGGTCTTCCTTATTTATTTGATACAGTTTTTTTTAATTATTTGCCTTCTTCTTTTGATCCTTTCCAGCTATCAAATGGGGGTCACTGACCCCATCTAAAAAAAACAAATGCTCTTTAAGGCTTCAAATGTATTGTTATTGCTACTTTTTATTACTCTTCTCCTATTAATATTCCAGTCCCTCGTTCAAATCAGTGTATGGTTGCTAGGGTAATGTGGACCCTAGTGACTGGATTGTGGAAATTGCAAACTGGAGAGCTGTTGAATAAAAAGCTAAATAACTCAAAAACCACAAATAATAAAAAACTTTTAAATCATTTGTATGCAGTCTTGGAATGTGTTTGTTTTGATAAAGGATCAGAAGGCTTGGAATTGTTGCCAATTAAAAGGGGTTGTTCACCTTTAAATTAAAAGTTAGTAAGATGTAGATGATGTAGATGATGTCGATGTATCCAAATAATTCAAATTCTTAAAATGATTTCCCTTTTCTCTGTAATAATAAAACAGTACCTTGTACTTGATCCCAACTAAGATATAATTAATCCTTATTGGAAGCAAAACCAGTCTGTTGGGTATATTTAGAGGCCTATTTATGAAGCCTCCAATTTTTCCGCTTTTAGGTGGAGAACTCGAATTTCAAGAGATTTATTATACCCCAAAGCTGCTAAAACTCAGAATCTCAAAATACTGCAGCTAAAACCTGTCAAGGTCATGTATAAGCCAATGGCAGATGTCCCCTTTACAATATGAAGATATTTCTCGACATCATGATCTGTGTTGGTTTTCGTATTATAACAAACAACAACTTGAAAAAAATCTTCGATTCTGGCGTCAAATTCTAAAAAGTTGCACGATTTTGTCTAGACTTTTGCTGCACTGACTTTTTCAAGCTGATGTTTTGATAAATGAATTATGTTCGTGGATGGGAGTTCGGTTGACTTAAAAATAAATAAAATAAATGAGAAAAAAATGTGATGGATTTGAGTTTTAGTAATTACCCCCCTTAATATTTAAATTATTTTTTAATAGACTTAGGGGCCGATTCACTAACTTCGAGTGAAGGATTCGAAGTAAAAAAACTTTGAATTTCGATGTGTTATTTGGGCTACTTCGACCATCGAATGGGCTACTTCGACCTTCGACTACGACTTCGACTCGAAGGATTCGAACTAAAAATCGTTCGACTATTCGACCATTCGACCATTCCATAGTCGAAGTACTGTCTCTTTAAAAAAAACTTCGACCCCCTAGTTCGCCATCTAAAAGCTACCGAAGTCAATGTTAGCCTATGGGGAAGGTCCCCATAGGCTTTCCTACGTTTTTTTGGTCTAAGGATAATCCTTCGATTGTTGGATTAAAATCCTTTGAATCGTTCGATTCGAAGGATTTAATCGTTCGGTCGAAGGAAAAATCCTTTGATCGTTCGATCGCAGTTTTTGCGCAAAATCCTTCGACTTCGATATTCGAAGTCGAAGGATTTTCATTCCCAGTCAAATATCGAGGGTCAATTAACCCTCGATATTCGACCCTTGGTGAATCGGCCCCTTAAGGTATGGTGATCCAAATTATGGAAAGATCACTTATCCGGAAAACCCCAAGTCCTGAGCATTCTGCATAACAGGTCCCTTAGGGTAAGGTCACACTGGGAGACAAATCGCCTCTTCTTTGGGGCGACTAATCTCCCCAAACTGCTTCCCCCTGTGTTCCGCCTGCTAGAATGAAAAATCACCTGCGGCATGGCACTCGCGTTGCTTCATTTTCCGAAATCGCTCAAAGTGGCCTCACGAAGAAACTTCGGGCAGCTTTGGAAAATGAAGCGCCGTGAGTGCCATGCCCAGGCGATTTTCGGGGAGATTAGTCGCCCCAAAAAAGAGGCGATTAGTTGCCGTGCGACTATATCTCCTCAAATCTGCCAGTGTGACCTTACTCTCACCTGTACATCAGCAAGGCTGGAAAATAGTAAGTTGAGGTACAAATATTTGCCCTTATTGCGTAAAATACATCTATGTCTATGTGCCGTATTTCTTAATATCTGTCTGTAATGGAAACTTTTATAATATATATTATATATTATAATAAAATCGAAATGAACTTTTTTGGTATGTGTGTCTCTGGGTCTATACTCCGGCACATGGAGCACTCGCACTGGAGCCGCTTTGCTACAAAATGAGATCCTTTCAGATGTTTTATGCTGAGGTTATCCGAGGGTCAGGAGCAGGAAGGAGCCAGCGTTAACACTAAACATTCAGTAGTCATGAGCATTTTAAGGACTTTTTTTTTTTTTGAATCTCAATACTTCATAATGCAAAGGGAAGGAACTCTTTCATGGGTGTAGAGAGACTCTCATTTTCCATAGATTTCCTAAACGGGAAAGTGATTTGTTTCAATGCAGTTGAAACTTGCTCAGATACACAAACTTTACTTTAAATGGGTTGTTTACTCTGAACTTAACTATTAGGGGATTATTTATTAAAGTCCAATTTTTTCTCATTGGCCTTTTAAAGGGGAAAATTATAACTTTAGCAAAAAAAAAACCTAGAATTTTTCGGGATTTATTAAACCCTGAGAGTGTTAAAAGTCTGAATAAAAAAGGACTCCAACTCAGACCTGCCGAGTTCATGTAGAAGTCAATGGCAGATGTCCCGAAGATACACTGATTTGCACTGGGTTTCCATTAAAGTCGCAATATTCTGGTGTCAAACCCAAAAAAGTCACGGTATTCGGGCGTCAAATCTGAAAAAGTTGCGATATTTGTTTGTCAAATCCAAAAAGTCACGTTATCCGGGCATCAAATCCAAAAAGTCACGTTATTCGGGCATCAAATCTAAAAAAGTTGCAGTATTCAGGTGTCAAATCCAAAAAAGTTGCAGTATTCGGGCGTCAAATCCAAAAAGATTGCAGTATTCGGGTGTCAAATCCAAAAAGTTGCGGTATTCTGATCCCCCCCCATTTGTATGAGTTTATTCGGGCGTCAAATCCAAAAAAGTTTCGGTATTCGGGTGTCAAATCGAAAAAGTTGCGGTATTCTGATTTTTTCGCAATTTTATTGAGTTTATTTGGGTGTCAAAAGTTATGGTATTCTGGCGTTAGATCCAAAAAATGTAAGTATTCGGGTGTGTCAAATCGAAAAAGTTCAGATTTTTTCACAATTTTATTAAGGAAAAAAGGGGAGAAATTTTCAGATTTTGATAAATGACCCCCTTAGTATAATTTGCAATTGGTCTTCATTATTTATATTTATTATTTAATTATTTATCTAATTGTTCAGCAGCTCTCCAGTTTGGAATTTCACCAGCTACCTGGTTACTAGGGTCCAAATTACCATAGCAAACAGGCAGTTTTGGTTGTATAAAAACCATGTGTACTGCCAAAGAGTCTCCTGTCAGTTGCCAGTCCACGCAGGGGATACCAAATAGCCAATCACAGCCCTTATTTGACATCCCCAGGGACCTTTTCATGCTTGTGTTGCTCCCCAACTCTTTTTTACATTTAAATGTAGCTCATGAGTAAAAAAGGTTGGGGACCCCTGATCTAACTCTAACTGCCACCAGGGCTGATTGTGTCCCCCAAGGAGGACCAGTCCTACTGTCTGGAAACCTGTGCTTATAGGTGTAAGCTGCATAGATTGATGGTGGAATAATTTGCTAAACCAGATAAACTACATTAGGATAGGAAACAATTCAGTTCTTGTTTTACTTTTGTCACGGCTTGCTTGGATTAGTAAATGAGCACAGCCTTTAACACAAATCACAGAAACTGATATTTTTATACTTTAAGAAGAAATTTTATCTCAGTGGTAGTATTCCTTTAAAGGGGTAGTTTAACTTTGAGTTCATTTTTAGTATGTTACAGAATGGCTTATTCTTAGCAAATGCTCTGTAAGGCTACACATTTCGGGGGTTATTTATCAAAGTCCGAACTTATCTAATTTTTTTTTGGAAAAAACCTCTGACCAAATCCGCACAGGTTTTTTTTTTTGGCTTATTTATTAATACACTTTCCTGAAAATTTTATTGCGGGGAAAAAATTAGAATTTTACAATTTTTTTCGGAATTTCCACCTGATTTTCAGGATTTTTCCCTCGAAAGTTCCATTGTGCTTTTTGCCTGGAAATTCCAAAAACGTCAGCGTATTGCACGAAACCCAGCGCACATCAAAAAATCATTGGGATTTCTCCTATTTACTTCTATGCAACCTCAACAGGTCTGAGATGCCGAATTTTCTGATTCAGACTTTTCCATCCTCAGGGTTTAATAAATTCCAAAAAAATCGTGATTTTTTTTCAATAAATTGATTTTATACTAAAATGTATTATTTGGCATTTGGAGTTTAGTAAATAACCCCCTTATTGTTACTGCTGCTTTGTTTTACGCATTTTCTAATCAGGCCTCTCCTATTCATATTCCAGTCTCTTCTTCGAATCAGTGCGTGGTTGCTAGGGTACAACCAAATTGCTGAAATTGCAAACTGGAGAGCTGCTGAATAAAAAATAAAATAACTCAAAAACCACAAATAATAAAAAATTAATGCAAATTGTCTCAGAATATCCATTTCTACAACATACTAAAAGTTCATTTAAAGATGAAAAACCCCTTTAAGTTGGAAAAATGGGTGCAGTATGTTGAACCAAGTTAAAACTGTTAGTCGGTTCTATATTATTAGAACATTTTCTTCTCAGAACTATGAAAGCAAATTCTGTGAAACCAGACCAGAGAGCCAGCAGGTTCATATTACTTTACCTATAAACAAATGTCAGTATTCAATATTCAGCTTCCCGGCTGACTCTTTACGTGATCCTGAGACGACAACAGATACAAGTAACAGCGAATGACTTCACACAGCCATGGATTTCCGATATGTTAGGGATTTCCTACCTTCTACGTTTCTTTTATGTCTCTGACCTTCCATATTTTCAATGTCATTAACCATTAACAGTAACTTAGGGGTTGATTTGTGAATGTTGCAAAATATTTATTGTAGATATATCCCATTGAACACAAATCAGCTCATTATGTAGCTAACACTAAAGGGCACCTGTAGGGTAAAAATATTATCCCCAAATAAGGGGCAAATTCACTAACCTCCGAAAATTCGCCAGCAATGGCTTCGCTCACAGCGCAACAGATTCGCCAGGACAACACTAATTCACTAAAGTCCGAAGTTGCGTCCGGGGCGCCGCACGCTGGCAAAGTTGCACTAGTGTTACTGCGCCAAGCAAAGCGAAGTTGCGCTAGCAAATTTGCTAGGAATAGGCTGGTCTGTAACAACTAACTAAAAGTTAACCTAAGAGTGAAACAATCCCTTCAATCTACATCATAACAATTGATTCCCACCATGTCACTTAATATTGTGCCTTTTTCCCACTGAAATTAATTCTATGACATCTTGTGCCTTAGTACAAGTGTGATGTGAAGAAGTTTGCTCCATCTCTATAATTGCCGAGCACTTACTGCATAGAAATGAAACATAAACAGAGAGAACAGTCAGGAATGGATAACATAGTATCCTTTATGCACTTACATGCAAGTCATACATGTAAAGACACACATACCACAGCCACCCACACTGAAACCCACGTGCAGACTAATGGGGTTGTTTATCAAAGCTCGAATTTTAGGGGGTGATTTACTAAGCCCCAAATGCAAAAATTCCGAAAAATGTGTGATTTTTTTTTTATAAAACCAGGCTTTTAAAAAATCACAAATTTTTCAGAATTTATTAAACCCCGAGGCTGAAAAACTCCGAAACTGAAATCCCAGCATCTCAGACCTGTCAAGGTTGCATATAAGTCAATGGGAGAAGTCCCAATGATTTTACTGATGTGCGCTGCCAAACCCCGAAGTTTTCTGAGGTTTCGGGCAAAAATCAGAGGTTTCTAGCAGACAATATTGAGACAAGCTCGGACCTTGATAAATAACCCCCTTAGAGTTATGCAAGCTTTTTTAGACCTTGAATGAACTCACTACTCAAATGGTTTCTGATTTATAAAAACACTTGAATCAGCAAGTTTGGGGTTAACAACCTGAAAACCCGAATTTTCATGAGAAAAAACTCGAATTGAGCGAAATTAAGTTAAACCCTAAAAAAAACCTCAAACATCATGAAGGCTATTAACATCTTTAAATGGTCCAAGTGACCTCTGCCATTGACTCCTACATGACCGTGACAGGTTTTAGATGGTGTATTTTTGGATTTAATCTATTTCCAGGGTTGGGGTATAATAAATCTTTTTTTTAACCCAAAAAATTTTTAACTCAAAAATACCCACGAAAACTCAAACTTTTCATGGAAAACACAACTCAACCCTTAATAAATCTGCCCCTAAGTCGAAATGGTAACAAAAATAGCAGGTGCATTCCCTGGAACTGTGTATAGTTAAAAAAGGACAATGTCACCCTTTAGGGAATGGACTGCACTGTTTTTGCCTATGTCAGAGCCAGAACTAGGGGAAGGCAGAGGAGGCAGCTGCCTAGGGTGCAATGATAGGGGGCACTGGGCAGCTACCTCTAAACTTGTCTTCTACCTACCCCTAGTCTGTGTTTGCACCTCTCAGTCTTACTACCCTTCTTTCCCTATGTCACCCACCCTTCTGTTGATCTCTCCTCCCTTCTGTCACCCTCCCCTCCATTGTTCTCCCCTCCTTTCCCTTCCATCGCTCACCCCTCCCTCCTCTCCATCGTTCAGTCTCCCTCCCTTCTGTTGCACTCTCCTCCCTCCCCTCCATCGCTCACCCCTCCCTCACTTGGCTCCCCTCCGCTGTGCTCTCCTCCCTCACTTGGCTCCCCTCCGCTGTGCTCTCCTCCCTCACTTGGCTGCCCTCCATCGTGCTCTCCTCCCTCACTTGACTCCCCTCCGCTGTGCTCTCCTCCCTCACTTGGCTGCCCTCCATCGTGCTCTCCTCCCTCCCCTCTGTCGCACTCTAGTCCCCCCTCCCCTCCATCGCCCATTCCCCCTCCACTCCATCCCTCCCCTCGCTGGCGGGTTGCCTAGGGTGCCTGGCCGGCCCTGGTCCATCATGTACATAGAAAATGCAGTATCCAGTACTAATTGTAGGAAAAAGCAAAGCACCTCCATATGCCATGCATTCTTTGCTTATACATGGTCAGTTCATGACAGCTTAACCCTCTGTCCTTGTGAGATATTAGCTGCTCAGCTTAATGGAATTCTGAAAAAAAGTGTAATTTCCACCACCATAATATAAACTCTCAACATACAGAGCCACAGAAGATCTGTCAGAGAGTAAGGACCACACGCTGAGGACACGGCAGACACAGTCTGTGAGCTCATGACATATAGGTGCAATGAGACATGACAGGCAGTGAGTTGTACGCCAGTAATGAAGTGCATTGGGTGACTTGTAGACCACAAATAGCTGCTTTACTATAACCTTTCCCTGCCAATCAAACAAAAAGTCAAATTAAGAGCTGTAAAATATGTAATATGTAATACTGTCACTTTAACGCATTGCCAGTGGCACGCCATGGTTAAACAAAACTGTAGTAAAAAAAAAAACATTTTTTTATATCACCTGCCACTTAAAGGAGTTGTTCACCTTTAAATGAACTTTTAGTATGATGTCAAGAGCGATATTCGGAGTTATTTTGAAATTGGTTTTTATTATTTGTGTTTTTTGAGTGATTTTGCTTTTTATTCAAGTGGCTCTCAAGTTTGCAGTTGCAGCAATCTGGTTGCTAGGGACCAAATGACCCTAGCAAACCATGGACTGATACAATTTACGAGACTGAAATAGAACTGGACTAGAGAGAGGCCTGAATAGCAAGATGAGGAATAAAAAGAAATAACAATACATTTGTAGCCTTACAGAGCATTTAATTTTAGATGGGGCCAGTGACCTCCCATGTAAAAGCTATACAGAGTCAGAAAAAGAAGAAGGCAAATAATTACAAAACTATAAAAAAGAAAAAATGAAGGACAATTGAAAAGTTGTTTATAATTAGCCATTATTTCCACCATTGTCCTTGGAAAGCCACTGTAACATTCAGATACAGAAGACTCGACTTCCATTTACTTAGCTCGAGTGAAGGAATAGAGGAAATTTTTTGGCTACTTCGACCATCTAATGGGCTACTTCGACCCTCGACTACGAACGATTCGAACTAAAAATCGTTCGACTATTCGACCATTCGATAGTTGAAGTACTGTCTCTTTAAGAAAAAACTTCGACCCCCTAGTTCACCACCTAAAAGCTATCGAAGTCAATGTAGGGGTAGGTCCCCATAGGCTTTGCTAGCTTTTTTTGGTTGAACAAAAATCGTTCGATCGATGGATTAAAATAGCGCTAAATCCTTCGACTTCGATATTCGAAGTCGAAGGATTTAACTTCGACAGTCGAATATCGAGGGTCAATTAACCCTCGATATTCGACATTAAGTAAATTTGCCTCCAAGTGTAACAAATGATGATAATTTTGTCCAAAGAAAAGTAACAATATTAGTTAACAGATAACAAATACTTGAAAGGAGGCATCTCTAGACTGACTCACAGCTTCGGCTCACATTCTAATCGGATTCAAATCAATAAATCTGGGCCAAATCGCAATCCTGAATTTGGTGCACTACTAGTCTTGGGTGCAAGGGAACCCTATACTTATTGCCTGCAGGTTCCCTCTGGAATTTGTGCCAATTGCTTCTCCATTTAAAAAATGGTCGGCTATGCTACTGGCATGGGCAAGTGGTTCTCTACTGGGTACAGTTTCACTACCCAGAACACATTTTTGAAATTCCACCATGGTGTGGTGCTTTGTCTTTAGACCAGTCTGTAGAGATGTAAGACTTACAGTAACTGAATAAATAGCCATGATCAAGCTCCCCCCATCCCACCCCTGAGCTGTGCTTGAGAGGATAATGTTAACATGCCTCATATGGTATATTCAGTAGCCCTTCAGTTTGACTGAAACTGTATCCCACACTTTAGTCTCCATGTCTCTGACACCTTGTCATTCTGTCCCAGGGTAGGAAAACTTCACCGTGAAATATGCACTGTTATTAGGGAACGTCATTCAAACCTTGAAAAAAGCCTGTGTGTCTCCCTCGTGGCCAAGACCCTCTCCTGCCAAAGTGAAAAGCCTGAATGTTTTCAGCAATGGGTTTCTTTACATTACATCAAGTTCAGCTCATGATAATCACAGAGGAATAGATGTAGAAACGCTTTCAGTTAACTGAAAAAAGCTGACACAGTACAATTACGCATGTTGGCCAGAATACATGGGGCTGATCTATCACTTCTCCTTTACAAGGGTTTAGGCAGGGTTTGAGCACCAAGCAACTTTGGTGGCAGCAGATGCCCAATTTTAAAAGCAAATTCTGCATTTAAATGCTATTAGCCAATTTGAGCAATTATTAGCCATGTCCAGGGCCAGGGCAGCATAAATGAAGGGGTGGCATGCCACCCAGCTGCATGGACAATTAGTTTGATTCCGGAGCACTAGCCATTGGCTCTAGTGCTCTAGTAAAAAGAAAGTATGCACATGAGCACTATCCTTTGAGAGGGAGGGGGCAACGGAGAACTGCGGCCTCTGGGCACCCACAGGGCATAACAGGCCCTGATCAGGAAGGTCAGGATGCCCCCCCCATAGATTTGCCATATTCAGCGTCGGACTGGGCTGGTGGGAAGCTGGGAAAAAACCCTCATGGGTCCTTGCTGATAAAGCCCCCCTCCCCAATTGTCCTGACTCCCTCCCCCAATGTCCAGGCCCCCAAATAAAAATGAATCACTGCACACAAACGCCGACGTGTGCCCAGACATTCGCGCATGCATGCGGGGGGGCCTGGAGTATAGTTACCTGGTGGGCCCCCCCATGTCCAGTCCGACCCTGGCCATATTTCATGTTTCTAGCTTAGAAAGGGTGGTGGCAGACATGGCTACTGGGGGGAGATTAGTTGCCTCTTCTTCAGGCTACTAATCTCCCCTAAATGCCTTCCGGCGACTTTGGAAAATGAAGCGTTCCAAGTGTCATCCCGCCGGCTCGAATTTTTTCGAGATTTATTAAAGCCCAATGCAGCAAAAAGCCAGAATCAGAAAATCCGGCATTTCAGACCAGCCGAGTGTTGTATATAAGTCGATGGGAGAGGTCCTTATACTATTTTGTAGTTTCTGTGGTCTACATTGGAATTAGCCCAAAAATCTGACCTTTTCCGGGCAGAAATCCGAAAGATTTGGGAAAAATCCCAAAAAAAGATCGATTCACGCAATTCAGGTTTTTGCTAGATTTTATCGAGTTTTTACCCAAACCAAATAAATTGAGCTTTCTTTTTATAATAAACAAGGACGTCGTTTTTTTTATTTAAAAAATGCAATAAATTCAGATTTTAGTAAATAACCCTGTGTAAAAACTAAAAAAATAGAATACAAACTTTGGCAAGTAAAAAGCAGTCAAGGTCGCATAGAAGTAAAAGGGAGCTGCGTGGATCATAGTGGACTTTTTTTTTTTTTTTGTCATATAGGGGCATGTTTACTAACATTGGAGATAAATATCTGGAGAGATTTCTGGAGATGTTGCCCATGGCAACCAATCAGCAATTAGATTTAAACAGCTACAGCCAAGTTAGAAAACAAAAGCAAAGATCTGATTGGTTGCTATGGGCAACATCTCCAGAAATCTCTCCAGATATTTATCTCCAATGTAAGTAAACATGCCCCTTAGACTTTTAGAGGTTTTCGCGAATAATCATTTAATTAATAATTGTAAAAAAAAACAATTTTTTTAGTTTTTTGTATTCTTTAGTGCATAATTTAGTTTTTTTTTTTTTTCTCATTTGTACTTTTTGCGGGTACATACCAAAAAATAAATCAATCTCGTCGGCCAAACTCTATTCCAAGAATTGAAGTCACTTATCAATCATTTTTCTCAAAAAAGTCGAAACGACAAAACGTTGCAACAAAATCGAGCATCAATTCATATCGTGAGATTGACACTACGAAAACTCGACTTTTTCAGATTATCGGACTAAAACCCCAACTTTATCAGCACAGATCCCAACGTCAAGAAACAACTTCAGGTACATCTGCCATTGATTTCTACATGACCTCGACAGGTTTGAGATGGAGTGATTTCGGATTCCGATTTTTAGCAGTTTTGGGGTATAATAAGGGGCCGATTCACTAAATTCGAGTGAAGGATTCGAAGTAAAAAAACTTCGAATTTCGAAGTTTTTTTTGGGCTACTTCGACCATCGAATGGGCTACTTCGACCTTCGACTACGACTTCGAATCGAAGGATTCGAACTAAAAATCGTTCGACTATTCGACCATTCGATAGTCGAAGTACTGTCCCTTTAAGAAAAACTTAGACCCCCTACTTCGGCAGCTAAAAGCTACCGAAGTCAATGTTAGCCTATGGGGAAGGTCAGCTTTCTTTCCCACCGTTTTGGACAGAGCGCAGTCTACACCCCATTGACTAACTTCCCCATAGGCTTGCCTGGGATTTTTTGATCGAAGGATATTCCTTCGATCGTTGGATTAAAATCGTTCGATTCGAAGGATTTAATCGTTCGATCGAATGAAAAATCCTTCAATCGATCGATCGCAGGATTTGCGCAAAATCGTTCGACTTCGATATTCGAAGTCGTGCGATTTTAGTTCCTAGTCGAATATCGAGGGTTAATTAACCCTCGAAATTCGACCCTTCGTGAATCGGCCCCTAAATTTCTAGAAATTAAAAAGTTATTTTTTTCACAAAAAAATTAGGTTTTCCTCTTAAAAACCTCGACCAGATAAATTTGAGGTTGACTAAATGGGCCTCTATTCTGATCTTATAATAAATTACATGGCATTTGTGGTTTAGAGAAAATTAGTTTATCCGTGGCTTCAAAACCTTCCAAAACCACTAAAGCGAAAATGTTGATAAATTATCCTCTCTGTGTATTCTTCACTTTTATTTTTCAGCCGGCTGTAAACTATAGCGGAGAATACACTACACATTAGTCATAAAGGCACATGTAGCTCGTGGCACACAATGAGTTATAAGCGCTTTAAAGGTATAATTTAAGGAAAAAGCAACCTGAATTTCAGAATCTAACAACAGATTCAACACCAGCGAATGTTGGATTTGCGAGAGGTTAAAAAAATCCCATTGCTTGTTCTGGTGGAAAGAGGCAATAACACAAAGCAAGAGAAGCGTGTAATGGAGAAAGTCAGCCAGTGCGGTGTTTCTATTGAAGCATTCTGCATTAGTGGCTACACATTAGAACTTACACACTGTGTATTTCATTGTGTTTCAATCTGTTCAGCAAAATCATCTGTTTTCTGCAGTCGGCCATAAGAGAGGGCTGATATTCATTTAGCAAAATATGAAACAACTGTAAACTCTCATGAAAGCCTAAATGATATGCCCATCATTGTGCCTCCTCCATCCTACCCAGTGTCATGGCTTTTCTATGTTGAAAATAAGCAAGAGGCGAAATTATGGTTAAAGGCTGGAATTGTACCATCCCAGCCTCTATAATTAAGATCTATGGGCAGATTTATCAAGGGTTAAATTTCGAATTTGAAAAACGTCGAAATTCGAATTAAAAAAAAAAATAAACGAAATTAATTCGAGGTCCGTTTAGATCGAATTTGAATCATACAAATCGAAGTAATAGCGCATCCCAATAGTACGATTTTCCACAAAAAACCTTCGATTTTTCAAAGTCCACCAATTGATTCTAAGAGGTCCCCTATAGGCTAAAACAGCAATTCGGCAGGTTTTAGATGGCGAATGTTCAAAGTCGAATTTTCAAAGAGACAGTACATGATCAATTTTTTTCAAATTCAAATCAAATTTGGACTATTTTGTTTTCGAAGTACACAAAAATTAGCTTGAAATTATTTTTTTAATTCAAATTTTCACTTCGACCTTTGATAAATCTGCCACCTAATGTCAATGTTATTGATTGAGAAGAAATATAATAGACATAGGGAGACTTGCGTCTTCTTCCAGGAAATATGGCAAAAATTCAATGTTATGAATTATTGATTAACATCGCATTTCAAGGGATTGTTCACCTTTAAATTAACATGTGGAGACCTATTTATAAAAGGTCGGTTTTTTGAGGTTTTTGAAACTACGGCTAAACTCACTTTCTCTTAATCTACAAATGTCTTGAAATTTAGTAAAAGATCAGATAAAAATAAACTTCTAAAGTCTGAATTGATTTTGAATAGAATCAGCACAGCTCCCATAGACTTCTATAGGACATTGGCTACTTTTACCTGGCAAAGTTTTGTATTACAGGTTTTCATGGTTTTTACACATAATGGGGCAGATTTATCAAGGGTCGAATTTCAAATTGAAAAAACGTCGAAATTCGAATTCAAAAAGACCGACCGAAATGTATAAAAAAAAAATCGGTTTTTTTTGGCCGCATAGGTCAGTTTTCGATCGAATTCGAATCGTATGAAGTAATAGCGCATTTGATTGAAGTCCAACAATTGACTTCAAATAGGTTCTAGGAGGTCCCCGATAGGCTAAAACAGCAATTCTGCAACTTTTTGGGGTTTTGGGTAAAAATTTTAAAAATTCAAGCAATTTGGGAAAAAAGCCAGAAAGAGTCAATCAATGCGGGTTTTTGCTTGCTTGATTTTATGGAGTTTTTCTGCGATTCCAATTAAATCAAGTTTTTTTTAATTAATAAAATAAGCTAAAATCAGGCATGGGAGCTTGGTTGTGGAATATGAAATATTTGGATGCATCTGATATTATGGAAACTATTGAGGGGAAACTATTCAGGGAGATATTTTGAACTGAGAAAATGCAATGATGCCATGAACACTCCGCCTGATGTCAATGGACCCCAAAAAATAAGTGGGGAATGGTGTGGCTGCCCTATGCTGTGTCACAAGATGCCATTTGAAAAGATCCGCATAAATACACATATGTGCAGGGTCGGACTGGACATTGGGAGGCCCACTTGGTTCCAAACCTCTGGGGCCCCTCCATTTGCATGCGCCAATGCTGGGCCCCTGCCCCTAGCAGCACGCATGCACAAAAGCTGTCACGGGGTGCAAAAGCGGCGCACATGCGCAAGGTCCAGCACTCGCCGCCACTATTTGTTTTGTGGGGGGCCCAGCAGATGGGGGGGGCTGGGCTGGGTTTTTTCCCCGGTGTCCAGCTGGCCGAGTCTGATATGCCATATTAAATGCACACTACTGTCTTGCACCAACTGTTTTAATTTCCACAATTAACACTAGAGAGTCAGTCTCTATAAGGCGAGTATGCGCCGCCATTGTTTGACTGCTCAAAGAATATTGAATTTGAGAGCGGCAATGCCTTATCAGCGATGCCATACAACTGTACGATTCATTTTGAAGAGTTACATGAAACAGAAATGCTGCAGGACAAATCTGCTAATTAGGAGACAGCTTCAAAAATGAAAATAATTACATCCCTTTTATGACAGTATTTGTGACTTAAGTAAAGTGCTGCTTTCTGAATGCAGGTGAAAGAGTAAGAATTCTTAAAAGGGCCCGGCTGCTCCTGCAGCTAATTACCAACTGTTTGATGAAAATGCTTACTATGGGCAGATTTGCTACCTGCACACGTGAGCCAGGGAAGCAGAACAGAGCCAATTGTACAGCTAGTTCGCTTTCAGGCTCTTCATTTGTCAGAAATCTGGGTGTATTGAGGGTTTGGGCCGGCAGGGTATAGACTAGGGGTCCCCAACCTTTTTTACCCTTGAGTCACGTTCAGTTCTAAAAAGAGTTGGGAAGCAACTCATTCATGAAAAATGTTCCTGGGATGCCAAAGAAGGGTTGTGATTGGCTATTTGGTAGCCCCTATGTGGACTGGAAGCCTACAGGAGGTTCTGTTTGGCAGCACATCTGGTTTTATGCAACTAAACTTGCCTCCAAGCCTGGAATTTAAAAATAAGTACCTGCTTTGAGGCCACTTGGAGCAACATCCAAGGGGTTAGTGAGAAACATGTTACTCATGAGCTACTGGTTGGGGATCACTGGTATAGATGGACAGTTTACAAGAGGCCCCATGTGATATGGGCACCTCCTAATTGTTCTTGAAAAGCACAGGAACCATTGTACAGCCAAAAGTGAATCTGTAGCACCTCTTTACCTCCTTATCGATGTGTCATGATCTGAGCAAACAAATGGTGGGTGGAGAAAACAATGGCTTTGACATACAACAGACAAGACTACAGTACACTGTGTGCTGCAAATCCAGTGATAAACATTGTGTCGAATGCCTGGAAGGTTTGCCGATGTTATGTAAAAGAAGCTAATGAAATTTGCAAATCCAGGTGTAAATCTTCCCAAATTGAGCTTAGAATGACATGAGAGCCCTACTGGATGTTCTGTGTCAGGCTTTTTGGCACAAGATAATCTTTACTGAATTTACTCACTTGTCATGTTCATTGCTACAATAAATGCCCAAAAGACCATTTTTGGCATCTTAATACCTACATTCTTAATGATCGGAGACAACAAAGTCTTCTTTATTCTGCCACAGTCTGCAGAGGATTCTGGGATGAGTCTATCACTGAGCAGCTGGTTACCCACAAAGAGAGTTTAATTTTAGAAAAAGAAAACTATCTAGCAATTGTTAACTGTCCTTCCTCAATTCAGCACCAATTCAGCAGGTGCCACGAGTAGCGGCTACATCCGCTGCGGTTTCTATCTCCATAAGGGTTTCTATGCTTCTCCTTTTGAGACTATAAGATACATGTTGGATGTTAACTCTTTCATTACATTGCTGTAAATAATAACCAACGTGAGTCCCAATTACCTGAAGGTTCACAGTAGTTTGAAAACAGAATGTGCCCTATGGTATTCCATGGTTAATTTCCTTACAAAGCTTTATTTGTCCTTTTATTGTTATAAAATAGATGGAGGCTTCATCAACTTGTTATATCAATAACAATCCCGTTTTAAGAGATACAGTATATTTGTCTTATTTGTGGGTTTTTGTTGATGCCCAGTGATTGGAGGCGGTGTGCTCATTCTTTTTGCTTTTTGCATTGTTGAAATTCTGTATCATATGGGGCAGATGTATGATCATTCAAATTCTACTTTTCCTCTACTTTTCGCAGCAGAAAAGGTGATTTTTAAATTTGAGTTTCCAAAACTCAGATATTAGAAGATTAATTAAGCACTCGAATAGGAAAATCCGGCATCTAAAAGCTGGTGATTTCATGCAGAAATCCATGGAATTAATTAATTCATAATTTGGCACTCGTCGGACATGTGTGTTTCATGCTCATGGGCTGATTTTTTTTCATGTTTTGAAGAGATTATGTTTTTTCTTAAAACAGCACACATTCAGTAATTAAGGGGGTTATTTATCAAGGTCCGAATTTATATCAGTACTTCTAATATGAAACTTGAGCAACTCCAAATTCCAGAATGGTCCTTATTTAAAAGCCAGAAAAAATAGGGTTGGGCAAACTTCAGGAGCTTTCCCTAAAAGCTCTGAATTGTTTGGCGTTTTCCGCAAAAACAACATTTTTGTCTGAGTTTTTTTCACCGAAACCCAAAATCATTGGATATCGGTACAGACATCAGCGCAGACACTGGAGCCTTCCCCATTGACATATAGAGGGCCTCGCAAGCTTTTAGATGCCGGAGTTTTGGATCCAGAGTTTTTAGTCCATCGGACTTTAATAAATCTCGAAAAATTCGTAATTTTTTTTTTGATCCGAAAACTAAGATTTGTTTGAGGTTCAGATATTAGAACCTTAATAAATAACCGCCATAATGTTTATACCTTTGTTGAATTAGAAAACAACTTGAATATTGATGTATGTGTGTGTGCGTATGCAAGAGCTAAATTAGTTTTCCTGTCTAAACTCCCACAATGGTACTAGAGCATCATTACAGCAGTTATCCTTCCCGAGAGCACCATGGCAGTCAGAACCTGGTGTTTCAACAGTCTACAGTCTGTACAGGTATCGGACTTGTTTTCCAAAATGCTCAGGACCTGGGGTTTTCTGCATAACAGGTCTTTCCATAATTTGGATCTTCATACTCTAAGATAGTACTTCGACTATTGAATGGTCAAATAGTCGAACGATTTTTAGTTCGAATCGTTCGATTCGAAGTCGAAGGTCAAAGTAGCCAATTCGATGGTCGAAGTAACCAAAAAAAACATTCGAAATGTGGCCCCTAAATGTAAACATTAAATAAACCCAATAGGCTGGTTTTGCCTCCAATAAGGATTCATTATATCAAGTACAAGGTACTGTTTAATTATTGTTAAAACATCTGACGCGTTTCGTGTGCTCCCAACGTAGTCTTAGTTATCTGTGTGAGAGCACACAAAACACGTCAGATGTTTTAACTAATGTGAAATAAAGCTCATTTGGAATTCTGCATCACCTCCAAGAAGTTTGTTAGTGAATGCCTAAAAGTTGAAATTTGGTCAGACGATTTTTTTCCCTTGCTACTGGTTAGGGGCGCAGCCATCCCTGGAGAGGGGTGAGTGACCCTGTATTCAAAAACTGTGAATGACATTAAACCAGTGTCGGGTTCGGGGCTAAAGCACCCGGACCACAATATATAATTGGTGAGAGTCTATGGGGCCCATTTACTTAGCTTGAGTGAAGGAATAGAGGAAAATAAACTTTGAATTTCGAATGTTTTTTTTGGCTACTTCGACTACGACTTCGAATCGAACGATTCGAACTAAAAATCGTTCGACTATTCGACCATTCGATAGTCTAAGTACTGTCTCTTTAAGAAAAAACTTCGACTAGTTCGCCACCTAAAAGCTACTGAAGTCAATGTTAGCCTATGGGGAAGGTCCCCATAGGCTTTGCAATCTTTTTTTGGTCGAACAAAAATCGTTCGATCGATAGATTAAAATCCTTCGAATCATTCGATCGAACGAATATCGATTGATCCTTCGACTTCGATATTCGAAGGATTTAACTTCGACAGTCGAATATCGAGGGTTAATTAACCCTCGATATTCGACCTTAAGTAAAATATGTAGAATGTGTTGAAGTCTTTAAAAGGACTGTTTAAATGGCTAAAAAGACGCAGATGTAAAACCAGAAGTTCAAGCATAGAAACAACCAAAGGCATAAATTATTGTGCAATATACTGTTTTATTATTACAGAGATATTAAATCAAAAAATTTGGACTATTTGGATAAAATGAAGTCTATCGGAGATGGCCTTTCCGTAATCCGGAGCTTCGGATTGTATTGTTTTGTAAGTAAGGATTAATTATATTTTAGTAGGGATCAAGTACAAGGTACTGTTTTATTAATACACAGTAAAGGGAAATCAAGTTTAAGAATCTGAATGATTTGATTATAATGGATTCAATGGGAGACGGCCTTCCAATATTACAAAGCTTTTTGGATAAAGGGGTTGGATAACAGATCCTATACCTGTACTTTGTTTTCAGTGATGCAAGAAGTCATTTCAGTCTGTTAGTTTCCCCTTCATCCCTGAACCTGTCAAATAGTTTGTCTTCATTAATCAGATACAATAGAAGGGAAATGTAGATCAAGAACGAGGATTTATCTTAGTAGGAAAGTGTTCTAAAGTGTTCTACCTGTTATTCAGAATGCTCTGGAACTGGGGATTTCCAGATAAAGGATATTTTTTTTGTAATTTGGCTCTTCATATCAAAACATTTAAACATTAAGGGGCACATTTACTCATGGTCGAATATCGAGGGTTAATTTACCCTCGCTATTCGACCCTCGAAGTTAAATCCTTCGACTTTGAGTATCAAAGTCGAAGGATTTAGTTTAATTCGTTCGATCGATGGAATAATCGTTCGATAACGATTATTCCTTCGATCTTCGATCCTTCGATCAGAAATTGGTTAGAAAGCCTATGGGGACCGTCCCCATAAGCTAACATTGGTGCTCGGTAGGTTTTAGTTGGCGAAGTAGGGGGTCGAAGTTTTTTTTAAAGAGACAGTGCTTCAACTATCGAATGGTCGAATAGTCGAACGATTTTTATTTGAAGTCGAAGTCGTGGTCGAAGTGGCCAATTCGATGGTCGAAGTAGCCAACAAAAATACTTCGAACTTTGAAGTATTTTTTATTCTAATCCTTCACTCGAGCTTAGTAAATGTGCCCCCTCATAAACCCAATAGGATTAGTTTGCCCTCATTATTGATTAATTATATCTTAGTTTGGATCAAATACAAGGAAGGCACTGCTTTATTATAAGGAAATCATTTTTAAAAATGTAAATTATTTAATTATCAAGGAGTCTATGGGAGATAACCTTTCTGTAATTCTACATAAAGGGTTTCTGGATAACAGATCCCCTACCTGTAATAAAGTCTTTTTACTGTAGAAAAACTACCTCTTGTACTTTTTTTCATTTCATTTGGAATTTCATCACTGTCCTGCAATAAAATGGTTAAAATGTGTTTTTTTATTCCTTTCTTCACTGCTGACTTCACATTCTCATAAGACAGATTTTACATTAACATAGTGCAAAAAAGATTGCCACATAAATTACATTTCTACAGGAGCGAAATGACGTGAGGAAAAATGAAAGGTGTCTCCGTGCAAGCGGCTGTGATTAGTTGCGTGTGAAAACCTGAATTTATAACCGGCCATTACCCATATAATTTCAGTACAGAGAATTAACGATTTTCTTCACCCCAAGATGGAAATAAAGATTAATTTTTAATTTCCTTGCGCAGTGAACATTAGAGAGTGCTGGAGAGCTTCGAAAAATACAACTCAAAATAGCTTTATGGATGTATAGGAATGTTCCTGCCGCAAAATAAATTAATTTCTCTTGTCTCTGCTGTCTTTAAAATATATGACAACTCCTAGGTAGTAAAAAAAAAAAAAGCATGAATAATAAGAATGTTTAGGTCAATATGACTTTGAAGAAGAGGACAGGTTTCTAGTTTTGGGTGGTGGAAAGGGAATGCAAAGTGTTTCAATCAACAGATTAAGTAGATATTGAATGGATGGTAAATATCTCATGTAGAATCAAACTCCCCTTTGCAGAGACAATGTCATAATGGTTGGACTATGGTAAAAATAAATTTGGTTCTATTAGTAACTAAAGGTGGCCATAGACGTAACAATTACGATCTTTTTTGGAAAAGATATTTCCAAGAAAGATTATTAATTTCAATACACACGTGTAGAGCTGAATCGTCAGATATACAGGTAGAAACAATAGAATTCTATGTATCTGACGATTCGGCACTAACAATGGCCGAAGTTTGTGTCCCTTCAAAGGCGCCCAATCGATATCAGTCCTGTAGTCCAATTCGGCAATGTATCTGCCCGTGTATTGATTGGGAAGGTTTTTGCTCCTCATTGTAATCTGATTGTTCGGCCCTAGGGCAGAATGTTCGGATTACCCCAATATAGTCCTGTAGTTGGTGGGTTTATCAGTGAAAGATCCGCCCATTTGGTGATGTCGCAAGATGAGCGGATCTCTTCATGTACGGCCAGCTTTATATCTTCTGTCGATCGATCGGTCGGCTCTTTGTCCACCATACACACATCAAATATCGTACAAAATTTGCTTTGTAAGATATTATCTGTGCGTCTATGGCCACCTTTACACATCAGTGAACCAACTCCAGAACTAACATTAAGCTCATTTTAACCCATTTTTATTTTTCTCCATCACATTTATTCGCCTGCCATCTGGATCCAGTCCTTTCAAAACTTATCCATTCTCCTTTTTTAATTCAGAGATCAGCCCTTTTTCACATTATCAGTAGGGATGTAGCGAACTGCCGTGTATGTGTTCGCGAACGCCGTTCGCGAACACCGGCAAAAAATGCGAACAGTCCGCGAACAGTTCGCGAACTTCGAACATCCGAAAATCGTTCGATTCGAACGATCGAAGGATTTTAATCGTTCGATCGAAGGATTTTCGTTCGAATCGAACGATCGAAGCCATTCGATCGAATGATTTCATTCAATCCAATGGCTTCGATCGTTCGATTCGAACGAAAATCCTTCGATTTTAGCGGTCAAAGGAATTGAATGGTCGAATGGTCGAACGATTTTTGACGCGAACACCTATTGGCGAACATCGCGCGACGTTCGCGAACTTGCGGCGGACGCGAACAGTCGAAGTTCGCGCAAACTAGTTCGCCGGCGAACAGTTCGCTACATCCCTAATTATCAGGTTTTCTCCTTTAGGACATGGCTGCCTACAATATTAGGGATGCACCGAATCCATTATTTTAGATTCGGCCAAACCCCTGAATCCTTTGCGAAAGATTCGGCGAATACCAAATCGAATCCAAATCCTAATTTAAATATGCAAATTAGGGGTGAGAAGGGAAAAACATCTTTTACTTCCTTGTTTTGTGACAAAAAGTCACGTGGTTTCCCTACCCGCCCTAATTTGCATATGCAAATTCGGATTTGGATCGGCCAGGCAGAAGGATTCGGCCAAATCCTGCTAAAAAAGGACGGATTCCAACAAATCCTGGATTCGGTGCATCCCTATAAAATGAAATGAAATGAAAAGTTGTTTATAATTAGCCATTATTTCCATCATTGTCCTTGGTCTGAAAGGAAACCGCTGTAACAAATGAAGGCCAATTGAAAAGTCGCTTAGAATTAACAATTCTATGACATACTAACAATTATCTTAAAGGTGAACCACCCCTTTAAATTTGTGCTGACAATTTGTCAGTCCGAGTCACCCAGTTGAGAATTGGGCAGATGGCTAACACAAGGCACACCAGTAACCATCTTGTCAAGGGTCATTATAAAGGTACAGAGGATACTGGATAGTGTAGCAGGGGATTCAGTTAAGGGGCAGATTTATCAAGGGTCGAAGTGAGAATTTGAATTTTTAAATTCGAATTTCAAGGTAATTTTAGTGTACTTCGACTAGAGAATAGTCCAAATTCGAATCGAATTTGAAAAAGTATCGACATTTATCATGTACTGTCTCTTTAAAAATTCGACCGACAATTCGCCATCAAAAACCTGACGAATTGCTGTTTTAGCCTATGGGGGACCTCCTAGATAGTGATGTGCGGGCCGACCCGCAGTGCCCTCGCCACCTTCAAATGCCAACTTCCGACATCCGGGTTCCGGTTTTATAGTCTCGCATCTGCTCGCCCGCCCCTTTGTGATGTCATTGTGACATCATCGGCGGGGCAGTGCGGGTCTATAAAAGCACACCGGAAGCATGGGGCGGGTTAGGGTCGGTTGCAGGTCATGAAAACCCTGACCCGCACATCACTACTCCTAGAACCTATTTGGAGTTATTTGGTGGACTTTGAGAAAACAAAGTTTTTTCTGGAAATTACTTTGATTCGAATTCGATCGAATATGATCCGAATTCAAAACGAACGATCGAATACAGCCTATTCACCCGAAGTTAAAAAATTCTATTTTTTTTAATACATTTCGGTTGGCCTTTTTTTATGCAAATTTCGAGGCGATGGGAGTTTTTAAATCACCCATCACCTCGAAATTCGACCCTTGATAAATCTGCCCTATTAGTGTATATTTCACTGCACTGGACTCTTATTGCGGTTAACTCTTATACTGCCGCTATTTGCGACAAGAGAAGTGCAAAATGTCTGTACAGGGTATGGGATACATTATCCAGAAACCTGTTCTCCAGAAAGCTCTGAATTGCAGGAAAGCCGTCTCCCATAAACTCCATTTTAATCAAATAATTCACATTTGTAAAAATGATTTCCTTTTTTTTCTGTAATAATAAAACAGTCCCTTGTACTTGATCCCAACCAAAATATAATTCATCCTTAATGGAGGCAAAACGATTGTTTATCGAATGATTCAATTATTTTTTAATTATAGTGTGGCAATCCAAATTATGGAATGATCCGCTATCTAGAAAAGCCCAGGTCCGAAGCTTTCTGGATAACAAGTCCCATACCTGTATTTGTATTTTATAAGGTGTTTACTGGCCTCACTTCCTAACAGACAAATAGTTCCATTAAACATTAAAGTGTCTGGTTAAATATAATATACAGTATCATAGGTTTACTCATCACAAAAATGCCTTTAGCCGTGTTAATAAAACAGGTGCCTTTTATTTACTCTGTTTGTTTTTACTTGCTTTAGTACAAGTACTTTATGTAAGACTGTGTTTATAGCCGGCAGTTTATCCCTTCAAAATGGTGTGGGTGCTTTCAGATGTGTGCGACAAGCGAACAGTTACAAACAGATTGGAAAACATGTACCTGCCCTTTGGAGATATAGAGTAACATAGTACAGTGTCAATGTCATACAGAATAATCTCACGTTGTCTGAGGTTGGGATAAAACCTTAATCCCCATAGCAGGTGAACCTTTGCACCAGATACCAACATCTGCCAGACCCTCGCCAACTACTTGGAGAGACAAGCAAAGCCCTGGCTGCCAGCTTAATTGTTCTCTATACATTCATTATATCTTTTAAGACTGGGCTCAATGTTTAATGAAATCCATATCTACATACCTGCCATTCTGTATACAGAATTTGATTTGTTTGAGCCGGGCAATTGTTCTCATCTACTGACACTAATTATAAACCAATAAGGGGGATTTAAATGAACAGTATAGGACTATAGTAGTAATAATAATAATCATGTGGTTCTGTAACATCCTCCTATGGAGGCAGGACTTGTTATCGTTCATCTTCCAGACACTTTTTTCCCACTTCAGTTGTTTTCAGATCGTTCATATTATTCAATTGCTCTTCATTTTAAACATTTTTTCCAAAATTGAAGTTGAAAGTTGAATGTTTGTGTCTCTGGTGTTTCAGTCTGGCAGCTCAGTGATTCAGGCGCAGATTCTGAACTGTTACAATTTGCTCCATTAGTTGATCCATTTCTCAGCAGCATCTGTGGGAATATTAGTAACTATTTCAAAGAAAAGAAATGTATTAACTAAATGTGACCCCCCCCCAGAGCTGCATTAGAAAGACATAAAAAGGTGAAAAATTAAACTTTAAACTTCAATTATAAAAAAAACGGTCACAAATGGATGACAGAAAGCAATTGAAAAAAAGTCTATTACTGGTGAACAATCTGAAAACAACTGAACTGAAAAAATGTTGGAAGGTTGAACACCCTGTAATGATCCAGCTTACAATTAAATTCAGCTCCTACAGTTGCATCAGCCTAACCCTGTGACTAGTAATGGTTGAATTTATTCACCAGCCGCGAATTCACTGCGAATTTGCGCAAATCGCCGCCGCCGAATAAATTCGCAAAACGGGCGCAAAAATTCGCCGGCATCAAAAACAAAATGAACGCCGGCGCCGTTTCGCTAATTTTTCGAGAAATTCGTGAATTTTTTGGCGAAGTGAAATGGCACAAATTTGCCCATCACTACCTGTGACTGCACCAGGATGAAACGGGGGCAGACACACTTATCAGATTTTGGCGCCTATATGCATGCCGAAATCTGCTCCATTGGGGCAGATTCACTAAAGGGCGAATTGACACCAGCGACCAATTCGCACACCTCACATCACTTTGCCAGAAGCAAATTTGCTACCAACTGCTCTAATTCACTAATATGCAAACTTGCGTCCTGGGTGCCGAACACTGGCGAATTTTCACTAGCGTTACTTCGGCAGTGTCAGCATTTCATAGTGAAAAATTTCTACCGTTCATTTGTGACTAGTGAAAATTCGCTAGTGATCTTATGCTTAGGTCAATTTGAATAGGGCCGGTACATTAAAGTTGTATGGACGTCTTTATTAGAGATGTTGGTGCAAATACTTGAATTGGCAACTTTTTATTACAAATGTCACCGTAATAAAGCCAAAATAATGATCTACACATGAGCCGACTGTAAAATAAATGCTCCATATGTTCTAAAATGTCTGTTAAGCAAAGAAAAAGTTTACCTTAAAGGAGAAGGAAAGCCCCAGGGCGCAAAACCCCTCCCCCCCTCCCCTCCGTTGCCCCCCCTCCCTCCTCCCCCCTGGCCTACCTGTCCCCCTGGGCAAATGCCCCTAAAGCTGGCCATAGACGCAAAGATCCGATCGTACGAATCAACGTACGATCGGACTTTCCCATCTCCCGACCCTCCCCTAACCATTCAGATCAAAGTCTTTACCATTCCGATCAAATTAGAACAGATCAGCCAATGTTCTGCCCCTGACAGCAATCGTACGATACTTATGTCTGACAACACTATTGACAGTCTACCTCTGAAAATCGTACGATCGGCAATACACGCAGAGATATTATCGGCAGGCGACAGAAATTTTCTAACCTGTCCAATCGACCAAACGACCGATCTCCGACGGACGAAAAATGTCGGGACTCTCCACACATGGTCCGAAAATCGTACGAATCCACGATTTGTACGATCGGATATTTGCGTCTATGGCCAGCTTAACTTGTTACTCACCCCTCTGCGCAGGTCCTGTCCATGGAGTTCGCAGTCGCCATCTTCTTCCACGCGTGTCTTCTTCCTGCGATGACCGGCGTTTTCTGGCGCATGCGCAGTAGGAATAGTTACCGGTACGGCTCTACTGCGCATGCGCCGAATGTCACGAAGTTTTCCGATTTCACTTCGTGACATTCGGCGCATGCGCAGTAGAGCCGTACCGGTAACTGTTCCTACTGCGCATGCGCCAGAAAACGCCGGTCATCGCAGGAAGAAGACGCGCGTGGAAGAAGATGGCGACTGCGAACTCCATGGACAGGACCTGCGCAGAGGGGTGAGTAACAACTTAGGGGCATTTGCCCAGGGGGACAGGTAGGCCAGGGGGGAGGAGGGAGGGGGCGCAACTGAGGGGAGGGGGGAAGGGGTTTTTTGCGCCCTGGGGCTTTCCTTCTCCTTTAAGACTTTAGCAGGCAATCCCGCTTAAAAAAGGGAAAGTCACCAACGTTTTTTAAACTTAATGCATTTTCGGCACACAGGATATGATGTAAGTGACAGAAGATTGAGGAAGATGAAGTTTCATTTTAGCACTTCGCCTGGTCTGAGGTGGCAAAGTCAACTTTGGCGAAAGAGGTAACGTTCAGTAAAATCCACACTTTACTGAAATTGCAGATCAACGACTATTTGCCTGAACGAAAAGTCGCTTGGCGATAGAGTGCTAATGAACGCTAGTGACGGTCCTGCTAACTAGCGAATTGTCGTCTGAACCTGTTAACAAATTGGCGATGCTCCTGTGGATTGGATTTCTGGCTAGCGTTAGCCACTTCACCCTTTCTGCTCCACGTGCTTGTACCCAGGCCAACACAATGGTTCCAGGTGCAGTCACAGGGTTAGGCTGATGCAAACATAGGCCAAGTATCAACATGGTGTGACGGTAGCCGTATACATATAGTTGCCACCATCTGGGGGGAAAAAAGCTTCCTATATGTTTATCTTCCTGTCATATTGATAACATTGGCATCAAGTATAATTTTTACCAGCCAGGTGGAGATTATTAGGATATTATAAAATGATTATGCAGATAAAGATACATTTTTCATTTGCTATTGTTTTTGAATGATTTGCCTTCTACTTTTGAATCTTTCCATTTTTCAAATGGGGGTCACTGACCCTATCTTAAAAAACAAATGCTCTGTAAGGCAACAAATGTATTATTATTGCTTCTTTTTATTACCCGTTTTTCTATTCAGGCCTCTCCTATTCATATTTCAGTCTCTTATTCAAATCAATTCATGGTTGCTAGGGTAATTTGGATCCTAGCAATTAGATTGCTGAAATTACAAACTGGAGAGCTGTTGAATAAAAAGCTAAATACCGTATATACTCGAGTATAAGCCGACCCAAGTATAAGCCGAGGTACCTAATTTTACCTACGAAAACTGGGAAAACTTATTGACTCTAGTATAACCATAGACACAACTACAGCCCTGTCTCCCAGCAGCGCACATTCTGCCAAAGCGACCCCCCCAGGCAATCAACCGGACTTCTTTGCAAAGTTGATGGTGACAGAGAATTGCCAAACGGATTACTGTGTGCATTGTCCCACTGTCCCACTACCATGTGCAGAGGGTGCTGTTTGATATTGCCATCACTATTAATCTTTCGTATAACCAACAGATGGCGCTGTGTGATATTGCAGTCACTGTTATTCTTTCATATAACCAACAGAGGGCATTGTGGGATATTGCAGTCTCTCCCCAAGTGTACTGTTGGTATAGGAATGATTAAAAGTGACTGAAATCTCAGCTAGTCGGGTCCGGTACTGCTGACCCGAGTATAAGCCGAGGTAGACTTTTTCAGCACATTTTGGATGCTGAAAAACTCGGGTATATACAGTAACTCAGAAACCACAAATAATAAAAAATGAAAACCAATTGCAAATTATCTCTCTACGTTGTACAGTTTACCTACAGTTTTATGTTTCAGGTTTAATTGTTAGAATGGATGATTATGAAAGGGGGACATATGAATATGTTAAAAAAAAAACCCTGAATATACTGTTTATGTTTTATTTTTAATGATTTTGTTACGGGTTCTGTTGCCCTTGTTGCTCTTGTGTTGGAAGAGTATTCAGAAAAAAAAAAACATATTAAAATAGCGATGCCAAAGATTTTATTAGGGTGGACCTGGTGACAGTGGTGGAACTACCGGGGGAGCAGGGTGTGCGAGCGGACCAGGGCCCGCACCCCCTCAGGGCCCCCCGGCAGCCCACTCGCCTGTGAAAGCCGCCGTGTACGGAGGGGGGTGGGGCCCGGCTGCTCGTCACGCACCAGGGCCCGCCCCCCTCTAGTTACGGCACTGCCTGGTGAAAAAGATAAGGTTGCCACCAAAGCTGATATGGTCCCATCAAATGCCTGTGGTATATGATGGTGACAAGGCAAGGAGTTTATCTCTTGTGCAATACTTGCCCATAATGTTATTGTCGGTGGGAAAAAATACAAGTAAAAAATAATCCACGTTCCAGCACTTTGATAGCTGTATTGTACAGAGTGTCATTTAAAAATAAGTTAACTGAGGAAAGTACCTTGATGTGTGAACAAACTACAGATGTAACAGTGAGTATTTATTTATGTTACACTTGAAAAAAGCTGTCTCTTGGGACCCCACGACCGGGGTAGGGGTAGCAGGGCCTTGACGGTGCGTAGGAGTGTGCCGGCCCCGCCCCCTTTTTTCTATTACAGGCGGTGATAGGCTGGAGGGACCCTGGGCCCGCGATTCCTGTGGGAGAAGAGAGGATACTTACATTCGGCGCCGGGACGTGGAGGCAGCAGGACGCAGCATCCCGCCCTCCCTCCCGTAGATGGGTGGTTTATGTGGCAGTTGGCGGAGGGTACCTTTACAAGGACCCCCAGGGGAAGTTAAAAGGGGGTATTTCAAAGTGAGTGGAAGTAGCAAGGTAGGCCTGGGTCCTCATGGGAATGTAGGCAGCCCGGTTTAGGGCTTGGGAGAATGGAACAGGAACCTACCTTTACAATTCACATTCCCCTTCCCTCGGGTGGGGGAATAATGTTATAATGTCATAATGTTATAAAGGTTAAAGGTTTGTTATACAAACGGTTAGTAAAAGGTTAAAATGTTATACATGTTATTTATTATTATTACTGTGTTAAAATAAACAACTGCGGCCATCACTTTCCAAACCAATGGTGAGTGTATGTTCAGATTCGGGGAGATTAGTCGCCCAGCTACAAATCTCCTTTTCTTCTGGGCTGGCGGGTTTGGCATTTGGAGCTCTTCGTTTTCCGAAAGTCACCTGAAGTTGCCTCACGAGGAAAGTTGGGTGACATCAGAAAACGAATCGTTCCGAGTGCCATCCCGCCGGTGACTTACATTCTAGCCGTCGGGAAGGCAGTTCGGGGAGATTAGTCGCCCCATAGAAGAGGAGATTTGTCGCCGTTTGACTTATCTCCCCGAATCTGACCATGTATATCTGCCTTTAGAGCGGGGGTCCCCAAACTGTTTTTTTATTAAGCAGCAACATATGTGTAAGGATGCTAAATTTGACAAGGATTTACTTTATGCCTGTGTTGATAAAAATCCTATATTTTCCTGTGCACAAAAGCACAGCTTCATTTATGGTCAGAAGTATCAGCCATATGATGAATTATTACAAAGACCAGACTAAAGCTGCCCATAGACGCAAAGATCCGATCTTTCAAATCCTCAAACAATAGGACTTCCCCATCTCCCGACCTGCCACTAACCATTCCGATCAAATAAAATATAAAAGAACAGATCAGCCGATGTTCTGCCCCTGACAGCAATCGTACGAAAATGATGTCTGACCAAAGCTAGTGACAGTCTCCCGCTGAAAATCATACGATCGGCAATACATGCAGAGATATTATCGGCAGCCGACAGAAATCTTTTAGCCTGTCCGATCGACCAAATGACCGTTCTCTGCTGGACGAAAAATGTCGGGACTCTCCACACACGGTCCGAAAATCGTACGAATCCTCTATTCGTCCGATCGACTGAAGGAACGATCTTCGTGGGACGAACAATGTCGGGACTCTCCACACACGATCCGAAAATCGTTCGAATCGAGGATTTGTGCGTTCGGATCTTTGCGTCTATGGCCAGCTTAAGCTATCCTTCATGATTAGTATTACACCGTGTTGTTTGTTCTTGTCTCTCTGAGTTCTGTCAATTTATATGGCAGCTTTATTGTTAGACTTTGTTTTATTTCCTCCTCCAACATAACTTCACTCACCACCGGTCACCTGAAATCAAGCGACTCGCTGCTTCCAGAAATAACTCAGGCCAAAATCCACTCAACATGTGTGTTTGATAAAGCGAGGAATCCATAGATTTGCATCTCATTTTAACCATATAAAATATTCTCGTAACCGGGTGTTCTGTTAGGTAGTCCCCAAACATTCCGTTTTCTCTTGTATAATGAATTAGGCTCTATTTCCCGATTACTTGTTCACCAGAACGGTGGTGAATTTAGCAGAGCATTTTCCTTTGTAGATGGTGGTGGTTTAGTCGAATGAATGAAGAAACCCCCATAGCAATCTGATCACTGCATCATGGGATTTGGATGCCCATTACACAGACTTTCATAACTTGCAGAGACTTTATAAATAAATGAATAGAATAACACTGTCTACATTTTGTGATTGGGGGTGTTGATAGAACGTGATTGCACTGAAACATGCGCTTGTGATATATTGCCCCCTGGCTAAATTGGCGTTATTTCAGTGTGCTTCCATCCCAGCTGTCGGTTTTTAGAGGGAAATGCTTGTTGTACTGTGGTTATAGTTATATACTGAATTGAAATTAGTTTGAATACTTGGCTAGTCTTGCTTTAGACACAAGTGATGTCAGATGTATTTTCATATTGAATGCTCTAGTACAGGGAGTCCCCAACCTTTTTTTACCCCTGCGCCATATTGATAAGTGTTGGGGAGCAACACAAGCAAGAAAAATGTTCCTGAGGGTACCATATAAGGGCTATTTAGCAGTCCCCATGTAGATAGACAGTCTAAAGGAGGCTCTGTTTGGCAGTACACTTTATTTCTTACAACTTGCCTCCAAGCCTGAAATTCAAAAATAATCACCTGCTTAGTTTGAGACCAATGGGAGGAACATGTAAATAGAAAGTACCGCTCAGACTCACCGCAAGCTTTCATCATGATACAGGCAGCCCATGGATGTATCACCAAATGCTAGAGTCCCTTGGCGTCCCACGTCGCACTGGAAAGGGAAAAGAAAAAAACAGAGTTTCCGCACACCGGACTGATTTAAAATCCAAAATCTTTATTGGTCCATAGTCATAGGCACACAGCACATCTCGCTTGAAATGTTTTGGGCTCAGGTGCTCTTAATCATAAGTAAATGCATAAGATTAATGGCGCCTGCGCCTGGAACGCATCAAGCGAGACGTGCTCTGTGCCTATGATTATGGACCAATAAGGATTTGGGATTTGTGAGCAACATCCAAGGGGTTGGTGAGTAACATTTTGCCAATGAGCAATTGGTTGGAGATCACTGCTCTACTATGTCAACAACAATATAAAATCTATAAAATATACATGATGTCCTCATTGTTTTAATTCATAGGGGGGTAAGTATAATTTGCCCTTTAAACTCTGCACTGCTCCTTATATTTCAAGCATTGCACAAGTCACACAGTTGTTACAGTTCCTTATTTAAGTTACCCGTGTTTAACATAAGTTTATACCCAAGTTATACAATTTCTGTTACCTGGCTAGGCTCTCCCCTCAGGTCAAAATGAGACAAGGCCAAGAACAAGATTCCCTCCTGTCCCCATGTTGGCGACCCTTTGTAAATAAAGAAGTGGAATATAGAAGAACTTACCCACGCTCCTCTTCAATTGCTCTTCTGCATTGTCTTGGATTCCTGACTTCACCATGTAGTGTGCGTAGAGGAAAACAAGAATATTAACAGGGTCAGACTAGGCTGGAGGGCAACCGGGAGAAAAACCTAGTGGTACCCCCTTAATGATCTTGTCTGCGAGGAGTTAGGTACAAGTTGTGTGGTGGGGGGGTGTAGAGCTTGCAACTGTGGTGGGGGCCCCCAGCAGTGGGACCCAGACACCCCAGTCCAACACTGAATATTAGTCACATGGGAATCTGATGAAGGGAGGGTTTGTTCCAGGTCTGGACTGGGATTTAAAATAGTCCCTGGTATTCCAAGTACACAGGGGCCCAAACAGACCCCCATCAGCTCACTAAATAGTGACTTTCTATGGCATTTTTTTAGCCAGTCCGAGCCTAGTTTCTTCCCCCCAAAATGTTGATTTTCACTGCACAAGTCAGTTTATGACTTAAAATGAAATGCAAAGTGTTGGAATATATATATATATGACAAAGGCTAAGGAGTCAGTCGAAATGTAAGTCGCGCCTTGAGGGCGTCCACAATAAAAACATTTTCTTTTTCATGAGTCCTGTGAGTGCGACTTCTTCCGAAGATTATATAGTGAATAAAGTACCTCCTCTTGTAAAATATAAGGATATTACAAGTTACCGAGGAGATTCATGACCATATAGAAACACGAGGCCAAAGGCTGAGTGTTTTTATGCAGGTCATGGAACTCCAAGGTAACTTCTAATATCCTCATATTTTGCAACAGGGGTACTTTATTTATTATAATACACACATTTTAGTGAGTCATGTGACAGAAATGACATCAGAACTCACTGTTTATAACTGATGACATCAGAACTCACCATTTATAAGGATATCATTTACAAGATATTCATGGCTTTTGTGTATTATATATGTATATATTAGTGATGTGCGGCTACAAAAAATAGTCAGGCTTCCTTTCCTTGAATTTATAGACTCTTGTCTGCTCTGCGAAAAAAGTTAGTCCAGCACCCACTGTTTAGTGAATAAAACGGCCTTTATTGGACCAAGGGCATTACAGCAACGTTTCAGACCAACTGGTCTTTTATCAAGCTCAGTTGGTCTGAAACGTTGCTGTAATGCCCCAATAAAGGCCGTTTTATTCACTAAACAGTGGGTGCTGGACTAACTTTTTTCGCTAATATTGCCAGTGGGAGGTGGCCATTGGAGGACGTGCACCCAGCCAAAGAAGTGAGTTGCAGTTGTGCTGACTACTAATCTGCTCTTGTCTGCTCTGCCCCTTATGTGACATCACCGTGAGGCAGACGCGGGTCTATAAATAGAGGGGACGCAGCGGACGGAAGCCGAGTTCTGGTTGGGAGGGGGCAGGTCAGGGTCGGGTGCGGTTCGAGGGAAACTCAACCTGCACATCACTATTATATATATATATATATTAGGGATGAACCAAATCCACTATTTTATGATTTGGCTGAATCCCGAATCCTTTATGAAAGATTCGTCCAAATTCCGAACCAAATATGAATCCTAATTTACAATTCCAAATTCTGGATTAGGTGCATCCCATATGTATATATACAGTATATATATATCAGTGATTTGCGGACTGGCCCGATACCTGTGGGACCAGCGGGTTTACTCGCGGGTCGGGCTGGTTCAGGCCAACCTTGCATGCTTTTTCTCGTCAAATGCGTCAGATGCCAGCTTCTGACTTCCGGGTTCGTCTTTTAAAGAGGCTGCACCGGCTCACCCCGCCCCTTTTCTGACATCATCCGCAGAGCGGTGCAGGTCTAGTTTACATTACACCTGGGTATCGTTTTTAAGCAAAGTGCTACCCCTATGAATACACACACACACACACATATATATATATATATGGCTATACATGCACCAAATATATTTTTGTTTTTCTAAATATCCCGCTGTTGCTAGTTCTTCCTGCCAGTGTTATTGTGTTTTGTATATAACAACTGCCGTAAGCTGCTTTACTGACTTTCACTTCATGCAGTAGGTGCCATTGCTGTTTATTTATCTAACTGTTGTGCTGTCTGTCTGTGGCCCACGGAGATAAACCAGATGTCACTAAATTCTCCTTTCATGACTTCTTAAAGAGATTTATAAAAATGACAAACAATGAACCCTGTGTATTTTTTTCAGACAACTTTGGTTTTTTTTTTAGATTTTTTTTCCCCCCACTGGCACAAGTTTGAAAGACCCTATAGAGAATTCCCCAGCCCTGAGCCATGATTAGCGAAGAAGAAAAGCAGTTTTCTTTTGACTTAAACAGCGGCGTGGCCTGAATAAGATTAAAGCTGCTCCATTAGATAAGATGGACCAGTCTTTGTCTGATAATCTCTGACTTGATGTCCCATGTTGCATCTGAAAGGGAGATCGCTGAGTATCCAGATAGAGACGCAGGATTGAGATAAGAATTAGGACTATTATGGCAACGGGCTGTTTCATCAGATTCCTGCCTGGAGAAGATGCTACTTCTACTGATAAAACAGCTCAGCTCAGATTATTTGATAAGGGCTGTGGGACTGCTCATTATTCTCTGCTAATTATCGCTTTCTTGAAGTTAGTTCACTAGTGTAGAGTAGAGCATTTGTTACGGTATAAGGGTACGGTCACACTTCGGAAAACGAATCGCTGCGTGTGCTTAGCGCTGGCGATTTTTCATTCTAGCCAGCGCAAAAAGGCGTTCGGGGAAATTGGTCGCCAGGCGACTAAATTTCCCTGAAACGCTCAGTGTGACCTTACCCTTGGGGTCCAAACAAAAACAGGGAATGAACTAAGAAAGATTCTTTTCTGTTTTGGTCTCACTCATGTCGGCTCAAATTATATCTACCCCAACCCCTGTTGTTAGTTGTCCCTGTGCTGCAAGGTTGTGTTTGTACTTTCTACATTTATGCCTCTGCCTCTCTGCAGCAGTTACATGGATCTTCATAGCCTGTAGTTTCTTAAAGGAGAACTAAACCCTAAAAATGAATATGGCTAAAAATGCTGTATTTTACATACTAAGGGGCATGTTTACTAACATTGGAGATAAATATCTGGAGAGATTTCTGGAGATGTTGCCCATAGCAACCAATCAGATCTTTGCTTTTGTTTTCTAACTTGGCTGTGGCTGTTTAAATCTAATTGCTGATTGGTTGCGATGGGCAACATCTCCAGAAATCTCTCCAGATATTTATCTCCAATGTTAGTAAACATGCCCCTAAGCTTATTGCACCGGCCGAAAGTTTCAGCTTCTCATGATCCAGGACTTCAAACTTGTCACAGGGGGTCACTATCTTGGGGTCACTATCTTGGAAAGTATCTGACACACACTCACATGCTCAGTGGGCTCTGAGCAGCTGTTGAGAAGCTAAGCTTAGGGGTCGTCGCTAATTATCCTGCAGAAAATGAGGTTGGCCTTTAAAGAGGTGGTTCACCTTTAAGGTAACTTTTAGTATGTTATAGAATGGCTAAGCAACTTTTCAATTGGTCTTTATTGTATACTTTTTATAGTTTTTGAATTACTTGTCTTCTTCCTCTGACTCTTTCCAGCTTTCAAATTGGGGTCAGTGACCCCAGCTACTAAACAAATGCTCTGATAAGCTGGCCAAAGATCCGATTGTACGAATTGAGGATTCATATGATTTTCGGACCATGTGTGGAGAGTCCCGACATTTTTCATCTGGCGGAGATCGGTCGTTTGGTCGATCGGACAGGTTAGAAAATTTCTGTCGGCTGCCGATAATATCTCTGCGTGTATTGACGATCATACGATTTTCAGTGGACGACTGTCACTAGTTTTGGTTGGACATAACTTTCATACGATTACTGTCAGGGGCAGAACATTGGCTGATCTGTTCTTTTACTACTTTATTTGATCAGAATGGTTAGTCCGATCATACGTTGATTGGTACGATCGGATCTTTGCGTCTGTGGCCAGATTTAGACTACAAATGTGTTGTTATTGCTACTTTTTATTTACATCTTTCTATTCAGGCCTCTCCTATTCTTATTCCAGTCTCTTTGATTCAAATCAATGCATGGTTGCTACGGTTTTTTGGAAACTGCAAACTGAATCAATGAAAATCAGTTGCAAATTGTCTCAGAATATCACTCTCTATATCATACTAAAAGTTATCTTAATGGCGAACAGCCCTTTTATTATAAGCTGATGCTACAGGGCTGATTATTAAATTCTGATGCGAGTTGCACTGATTTCTGTGCTGCCATGTAGTAATTATCTGTATTAATTACTAATCAGCCTTTTATTGTGACATTTCTATTCTATGTGTACTGTATATTGTGAGTGGGTCCCTAAGCTCAGTAAGTGACAGCAGCACAGAGCATGTGCAATGAATCAGCAGAAAAGAAGATGGGGAGCTACTGGGGCATCTTTGAAGACACAGATCTTTACTGCTAAAGGGCCGTGGTTGCCTTGGGCTGGTACAGAAACCCAAAACATAGGGGCAAATTTACTTATGGGCGAATATCGGGGGTTAATTAACCCTCGATAGTCGACTGTCGAAGTTAAATCCTTCAACTTCGAATATCGAAGGTCGAAGGATTTACTGCAATTCGTTCGATCGAACTATTAAATCCTTTGAAACCTTCAATTCAAAGGATTTTAATCCATCGATCGAACAATTTTTCTTTGACCAAAAAAGATTGCAAAGCCTATGGGGACCTTCCCCATAGGCTAACATTGATGTTCGGTAGGTTTTAGGTGGCGAAGTAGGGGGTCGACGTTTTTTTTAAAGAGACAGTACTTCGACTATCGAATGGTCAAATAGTCGTACGATTTTTAGTTCGAATCGTTAGATTCGAAGTCGTAGTCGAAGGTCGAAGTAGCCAATTCGATGGTCTAAGTAGCCAAAAAAAACATTCGAAATGCGAAGTTTTTTTTATTCTATTCCTTCACTCGAGCTAAGTAAATGGGCCCCATAATGTACAACATTTCTAGCTACTTCTTTAGTTAGGCTTTAGTTCTCTTTCAAATGAGAAAAGAATAAGGCTAAAAACGCTGTACATTCTATATTTATACAGACTTACCAACCCAGACCCACGATCAACGCCTTTAAATGCAGTTTCATTAAATTAGCAATTATATTATTTTAAAAGTTTATTTGTAAGTGTCAGCGCTATTGAAAATTGTACCTGTTTCTGTTCTTCTTTCTTTATAGCAAAAGGCACAGAAAGCAATAAGCAAATCTTTCTTTCTGTTGCAATTATAAAGTGATTAGATTTTTCAATTAACATATCTTTCAGATCATTGTGCAAAATACAATTTTTTCAAGGACCCCTTAAATATATAAAAAGGTAAAAGTGGATCCCTACTTCAAGGGGCCGATTCACTAAATTCGAGTGAAGGATTCGAAGTAAAAAAACTTCGAATTTCGAAGTGTTTTTTGGGCTACTTCAACCATCGAATGGGTTACTTCGACCTTCGACTACAACTTCGAATCGAAGGATTCGAACTAAAAATCGTTCGACTATTCGACCATTCGATAGTCGAAGTACTGTCTCTTTAAAAAAAACTTCGACCCCCTAGTTCGGCAGATAAAAGCTACCGAAGTCAATGTTAGCCTATGGGGAAGGTCCCCATAGACTTGGCTAAGTTTTTTTGATCGAAGGATATTCCTTCGATCGTTGGATTAAAATCCTTCGAATCGTTCGATCGAATTTTCTGCGCTAAATCCTTCGACTTCGATATTCGAAGTCGAAGGATTTCAATTCCTAGTCGAATATCGAGGGTTAATTAACCCTCGATATTCGACTCTTGATAAATCTGCCCCTAAGTGTTCCTGTTCCCTAGAACTCCCATCTTTGCATAAAGTGCCAAACTCCTGTCATTCCAATCAGAATCCGTTGATGTAAATTCCAGAATTTTTCATTTTGTTTATACTAATAAAAAAGCCTCTTGATTTCTGACAGCTTTAAGTGAAAAGTCTGCTGTTACAAAATTAACTCCAGCTGTCAGAATTTCCAGTTTGTTTATTTAAATTGAAAAAAAAAACCCTCTCTGCATAATTGTATTAAATATGTGTGTTTGCTTCAACAGCGTTTAAATATATAGATTTGCTATAATAAAAATATTCATGAATTTCCGTTTGTGCTTCATATCTTGAAACTTTCTTTTGCCACCGGACACAGTAGTAATTGAATCAACTGATTGTGACCGGATTCAATATGACCTTGGTATAACTATAGGATCCATTATGCGGAAACCTGTTATCCAGAAAGCTCTGAATTACAAGACACTCGTCTCCCATAGACTCCATTTTAATCAATTAATTTTTTTTTTAAATAATTCCTTTTTCTCTGTAATAATAAAACAATACCTTGTACTTTAATACTTAATTACATGTATGGGATCCGGTATCTGGAAAACCTGTTATCAGAATTGCGGAAAGGTCAACTCACATAGACTCTATTTTATCCAAATAACTGAAATTTTTAGAAACTGAAATCGCTGAAATCATTCGAATTGTTCGATTTTCTATGTAATAATGAAACAGTACCGTACCTTGTATTTATTCCAAACTAAGCTATAATTAATCCTTATTGGAAGCAAAACAAGCAGGGTGGGTTTATTTAGGGCCGTATTTATCAAAATCCATTTTTTTCCAGATTATTTTAATTAAAAAAGTAAGACCAAACTAGAATCTACAATTGTGCCACTAGTAGAATAGCACAATTTAATCGGATCGGGGACAAACACGAAGATATCGAGCAAAAATCTGAATCGAACGATTTTTTGGGGTATTTTTCCCAAATCGCTCTGTTTTTTTGGGCTTTTTCCTGAAAAGCACAATTTTTTCCCCCCAAAAATCCGGATGTGCGGGCTAATTCCAGCGCAGACTGTACAAACTTCCAAATAGGGTAGGGACCTCTCCCATTGACTTATAAACAACCTCGGTAGGTCTGAGATGCCAATTTTTAGATTCAGACTTTTTCCATGCTTGGGGTATAATAAATCTTCAAAAATTTTAGGTTTTTTTTCCAACAAAAAATTTGATTTTATTGTTAAAAAAAAAAAACTATTTTTTCAAGCTTTTTGAATTCGGACTTTGATAAATAACCAAAAACACTGTATCCAAAGGATGTGAGGATCTCCAAAAATAAAGAGACAACTATAAAAAGTAGAAAAATGTATTAGGACATGAAGACCTAACGCGTTTCGTGCCAATAGGGGCACTTACTCATAGGCCTATGAGTAAGTGCCCCTATAGGCACAAAACGCGTTAGGTCTTCATGTCCTAATACATTTTTCTACTTTTTATATTTGTCTCTTTATTTTTGGAGATCCTCACATCCTTTGGATACAGTGTTTTTGGTTTTTGCACCTTGGGACTGAGGTGAACTGTGAGTGTTGTCTCCTTATTATTTCTTCTATTATATATTTTTGTATCTTTACTCATTTAACATTTATTTGTTGAGTGGTACCATAGACATTTTTTATGTGGCAGTAGCACAAACCAAAGTATTTTCAGTTTTTGATAAATAACCCCCTTAATGATTAAATAATGTTTTAGTAGACTTAACATATGGAGATTCAAATTGCACAGTTGCGCCAAGTCAGGAATCGGCTTCAGCTGCACATGCGCACATCGGCGTTGAGACCTGGAGATTACACGAAGATCCGCAAGATGGCGACCAGGAGCTCTGCTGCGCTTTTCGGCATTTAAGGGTGAGGGTTTTTTAAAGGTTTTTTTTTTCAACTAAAGCACATTGTGGGGCTTATGGTGGGGGTTTGAGTTCTCCTTTAAAATAATGTGACTTTTCATCTCACAAACAAGGAAGTAAAATATTTTTTAAACTGCACAAAATTTTCGTAATTTCCACTCGATTTTATATTATAGCATGGAACCCAGCGTAGATCAAAAAATCAACCAATCTCGGCAGGTCTGAGATGCCGGATTCTGGATTATGACTTTTTCCATCCTCGAGGTATAATAAATTCTGAAAAATTGGTCTTTATTTAAAATTACGATTTTATACTAAAAAAACACCACAAATTTTTCTGATTTTCTGCATTGGGAGTTTAATAAATAACCTCCTATTTCTCTAAATTATGAATGCCATGAAAGTTATTAAAAGATCCAAATAAAAAAAGTACAAACCAAAATAGCTGTCAGAAACATTTGTAAACCCCAACATTTTCGTGAATGGACAAAAAATTCATATGACAATGTAACGTTTAGGAATCCAAAAACCTCTAAACCAAGAATGAAAGGCTGATCTTTGCAAGAAAAGAAAGAGAACTTCCATTGACTTCTACATAACCTTGACAGGTTTTACTTGCTGTACTTTTCTATTTGTAGATTTTATGGTTTTCACACTTGATATATTACGTTAAAATCACGAATAAAGTACATATATGTTTGAGCTAAAAAGTACAAATTCTTTTTTTCAGATGAGCAGTTTTTTTGTTCGTACTTTTTATATTCAGATCTTTCAATAACCTTCATGGCATTTGTGGGTTTAGAGAAACAGAGTTCAGTCATGGTTTCAAAAGTTCTAATATCACTAAAATTCAACCTTTAATAAAGGGGCCTCTAATTAATGGAGGGAATCTTTTTTAATACGCAAAAATTTTATTTAATGTTAAGGGGCAGATTTATCAAGGGTCAAAATGGATTTGAGTGAATTTTCCAAGTTCAAAAAGTTCGAATTTCAAAGTAAATTTTTGGGAACTTCGACCACTGAATAGGCTACTACGACTTCGACTCGAAGTAAAATCGTTCGAATATTCGACCATTTGATAATGGAAGTACTGTCTCTTTAAAAAAACTTTGACTTCAATAGTTCGCCAAATTAAACCCGCCGAAGTGCTATGTTAGCCTATGGGGACCTTCTAATGCATTTTTCCAAGTTTTTTGTAGTCAAAATTAAATCGTTCGATCGATCGCTGAAATCGTTCGAATCATTAGATTTGAACGATTTAATCGTTCGATCGAATGATTTTACTTCGACCGCAAAACCGTCAAATTCGGTAAAAAAAAAGTCAACTTCGATATTTGAAGTCGCAGTATAGCCATTCAATGTTCGAATTTCTAAGTATATTTCACTTTGAAATTTGACCTTTGATAAATCTGCCCCATAATGTAAACAAGGCATAAAACATATATTGAGGGGCAGATTTATCAAGGGTCAAATTTCGAAGTGCAAAAAACTTTAGAAATTGGACCATCGAATAGGCTAGTTCGACATTCGAAGTCGAATTCGTAGGATTTTTAAGATCGTATGGAACCTTTCGAACGATTTAATCAAACGATTGTAAGTTTTCACTTTGACTTCTAAAAACATAGCCAAATGTTGGCTATATGTTTTAGGAGGTCCCCATAGGCTAACATAGCAATTCAGCAGGATTAAGGTGGCGAAGGGTCGAAGTTGACATTTTTTAAAGAGACAGTACTTGGATTATCGAATCGTCGAATAGTCAAAGCATTTTCACTTCGAATCGTAGTCGTAGTCGAATTTGGCCTATTTGACGGTCGAAGTACCCAAAAATTACTTTGAAATTCGAAGTTTTTCAATTCGAATATTCACTTCAAATTCACTTTGACCCTTTGTAAATGTGCCCCTTAAAGTTGAAAACGTGCATGACTCTCATGAGGAGGTTATGCTAGGCATAGTGATGGGCAAATACATTTGCCAGGTGCAAAGTCGCAGCAAATTTCCTCGTTTCGTCGCCGGCAAATAAATTCACGAAAATTCGCTGGTGAAAAATCCACTACGTCATAAAAATTTGGGTGAGCGGCAGAATAGTCGCGTCCATAAAAATTGTCACGCACCAAAATTATTCAGACGCCCTCTGATTTTTGCATTTGGACAAAATAGGCGCATGTATAAAAATTGTTGCGGGTGACGATAATGCCGCGCGTCAAAATTATTTTGTCTTCAATGCATTTTGCAAATTTTTCGGGATCACCAGCTAGAAGATATAGCCCAGGAAAGCTAGAGAGCTACAAGTCATTCCTGTGATATACTCAAACTCTTTATCAGTTCTGGGAATTTCTCATTGAAAACTGGAAACATTCCAAAAATGCAGCTTATTTTACCTTACTGCTAATAATAGCAAGGAATGGTGACTCATTATACAACGTATAACAGAGCTGGCCGATTACTCTCTGTAATACATTTTTATTCATGGGATGGCTTGCTCAGTATCTGTGGGGGAGAAGAGAAGGTGGAGCACAGAAAAGGCGGGGGGAGTGGGATGTTTCGGCCAGACAAAGTTTACACAGAGTTGAATTTCATTACTTTTTTTTATAGATTTTTTTTTTAATTTTCTGGTATAGACTAAAATGTATTCTGTGGAAGAGTAAGTGAGTAACCCCCTACCCTTTCCATTTCCTGTTAATGGACGGTGTGTTATTTTTCCAACTCAAACCTCTTCCTTTTTTGTTATTTTAATTTTTATTGGTATGCGCCTACAGATTGTTATAGATTTAACGGTCAGAAGAACTGGTTAGCAGAAATCTTCGGAAAAGAAATGGTGAAGTTCAAGTTTGGGTGGAATAATGTTTTACTCATTTTTAAAGTCAATTTATGGAAGACCTAGAAGTGACCTTGGCAGAGAACGTTTTTACGTTTAACCTTCAATTTATTAGTCCTGCCTGGTTTTCTGCATTTGCCTTTTTGGAATTAATTTTCTCTTAATGAAGAAGGAATGATTGTTATTTTACTGTATTATCTGTAGGAAAAATATAACTACATGAGAAACTGGTGAAAAAAATAGCCAGTAGTAGTGATCGGCAAATTTGTACAGTTTCGCTGAAAATTTTGCGAAAAACAAATTTTGATGCCAGCATCAATATTGATGCTGGTGTCAATTTTGATGCTGGCATTAAAGTCAACGGGAGTCTGAATAAAGTTGACGCGCGATGCAAGCGACTTTTTCAAAGCACATCCAAATTTTTTTGACCCCGTCGAGATCTCGTCTGTGAATTTTCACGGCAGTTTTGTGAATTTATTCGCCAGCGGCTAAACACGGAGATTCGCTGAAAATTCGTGCCTTGGAAATTTATTCGCCCATCACTAGCCAGTACTAGTGATGGGCGAATTTCTCTTGTTTCACTGAAAAATTGCGAATTTCCCGCAAAATTCCTGAAACGGCAAAAAATTCGAGAAAACGTTTTCACGAAAAAAACTGGAAATTCTGACGTTATCACTCAAAAATCGTGACATTTTAAGGTTTTCACAAAAAAATCGTGAAATTTGAAGAATTTCACAAAAAAATCGTGAAAATCTGACATTTTCACAAAAAAAATGTGAAAATTGGAAATTGAGGCAGGCAAATTTTCACTGGCAAATTTTCGCGGGAGATCCGTGAATTTATTCGCCGGTGACGAAACGCCAAAATTCGCCGCAAATTCCTGCCAGGCGAATTTATTCACCCATCACTAGTCAGTAGCAAAGATTTGCCACTTTTTCAGTGTTAACATTCAAATTTTCCTTTATCTTTTCTAACCCTTTAACTGCTAGCTGGCTTTCCGCAAATGCATAAAATTTCAGGCTATTTTTCAACATTTTGTGGTCTTTCACTATAGATGCAGCAACAAACCGCTAATGTAGAATTAAAATGAGCAGTTTTGTTCTGGAAATCAAGTCAAAACCTGCATTTTACAGCATGATATCTACCATGTATTAAAAAAACATTCCATGAATATTAATTATATGAATTTCTTGAATATTTGGAAACCCTGGTAAATGAAAAGACCAAAGAATATCAGTGGTGCGAAAACATTTTTATGGCTGACACTCTGGCACAGATGTATCATAAAAGCCCCTAACAGTACATTAATGCCACAAAACTATATATTTTTGGAAACTACATTACTACAGAATTAAAATTGGGGCGAACACAAAAATACCAAAGCACTTAACATCGGAACCATGATCTTCATCATGTGGTCAGCAATGTGGGAAGCACTTCCAGGTCGGAGCAACTAGGAAGTGTTACCCATGAGGCACTGCATCAAGGGAACTCTAGTGGTTCTCTAAAATGAAGCCCCTATTTTATTGTTACATTTATTTACACAATTCTTAAAAATAAATGTCATTATTAAATAAAAGTGTTGTTTCCCCAAAGCATTTCTATGCTTTAGCTGAAGACAGCTAGGAAAAAAATTGTGGTTTCTCTATGGGAGACTGTCTTTTTGTAGGAGCTTTCTGGATAACGGGTTTCTGGATAAAGGATCCCATACCTGTACCTGCATTTTCATCAACACATAAAATCTTGCATATTAGTTTAATACCCATCATTTATTATTTATAGCTTAAAATATTGGCAACGCAAATAAAAAATCTAGAGAATTGCTTGCCAATGAACCTACTCACTCCTTGTCCTTTAAGACACTGGCAGATGCCAAAATTCTCCCATATGGTCACCTGCCAGTGTCTCAAAGAGCAAATTGAATCCCAACAAAATACATTTCTTCAAGCTGACAAGAGGGCACCCATTCCAATTAGAAGAGGAGGTTCCTGCTTAATATTCGGAAGGGATGTTTTACAGTTAGAACTGTGAAAATGTGGAATTCTCACCCTGAATCAGTGGTACAGGCTGATACATTAGATAGCAAATAGTTGTTTTCAGATACAACACCAGAAATAACAACTTTTTCCAATTTCAGTCTATTTTCTATGTGTCACTGTTTTTCTAATATTGAATTGTAAAGTGTCATTTTTCACCTTCTAAAGCAGCTCTGGGGGGTCCGGGGGGTTGGTTGGGGGGGTTGCCCGCCCACCCTTTAAACTGTTCTAAATTGATACATTAAGGGGGTTATTTATGAAAGTCCGAATTTATCTCAATATTTTCTGCTACAAACTCCGATCATATCCGCTCGGGTTTTTTATGCTTATTTATTTTTACATTTTCCCAAAAATTTCCTTTGCGGGCAAAAAAAAATCAGATTTTCACAATTTTTTCATCCAATTTTCACAATTTCCACCCAAAAACTCTGATTTTTGCCGAAAAACTGCAAAAACTTCAGGGTATTACACGAAACCCAGCGCACATCGAAAAAATCATTGCGACTTCTCCCATTGACTTATATACAACTTCGACAGGTCTGATAACGGATTTTCAGATTCAGACTTTTCCATCCTCGGGGTTTAATAAATTCCGAAAAATTCGTGATTTTTTGAAAGTCTGATTTTATAAAAAAAAAAATCACAATTTTTTCGTGATTTTTGTATTCGGAGATTAGTAAATAACCCCCTAAATTGATACATTTCTTATCTTTGTCCCTGCTGAGCAGAATCTCTGGGTTTCATTACAGGCAGCTGTTAGAATTGATACAATAGTTGCTAATACTCCAGAGATGCTGCTGAGAAATGGATCAACTAAATTTTGCAAAATTGTAACAGTTAAGAATCTGCCAAACTGAAACACCAGAGACACAAACATTCAACTTTAAACTTAGATATTGGAAAAACAGTAAAAAAAAATAATTGAATAATGGAAACTGAAGATTAGTTAGAACAGTTGAACTGAAGAAGCTGCTCGGATGAGTAGTGAAACGTCTTCAATGATTACTCAGCAAGTCCAGTTGTTAGATTTACTTATACTAGATCAGGGATCCCCAACCTTTTGTACCCGTGAGCAACATTGAGAAGTTAAAGGAGTTGAGGAGCAACACTAGCATGAAAAATGTTTTTGGGGTGACAAATAAGTGCTGTGATCGGCCATTTGTAGCCCCATGTGGATTGTAAACCTACATCGAGGCTCTGTTTGGCAGTGCACCTGGTTTTTATACAACCAAAACTTGCCTCCAAGCCTCAAATTCAAAAATATGCTCCTGCTTTGAGGCCACTGAGAGCAACATCCAAGGGGTTGGAGAGCAACATGTTGCTCACGAGCTACTGGTTGGGGATCGCTGTACTAGATATACCATGACCTGGATGAATGAGAAGCTTCATAATCAAAAATAATGGAAAGTAATAGAAAAAGGCTTTATTTCTTGGGAACAATCTGAAAACAACTGAACTGAAAAAAGTGTTTGGAAGGTGAACAACCCCTTTAAGAAGGGGTTGGATGATGTTTAGCAAGTGAGGGACTACACGATTATGGGAAATAGCTCATAGTACAAGTTGATCCAGGGATTAGTCCAATTGCCATTTTGGAGTCAGGAAGGAATTTTTCCCCCTCTAAGGCAAATTGGAGAGGCTTCAAATGGGTTTCTTTGCCTTCCTCTGGATCAACTGGCAGTTAGGCAGGTTATACATAGACTTAAGGTTGAACTTGATGATGTGTCTTTTTTTCAATCTAACTTACTATGTTTCATGTTTGCTCTACTCTGAATGATAAGGTTGGATAGTTGGACCAACCATTGCTCTGCATGGGGCCTCTCAGTCAGTAAGTCAGTAATCATGTCTGCTAATCTATCTTTATCGTCTTGTGAGGGGTCATCTGCTGACTCAGAAGTGATTGGGGGCTGGTTTTTCCATTTCATTTGCAGATGATCATTTGGTTGTGGTTCTTGATACCTGCAACAAGTACAGAAACCAAAATGTTAATGGAAAAGCCATGCGTTATACAGTAATGTTATGTAAGACATCTGCATTCAGCTCTGATAAGTCCCCCCAGACCATTGAACATTGGGCAAGTAGTTAACCCTATGTCCCAGCTTAAAATAACAACTCATCATACAAAATCTTTCCATTTCAAGAAACCATGACATAGATGCTTAACACTGAGTTAACGCATGTTCACATCATATTCCTGCCCCTTAATGCATAAGAAGTACGAGGTTTTCACTCTTCTTCCAGGGAATCTGATAACAAAATACCACCCGCAACTCCACCAGTACCTTTCCAAACAAATCATTTAATTGCTTTCAAAATTATCTGCCGCTAATCATTCTTTGCCTAATTACGATTCATCTTTGGTTTGTGTATTGAATGATTCACGGGTTATTGTTTGTAATCTTTTAATTTCCCATTAAGAAAAAAAAAAAAAAACCTCTGTGTGCTCTACGTGGAAAGCTTTAATCCGCTAAATAGAGCCAAAGAAGAACGACTAATAGGAAATCCTTCAGACAATATTTTGGTTTCTTTAATGCTGTCACTCAACGTGTAATTAAAAGTTGCACGCTTGTTGTTTTATCTGTCAACATTTTCATATGAATGCCGTTTAAATTAATTACCAAAAGTAAATACATTATATATCAAAACACTGTTGCTTGGAACAAATGGGAGGCAGAACAAAAGGCTTAATAAAGCTCGGAAAAGATGAAAACATTAATTGCGCGGGGTTTTTGTGTGGGGCCTTTATCATCTCGTTGCCTTTTTAAAAAGTTATTTTGGTGAGTTTTTCTGTTTTCATCTTTTCGTTTACCGTGTGTAGGATTCACAGCTATTCCCACAAGAAAATTAAATGTCACAAAAAAAGAGAAAATGTTCAGATAAGTCTTCCCTTTGTTTTATGCCATAATAATCCTGTTTGCTTTTCCTAGTCATATGCACAAAAAGGTAAACCTGGTGCGGCTCGAAGACTTGAATGGATTGAATACCTGAAGCGAAAGCATTGTAAAGTTTGCATTATACTTCAAAAGTACCTATAGCTTCGGCAAATATAATGACAAACAACTACAAAAAGGCAAATACAAGTATTCTATCCCAATAATCCAAATTTTTAAAAATGATTTCCTTTTTCTCCGTAAAACAGTACCTTGTACTTGATCCAAACTAAGATATAATTACAGGTATAAGACCTGTTATCCAGAATGCTCGGAACCTGGAGTTTTCCTGGATAATGGATCTTTCCGTACTACTAGAAAAATCATATAAACATTTAGGGGGTTATTTATCAAACTCTGAATTTATTTCAGTATTTCTAATATCCAACTCCGAGCAACTCCGAATCCCCGAATGGACCTTATTTATGAATAGGGATGGACGAATTTTTTCGCCTTGTTTTGCCGCAAAAATGACACCCATAGACTTGTATGGGCAAATTTTTTCACCTTGTTTCGCTGCAAAAATGACACCCATAGGCTTATATGGCATTGTGCGTCCAAAAAAAATGACGCGCGTCAAAAAACAACATTTTTTATGCCCATAGACTTTAATAAGCGTCTGCGACATTTTACCAGTGGCGAATTTTTGGCGAAACGAAACGGGTCAAATTCACTCATCCCTATTTATGAAGAAAAAAGCCCCAAAAAATGGGGTCGGGCAAAATGCCGAAAACTTCAGAGCTTTCCCAAAAAACTCAGAATAGTTAGAGTTTTCCACAAAAACAACGTTTTTTCAGCTGTTTTCATGCCAAAACCTAAAATCATCAGATATCGGTACGGACATCAACGCAGACACTAGGACCTTCCCCATTAAATTATAAAGGACCTTGAGAGCTTTTAGATGCCGGGGTTTCGGATTCTGAGTTTTTAGACCATTGGAATTTTAGGTGTTTTTTTTTTATAGTCCGAAAACTACAAATTATTCGAGGTTAAGATATTCGGAGCTTGATAAATAACCCCCATAAACCCAATAGCCTGGTTTTGCTTCCAATAAGGATTAATTGTCTCTTAGTTTATATAAAGTACAAGCTACTGTTTTATTATTGCAGAGAAAAAGGAAATCAATTTTAAAAATCTGATTATTTGATGATAATGGAGTCTATCGGAGACAACCGTTTCGTAATTCGGAGCTTTCGGGATAATGGGATTCTGGATTACGGATCCCATACCTGTAATTCTTATTGGAAGCACAACCAGTTGGAAAGAGTCAGAAGAAAAAGGCAAATAATTAAAAAAGAAAATAATGAAGACCAATTGAAAAGTTGGTTAGAATTGGCCATTCTATAACATACTAAAAGTGAACTTAAAGGTGAACCGCCCATTTCTACAAAGATACCATAGAAATCAATAGAAGTGGATCATTTTGAAATTGAGATAATCAATTGTTTTGTTTCACAGAAACACGTGTATTTCAGATGTCACCTAAGTCATCATACGGCTGGAGACCACAGAGTATGCTGGGATTCTCTTCTGCAAACATTCAAATGTGGGTATAGGATCTGTTATCCGGAAACACGTTTTATAATTAATCTTCACTGGAAGCAAAACCAGCCTATTGGGTTTAATTAATGTTTCAATGATTTGTGGCAGACTTAAGGCATGGAGATCCAAATTACCAGAAAGATTCCTTATCTGGAAAACCCCAGGTCCTGAGCATTCTGGATTACAGGTCCCATACCTGTATAATTTCTTCAGATGAACTTGCCTGTGATTAACCGATTCAAGATCTTTTTAATAGCTGCTACATTCAGGGAAATGTAAAATGTATTTACCGATAATGCACAGTAGGGATAAATCGTGATGATAAAAGATCATTCAGTATGACCATGGTCAGTTTTATCAGGAGCCAGTTAAAGGACCAGTAACAGCAAAACGTTTCTATGTTACTATGCTACAAAAAAAAAGACGCCAATACATATTAAACTTTAAAATCGCTAAGTCTTTATTAAGAAAAAACTCCACTTGCGCTCCTCTTTAGAAACGGCGACAGGGTGACGATACATCGGGCGGCGCTCGAATACTCCTCCATGGCTAATTCCTATATGAAAGGCAGGGAGGAGAAATGGAGCGCCGAAAAACTTCGACTTCGATATTCAAAGTCGAAGTACAGCCATTCGATGGTCGAATTTCGCAGTATATTTCACTTCGAAATTCGACCTTTGATAAATCTGCCCCTTAGCGAATTTAAAGTTTCAGATGTGTCGGTGTCTTTTTTTCGTAGCATACTAACGAATTTTTTTAAAACATGTTTTGCTGTTACTGGTCCTTTAACCCGACAATGGCGTTTTGGAATGTTGTAGGAAACCAAAGTACAGGCATGGGATCCATCATCCATAAACCAGTTATCCAGAAAGCTCTGTAGTATGGAAAGGTCGTCTCCCATAGACTTTATTTTATCCAAATAATCCAATTTTTTAAATGATGATTTCCCTTTTCTCTGTAATAATAAAACAGTACCTTGTACTTGATCTAATATAAGATATAATTAATTCTTATTGGAGGCAAAACAATCCCACTGGGTTTAATTCAATTTTAAATCTTATTTTAGTAAGATTTACCGGTTGAAAGGGGAGTGATGGAGAGTTTTCTGACCCTTTGAGACATTACCATTCATATTTCAATAGCTGCTGAGAAGTCGTTTTTTGCAAGTAGTTAGATAATATTCAAAATGCTATGTATTTCACTTTTTGAGCACATACTGCCATTCCTTTTGAGCTGTTGTGCAATCTGACTTTTCAGTCCCCCAATGGATATTCTGCAGAACGTCTTTTGAATGCTACGACCCTTGCATCATAGGGTGAGGAGACTCATAAAAATATTTACTGTAAGTGATTCTCTTGATAGGAAAATGAAGTCTCTGAACATTTACCACCCAGGATATGATGAATTCCAGGGAATGTCCCACTCATATTTGTAAATTCCCATTCCTTCTACCAACACTGCCTGTAAATCCTTTAAAAAGGAATTAACACTGCCTTATTTTGGAACAGATATATCAACAGTGGACCCTGTACACAGAGAAGTAGTAAGGGTTAAGTTATGAATTGACAGTTTGCTGGTGGTTTCCTGGCATTTTCGACAACAGGAATATATTTCCCAATGGAAATGAGACAAACTTGGGCCTCATTGAAAAGCCTTTTTTTGTGTTATGTTTTTGTTAGCTGGTGTGATGGAAGAAGGCCCACATAGCTACACAATTCATTTTGATGATGCATCTCCAGTGGTGTCTCATATTCGGGCAGAAAATAGTACCAGATACCTACTGTATATGATGTAAAAGATAAAAAGTGTTTGTTTTTCAAAATGCCCATAGCTTCCTTACAATTTTTTGATAAGATATTGTCGAGGAAATTCAGCAACTGGAGATCATTCGAGGTGAAAAGATAACGTTTATTTAACACAAGCTCCTCGGATTCTGAACTCACAAAGAGTCAGAACCCCCAAACAAAGGAATCACAGAGTTTTATAGACATAAGTAGGGGAGTAAAAGGGAGTTACTGGTGGGACACCATAGAGATATCTCTTCACAGCACACAAAAAACAAAGAACTGCTCTTTGAGCCAAGAAGGTGGCTCTGCCTCAAGGTCAGGGTACTAGTGACCAAGGTCAGCTTGAGAAGAAGCTCCCGGGGAATCTGCAGAGGGTTTAACCAGTCTTCTGTAGCTGAAGGTATATGATTCTACTTCATCACAGTGCCATAGGTAGGTCAATTTGGCTGACGTAGGCAATTTTATCATAGCATAGGGTGGCTGACTTATCATCCTTAGTCTAACTTACCTGAAAGGTCAAGAGGGTACTTTACTAAACAAACAACATTTTTTTTACAAAATTAACATTGTTAATTGTGTTGTACCTGCCACTTTTTTTTTTTATAATTTATCAAGGGTACTGCACCATAGTATGCATTTTGCTCTTCCCTACAGAGATTTGTTTTGCATTGTGGAGTCCAGCAGAGTGGACCAGTGAAGGGCAGCTGCAATCAAGACCACGTAATACCAACCGAAGACTTCACAGTATAAGCACTGAATGAACTTTCTTTGTATTGAAAAAGAGACTGAAGATTAGCAGAGCACTAATCACATGGCTGTGGGCACCTGTGAAACTAACATGTCTAGTCCCCTGTCAGATTTCAAAATTAAATATATAAAAATCTGCTTTCTCTTTTGAAAAATGGATTTCAAGCTGCAGCAGCACTGTTAATAGATGTATTTTGAAAAACATGGCATGTAAAATACTTACAGTTGCCATTTGCTGTATTAGATGGTTATTATCATCCTTACTTTAGTGCAGACATATTCTGCCACAGATGATACATCATTCACATCACTCTCTGCACCACTGGAGCTTAAAAAAACGAAGAATCTTTCGAAACGTATTAAAGTCTGATGGTCTAAAAACTCAGAATCCGAAACCCTGGCATCAAAAAACTCTCGATGTCCTGTATAAATCAATGGGGAAGGTCTCAGTGTCTGAGCTGATGTCCGTACCGATATCCGATGATTTTGGGGTTTCAGTGCAAAAAACTCGGAAAAAACTGAAGTTTTTGTGGAAAACTCTGATCAATTCAGAGTTTTCGGGGAAAGCTCCAAAGTTTTCTGAGTTTTGCCCGTCCCTATTTTTTCTGTCTTTTTTCTTTATAAAAAAAGTCCATTCGGGAATTCGGAGTTGCTCGTAGTTGGGTATTAGAAACACTGAGATAAATTCGGATCTTGATAAATAACCCCCTTAAATTAATAATTATCGTGCCAAAAATGTGGACAGCATTTTTAGAGCCAAAATACATTAAGAGAAGCACGAGAACTATGATAACTCAACAACCTTTAAGGGCATTATGAAATAAAGCTAAGGAAGAACTGAGTCCTGCCCTGAACTTGTGCTAGTGGAAACACGCATGAACAATGGGAGTGATAAGATGCTCCAACCAGATAACCAAGGGGGATTTCTGGAGCGGGGATGATAATTTTATGTGCATTTTGGATCTTCATAATCTACATGTGAACATTAAATAAACTCAATAGGTTGGTTTTACTTCCAATACAGATTAATTATATCTTAGTTTGGATCAAGTACAAGGTATTGTTTTATTATTACAGAGAAAAAGGAAATCGTTTATTAAAATTTGGATTTTTTTTGGATAAAATGGAGTCTAAAGTAGATGGCCATTCCCTAATATGGCACTTTCTGGATAAAGGGTTTCTGAATAATGGATCCCGTACCTGTATTACAATGTTGTAGGTCAGTTAGAGAGAAGGTCTCTATACAGGCCTGCAATTGTTTCCGTATTTGTATTATCAGTCGATAATCAAACCTGCCTGCCATAGTCACAATGATACTCATTGCCAATAATGGGAAGTGATCCATAGTGCCGGCCTTTTGTTGCCGAAACGAATAATCTTCTGGGACATTACAAGCTGGGATATAATGGAGGGGGGTCACATATACTTTCTAATTCTTCTAACCAATACTGGATGTCCTTAATGAGAAGTATAAAACATAGAAGCCTTTGTTAATGTGATAAATCAATACTTCCTATAGATCCCGAGGCTCCTACACACCCGGTGTCTTGCAGCAAGACTTTGTCTGTTTACAGTCATTTTTCATTCAGGAAATGGTATTAACAACACCTGGGAGGGAGGATACATTATTTATGGGTCTGAGAGAACAAGATTTAGCTTGCTTAGGGCTGTGTACTCTATGTTGTTCTGTAATTAGTTTAGACTGAATTTACATCCAATGAACTAGGAGCAAAGGTGCACCTTGTATGCAATACATGTACTTAATTAAGAGAATTAAGCTTAATGGGTTTTCTGGCCTGTGTGGATACAGACAGTCTGCCTGGGACAGCAGTCTCGATGCCTTGCAGCTGGCTACAACTCAGCCCTTACATACTGTGCATCTTGCTTACTAGATTTGGCCTGCAGCAAAAACTGCTTAACTCACTCTATGCTGGTTTGAGACGTGATTTATCCAGAAGACTGAGAACAGCTACAAAACACATACAGGTACAGGACCTGTTATCCTGAATGCTCGGGACCTGGGGGTTTCCAGATAAGGGATCTTTTTGTAATTAGGATCTCCATACTTTTAGGGGGTTATTTATTTTTTTGGGTTGGGCTTTTTGGAATAAGAAAATAAAAATAAAATTTTTCGAGATTGAGTATACCCCAAATGCTGCAAAAAGCCAGAACCTGTCGAAACTCCTGTATAAGTCAGTGGGAGAGGCATCTACCTCAATTTTAAGTTATTATGGTCTTCAGTGGGTTTAGCTCAAATACCCGACTTTTTCAGTGTTTTCAGGCAAAAAGCTTGGAGGAAAAAGGCCGAAAAGTGATTCAGGGTTTAACTAGATTTTCTAGAGATCTATTATCTATCATCTATCTATCTATCTATCTATCTATCTATCTATCTATCTATCTATCATCTATCTATCTATCTATCTATCTATCTATCTATCTGTCTGTCTGTCTGTCTATCTATCTTTCTATCATCTATCTGTCGAGTTTTTTCACGGTCCAATTAAATAGAGTTTTTTTAAAATCAATAAATAAGCTTAAATCGAGCATGGGAGTTTGGTCAAGCGTTTTATATTAATATTATGAGATAAATTCAGATTTTAGTAAATAACCCCCAAAGTCTACTAAAATATAATTTAAACATTAATTTAAATCCAATAGGATTGTTTTGTCTCCAATTAGGATTAGTTATATCTTAGTTGGGAATAAATACAAGGTTCTGTTTTATTATTATAGAGCAAAACGGAATGTTTTGTAAACAGCAGGTCATGGAACTCCGAGGTTACTTCTAAGATCCTCATATTTTGCAACTGGGGGTACTTTATTTATTATAATAATTGGTAAACAGTTGGTAAACAGCATTGGTAAACAGTTATTCGGTTTATCCAATGCTGTGAGTGTGTTATTACTAGTGGGGCCACCCGTAGGTGCATTCCCGGATTCCACTAGGTGGAGGCACTGCCTTAGTAAGTACCAGGTACCTAATCTCCTAATACCACTGCGGAGTGGCTCAGGTTTGTCCCATACCATTAGGTAAGTGCCACACATGGAGTGTAACACCGACAAAGGGGTGTCAAAATGGTTGGAAGTGCACCTGGTTTTTTTACAACAAAACTGATTCAAAAATAAACACCTGCCATGAGGCCACTGAGAGCAACATCCAAGGGGTTGGAGAGCAACATGTTGCTCCTAAGTCACTGGTTGGGGATCACGTGCGCTCACGTGCTTATGTGGTGCCTGACAGTGTACTCGTAAGGAAGAATGGATTCTCTGTCTGTGTTTTTTTACCATGAACCACCTTGTTTTGGAACTATGGGGCACATTTACTTACATGCGAATTTTAGCTTCGCAAGTCTACGCCAGACTTCGTGCAACTACTTCAGATGTTATTTCATGACAGATATGCCCATTCATCAAAATGTGCAAATACATCTCAGCAAATTTTCCCTAGCGTTGCTTTCTTCCTAGCGAAACTTTAACTTACGCTTAGGTCAATTCAAATTCAGTGGGTATATACAGTAAAGGAGCGCTTCGTTTTCCGAAGTTGCCCAAAGTTTGTTCGTGAGGCAACTTTGGGCGACTTTAGAAAATGAAGTGCTACTAGTGCGGGACTAATCTCCCCGAACTGTCTTCCCGCCAGCTAGAATGTGAATTGCCGACGGGAAGGCAGTTTGGGAGATTTAGTCGTTGGGCGACTAAATCTCTCCGAATCACCACGTTTGTCTCTGCCCTGAGAGTGAATCAAGTGCGTTATTTAGTATGACTTTCTCATGCAATCGTATGTTATACAGGTATCGAAAGGCCATCTCTCATAGACTCCATTTTAATGAAATACTGTATATACTTTATTCACTAAATATACAGAGTTGGCTGTGTCAAGTGATGGCTTAGGAACATCACAGGTGACTAGTGATGGGTGAATTTGCGCCATTTCGCTTCGCCGGAAAATTTGTGAACTCTGCGCGAAATTCTCAAAACAGCGAAAAATTTGCGAAATGGCGCCGGCGTCCGTTTTTTTAGATGACGGCAAAAACATTTTTTTTTTGTTGCAGGCGATTTTTTTCAGACTAATTTTTGCAGGTGTTTCGCAAATTTATTCGCTGGCGGCGAATTCGCGCCTGGCGAATAAATTCGCCCATCAATACAGGCGACTGCTGGTGGGGAATGGTGTTTTCACATTTATGGTTCTCCCTGAGAAGTTGGTGATTGGATACAGGAAACCCATTATCCAGAAATCTCTGAATTATGGAAAGGCCATCTACCATAGACTCCATTTTATTCAAATAATCCAAATTTTTAAACATGATTTCCCTTTTCTCTGTAATAATAAAACAGTAGCTTGTACTTGATCCAAACTAAGATATAATTAATCCTTATTTGAGGCAAACTCAAATATCATGTAAACATGAAAATAAAAAACATGAAACAAACCCAATAGGCTGGTTTTGCTTCCAATAAGGATTAATTATGTCTTAGTTGGGATCAAGTACACGGTATATTTTTATTATTACAAATACAAGGGAAATCATTTTTAAAATTTTGGATTATTTGATAAAATGGAGTCTATGAGTGATGACCTTTCTTTCATTCGGAGCTTTCCGGATAACAGGTTTCTGGATAATGGATCCCATATCTGTATTTTCTGATTCAGGATGTTATACAAATAATTGTTGGAAGGTTTTGTGGGCACCTGAGGTTTCATTTGAACTACAATGTATAGTTACAGCCAACAGATATGAAACCTTTCCATTCGTATCTCTGCCCCTATAAAGGGTTACCCACAAAGCTGCTCAAGAGGATCATTAAGCGGATGAATAATTCTGGCAGGTCTATCTGCATTACTGATATTATCCAGCTGTGCTGCTAGGAGGATATCTAGAAAACATGCGTTGTTGTTGGGAGAGAGGACAGGTTTGAAACTCAAAGCCTTAGGGCCCAGCTCTCATATTCCATTCCTTGGCCCACGGTAACGTTGCGGATGATAAGTGGTTATATTAATATCTTCTGCCCTCTGTTATTTGAAGAAGCATTGAAAAATATATATATTTTTTTCAACAATCATCCAACCATTTAAAATTCCCTGGCTGCGGGCGCTGTCTTATTAACATGCACTAAAAATTCTAATTTTCATGCAAAAGAAAGAAAAATATATTTGAGGAACTTCAAAGGGATGTCACATAGACTGAGGCATCACAGGACCCTAAGTGGAATGTATAAAAACCTCCTTTCAGCTTAAAAAGCATTTCAAATAGACAATAAACGGCAGAATGAACATGGTCTAAATTGACTGTTTTTCTTCCCATTTTCGACTGCTGTTTGTGTTTTATCTGGTGTGAACGGCGGCATGTACAGAAACACCCAAGGGTTATTGGTATTCAGCAAGCAGCTCACTATAGGCTTATCCGACGTGTTATATTACACTATATATTATGAACTTGCTGCAATTACAGCTGTCATTAAAGGGATTCTGTCATGATTTTTATGATGTAGTTTTTATTTCTGAATTACACACAGTGTTTAATTCACACTATCATATAAAATGTCATTCCTAAACCAACAAGTGTATTTGTGTTTATTTGTAATATTGATGTGTAGGTGCTTTTAAGGTCATTTTGCCTGGTCATGTGTTTTCAGAAAGAGCCAGCACTTCAGGATGGAACTGCTTTCTGGCAGGCTGTTGTTTCTCCTACTCAATGTAACTGAAAGTATGTGGGAATTGGATTTGACTATTGAGTTTTGTTCTTAGATCGACCAGGCAGCTGTTATTTTGTGTTAGGGAGCTGCTATCTGGTTACCTTCCTTCCCTTTGTTCTGTTGTTTGGCTGCTGGAAGGAAAGGGAGGGGTGATATTACTCCAACTTGCAGTACAGCAGTAAAGAGTGACTGAAGTTTATCAGAGCACCAGTCACATGACTGGGGCAGCTGGGAAACTGCCAATATGTCTAGCCCCATGCCTGATTTCAAAATTAAATATAAAAAAATCTGTTTCCTCTTTTGAGAAACGGATTTCAGTGCAGCAGTCTGCTGGAGCAGCACTATTAACTGATGCGTTTTGGGGGAAAATAATTCCCATGACAATATCCCTTTAAGGTTTCCAGTTCTCTTAACCCCTATAGCACCATATACACAGCTGCTTTGGGCTTTCGTTTATTTACGGTGGCCACTTGGTTAGGGATGCACCGAATCCACTTTTTTGGATTCGGCCGAACCCCCGAATCCTTCGTGAAAGATTCGGCCGAATACCGAACAGAATCCGAACCCTAATTTGCATATGCAAATTAGGGGCGGGAAGGGGAAAACATTTTTTACTTCCTTGTTCTCTGACAAAAAGTCACGCAATTTCCCTCCCCGCTCCTAATTTGCATATGCAAATTAGGATTCGGATTCGGTTCGGCCGAATCCGAATCCTGCTGAAAAAGGCTGAATCCTGGCCGAATCCCGAACCGAATCCTGGATTCGGTGCATCCCTACACTTGGTGCACGTACTACTAATTAGAAGTGCTTGCGTAACCACTTATCTGGTGTTAATCATAATTTCTATGGTGCTGAGTGTCAAATACCTGGATGTCAATGCCATAGATTTCATGTTTTTGGTTCTCCTTTGCATAGCAACACATAGGGGGTTATTTATCAGAGTCCCAAAATATCTCATTATTTTCCAGAAGCTACTCCGACCAAATCCGCACAGGTTTTTTTTTCTGTTGTTTATCAATACATTTTTCCGTAAATTACCTGTGCGGGAAAAAACTCAAAAAAAAAAAAACTTGAAAAATTCGAAGCGTACAAATGTTTCTGATTTGACGGCCAAAAACTCAGATTTTTTTCGGATTTTCCCCCGGAAGGAGTGGTCCACCATATGACATTATCTTTTAGTATGTGATAGAATGTGCTGTTCCTAGCAGCTTTGAACTTAGACTTTGTGATTTTAAATTTTAAAACTCGGATGAATGGAATTGACCCGAAAACCCGAATTTGATTCAACTTAAATCTGCCACTTGGTGATTGGTTTGCTGATAAATGTGAGCTCGCTGAATTGCCAATAAACCCTAGAAAAAAATTCTTATACAAGGTAGATGCATCCAAGAGTCTATTTTTAAATAAACCTTGAATCAAATATAAACATGGAGTGGGTTAAACCAGGGTCGTCATAAACTACAGCTTGGGAAACCTCCATAATATCCGGATTATAATGGTTCCAGCTGGCGTGGGGAATCTGTTTAAAGCATCAGGGATGATAAACTTGTTGCTCCGAGGCGAAAGGGCTTTTAATATTAAAACCAATGCCTTTAACTTTATTCAATTAAATCTCTTTATTTTTAGAAAACGATTGCATTTTGTTTTTTAATTTATGATCCCCGCGGAACATAACATTTTTCAGACTCGCTCCTCTGCTCTGCAAAAGTGAGATTTATCCAGTCACTAGCAGAATAATGACAGATAAATTGCTTTCTGGATCCCAAGGCAATCCTAAAGCAGTAACTGGGATGCAGCATTAATATCATTGCATTAATCTTTTATTTATTTGAGCTCAATTTCCCTCATCTTTATCACTAGCGCAGAAGCTGAAACAGGGATGTTTACATGTCGGTAACCTTGTTAGGAGCAAAGGGGAGCTCTTGGCTGTGTCTTAAAAGGGTTGTTCACCTTTAAGATAACTTTTATTAATTAGAAAGACTATCACTATATAAATAAATGATCACTCTCTACATCATACTAAAAGTTAATTTAAAGTTGAACAACTCCTTGATGTATAAAGTGATATTCTGAGACAATTAGCAATTTGTTTTTATTTTTTATTATTTTTTTTTTTTGTTATTTAGCTTTTTATTCAGCAGCTCTCCAGTTTGAAATGTCAGCAATCTGGTTGCTAGGGTCCTAATTACCCCAGCAGCCATGCATTGATTTGAATAAGAGGCTGGAATATGAATAGGAGAAGGCCTAAATAGAAAGAGTAGTAATAAAACAATAAAATTGCAATAACAATAAAATTGTAGCCTTACAGAGCATTTGTTTTTAGATGGGGGTCAGTGACCCCCATTGAAAGCTGTAAAGAGTCCAACCGAAAAGGCATGTGAACTATAAAACTATTAAAAAATAAATAACATTGCCATTTTATCACATACTAAAAGTTAAATGACGTGAACTACCCCTTTAACATATAGGGGCATATTTATCAAGGGTCGAATTCGAAATTCTAACTCAAATAGACCAACCAAAATGAAGTCGAAAGTTTTTTTTCGATTGAATAGGTCCATATTCGGCCGAATTCGAAGAGACAGTACATTATAAATTTCGATATTCGAATTTTCCAATTTTTTTTCAAATTTGGACTATTCCCTAGTCGAGGTATACAAAAAAAATAGCTCGAAATTCGATTTTTTTTTTCATTTGAAAATTCACCTCGACCTTTGATAAATCTGCCCCATACTGTTATATAGAAAACAGACTTTTTTTTCTTTACTGCATCTTCATATTAACTAACTTTTCCTTGTAGGCTTTTATAAATATATGTCATTTGTGGCTCAGTAAAACATGGTCTATATGTCAATTGCCTGAGGTTGATAAATTAAATGTACACAATGGGCTCATTTATCAACACTGGGCAAATTTGCCCATGGGCAGTTACCTATAGCAGTGATTAGCTTTTTGAAACCAGCTGCAAGTAGAACAATGAATGCAGCAATCTGATTGGTTGCCATGGGTTACTGCCCATGGGCAAATTTGCCCAGTGTTGATAAATGAGTCCCAGTATGACAGTGGTCTCTTTTGTCACCAGCCCAGTCTGCAGCCACATAACTGGGTAATTTCATTAGTGGATCTGCTTTCTTTCTTTGAAATACCAATGAAGCACTGCAGAACTGTTGCTGCAGAAACTTGTGTTTCTGACGAGGAAATTTCCTTCTTGATTTTCCCTTTGCATTATATATATATATTTATATATCTGAACCATTGAGACTAGCACAATTTGGCTCGAGGGAAGTGTGTGGGGGACCCTGTTGCGGCAGCCCTGGACCTCCCCAATTAATTAACTACCGGTGGCAAGTACTGTCTCTTTAAAAAAAACTTTGACCACCTACTTCACCACCTAAAACCTACCAAGCACCAATGTTAGCCTATGGGGACCTTTCCCATAATAGTTCGATTCGAAGGATTTAATCGTTCGATCAAACGATTTTTCCTTTGATCGATCAAAGTATTTGCAGTAAATCCTTCGACTTCGATATTCGAAGACGAAGGATTTTACTTCGATGGTCGAATATCGAGGGTTAATTAACCCTCGATATTCGACCCTTAGTAAATGTGCCCCTGAGATTTGGCCTCCACCCAGGTTCAGGACAGATAATACCCCTCCCTGGGAACTTCCCTGATCCGCAATCACATACACACAGAGGAAAGGTTGATGGATTTATTTGCAGCACCCTGTACCTTTAAAGGAGAAGGAAAGTAAGGAGGCATTTTATTGCCAATAGATTAGCTGCAAAAGTGCAAGCTAGAATGCTATATTTATTCTGTAGAATGCTTTACCATACCTGAGTAAAAAGCTCTACAAGCTCTCTGTTTGTTTAGGATAGCAGCTGCCATATTAGCTTGGTGTGACATCACTTCCTGCCTGAGTCTCTACCTGCTCACTTATAGCTCTGGGCTCAGATTACAGCAGAGAAGGGAGGGGGGAAGAGGAGCAAACTGAGCATGCTCACGCCTGGCGCAAGGAGGTTTGAGCTGAAAACAGGAAGTCTGATACAGAAGCCCATGAGTACACAATAGAAGGAAAGAAATGCTGTGTTTCTTTTGACAGAGGACTCAGAGCAGCATTACTTTGAGGGTTTACTGGAGTATTTATATAGGCCTTTCTGATAAAGTTTACTTAGTTTTTTCCTTTCCTTCTCCTTCAAATAACCATGATACATACAGTCTACTAGCTAGGAGCAACTTCATAGAATAATGCAGATAGTTTTATCTCTGAGCTGCTGAGGGGAATTTCCATTGATGTGGCAGTTTCTACTTTGGCTTTCCGAAAAGAGCACATTTTTCTCTTCAGAGCTCTGACAAGGACCCCCTTTACTTCCAAGGCCTAAATAGAGAGTGCTTTTATACCACTAAGGTTCACACATACACAGTAGTACCTGGGATCTTGCAGCACCTTTCTCTCGCTCTGCTACTTCTCCCTCCCAGCAGCACTTCCTGTGTAGGACTTCCTTCCTGTGCAGAACTTCCTTCCTGTCAGATCACAGGGGTGGGGACTCCTCCCCCTCCTTATATAGAACAACACAGAGTAGAGTCAAGTACACACAGCTCTCCTACATGTGTTATGTTAAACCTGATACGTAAGCAAATATATAAAAAATGAACATGCTGACCATCGATGCACTCGTTTTACAGACAAGATTTCAAACACTCAACACTATATTTTTGTTCGAGCTGCCAGGGCCACTATACATTGTATTTTGTGATGTCATTTCACCACTTTGCTTACCCCAGTAGAAAGCCCTCCCCCAGAGCATGATGTAATAATACATTTTTCTTTTTCCTTTTTCTCCTACAGCTGGTTAATTTTCTTCATCCCATTTACAAGCAGAATTAGTGATCAAGTACAGTACAGGACTGGGCAGGAGCTGCTCCATGGTCCATAACTTTAATGCAATTATGGATATAATGCAGCTTTAGTGCAATGATTTGAGTTGTTATGGCCTTCCTGAAAAACAGTTTTTTCACGAGGCTCATCAAGAAAAGAGAAATCAGAGCTGCATACTCTCTCACAGACCAGGGAAAGTAAAACTAAAGCTCCCCATAAACGCGACAATTCTTCTTGCTGAACGACCGATTTTAGGAATGCACGACCAATCCTTCGAAATTATCGTGCGGTTAGTGGGATTCGAACGATCGTACATCTTACGATTTTTCGGCCGACATCTGTCAGAAAATTGATTGGCCAGGTTAAATAATCTTTGTCGGTCCCAGTGCAATCTATCTATGTTTGCAGGGCCAAGCAGGCAGCTCCCCTTTGTTTTTCCTGGCAAATTGGTCTTTTTAATTGATTTGATGGTAAATTCGTACGATCTTTCCAAGAAAATCGTGGTCTGACGATGAGGATCAGATCTTTTAAAAATCTCAACATCTATGGCCAGGCTAAGAATGGAATATAACAGCTCCAATACACCCTCGCTGATTTCTTGCATACAGATAAAGAAGAAACCAAAGCATTATTGGCAAACAACTTTTGAATTTTGTAATTTCTGTATTTATGTTTATATTTATATGTGCCAAAGCAGCCACCGTACCCTTAACAACGTAGGCTGCCAGGCATGAAAGTCTAATTTAAAGGGATCGAATCCCACAAAAATGAATTGATGTGAACTTACTCTAGAGTACTTTTACCATTTATATTCATTTTCTATTTTTCGCAGTTTTTGAGATATTAGCAGTTTTAGACTACTAATACCAGGATTTTGGCTCACCACACTGAAAGTCAGACAGTCGACAACCTTAGGGTAAAAGAAGCAGTGATACCATGAAATTAAAGTGTTTTGAAGTAATGAAAATATAATGTACTGTTGTACTGCACTGGTAAAACTGGGGTGTTTGCTTCAGAAATTCTACTATAGTTTATATAAAACAAGTTGCTGTGTAGCCATGGGGGCAGCCAGTCTAATCTGAAAAAGGAGAAAACGCACAGAATACACAGCAGATAACAGATGAGCTCTGTAGTATACAATGGGATTGTTCAGAACTTATCTGCTATGTACTGTACACAAAAGGCTGGTTCAGCCTCCAATAAGGATTAATTATATCCTAGTTGGGATCACGTACAAGGTACTGTTTTGAGAAAAAGGAAATCATTTTTTAAAAAATTCAGTTTGATTATAATGGAGTCTATTGCGCAAATTCACTAAGCGCCGAAGCGCTGAACGCTAGCGTTAATTCGCTAGCGTTTGGCATTTTTCGCGAACGCTGGCGTAATTTTGCTAGTGTTACTTCGCACCCTTACGCCAGGCGAATTTTCACTAGCGACGTAACTAGCCAAATTCACTAACTTGCGCAGTGTACTGAGCGCTACCTTTTACGCTAGACTTCCTTCGCCACCTGAGACCTGGCGAAGCGCAATAGAGTAGATAGGGATTGTTTCAAAAAAAGTCAAAAAATTTTTCTAAGTCCCAAAAAACGCTGGCGTGTTTTCTACATGATGGGTGATAGGCTGAAAAAGATTGAAAATATTTTTGGGGCTCCCCTCTTTCCCCCCTACATTTCCTGACTCATGGCAACTTACCTAGACAGTGGGCACATGTGTAGGGCAAAATAAAATTGTTATTTGCGGATTTGAAGGTTTTCTAGGCATTTGAAGTGGTGATACGTGTTCCTCCATTGAAATTTGAATTTCGCGCCGTATGTAAATGAACCATCGCTAGCGAAACTTCGCTTCGCTTGGCGAATTAACGCTAGCGCAACTTCGAAAACTTACGCTACCCCTGTGTGCAACTTCGGATTTTAGTGAATTTGCGGAGCGCTGGCGAAAATACGCCTGGCGAAGTGTGGCGAAGTGTGGCGAAGTTGCGCCTGGCGCAACTTCGCATCTTAGTGAATTTGCCCCTATGGGAGATGGCCTTCGTGTAATTTAGAGCTTTCTGGATAAAGCGTTTCTGGATAATGGATCTTGTACCTGTATTAGATGTCTAAAACCATCTAAATCTGCTAATATTTCAGAAACCACTAATAATTTAATGTAAAAGTAATTAGAGACCCTCTCTGAAAAAGTTTACATTTTTGGCTTTGGATAGAAAGTAAATATGGTTATAAAAGCTAATAAAAATCAGTATCTTAGAGAGCCCATATACAAAAATAAGTAAATAAGAATGAGAGACGGTGTTTTGCCAAACCCTAAATCAGGGTTTTACCAAAATTGGGATGACTTCACTTAACTATGTCTTTGACACAAAGGAAATTAAAATGATGATATTTCTAAGTCTGATGCTGCTGTGTTTCTTTATCTGTAGTAATGTGGGAGGTAATTACACCTATCATCAAAAATCCTATCAAAGAAACCCACATTGTTTATGAACTTCAGTCTCCAATTACAAACCCCCACATCATAAAGGGGGAGCAAAAAAAAAAAAATCTAATATGGACAGATCAAAGTGTGAGAGATAGAATGAAATGCAGGTTTCTCAAAGAACTCCGAACATCCACGTATAGCAGAGAGGAGGAGGAGGAAGGAAGACATTCCATCCTGAAGGATTGTCTTCACTTGGGAATGATCAAAGGCAGAGATGGGGTTTCATCTTTTATGATGCTGGTGGGAGATATGAAGCAAAAAATATATCACATTTTTTATTATTGAGATTCGTATCTGTGCTGTTACCTCTTCGCTTCCAGGGGAGTGAAAATGTCAGGAAAATAAAAGAATGAGTAAACTCCTTACAAGTGTTTAATGCAGTAAACCAGACATGTAAAAAGGCAGGAAAGTTCATAGTTTGGGTAGAAGGCTGGATGTTTATTCTAAGTAGAGATTAAATGGAACCTAAATGTTAACTTGTTGCAGGTTGCAAATAACCGCTTATGTTAGGGATTATTTTGGATTCGGCTGTACCCCCGATCCTTCTCGAAAGATTCGACCAAATACCGTTCCGAATCCTAATTTGGGTGGGAAGGGGAAAACATTTTTTACTTCCTTTTTTTTTTACAAAAAGTCATGCAATTTCCCTCCCTGTCCCTAATTTGCATATGCAAAATAAGATTCGGATTTGGTTCGGCCGGGCAGAAGGATTAGGCCGAATCCTGGCCAAATCCCGAAGCCAATCCTGCATTCGGTGCATCCCTATCTTATATTTCCTAAAACATTGGTCCCTAGGGATTAGGGATGTAGCGAACGTCGGAAAAAAAGTTTGCGAACATATTCGCGAACTTGCGCAAAAATGCGAGCGGTTCGCGAACGGTTCGCGAACCCCATAGACTTCAATGGGAAGGCGAACTTTAACATCTACAAAAGACATTTCTGGCCAGAAAAATGATTTTAAAGTTGTTTAAAGGGTGCAACGACCTGGACAGTGGCATGCCAGAGGGGGATCAAGGGCAAAAATGTATCTGAAAAATCTGCCTGTGTGTGCTTGGAAGAGATAGTGTAGGGGGAGAGCTGTTAGTGATTTCAGGGACAGATGATAGTAAGTTTGCTGGCTAGTAATCTGCTTGATACTGCTCTGTATTGGAACAAAAAAATAAATAAAAGCAGTCCTTACAAGGACTACTGTTATTGCAGCAGTCAGCAGATGAGATCAGAAGCAGGACAGCTGCCCACTGCAGCTACATACAGAGCACTGCAGTAGAAGGTAGATTACTAGCCAGCAAAGCTACCTAAGCTTAAATGTCCCTCAAACCCCTGCAGACTTCTGTCCCTCCAATAACAGAGCAGTATCAAAACGATTACTAGCCAGCAAACTTTCAACTGTCCCTGAAATCACTAACAGGCAGCAGCTCTCTCCCTACACTATCTCTTCAGCACACACAGGCAGAGTGAAAAAAAGCTGCAGGGCTTCGGTTTTTATAGGGAAGGGGAGTGGTCCAAGGGAGAGCTTCCTGATTGGCTGCCATGTACCTGCTGGTCTGGGGTGAGAGGGCAAAAAAAAGCGCCAACAATGGCGAACCCAAAATGGCGAACGTCGCGCGACGTTCGCGAACTTCCGGCGAGCGCGAACACCCGATGTTCGCGCGAACAAGTTCGCCGGCGAACAGTTCGCGACATCTCTACTAGGGATGGACGAATTTTTTCGTCTTGTTTCGCCGAAAAAATTACGCCCATAGACTTGTATTTCGTTGTGCGTCAAAATAAAAAGACGCCCATAGACTTTAATTGGCGTCAGCGACATTTCGCTGGCGGTGAATTTTTGGCAAACGAAACGGGTCAAATTCGCCCATCCCTAGTCCCTACACAAGTGACTTCCCAGCATGCATCATATACTACTTAAAAATGGCTCCTCTGTGATGCAATTACTTTTCTTCCTTTTAAATAAAAGTAAAATGTACAATACCCAAAAAGACTCTTTTGTATTCTTGATGTGGTGGATCTTGTACAGTATATGAGAAGTAGGTGATAGCTCATCAGTCATAAGGTTTTCCATTATAGGTATAGGACCTGTTATCCAGAATGCTCGGGACCCAGAGTTTTCCGGAGATCTTCACATAGTTTGGATCTCCATGCTTTAAGTTTAGTAAACAATTATTTAAACATTAAACCTAACCCAATAGGATTGTTTTACCTTCAACGAGGATTAATTATATCTCAGTTGAAATCAAGTACAAGGTACTGTTTTATTATTACAGGTATGGGACCTGTTATCCAGAATGCTCCGGACCTGGGGTTTTACAGATAATGGATCTTTCCATAATTTGGGTCTTCATACCTCAAGTCTACTAGAAATTAATTTAAACATTAAATAAGCCCAATAGGCTGGTTTTGCCTCTAATAAGGATTAATTATATCTTAGTTGGGATCGAGTACAAGCTACTGTTTTATTATTACGGAGAAAAAGGAAATAATTTTTAAAAACTTGGATTATTTGGATGAAACGGAGTCTATGGGAGACAGCCATTCTGTAATTCGGAACTTTCTGGATATTGTATTTCCGGATAAGGGATCCTATACCTGTACAGAGAAAAGTTAGAATTATTTGTTTAAAATGAAGTCTACGGGAGATGGCCTTCCCAGAGCTTTTTGGATAATGGGTTTCCAGGTAATGGATCCTATACATGTACTATGAATCAATTCAACTCTCCTATTGATATAAATTGAAATATATGCAATCTTATTTTTTTTTTTTTATTTCCAATCTTCTGAATTCCGATTTTATCAACAGGAAAAAAAATCTAGTTTTGAATGGTAAAGTTTGGCAAGTAAAACATATTATAAATATTTAGGGTGTTTTTTATCAAAGGTCACATTTTTTTTAGTTTTTTATACCTCGAATGAACTTACAACTCAAATGGTTTCTAATCTAAGAAAAAACTGGAATGTAAAAAAACAGATTCAGCAAGTTTGGGGTTAACAACCCGAAAACTCGAATTAATCGAGTTTTTGGCGAAAAACCCTGAATCGCTCTAGGGCAAAACCCTCAGAAAAAAACCCCTGAACATCATGAAGGCTATTAACATCTCCTTATGGTTCAAGGAACCTCTACCATTGACTCCTACATGATCTCGACAGGTTTTAGATGGTATATTTTTGGATTTGAGCTATTTCCAGGGTCAGGGTATAATAACCTGAAAATATGTTTTTTGACCAAAAAAAATAACCTAAAAAACTCGAATTTTCGTGGAAAACACAACTTGTGTTTTTTTTGCGAAAAATTTGCAAATTTCCCGCAAAATTTGTGAAACAGTGAAAGATTGGCGAACGGTTTTGCGAATTTATTCGCTGGCAGCAAATTGTGGGAATTCGCTGCGAATTCGCACCTCCCGAATAAATTTTCCCATCACAAGTTGATCACCTTTAAGGTAACTTTAAGTATGTTATAGAATGGCCAATTCAAAGTAACTTTTCAATTGGACTTCATTATTTATTTTTTTATAATTTTATAGTTATTTGCCTTTTTCTTTTCTCTTTCTCTTTGCAGCTTTGAAATAGGTGTCACTGACCCCATCTAAAAACAAATGCTCTGTAAAAAAAAAACTAAATTACTCAAAAACCTTAAATAATAAAAAATGAAAACCAATTGCAAATTTTCTCAGAATATCACTCTCTACTTCATACTAAGGGGGTTATTTATTAAAGACCGAATGTCAAAAACTCAAAAAATTCAAGTTTTTTAAACTATAAAATCCAAATTTTTAGTGGAAAAAAAACCCTCAAATTTTTCAAGATATTTTAAACCCCGAGGATGGAAAAAATCAGAATCGGAAAATCCGGCATCTCAGACCTACTGAGGTTGTTTATAAGTCAATGGGAGAGGTCCCTATCCTATTTGTAAGTTTCTCTGGTCTGAGTTGGAATTAGCATGAAAATCCAACTATTTATGACATTTGGGGCAAAAATCTGAAAAATTCGGGCTTTTCAGACAAAAGGCAGAAAAAACAAGCAATTTATGAAAAAACTCTGAAAAATTTGTACGATTCCGATTTTCGCTAGATTTTTTCGTGTTTGTCCCCGATCCTATTAAATTGTGCTTTTTAAATAATAAATAAGGTCTAATCGTGGATTCTAGTTTGATCAAACTTTTTTAATTTAAAGGGATACTGTCATGGGTATCAAAACGTATCTGTTAACCGTGCTGCTCCAGCAGAATTCTGCACTGAAATCCATTTCTCAAAAGAGGATTTTTTTAGATTTAATTTTGAAATCTGACATAGGGCTAGACATATTGTCAGTTTCCCAGCTGTCCCAGTCATGTGACTTGTGCTCTGATAAACTTCAGTCACTCTTTACTGCTGTACTGCAAGTTGGAGTGATATCACCCCTCCCTTTCTCCCCAGCAGCCTAACAACAGAACAATGGGAAGGTAACCAGATAGCAGCTCCCTAACACAAGATAACAGCTGCCTGGTAGATCTAAGAACAGCACTCAATAGTAAAATCCAGGTCTCACTGTGACACATTCAGCTACATCGAGTAGGAGAAACAACAGCCTGTTAGAAAGCAGTTCCACCCTAAGGGCTATTCCACACGGGGAGATAGCCATGCGTTTGCGGTCGCGGCGACAAAGCGCCGCGACAGTCGCCGCGACCGGCGCAGGCGACAGTTTTGTATGGGCGCCTATGTAAAAACGCCTGTGCTAACCACACGAGGCGATGCGCTTTTCAACAGTCGCCTGAAAAAGCCTGGCGAGGCATTTTTTACTTCGAAATTCGACCCTTGATAAATCTGCCCCCATAATTTTAGAATGAGAGCAAACTAGGATTTCGAATTCTTATTCGGATTCATGTGTGCTTTCTATTTTTGGACCTTTTAATATATAAGTAGACATTCGTGCTTTTTTAAAATGTGAACTTTTTCGTGGTTGCAAAAAAACCGTCTAAAACGGCTCAAATTGGAAATTTGATAAATAGCCTCACTGTATGTGAGATGCCAATGCTACACAATATAACAGCTCCTATATTTGCACACATTCAGGAATGGATGACCTCATAATTCTCTGTAGACTTAAATGAATCTTTAATTCCACTAATAAACAGGTCATGTTATGTATCGAATAATAAAAAAATAAAACCTGGCTTAACTCCTATAATGTCTTTTCATGTCAACATTTTAAATACCCACTGCTGCCTTTTCACATTTTATTTGGCCTTCCCTGGTTTTCTATTCCAACAGTCTGAAACGAAGTTATTAACTTTTTATATTCTTTCAGATCCATAGTAAAAACAGGCCGTGCCTTATCAAATCAGTCACATTTAAACCATTCGACTTTGATGGTTGGAGTCAAAAAGACTGTGTGTAGATGACTGTACCTTTTAACAAGATCACACTGATATTAAGAAAAAGTCATTGCTTCTAAGATCTTAAGTTACTTGTTTCAAAATGGAAATAAATATATAAAATAAAATTTTTAATTAATCCGATACTAGAATTATATGATTTATAAGCCCCTTTGAAGAGAGAGAATACCCTCTTTGCTTGTTTCAGTGTATATATATCTAATTCGTCTCATATGTGTCTTTCTGGGATTTTTTTTACTTTAAATGTTCAATAAAAGTTATGTTTGTATAGTGTTCCAATACTGTATAGAGCCAACTGTAGCGTCAAAAAGTAATGTACGGTATTTCCCAAATGTTGTCATACATTGGAGGGAATTCAGAAAACTGGCGTTAGTAGTGATGGGCGAATATATTCGCCAGGCGCGAATACGCAGCAAATTCCTGCGATTCACCGCCGGCGAATAAATTCACAAAACCGCCGCAAAAATTCGCCAGCAAAAACGAGACGCCGGCGTCGTTTGGCAAAATTTCTGCCGTTTCGTGAATTTCGCGGGAAATTTGCGAATTTTTCGGCGAAGCGAAACTCCCCAAATTTGCCCATCACTAGGTGACCCATTCACTAAGCTCGAGTGAAGGAATAGAGGAAAATAGAGAGAAAAAAAATCGATTTTCTAATGTTTTTTTTGGCTACTTCAACCATCGAATTGGCTACTTCGACCTTCGACTACGACCTTCGACTTCGAATCGAACAATTCGAACTAAAAATCGTTCGAATATTCGACCATTCGATAATCGAAGTACTGTCTCTTTAAAAAGTTTGCCGCCTAAAACCTACCGAGGCCAATGTTAGCCTATGGTCCCCATAGGCTTTCCATGCTGTCCAAGGTTTTTCTGATCGAAGGATAATCGTTCTATCGATGGATTAAAATCCTTCGAATCGTTCGATCAAAGGAATTGCGCAAAATCCTTCGACTTCGATATTCGTAGTCGAAGGATTTTAATTCGGCAGTCAAATATCGAGGGTTAATTAAGCCTCGATATTCGACCCTTGATACATCTGCCCCTAGACGTTAGTTAAGATTTGGAAATACAGGTATGGAACAGGTTCTGCAGAATGTTCAGGGTTTTATGCATAAAGGATCTTTCTGTAATATGGAAATATGTACATTTAGGGAGTAATTTAACAAAAGTCAAGTTCTAGAGGTTTTTGAGGTGTTTTATACCTCAAATGAACTCGCAACTCAGATCAGTGAAATCAGGGTGAAAAACCCGAAAACTCAAATAGATCGAATTTATTTGAGTTTTCGAGCGAAACCTACACGACCTTGACAGGTTTTAGATGGTGTAATATGGATTCAAGCTATTTTCAGCTTCGGGGTTTAATAAATAATTTTTAAAAAAAATATTTTTGAAAGCAACATTTTTGAGTTATTTTAACCCAAAAATTTGAGTTTTGACTAAAAAAAATACCCTTGAAAACTCGAATTCGACCTTTGAAAAATAACTTACTAAGCCTACTAAAAAATCGATTAAATAAACCCATTTGGGTTCTTTTTTTTCCAATAAGGATTCATTATATCTTAGTTTGGATCAAGTACAAGGTACTTTTTTTTTTTACAGAGAAAAAGGAAATAATTTTTTAAAAATGTGAATTATTTGATTGGAATGGAGTCTATGGGAAACAGCCTTCCCATACTTCTGAGCTTTCTAGATACCAGGTTTCCGGATAAAGCATCCCACACCTGTAATAATGTTAATATACAGTAGAAAATGTTCTAACAACAATCTTATTGATATGTAAATATCAATTTAAAATAATTTGCATTAGCTTTGGCAAATAGCTTTTTTTTTTAATAAAGATAAAAAAAATCTGTCTGTCCTTTTCACACCAACTTCATCTTTTTTTAATATAGCAGATAGAATTAGTCATACCAACAGTCTTATACAATTTCCAATTTGCAAAATTGTAAAAAATTGTAAAAAAGTTGCGAAACTTCGGACGACTTCAGAAAACGAATTGCAGTGTGTGATTGGCGCTGGCGTTTTTTCATTTTAAGCAGGCGCAGAGTCAGGGAATGCGTTTGGGGTGATTGGTCGCCACAAAAACGAGGCGATTAGTCGCCAGGCGACCAAATCTCCCCAAAACGCCCAGTGTGGCCTGACCCTAATTCGCACTTCTGTCACTTACATCATATCCTGTGTGCCGAAAATGCATCAAAGTCCAAAAAACTCTTTTCCTTTTTCCTTTGATTCCCTGCAAAAGACCTAACTTGAATTTTTTTTGGGTAACCGGTTTTCCCCATACATTTGCAAATATATTGAACATTAATTTTAGGTGTAGGGCATTAGAATAACTCTATTGTCTTTTAAAAATTGTCATTTGTAAGGATACGCACCAACATTTAACATAAAGAAGTCCATACAAAAAATTTTCTGCCCTATGCAAATTGACCTGAGCACAAGATCACTAGCGAAGTTTCGCTTGGCCGAAATAAACGTGAGCGCATCTTCACTATCAAATGCTCGCATTGCCGAAATAACGCTAGAGAAAAGTCGCCAGTGTTTGGCGCCCAGGACGAAACTTAGCATTTTAGTGAGTTAGCATAGTCTGAGCGAATTTTCACCTGGCGAAGTGTCGCACTGGGTGCTGGCGACGTTAGTAAATCTACCCCCTTGTGTGTCTGTTGTGTGTATGTGATAGGAACCTTTGATTATCAGCTCCGCACGGGCAGGGACTCATTTGAATGAGGAACAATCTCTGTAAATCGCTGCGTAAATGTGACGGTGCCTTATACGGCCTACAACGTGTAATAAAAGCTCCAGTTTGGGGAGTTGGCATTCTTTGTATCCGCTTCTCTAAAAGTCTTAGTGCCGTATCCTTAGTTTGGCACAAACGTGAATAGGAAAAACAGCAAGGTCAAAGGGATATGTTCAGTATATTTAGTTAAAAAGAAAATGGGAATTTTTTGTATATATTTTTATGAATGTCTAGTGGATCATTTTTTTAAAAGTGGCACTTTGCAATCCTGCCGACGTTTTAAACCCAAGTGCCTAGAGTATTCTCTGTACATACAGTATATATCTTAAGGTTGCAGAACAGCAGCCCCCGTAGCCGCGCTCTTATCTATGAATGCTGCTGTGCAAACTGCTGGTGGCTATGACTCCAACGTTGCTATTAATTTACATAGGTGGATAGAATTTAGGTCAGAATGTATGGAAATGAGTTAGCTGTCAAAAAATCTCCTTTTTACCAGTTATTTTTATCAGCATTTTAGCTGTTTCCGCTGATCTTCTTTTAAGGAGCCATTGTGGCACATTTTCTGTTATATTTGAATACAATTAACCTGTGGTTTCTTAAAACAGGAACTTGGGACAAAACAGACAAGGAGCCACATTTATTCACTTTCAAATTCAAGGTTTTTTTCAAAATATGATCATTAAAAATAAGTTGTGGTTAAATTTGATAGAGTCATAATAGCACATTAATGATAAAACTAGAATAGAAAAAAAGCTTGAATATTGACTACCGTATATACTCGAGTATAAGCCGAGTTTTTCAGCCCCCAAAATATGCTGAAAAACTCTACCTCGGCTTATACTCAGGTCAAGCGCAAAAACGGTCGCTGGCGCCTAAGAATATTCGTCGGCGCCTTAGAATAGTAGCCGGCGCCTAAGAATATTCGCCGGCGCCTTAGAATAGTAGCCGGCGCCTAAGAATAGTCATCCAAAAACGAGATTGAAACTTACCAGAAGCTGCTGCATTTCTCACCCTCGGCTTATACTCGAGTCAATAACCTTTCCCAGTTTTTGGAGGTAAAATTAGGTACCTCGGCTTATACTCGGGACGGCTTATACTCGAGTATATACGGTATTAGGGGGTTATTTATTAAAGGGGTTGTTCACCTTTGAGATAACTTTTAGGGGCAGATTTATCAAGGGTCGAATTTCGAGGGTTAAAAAACCCTCGAATTCGACCCTCGAAGTTAAATCCTTCGAATTAGAATATCGAATTCAAAGGATTTAGCGCAAATACTTCAATCAAACGATCGAATAAAAATCATTCGATCGAACAATGAAATCGTTCAAATCGAACGATTTTAAGCAATCAATCGAAGGATTTTTATTCGATCAAAAAAAGCTTACAAAAGTGCTGTGGAAGGTCCCCATAGGCTAACATTACAGCTCGGTAGGTTTAAAGTGGCGAAGTATGAAGTCGAAGTATTTTTTAAAGACACAGAACTTCAATTATCGAATGGTTGAACGATTTTTACTTCGAAGCGTTAGAATCATTCGATTCGATTGAATTCAATCGAATTTGACCAATTCGAGCTTAGTTTTTCACTCAAGCTTAGTAAATCTGCTCCTTAGATTCTAGCCGGCGGGGAGGCAGTTCGGGGAGATAAGTCGCCCAAAGAGGAAGCGATTTGTCGTCAGGCGACTAATCTCCCCCACAGGGCCGGTCCTATCAAATGTGGGGCCCAATTGGGACCATTTTGGCAGGGCCCCCAGACGAAGTGTTGCAGACTACTGACACACCAAGTATATAAGAAAATAGGGGCATACAGGACCAAGATAGAATTGAACTAGGGGCACACAGGGGAAGCGAGACAGGGAGGAAACAGGGGCACATAGTGCACAAAAGATTGAAAGCAAATAGAGCCCAAAGGAACAGCAAAAATGGAGCACATAGGGGCACACAGGGTAAGAGTGAGAAAGCGAGAGTAAATAGGAGCACACAGGGTAAGGGAGAAAGAGAAATGAAGAAATAGGGGCACACAGGGTAAGAGGCAGAGATAAAGGAATAAATAGGGGCACACAGGGCAAGAGTGAGAGAGAGAGAAAGGGGCATGAGAGAGAGAGGAAGGAAATAGCAGAGTGGACTGGACCAATCAGGATTGGGGCAAGTTAGACCGATACTGGTTGGGAGTGGGCTCAGTCAGGTTGGGAGTAGGCTCAGTCAGGTTGGGAGTGGGCTCAGTCAGGTTTGGGTGTGCTGGGCTTATCAGAATTGGGGATGGACTGGACCTGTGTAGTTGAGGGCAAGCTGAACCTTCGAAGTTGGGGGGTGCTAGGCAGTGTTATGTTCTGGGGTAATTCTTGTCTGTGCTCACCCCTGGTGCGGGGCCCCCAGAGGAGCAGGGCCCTATTGGGCCCAACTGGTCCAATAGGCCTAAGGCCGGCCCTGCTCCCCCAGTACCTTCGTGTGCCCCTGCATTTAAGGGCTAATAATGCTAATCAATGTCAATAGGAGATGTGCTCATAGTATTATTTACATGTGGCTGTTGGAAACATTTTTATTACTTTATAGAAACAAGGTCTTAAAATGTTATTCACTTAGTAAGAGTTCAGCATAAAACAAATGATTGTGACCACAGAATGGTCATTCATATAATAGCCATATTCATATAATAGCCGGAGTAGGAGCTGCCAAGTTTGCATTGACTTATGAAGACTCCTAGCAGTTAGGGGGTCAATGAAACATTGCAGTTCATATCTATAACAATACTCTAAAATCATCGTTGCTGTCACAAAGCCAATTGCAGATCTTTTTTGGTAAGAAATGTGTTAACCATTATTATTATTATTCTCTTGGCAGTGTATCACAGTACGAGTGCCTTTGTATGCCCCCCTGGAGTGCTCAGTGTTCTAACTAATTTGTCATGCTTCGCTTGTTCATTGATTTCGTTTCTAAACCATAGTGCAAGTTTGTAAATCTATATTGTCTCGCAATCATCCGGCAAATCTGTCTTGTGATAGGAATCCCACGCGCTCTCTCTGTTTTATCTCTTAAGGCAGCAGGTCGAGAAATGATAAGGGAACTGACAGTTTTTTCTTTATTATACTTTTTTTTGTTGGCCCTCGTGGCAGTCTCCATCTCTCCATCTCTGCTATCAATATCCTGAGCCTTTCTGATAAACAATATTTACTGAGTTCTCTGAATGTCCACCGTAAAACTCCCTCTGGTCTGGCCTCTAACCTTCGCTTTTATTTTTTTTCCAACAATGTAACAATGTGCAGATCAATAGATAAGATAAAGGCGATTATTGGTATTGCTTATAGAGAGAGCATATGTGGTAGTAATAATGAAACTATATGGGAATTTGGGAACTGGAAGCATCATATCAGTTTATCCTTGCACTTAAGATAATTTACAGAAAAGTTATACTGAAAAATACTTTTTTTTAAATGTAGTTATAAATATATATATAAATGGAAATAATATTTATTATGGAAGAAAATGTATTGGGTATGAAAAAAATATAACACAGAGCTTTACTCTTCATTGATGTTAAAGGGCTTGTTCAGCTTTACATAAACTTTTAGTATGATGTTGAGAGTGATATTCTGAGTCAATTTGCAATTGGTTTTCATTTTGAATTATTTTTGGTTTTTGAGTTATTTTATTCAGCAGCTCTGCAGTTTGCAGTTTCAGCAATCTGGTTGCTAGGGGCCAAATTACCCGAGCAACCATGCATTGATTTGAATAAGAGACTGGAATATGAATAGGAGAGGGACTGAATAGAAAGATGAATAATAAAAATAACAATATATTTGTAGCCTTACAAAGCATTTGTTTTTAGACGGGGTCAATGACCCTCATTTGAAAGCTGGAAACAATCAGTAGAAGAAGGCAAATAATTTAAAAACTTATAAAATTAAGGTCAGTTGAAAACTTGCTTAGAACCACTTTTAACTTAATAAAATATGCTATAGATGTGTATATAACAAGTGATCATTTTTTAATTACAGGTATTGGCGCCCCAGCATCTGAAAAACTCTAATTATTTCATGACGCAAATAGTCTACTAAAAACATTTAAACATGAAATAAACCCAATAGAATTGTCTTGCCACCAATATGGGTTCATGTGGCTTAGTTACCATCAAGCATAAGGTACTGTTTTAAGATTACAGAGCAAAAGGAAATACATTTTAAAAAATAGAAAATAGATATTTGCTTATAAGAGACTGTGCAGGAGATGGCCTTTATGTAATTTGTCATTTTTCGGATATCAGGTTTCCAGGTAAGGGATCCCATACCTATACTGGTAATGTTTTTTTTAGGATTTTAGCATCAACTCATATTGATGACGGAACCAAGATATAGTTTTATCCTTTAAGTTCAGTTTGGTAATACGATTTGTATTGTTTTTAGAGAAAGAATGAGCTATCCCTTGTACTGAATTTATTAAAACTGAAAAAAAATATTCCATTATCCTTAACCTCTCTATTTAAATGTGCTAAAGTAATGCAAGAAAGGCTTCTATTTGTGAATGGTGAATTAAGGCCACTTCTAGATCAGAATTTCAATGCACTTTATTCAGAAGCAATTGAAGATTAAGCACAAGAAAAATGGGTATTAATGGACATCCATGTCTTGTACAGTTTTGACTCACAGTGGATAAGCTAATCATTTCACCAGAAATAAATGACCAGAGTAGTTAATGCCCTAAAATATGGTGGGAGCTCCTGGTGTGGAAGGCCATTTTGGGGCACACGCATAATGAGTAAGTGTCCCAATTATTATGCGCATGCATGTGATGTAGGATCATTTGATGCAGCAGCTGATCCTATGACATAAGTATGCACATAGTGAGCAAGCTGGAGAGCTCATTAATTGTATGCATGGGTGTGCCCAAAAAACACCAGAAACTCCCTCGCAGTGTGGGTAGCATGTGACGGAGCATGTTCTAGGAAATAAAGCTTTATTTTGCCCAGAAGAAAAAAAAAGGTGTGGGTAGGGTTTTTGAGGGTGTAGGTGGTGATGTGTTTAGGGGTATGTGGGTGTTGGCATGTGTTGGCCTCTGTTGCCCTTTAAAGGAGAGACAAACCCCTTATTTAAAAAAAAACCCTACCACCCATCCCACATAGACCCCTTCCCTGCTCTCCTACAGCCTAGCTGCTACCCCTCCAACTTTTTACTTACCCCGTGGTTCAGATTCAGGGATCGAAGGTCACGGCAGCCATCTTCCAGGTCTTCGGTAATCTGAGAACGAGACTGGTGTGGCGGTACATGTGCAGTTGGAACAATTAACGGTCCGCGACAACTGCGAATGCGCGGAAATTGCCAAAATGCAGGGGTAAGTAAAAAGTTAGGGTCTTTTTTTTTTAATAAGGGGTTTGTATCTCCTTTAAGGAAAAGTTTCCCAGGCTATGTGCCCGATAATATATGACTGCACCCATGACTCCAAGCCCTTTAAAAATCTGGAAAGAAAGAACTCCCAGATAAGCCGTTTTAGCAATGGTAACAAAACGTAAGCACAGTTGTGCCTGGTCCATGTACTTGCTGCTATACAACAATGTATAAACAATGTATATATGGTTCCATAGATCTGCACAATTTCAAGGGTTACTAGCAAGGTCCGGGTAGAAAGAGTATCATATTGTTTTTATGTGAGATTCCTAAGGGATTTTTTTCCCTACATGTAAATCAGAGCAAGAAATGTATCTCTGTCTTGTTTTTTTCTGGCACCCAAACAGGACGGCCAGTGTGTGGAGGACAGCTTCCAATCACCCAGGGTAACATTCTCCGTATTAATCCTCCAACCGAGGACTCAAAGTTAAAATATGTTCCTAATAAACTATAACATTTTATGCCCATTATGTGATACACTCAACTTAAAAAGAGCAGAATTGCTGAGAAAGTCATTTCAAATAAAGCTCTCAGATTTCTATACTTGGGTCAAGAGCCTGGGGGGAAAAAATTAAAGAAAACACGAACTCATGCACAAATTAATTAAAGATATTTCCACTAATAAATTGGAGCAGTAACCTGAGGCAGGGCCAGCATCTCTTCAAAATGTGGTAATATTCAAGCTGTGGTTTTTCCATAAAAACGAGCAGTTCAAAAACGTTTAAAATCAAATAGCCAGCTCCATGGTAAGGAGTGAATTGCAGTCTGCAGAAAATCTGAAGAATTTGAAAATACTTAAAATGAACCAAGAACTACAAAAAAAAAAACCCCAGGAGGGCAAATCCTGCCAGGACCATTCACTTGGCATCCGAATGACACAGCAAATGAAGGTGGATTCTCTTTCAGAACTAAGAATAAAACTGCCATATAATGACTCCCTTCCCTTTATTATTTCATTCATTTCTTTTATTCCAAAGTACCTTTATATCTTTAAGGGCAACTTCAAACAAATTGGCTCACAGCACCCTTCATAAGATAAGGGCAGAGACACATGCTCAGATTCAGGGAGATTAGTTGCCCGGCGACAAATCTCCACTTTTTCGGAGCGACTAATCTCCCCAAACTGCCTCCCGCCGGCTGAAATGTAATCACTGGCGGGATGGCAATCGGTGCGCATGGTTTTCTGAAGTCGCCCGAGGTTGCCTCACGAGGAAACTTCAGGTGACTTTGCAAAACAAATCACTTGAAGGGGCAAATTCACTAAGATTCGTAGTTGCGCCAGGCGTAACTTCGCCGCACTTTGCCAGGCGTAGTTTCGCCAGCGCTCCGCAAATACACTAAAATCCGAAGTTGCGCTCGGGGGTAGCGTAAGTTTGCCAAGTTGCGCTAGCGTTGATTCGCTAAGCGAAGGAAAGTTACGCTAGCGATGGTTAATTTGCATACGGCGACAAATTCAAATTTCAATGGAGGAATATGTACAATCACTACAAATGCCTGGGAAACCTTCAAAACATCAAATAATTTTTTTTTTTTGTCCTACACATGTGCCCACTGTTTAGTTAAGTTGCCATGAGTTAGGAAATGTAGGGGGGAAGGAGGGGAGCCCCAACAAAAATTTCGATCTTTTTCAGCCTATCACCCATAATATAGAAAAAACTGCAGCGTTTTTTGGGACTTAGAAAAAATGTGAACTTTTTTTGAAGCAATCCCTATCTACTCTATTGCGCTTCGCCTGGTCTGAGGTGGCGAATGAAGTCTAGCGTAAAAGGTAGCGTTCAGTACAATGCGCGCGTTAGTGAATTTGCGTAGTTACGTCCGTTGCGCAAGTTAGCCAGGCGTAAGGGTGCGAAGTAACACTAGCGAATTTACGCCAGCATTCGTTAGTGAATTTGCGAAGTAACGAAAATGACCAACGCTAGCGAATTGACGCTAGAGTTAGGCGCTTCGGTGCATAGTGAATTTGCCCCTGAGTGTCATCCCGCTGCCGATTTAGATTCTAGCCAGCGGGAGGCAGTTCAAGGAGATTAGTCACCCCGAAGAAGAGGCGATTTATAACTGGGCGACTAAATCTCCTCTATTCTTTGTGTGTGCCCTTATCCTTAGGGCTCTTACGGCAATACAAATAATATGCAGTCATATATTGAGAAAGGAATTAAATCATACCATTCAGATATTTAAAGGGGTTGTTCACCTTTAAATTAACTTTAAGTATGATGTAGGAAGTGAAATTCTGAGACAATTTTATTTGCTTTTCAATCTTTTCATTATTTGTGGTTTTTGAGTTATTTGGCTTTTATTCAGCAGCTCTCCAGTTTGCAATTTCAGCAATACGGTTGCTAGGGTCCAAATCACCCTAGCAGCCATGCACTGACTGACTGGATACGAAGAGGAGCAATAATAAAAAATAAATTTCTAGCCGTACAGAGCATTAGTGGTTTAGATGGGGTCAGTGACCCCCATTTGAAAGCTGGAAAAAACTCAGAAGAAGAAGAAGAAATAAATTAAAAAATATAAAAAATAAATAAATAATGCATAGAATTGGCCATTCTATAATACACTAAAACTTAATGTAAAGGTGAACCACTCCTTTAACTCAGGTAACCTGTATGGAGATTATGGGGGTTATTTACTAAAACTCAATGGGGTCATTTATAAAGTTTGCGCAGCGCATACTTTTCGCAAATGGTTGTATTGCAAATGTTTTTTCCTGAGCGTAAATATATTGCACTGCTCTGCCCGTCTTTCCATTTTTTTGCAAATTCGCATTGTGAATAAATTTTCGCAAATGGCGCGCAAATGAGACGGGAGTTTGCGCGAGCGCACTCAATGTGCAAGGTTGTTGTGCGCGAAAATAGCATTGACAGCAACTTAAATTCGCAGTTTGCAAAACTGTTTTGCGAATATTTTATCTGCCACCAAAGTTGTGGCGTAATTGAGTCGCAGAGTGTCACATAAATATTCACAATTTGCGAATCGTGACATATTTAAAAAGCTCCTATAGACATTCGCATTGTGAAAAAAAAATCGCAATTCTGTTTGCACCCTCTTATTCAGCTTTATAAATATAACCATGCGCAGGGCAAATATATTCACTTTGCAAACCAATCTGCCCTGCGCAAACTTTATAAATCACCCGCATTATTTTCTGTTCAGGGCAATAACTCTAATTTTTAGTGGAAAAAAAAATCCTCAAATTTTTCAAGATTTATTATGCTGCAAAAAGCCAGAATCGGAAATTCTGCCATCTCAGACCTGTCAAGGTCCTGGGAGATGTCCCTAATCCAATTTGAAGATATTGTGGTTTGTGCTGGGTTTAGTCGAGAATCTGAAAAATTTGTAGGTTTTCGGGCTAAAGCGATTCAGGAGAAAAGCCAGAAAAAAAAACATACTACCGCTTTTTCGTTAGGTTTTATCGAGTTTTTTCCCCGATTAATTTATTCAAGTTATTTTAATAATAAATAAGCAAAGTCGGGGATGGGAGTTTAGTCAAGCTTTTTTTTATTGAAACAATGAGATGAAATTGGATTTTAGTAAATAACACCCTTAGTTCGTTTAACACATCATATCAATGATAAAATATCATTTCAAATAAGGGCCGCTTCTATCCCAGCAATATCCCAGGATAGTAACCCTATTTCAGAAACAGATTTTCTAGAATGGAAAACGCTCACCAACGCTCACCAATGTAGATAGTGATCCATTTGTTCCAGCCCCTCAGCTGGAAACCCACAAACAGACCATCAGAAAAAGTGGTAAAAAGCTATAAAAACCCTTTATTTATACCATCAAAAGCCATACGCGCTTCATGCCCACTTGGCACTTAGTCATAGGCCTATGGCCAAAAGCCTTGAGGGCACAAACGCGTAAGGCATTTGATGCTATAAATAAAGTTGTTTTTTAACCACTTTTTCTGATGGTCTATTCGTGACTTTCAAGTTTCTAATACACATTTTTTGCTCACGTTACATCATTTCTAGAAGATAAAATGATTCACAAAACTGTATATATATATATTTCTAGTATATAATTCAGTATATCATTTCTAGTATATTTTATTCTGTACTTTCCACAAATAAAATGTACGGTCATACAGATGTAAATGGTTACCGATTTTTCCATTTTTGTCTATTTTTAAATGTATATGGAAAAATGTTTTATTCCTGTAAATATTCAGCACAACGTTGACGTTGTCTTATTTTGTCCTGTTTATTTATAACTATAACATCTGCTTCAACCAAAATATCTTTGACATTTACTCACCTGCTCAGACCTGGTGAAATCTCAATATTTCCTATGACAGGAGAAACAAATTTATTTGAATACCTGTCCAGAATATAAGCATGCCCTGTATTGCAGAATGCTGAATTACAGAAGTGCCAAGGTTTGCTGCAATACATGAGATCATTTCATTTTTAAGCCTACAACTGAGTCTGAGGTTCTGAAATGTTCTTTATCTTTCTGGTGGCTACGAGTCTGACAACCTTGGTACCAGTAGCTCGTGAGCAACATGTTGCTCTCCAACCCCTTGGATGTTGCTCCCAGTGGCCTCAAAGCAGGAGCTTATTTTTGAATTCCAGGCTTGGAGACAAGTTTTGGTTGTATAAAAACCAGGTGCACTGCCAAACAGAGACTCCTGTAGGCTGCCAGTCTACATAGGGGCTACCAAATAGCCAATCACAGCCCTTATTTTACACCCCAGAAATGTTTTTATGTTTGTGTTACTCCCCAACTCTTTTTACATTCAGATGTGGCTCACTGGTAGAAAAGGCTGGGGATGCCTGAGTTAGAGTCAGTTAAAGAACAATACAGTCAATGCAATTCTTATTACTAAAGAGGATATATAATTAAGTGAAATTATGGCTAGAAAAAAGATGTTTGTCAAATCAGTTCAGGATTGGGCTGGAGGGTCTGGGGCCCATCGGGACTCCTGTCCAGGGCGCCCCCTCTGGCTCTCCTTCTGCGCAAAAGGACCGCATATTGCTTTTTTTTTTTTGTAGGGCCAGTAGATCGGGAGAGGGGGTCTGGCCAGGCCTGGATTTGCGGCGAGGCCGCAAAGGCACGGCCTTAGGACGGCATAAGTAAAGGGGCAGCATGCCGCCCAGCCGCTGGGTAATTCTGCTAGATTCTGTAGCACTAAGCGGTAGCCGCGCAGTCAGATAGTATGTGCATGCTTCAGGAAGGGGGGCAGAAGACGCTGGCCTCCGAGTGCCCTCAGCGTAACTACCCCCAAACACAAAAGAACGTCAAGGGGGCCGGCCTAACCGTGAGCATGCCGCTCTTGACGCTGCCATCCCCTTTGTTGCATTTTACAGTACACTATCAATATACACTTATTTATAATTAAATTTTCCCCTGAAAATTTGCTTTGCAGGAAAAAATCCTATTGTCATGATTTTTTCGGATTTTTCATCTGATTTTCACTATTTTTTCAGGTTTTTTACCCGGAAACTCAGAAAACTTCGGGGTATTCCACGAAACGAATCGCACATCAAAAATTAATTGGGATTTCTCCCATTGATTTATATGTATCCTCGACAGGTCCATCCTCGGGGTTTAATAAATTCGGAAAAATGTGTGATTTTTTTTTAAAAGTCCGATTTTACTACAAAAAAAAAATCTCAATTTTTTTTTGATTTTTGCATTCAGAGTTTAGTAAATAACCCCGTAAATGTACAGCGTTGCAAAATATTATGATACTTTATAAATATACATAAATAAATAATCAATGTGTTTTGCCTCCTGAAAATACCTCTCCCATAACTAACATGGGGATTGCCGCATGTAAAACACTTTGGGGCCCATTTACTTTGCTCGATTGAAGGAATAGAATAAAAAAAACTTCGAATTTCAAATTTTTTTTTGGTTATTCGACCATCGAATTGGCTACTTCGACCTTCGACTACGACTTCGAAACGAACTAAAAATCGTTCGAATATTCGACCATTTCATAATCTAAGAACTGTCTCTTTAAACAAAACTTCAACCCCCTACTTGCCACTTAAAACCTACCGAGGTGCAATGTTAGCCTATGGGGAAGGTCCCCATAGGCTTCCTAGCAATTTTTTGGTCGAAGAAAAATAGTTTGATCTATGGATTAAAATCCTTCGAATCGAATGATTGAACTATTTGCGGTAAATCCTTCGACTTCGATATTCGAAGTCGAAGGATTTACATTTGGCAGTCGAATATCGAGGGTTAATTAACCCTCGATATTCGACCATATGTAAATCTGCCCCTTTGACCGAGTTCGGAATTTGCAGGATAAACTGCCATTTCGTTAATGTGTTCAGATCTGCCCTTTGCGGCACTCTTTTTACTTTCCCCATTTACGAGAAATTCTAAATTGCTGCACTTTGGCTACGAAGCCTCGGGTTTGGCAGAAACTGTGCATTAGCGGTTGGAAACATACCTGGCTGTTTGTTAAGTATCCCTTTGTGGTACTGAACATTAAATTAAAAAAGAAAAACTGAGAAGCCCTGCATTAAAGGATATTCAACATGTATTTTGGCAATGTTTAATTCAAACAGAGAAAAAAAATGTAGCGTTTCTACCGAAACGGGACAGGGTGCTATTAATGTATAGGATTTAATGCCTTGGGCTCTGTGTATTTCATTAATTTCCTACCCATTAAAGTAAAATGAGGATATCCTGTAGTGAATTGCAGTGAACCGTTCAAAAAAAAAAATTGATGAAAAAAAAAAAAATTCTTAAGCTAGAGAGAATACGAAGGGGTTCTCTCGAAATAACCGTTTCCTTGCCAGATTCATTACAATTTTTTTCCTCAAATGATTTTTCAATTGTTGTTGCGTGTGATAGCACAAAAAAAGCAAAGTCATGGAGCAAACATCTTGTTTTCTGGATACGGTCATTTTGTGCCTCAAATCACATAAACATGAAGCACGATTTCTCTTTCTCCCAACAGATGTTTTAAAGGACAAGTAATGAGCAATTTGTGTCAGAAACCACTGCAAAGAATTGAGTGTACACCAGGATTCTTTCTACAGCAGTAAAATCTTAAAATGATCATTTATTACAGGGGTTCACCTTGTAAACACTATTTTACAGTTCAGTTGCTTTCAGATTGTTCATCCGAAATAAAAGCTTTTCAATTGATATTCATATTTTAATTTTTCTACTGTTTTTCCAGAATGAAAGATTAAAGTACAAGGGGTTTTTCATCTTTAAATTAACCTTCAGTATGGTGTAGAGCAGGGGTCCCCAACCTTTTTTGCCCGAGCCACATTCAAAAATAAAAAGAGTTGGGGAGCAACAAAGACATGCAAAAAGTTCCTGGAGATGCCAAATAAGGGCTGTGATTGGCTATTTGGTGGCCCCTATGTGGACTGGCAGCCTACAGGAGACTCAATATAGCAGTACACTGGTATTTATGGACACAAAACTTGCCTCCAAGCCAGGAATTCGAAACAAGGCTCCTGCTTTGAGACCACCGGGAGCAACATTCAAGGAGTTGGAGAGCAACATGTTACTCACAAGCTACTGGTTGGGGATCACTGGTGTAGAGAGTGATATTCCGAGACAATTTGCATTTGGTTTTCATCAGGGTCTGACTGGGCCAGCAGGACACCGGGAAAAAAACAGATGGGCCTCCAGCTCTTGTAGACCCCATTAGTCCAGATCCGTGATTTGCAGGCTCCTTCCGGCCACACTAACACTGGATTTAATTTATTATTATTTGAGGTTTTTGAGTCTTTGTTAAAGCAGCTCTCTGGTTGCTAGGGTCCAAATTACCCAAGCAACCCTGGCAGGCCTGGTGGAGCACACTCATGCACATGAAATATGAGCTGAGGCACTGTTGTGCAAGATAACGCTTGTGTGACCATCAGCAGGGCTGCCATCAGAAATCACAGGCACAACAAAATCTTCTGGGCCACCCATCACTACAAAGGGCACACAGACAAGAGCACTAAAACATTTAAAAAAAACATTGTTTTGGTGGCCAGGATCCCCTACAAGTTATTAAAAAATGAAAATTTGTGGTCCGGAGACACCTAAGCATTACATTGGTGGCCAGGGGTTAAGAACAATTTCCAGCAAAATTCGCGAAACAGCAAAAGATTTGCCAAACTCGAATTTTGCACCCGCGTCAATTCTGACGCCCGCTTGAAATTTGACGCTGGCATTAAAGTGAATGGGCGCCCGAATAATGTTGACTCGCGACGGTTTTGATGCGAGCGACTTTACCAAATGGCGTCCAAAATGTTTTGATGCCAGCGAATTTTTGTTGGTGAATTTTCGCTGCAGTTTTGCGGATTTATGCACTGGTGCAAAATGTGGAAATTCGCCGCAAATTCTCACTTGACGAATTTATTTGCCCATCACTAGAACTTACCTTTACAGTTCACTGTGGGGGGGGTTCTTATTCCTCCTTAGCAATGTCTTTTTCGTTCTCCTCCAGCAGCTCCAGCTTCTTTGGCTCTGTCGGCTTCGGTTCCAGTGGCTTTGGCAGGCTATATGGAAGGGTCTGTATTGGATTAGGTAAAGGGGGTCTGGCTAACCAGGAAAGTGCTGCATGGCCAGGCCCCCCTTGAAACTGAAATTCCTCTAGGCCCAGAACTACTGTCCCCCTTGTAGGTGGCCTTGGCCATCAGCAAAACAGAAGTAGGTAAATATCCTGGAAATGTTACCTTTGGAATGGACACAATAAAAGCTATTGAAACATCACTATGTGGTGTGTTCTGGGTCTCCTTATTTTGGGCAATCCTGCATCTATAAATAGGCTCTATACATATATATGTCCTTTAACCTCAGGCAGGCTAGTAGTATCCGCTTTAAGGGAGACCAAAAAATGTAACCCATGGAGGGTGCCAAATATTATTGCACCCCCCAAGCACCCCCTAAACCCCTGTTTAGCGATGGCGAATACATTTACGAAACCGCAGCGAAAATTTGCCGGTGTAAAAAAAAGGCCACCGGCGGCAAAAACGGACACCGGCGTCAAAAACGAGACGCCGGCATCTTTTCGTGGATTTTTCGCCATTTCGCGAATTTCGCAGGAAATTCACGAATTTTTTGGCAAAGCGAAATTCCCCAAATCCACCTATCACTACTCCTGTTAGCAGAAAACTGCACAGGGAACCAGGTACAAGGTGGACTTTAGCAAATAAGCTAGCTTTCCCCCTCTACTGTGCATAAGTTGGCCACTGTATTTTGAAGAAAGATAAAGGAATGAAGAGGATCTGACGTTAGCAGGTACCTTGGGCTGTGCAGTTTTCTGCTAATAGATAGGGATGCACTGAATCCACTATTTTGGATTCGGCCAAACACCCGAATCCTTTGTGGAAGATTAAGCCGAATACCGAACCGAATCCGAATCGTAATTTGCATATGCAAATTAGGGGTGGGAAGGGGAAACATTTTTTACTTCCTTGTTTTGTGACAAAAAGTCACGCAATTTCCCTCCCCATCCCTAATTTGCATATATATATTCGGATTTAGTTCGGCCAGGCAGAAGGATTCGGCTGAATCCGAATCCTGCTGAAAAAGGCCGAACCCTGCCAGAATCCCGAACCGAATCCTGGATTTTGTGCATCTCTACTAATAGGAGTACCAGCCCAGTAGTACCAGCCCAGTAGTACCAGCCCAGTAGTATCAGCTCAGTAGTACCAGCCCAGTAGTACCAGCCCAGTAGTACCAGCTCAGTAGTACCAGCTCAGTAGTACCAGCTCAGTAGTACCAGCCCATTAGTACCAGCCCAGTAGTATCAGCTCAGTAGTACCAGCCCAGTAGTACCAGCCCAGTAGTACCAGCTCAGTAGTACCAGCCCAGTAGTACCAGCCCATTAGTACCAGCTCAGTAGTACCAGCTCAGGGTATCAGGTAAGTCATTACAATCTTTGGGGCATGTCCTTACATTTGGCAACTGGCTTGGATTGGAATTTTCCTTCTCTTTTAAATGGGTGTTCTGCAGTTATGCCTAGGTTTACTAATGCTCACCAAGTTGTGTTCATGTATACCCCTTAGAGAAAGTCCCAGAGTCACAGATGATCATACTATCATGTAACAGAGGACAATTTGTCACTAAATTGAAGTAACCACACAGCTCCAAGAATTTGGCTCATATTGTAGGAGTCGGAGAACAGTTGTATCAGTTTCCCTGCAGAGTGTGCAGCATATACAAACAAGGGAAAGTTGTGCTCACCACTAATTTTTAAAAATATTAAGCGGGGGTGCAATGAGTCTGTGACCAAAAAAATTCATACAACCAAATGCAAGAGTTCCTCTGCACTCAACAGATTAACAATATATTTAAGACTTTGAGACATTTTGTGCCTTAAAGGTATACTGTCATGGGGGAAAACGCATCAGTTAATAGTTCTGCTCCAGCAGAATTCTGCACTATAATCCATTTCTCAATAGAGCAAACTGATTATTTTATATTTAATTTTGAAATCTGACATATGGCTAGATATATTGTCAGTTTCCCAGCTCTCCCCTGTCATGTGACTTGTGCTCTGATAAACTTCAGTCACTCTTTACTGCTGTACTGCGAGTTGGAGTGATATCAGATCCCTCCCCCCAGCAGCCTAACAACAGAACAATGGGAAGGTAACCAGATAACAGCTCCCTAACACAAGATAACAGCTGCCTGGTAGATCCAAGAACAGCACTCAATGGTAAAATCCAGGTCTCACTGCGACACATTGAGTAGGAGAAGCAACAGCCTGCCAGAAAGCAGTTCCATCCTAAAGTGCTGCCTCTTTGTATCACTGTTTTGTTTAAAAGGTAAGGCATTTTTCAGTAGAAGTATGCACAAAATGTCTCTGTCTTAAATATTTTGATAATGGGTTGAGTGCAGAGGACCTTTTGTATTTAGTGCAGAATGTACATTTCAGCTTTATTTCTCCATTCTTTTCACTCCATGTGCAAGAGCTTCCAATAATTCTCATTCAATAAAAGGGGATGTTCACCGTTGAGTCAACTTTTTGTATGATAGAGAGTGTGATATTCTTAAACAATTTGCAATTGATTTTTATTTTTTATGGTGTTTGAGTTATTTAGCTTTTTATTCAGCTGTTCTCCAGTTTACAATGTCAGCCATCTGGTTGCTAGGGTCCAAATTACCATAGCAACCATGCATTCATTTGAATAAGAGCCTGGAATATGAATGGGAAAGGCCTAAATAAAAGATTAGTAAGAAAAAGTAGCAATAACAATAAGGGGTGTTATTTATCAAAGTCCAAATTTATCAGAAAAATATTTTCTGAAAGAAACTCAGACCAAATCCACACAGGATTTTTCAGCTTATTTTTTAATACATTTTGTTTGCAGCAAAAAATCCAGAAAAAAACGGAAAAATACGAGTTTTTAGAATTTTTGTAATTTCCGAAAACGCTGATCTTTTTGGATTTTTGCCCGAAAACCCCGAAAACTTTGTATTATTGCACAAACCCAGCGCAGATCAAAAAATCTTTGGGCCTTCTCCCATTGACTAATATGCAACCTCGGCAGGTCTGAGATGCCCGGATTTTCGGATTCTGACTTTTTCCATCCTCGGCGTGTAATAAATTCCGACAAATTCGGGATTATTTTTTTCCACTGAAAATCTGGATCTTATACTAAAAAAACTGTTGTAGCTTAAACTACCCCTTTAATATGTCTGTGGCTCTGCAATGTCTTTGCTGTTTTTTAAAAAAAATCCATTTAATTTATCTTGATTTACCTGAATAACGTTTTGGGATTCACCCGACTAAACATAATGATTCAAGTGTTTTAATCAAGTTTAGCTTCACATTTAAGACGCAGCAAAGGGGCTAAACGTATAGATATGGGGGGCACGCACATCCATCTAAATAAAGCCAGCCAATCCAAATAATATAATCTAGACAGCCCCGGGATGTAGGGTGGGGGAAGCTGTTTGATAGGAGATTTGAAAGCTGGAATATGGAAGGGAATTGTCTTAATTAAAATTCTCCCTTTCATCGTTGTAATTAAGGTCTATGAAAAATCTGTTTCCCACTTTGTCATTATGCCAACTTAAAAGAGAAATATTTTTTTTTTTAAAAAAAAGGGATGGTACAGGCACAACATCATGTTATATTAAAATAACTGCAGTTTTAATTAGTCGTGCATTGCAAGGGAGAAAGATTGAGAATTTAATTTAACTCTCTTGTCTCTGTGATACAAATGCATCGAAAGTAACAGCAGCTCTGCACTGCAAATCCCATTCATATAGTATCATATCCTCAGCATACGTGGCACTGCCAATCTGCACCCTGCATTTGATAAATATCAATTCTCTATGGGCAACAAGGGCTATGGTGTACCGTATATACTCGCGTATAAGCCGAGTTTTTCAGCACCCAAAATAAGCTGAAAAATGCTGCCTCGGCTTATACGCGGGTCAGTAAAAAAATTACCTATTTGGCTGATGCGCGTACTGATGGCTGCGCTTCCGACCAGACAAAATCTTTGGCTCGTCTCTGCAGGCAGGGGCGCTTCTACCTCCTGCTGCAGTACGCTAAGGAAATTTACCGTAAATATGCGCAGCTGCGCCTCTCGCTTCTACGTCCAGTACGATAAGGAAATTTAAATATGCGCAGCTGAGCGCAATGCGCATGCGCCTCTTGCTGACTGCTGCCTGACTGTGATGTGCTTCGCTGCTCCCTGCTGGGTGACGTCTGTGGTCAGTATTTGTCTACCGGTAAATCCAAAAATCCTTAAAAGCAACTTAAAGTGACAGAGCTCAGATTTTTTAATGGGAATGTTTCCATTCTACAGATCTTCTGATCCTATGTAACTACAGCCCCTACAGTAACCAGTTTGTTTTCAGTGCCACACAGCTGTGTGGCTCTTACCATCCTCCTCCCCAGTAGTAACCTGAGCCCCCTGCTTGTGTGTTCAGCCTGGGCTACCGTAGGTTCCTGGGAGGAGAGGGGGCTTTGAGCTCTTGGCAGCTTTCCTGTCCTGCTTTATGGCAGCTAAGATTCTAGCTATCCGTAAGAAGTAGCTGCTGCATTTCTCATCCTAGGCTTATACGCGAGTCAATAAGTTTTCCCAGTTTTTGTAGGTAAAATTAGGTACCTCGGCTTATACACGGGTCGGCTTATACACGAGTATATACGGTACGTGGTGTATTAACTGCATGAATTTACTAGCCCATGATTATCACATACTCAAATCCAACAAGGTGGTTGAAACTAAAATGACAAGCTATGGACAATAGTGTCTTAAGTTGTGGTGCAGCTGTGAGGCAAAATATGTATTGTATTCCTGCAGCTCCTGGAACTCCCAACAGTAGGTAAAGCCAAACTGGTATAAAGTGTTAATGTTCCTATCCGACATTCGTGTGAGTGTATATATATATATATATATATATATATATATATATATCTTTAGGTATGATATATACCATCTGATGCCTTTGCCATAGACAAAGACTTGCCATAGACAAAGACTCTCCCTACTATACCTGCTATCCCACAGTCACACTCCCTTCCCAGAGACTATTATCCACTGTTACTATAGGCACCATCTCTCCCTACTATACCTGCTATCCCACAGTTACACTCCCTTCCCAGAGACTATTATCCATTGTTACTATAGGCACCATCTCTCCCTACTATACCTGCTATCCCACAGTCACACTCCCTTCCCAGAGATTATTATCCCACTGTTACTATAGGCCCCATCTCTCCCTACTATAGTATCCAACAGTCAGTCCCTTCCCAGAGACTACTTTAACCACTGCTACTATAGGCACCATCTCTCCCTACTATACCTGCTATCCCACAGCCACACTCCCTTCCCAGAGACTATTATCCCACTGTTACTATAGGCACCATCTCTCCCTAATATACCTGCTATCCCACAGTCACACTCCCTTCCCAGGGACTATTATCCACTGTTACTATAGGCACCATCTCTCCCTACTATACCTGCTATCCCACAGCCACACTCCCTTCCCAGAGACTATTATCCCACTGTTACTATAGGCACCATCTCTCCCTACTATACCTGCTATCCCACAGCCACACTCCCTTCCCAGAGACTATTATCCCACTGTTACTATAGGCACCATCTCTCCCTACTATACCTGCTATCCCACAGTCACACTCCCTTCCCAGGGACTATTATCCACTGTTACTATAGGCACCATCTCTCCCTACTATACTTGCTATCCCACAGCCACACTCCCTTCCCAGAGACTATTATCCCACTGTTACTATAGGCACCATCTCTCCCTACTATACCTGCTATCCCACAGCCACACTCCCTTCCCAGAGACTATTATCCCACTGTTACTATAGGCACCATCTCTCCCTACTATACCTGCTATCCCACAGCCACACTCCCTTCCCAGAGACTATTATCCACTGTTACTATAGGCACCATCTCTCCCTACTATACCTGCTATCCCACAGTCACACTCCCTTCCCAGAGACTATATCCCACTGTTACTATAGGCACCATCTCTCCCTACTATACCTGCTATCCCACAGTCACACTCCCTTCCCAGAGACTATTATCCCACTGTTACTATAGGCACCATCTCTCCCTACTATACCTGCTATCCCACAGTCACACTCCCTTCCCAGAGACTATTATCCCCACTGTTACTATAGACACCATCTCTCCCTACTATACCTGCTATCCCACAGTCACACTCCCTTCCCAGAGATTATTATCCCACTGTTACTATAGGCACCATCTCTCCCTACAATATATTCGTTATGATACAGACCACCTTAAAGAGGCCATGTGCGAGCCAATCAGGTTCACTCTCCAACCAACTGATGACCATATGAATGGAGAGTGTATTAGGGACCATATTTGCATATACAATACACACACTGGCAAAATTATTTTTTTTAAAAAGTCTCAAATTGCAGGCTATTTACAAAATAATTAAATTGCCTTCCACTCCTTGTGCTTGGATAGTTAAAGTGTTAATGTGAAATTAGGCTTAAGCTATGCTGGACTTTTTTTTTTTTATTTGCAAAAGTCTCTATTCATGCCATTGTTGACCCTGCCCTGAAAATAAGAAAAGCTGCAGAGTGAAAACACCCCATTCTTTATGACAAATATGTACAGATATTCGTGCCTATGATTGAGGAAGAATAAAAAAAACGCAAACAAACACAATATGGACTCATACAGCAAAACATGAAAAGCATATTATCTGCACAGAATAGAGCAAAGCTACACTAAATGAATGCAGGTTGTGAACCATTTGAGCAGATATACTGCAAACATTTATTTTCTTCCTTTAGGCTCAATATCTTAAAAGTACATTGACACCAGACCATGTTCCCATCAAAGCAGCAACTCTGAGAACATTTGCTGATAAGCCTTATCTCATTTACGGTTCATTAGCAACTGAAATCTCAAGGACCTGTCAATCATGTGCTTTGTGAGCAGCCAGAACAGTTAACTGCTAGTAAACGGACATTGGCATCAAGCAGCAGTGATCACTGGAAGCCTGGCCTGCAACCCTAATAAAGCACAAAGCCTGCGAGATTTCACCCCAATAGACTGCTCTTTTTCCTTAGATTCTGTGCTCTACAGATTTTATATATCTCTATATAAATATAAATATATATATATATATATATATATATATATATATATATATATAGGGAAAGTTGTGCTCACCACTAATTTTAAAACCATTAGGTGGGGGTGCAATGAGGCTGTGACCACAAAATACATATAGTCAAATACAAGAGTCCTCTGCACTCAACCCATTATCAATATATTTAAGACAGAGACATTTAGTGCATACTGCTACTGAAAAATGCCTTACCCTTTAAACAAAACAGGGATTGTTTGTCCATATATTGCAATATATTTAAGCTGGCCAACTACGTCACAGTCATCCCATATCTGGCCAGTCCTACGCTCAATTTTCAAGTTTGGGAGTTTTACTTTGAAAGCAGCAAGTAAGTTGCAGGTAAAAATGAGTCCCTTTGTAAAATGTATAATGAAGCAATAGAATTCTTAATGAATCAGATGAAAATTGAGCGTAGGACTGGCCAGATATGGGATGACTGTGACGTAGTTGGCCAGCTTAAATATATTGCAATATATGGACAAACAATCCCTGTTTTGTTTAAAGGGTAAGGCATTTTTCAGTAGCAGTATGCACAAAATGTCTCTGTCTTAAATATATTGATCAAGGGTTGAGTGCAGAGGACTCTTGTATTTGACAACACACAGTTGTGCTCATAAGTTTACATACCCTGGCAGAATTTATGATTTCTTAAACATTTTTGCAGAGGAAAACTTTTCTTTCACTCATGGTTAGTGGTTGGCTGAAGCCATTTATTGTCAAACAACTGTGTTTACTCTTTTTAATTCATAATCACTACACAAACTACCCAAATGACCCTGATCAAAAGTTTACATACCCCAGTTCTTAATACCGTGTATTGCCCCCATTAACATCAATGACAGCTTTTGTGGTAGTTGTGGATGAGGCTCTTTATCTTCTCAGATGGTAAAGTTGCCCATTCTTCCTGGCAAAAAGCCTCCAGTTTCAAACTGATCAAAAGTTTACATACCCTGGGGATTTGGCCTGATAACATGTACACAACTTGACACAAAAGGGTTAAGCTGGCCATAGATGCAAAGATCTGATCGTACGAATCGAGGATTCGTACGATTTTCGAACCGTGTGTGGAGAGTCCCGACATTTTTTGTCCGGCGGAGATCGGTCGTTTGGTTGATCGAACAAGTTAGAAAATTTCTATCAGCTGCCGATAATATCTCTGCGTGTATTGCCGATCGTACGATTTTCAGTGGGAGACTGTCACTAGCTTTGGTTGGACATAGATATCGTACGATTGCTGTCAGGGGCAGAACATTGCTGATCTGTTCTTTAACTAATCTGACTAGTAAGACTTTGATCTGAATGGTTAGTGGAGGGTCGGGAGATGGGAAAATTCGATCGTACGATGATTCGTACGATCGGATCTTTGCATCTATGGCCAGCTTTAGAATGGCTATTAAAGGTAACCATCTTCACCTGTGATCTGTTTGCTTGTAATTAGTGGGTTTGTATAAAAGGTCAAGGACTTTCTGGACTTCTGACAGACCCTTGCATCTTTCATCCAGTGCTGCAATGTTTTTTGGATTTTAAGTCATGGGGAAAGCAAAAGAATTGTCAAAGGATCTGCGGGAAAAGGTAAGTTGAACTCTATAAGAAAATATCAAAGGTATTGAGAATGCCAATCAGGAGTGTTCAAACTCTAATTAATAAGTGGAAAATGAGGGGTTCTGTTGACACCCAACCACGGTCAGGAAGACCAACTAAAATTTCAGCCACAACAGCCAGAAAAATTGTTCGGGATGCAAGGAAAAACCCACAAATAACTTCAGGTAAAATACAAAAGATACTGGAGGAAAATTTGCACTCATCAGCCCGGAAGCTGCGCATGGGACGTACTTGGACATTCCAACATGACAATGATCCAAACACAAGGCCGGGTCAACCTGCCATTGGCTACAGCAAAATTAAGTGAAGGTTCTGGAGTGGCCATCTCAGTCTCCTGACCTCAATATCATTGAGCCACTCTGGGGAGACCTCAAACGTGCAGTTCATGCAAGACAGCCCAAGAATTTACGGGAACTGGAAGAATGGGCAGCTTTACCATCTGAGAAATTAAAGAGCCTCATCTACAACTACCACAAAAGACTTCAAGAAAACGTTAGGGCACCTCAAAATATTGGGTAACCATAAACTGCCTGCTCTCTAGGGCCATTTTTGTGTTTTTGCATTACATAGTGATATTATTTTAATAAAAACAAGGAACCCGATTGTGGGCTTCTTGCATATCTAACCAAGGCACACGTTAAAGCAGATTTCACATTTTGTATTGGATCTAGTATCTGGACTGCTCAGGATCTGGGATTTTCATTATAAGGGATGTTTCTGTAATTTTGATCTCCATTCCTTAATTATCTCTTTAAAATGAATGGTATAGTACTTATTATCCAGAATGCTCATGAACTAAGGTTTTCTGTTTAATGGATCTTTCTGTAATTTAGATCTTCATTCCTTAAGTCTACTAGAAAATCATATAAACATTAAATAAACCCAAATGGGCTGCTTTTGCCTCTAATAAGGATTAATTATATCTGAGTTGGTATCAAGTACAAGCTACTGTTTTATTATTACTACAGAGAAAAAAGAAATCATTTTTAAGAATTCGGATTATTTGGATAAAATTGAGTCTATGGGAGACAGACTTTCCATAATTCGGAGCTTTCTGGATAATGGGTTTCTGGATAACAGATCCCAGACCTGTACACAAGCCTCTCCAAAAAGAGACCAAGTGCTATATATTCACACTAATGGTATCCAATGGTAATATTCTATTGGTTGTCTCCATAACCAAAGATTTATGATGGGGTTTCATGTTTTTGGAAGGCTAAAATTCTTGAAGTCTTAAAGGAAAACTATACCCCCCAAACAATGTAGGTCTCTATAAAAAGATATTGCATAAAACAGCTCATATGTAAAATCCTGCTTCATGTAAATAAACCATTTTCATAATAATATACTTTTCTAGTAGTATGTGCCATTGGGTAATCATAAATAGAAAATTTCCATTTTAAAAAATAAGGGCCGCCCCCTGGGATCGTAGGATTCACTGTACTGTATGTAAGGTCACATGAGCCAATTAACAGACAGAGTTGTGTCTTTTGCTTCCACACTTCTTCCTGTTACAGATAAAGTTGAAGTATTTCTGGTCAGGTGATCTCTGAGGCAGCACACAGACCATCACAAAATGGTGGCTCAAGGCAAGAGATGTAAAAGGGCAATATTTACTTAAATATATATTCCAGTTTGGTAAGATTCTTTAATATGCCATTTAATATGATATGAACTATCTGTTGCTTAAGTGTTCATTTTGGGGGTATAGTTTTCCTTTAAAGACCTGCAAGAAATAATGAATACACCTATAGCGTAGCAGAATACATACAATAACTAAACTCAATAATCCCAGCATGTAAATTGATTGTTTTTTACAGAGAGACTGGACCCTGTGATTAAATCTCATCTGGTTGTATACAATAGAGGAGTCTGGGTTCACAGGCTCACTTAATAACTGCACGAATGGTTCAGCTCAATCTAGTCAGTGGCTGACTCAGGATATGATTCAAAAAGCTTTAATACAAATTAATGTAAACAAGGCTCCAGGGCCTGATGGCATACACCCCCGGGTTCTAAGAGAGTTTAGTTCAGTCTTAGACCAGCCCTTATTTCTGATTTTCTCAGATTAACTGTCATCTGGTATGGTGCCTATGGATTGGAGAAAAGCTGATGTCATTCCAATATTTAAAAAGGGATTACGATCTCAGCCTGGCAATTATAGGCCAGTAATCTTGACATCTGTGGTGGGCAAATTATTTGAAGGCTTGTTAAGGGATCACATTCAAAATTTTGTCCGAATGAATGGCATTATGAGCAACAATCAGCATGGCTTTATGAAGGATAGGTCATGTCAGACGAATTCGATTGCATTTTATGATGTGGTAAGTAAGATTCTGGATAGTGGGGGGGCAGTAGATGTGATCTATTTGTATTTTGCCAAAGCGTTTGATACTGTGCCCCACAAACGACTGCTTTCTAAACTAAGGTCTGTTGGGCTTAATGAAGTCGTTTGCACATGGATAGGAAACTGGCTACAGGATCGGGTACAGAGGGTGGTTGTTAATGGGACATTCTCTACTTGGAGTAAGGTTCTTAGTGGGGTCCCCCAGGGCTCAGTATTGGGTCCACTTTTATTTAACTTGTTCATTAATGACTTAGGGGAGGGTGTTGTAAGTAATGTATTAGTGTTTGCAGATGACACAAAATTATCCAGCCCAACTAATTCCATCCAGGATGTGGCATCCTTGCAACATGATCTTGACAAACTGGCAATCTGGGCAGCTAAGTGGCAAATGAGATTCAATGTTTGATAAATGTAAAGTCATGCACCTGGGATGTAAAAATATCCAAGCCACTTATACCCTTAATGGGACTGCACTAGGCAAATCCATTATGGAAAAGGACCTTGGAGTCCTTGTAGATGATAAACTTGGCTGTAGCAAGCAATGCCGGTCGGCAGCATCAAGGGCAAATAAGGTCTTGAGCTGTATTAAAAGGGGCATAGAGTCAAGGGAGGAGGGGGTCATTCTTCCACTGTATAGAGCACTTGTAAGGCCCCATCTAGAATATGCCGTACAGTTTTGGTCTCCATCACTCAAACAGGACATTATTGTATTAGAGAGGGTACAGAGAAGGGCAACTAAGCTGGTAAAAGGTATTGAAAATCTTAGCTATGAGGAAAGACTGGCTAAATTGGGGATGTTCACGCTGGAGGCGCTTAAGGGGTGATATGATAACTATGTATAAATATATAAGGGGATCATATAATAATCTCTCTAATGCTTTATTTACCAGTAGGTCTTTCCAGCTGACACGAGGTCACCCATTCCGATTAGAAGAAAAGAGGTTCCGCCTAAATATTTGGAAGGGGTTTGTTACAGTGAGAGCTGTGAAAATGTGGAATTCTCTCCCTGAATCAGTGGTACAGGCTGATACATTAGATGGATTTAAGAAGGGGTTGGATGGCTTTTTCGCAAGTAAGGGAATACAGGGTTATGGGAAATAGCTCATAGTCCAAGTTGATCCAGGGACTAGTCCTATTGCCATTTTGGAGTCAGGAAGGAATTTTTCCCCCTCTAAGGCAAATTGGAGAGGCTTCAGATGTTTTTTTTTGCCTTCCTCTGGATCAACTGGCAGGTAGTTAAAAAAATAAATAAATAAAAAAGGTTGAACTCGATGGACATGTGTCTTTTTTCAACCTTACTTACTATGTTGCTATGGTTCCTCTCTGTGCATTTGATAAACCATTGTCTTCTGGGGTCAAATACTACTGATCTATGCAATTAATCATGAATATACATTAATAACGTCTTTTCGCAGCTTCCGGACTTTGGCTTTTCGGGACTTTGGCGGTTCAGAAAGAGGCGGCATGGCTTTGACGCTGTCAAGGGGGCCTGACTATTTCGAAAAGAGCAGCGCAGTACCCCCTGTGTCCCCCTGATGGTGGCCCTGAGTGCTGCACTATGGAACTGCTTTCTGACAGGCTATTGTTTCTCCTACTCAATGAAGCTGAATGTGTCCCAATGGACCTGGATTTTTACTATTGAGTGCTGTTCTTATATCTACCAGGCAGCTGCTATCTGGTTACCTTCCCATTGTTCTGTTGTTAGGCTGCTGGGGGGTAAGGGAGGGGGGTGATATCACTTCAACTTGTAATACTGCAGTAAAGAGCGACTGAAGTTTATCAGAGCACAAGTCACATGACTGGGGGCAGCTGGGAAACTGACAATATGTCTAGCCCCATGTCAGATTTCAAAATTGAATATAAAAAAATCTGTTTGCTCTTTTGAAAAAACGGATTTCAGTGCAGAATTCTGCTGGAGCGGCACTATTAACTGATGTATTTTGAAAAACTTTTCCCATGACAGTATCCCTTTAAGCAAATGCTGCTTTCAATAGCAATTACATTTATAAATAACTTTTAAAGCACTAACAATTGTTAATAAATTCATATTGGAAAGTTGGTCAGAATTGTGCTTTCATTTATAAGGTAAAACAGTATTGTTTGGGTTGACATGTCCTTTAAATGCTGTCAGCACCCAATTTCCACTGCCTGTAATATCATCATGAACTGGCAGTTAAGGGGAACTGCTGAAGTCACGACATGAGCTACATGAACCACGCGGAATGTTTTGAAACGGCTGGCACAGTCCCCTAACTTAAACATCATAGAAATCTCTGGGTAGATCATGTGCGACAGCCCAAAAAGATCTCAAAATTAGAAGTGATCTGCATGGAACGGTGGGCAAAAATCCCTATAACAAGAGTGGAAAGTCTCTTAGCTGTATACAAAAGCTGTGATCTTACTAGAATGTCAAAGCATTTGCACATGCCACTGTTACTACTGTATTTACTTTGTTCCTATGTTTTAAAGTGTGGAAATTAAATGTACATGTGAATTATCATTTGTATAATGTTGTGTTTAACACACTCATTCCAGCAGTTGTTTACAACCGCTGTAAACTATATTACTGAGAGAATAAGAGTATTGGCACAAATATCAGCAACCAGCTTAGAATCAGTTATAACCTGTCTTTATAGGAAGATTGAATGCAGAAAACATGATGACAGAACATAAGAGAATCCTACATAGTTGTCAGGAAAGGTTATTTTAACAGGGCAGGCACTGGTCTGAGCTACAGGAGAGCCAAAAATAACAAAAGTTCTTTTAAGACTTAAAAAAAAACGTGTTTTGTTTAGTTATTAAAATAGTGCAGGAGCCTATGCCAGTGGTTATAAATCCTAGGTCTCTAATAGGAGATGAGAGCAGGAGGAGGTCAGTTTCGGGGAGAGGCAGGGCCCAGAACACAGAAGAAATATGCTTGGTGCATCCAGCAAAGATTCCTGATGAGATCTTGGGTCAGATAGACATGTACACAACATGGATTTAACCCTAGTAATAACTCATTGCAAAATTTACTGCTAAAAACCTGGAGCAATGCGCTATAGAAAATTAAAGGAGAAGGAAAGTCCTGCGGTGATCCTGCGAAATTCGCAAAATGGCCGAATGGACACCAGCATTCTTTGTTGTCAAAATTGCGCCGGCGTCCATTTTTTTGGTGAATTTTCTGCGCTGATCAAAGCATTTCTTGGAGAATAGTCAGATTAACAACAAGTTGGCTTTATTGAAGCACCCATATGAATTGTATTACAGTAGTGGGTGTACATCTACAGCTGCTCCAGAAAAAAACTTTTCCAACAAGAATCTGTATTAGTAGATAGCCATAACGCTACTAGAAGCTACTTATAGGTCTCTAACTGCTTCAGAATATTTCGAAAATTCGCCAGCGACGGCTTCGCTCACATCACAACACTTCGCCAGGAGTAGACTCGCCAGGACCATGCTGATTCGCTGGCGAAGTAGCGATATCATTACTGTGGCAAGCGAAGCAAAGTAGCGCTAGCGTTGGCTAATTTGCATTCGGCGGGAAGTTAAAGTTGAATGGACGTATATGTTGCAGCAAATACATTACATTACACAAGCCCAGGGAAACTTAATAAAATAAAATACAATTGTTATATTGCCCTACACATGAGCCCAGTGTATAGTTTATGTGCCATATGTTAGGAAATGTAGGGGGGCACCTGGGTACAGATACTTTAGTCTGTGCTACTGCCACAATAGAAAAATCTATAATGCCACCTCACAAAAATAATTATGAAATACAAAAAATAACAAAAAAATAAATAAATATGAAAACACTCACAGTTCACCTCAGTCCCAAGGTGCAAAAAGCCATGAACACTGTATCACAGAGTTGTGAGGGTTTCCAAAAAATGAAGAAGTCAGATGTAAAAAGTAAAAAGTCTTTATTAGGACATGGAGACCTAACGCGTTTCGTGCCTGTGTGGGCACTTACTCATAGGCTGGCACCTGGGTACCCCCAAAAAAAATTACGATCTTTTGCAGCCTATCACCCTGAAAAATGAAAAGTCGCCAGCGTTTTTTGGGACTTAGAAAAATTTTCAACTAAATTTTGAGGAACTCCTATCTACTCTATTGCACTTCACCTGGTCTGAGGTGGTGAAGGCAAGTCTGGCGCAAGAGGTAACGTTCAGTAAAATCCGCATCTAAGTGAATTTGCGCAGTTACGTCCATTCGCTAGAGCAAACCTTTGCCAGGTATAAGGGAGCAAGGTACTGCTAGTCTATCTGCTTCGCTAGCGAAGTTACGCCATCGACCGTTAGTAAATCGGCAAAGTAGCGAAATGACGTCACACTGTCGAATTTTCGCCCACGTTAGTTCCTTTGCCCTTTAGTAAATTTGCCCCTTTATTGAAAGCAACCACTAGTAGAAGCTACCTGCGGACCTCCAGCTGTTGCAGAAGAAACGTTTCTGTTGCAGAAGAAACTGTACTAATAGATAGCAAATGCAATGACTCTACTAGAAGCTACTTATGGTTCTACATCTATTTGAGAACATTTCTCAACAAGAATCTTTATTAGAGATGGAAGCAACCACTAGTAGAAGCTACCTGCAGACCTCCAGCTGTTTCAGAAGAAAATTTCCCAACATGCTCCCATGTCTGGGATTTTCTGCACTTAAGTTCTTAGCAGATTTAGAAGACCAATTAGAAGTAGTTACTGGTTATGTTTCCTGTAACAGAAAGTTTCACATCCATTTGTATATAATGTACCACTATTTCTACATTTGCTCAAATGATATATTTGCTCCAGACTTCTCCGGGTATTGTGATATAGTGGAAACATGAACCTTAGAAAAGGCATTAAAATAAACATCTGAACAGAGGCCAGATTTTAGAAGAAGAGGCCCGGCACTCTTCACTCGTCATTTTTCTCCAGAATCAATACAAGAAAAACACAGAGTTCAAACCGCACCTGCGGGACTAGAAATATTGTGAGCATCAGACAAAAATAACATTTAAATCTTTGATCTAAAGAAAACGGGGCAATGCATTAACGGGGATTTTTATTCACTGGCAACGTCTTGTATTACTGGAGCTTCAGTTACCAAGTAAACAGTGTTTTTATATGCTTTATACTTCTGCGACAAAGAAAAGAAATCAGATATTGGGGGTCTGAAAACTGCTACAAACGTGGAGTCAATTAACTTCTGAACTATTTATTATTGTGTTATATTGTTATATATCCAAGGATAGCACTCCATAGGGTAAATTTACTAACCTGCGAAAATTCACCAGAGACGGCTTCGCACCCATCGCTACACTTCACCAGGCGAAAATTCACTCAGACAACGTTAATTTACTAAGACGCAAAGTTGTATTCAGGGCGCCAAACGCTGGCGAATTTTAGCTGGCATTACTTCGCCAATCAAAGCGAAGATTCGCTAGCGTTCAATTATTTCTTCGTTAGAGGTCTTCGCTCAGGCTAATTTGCATACGGCGGGAAATTATAAAGTTGAATGGATGTATATGTTGAAGCAAATACATTACATTTAGTGATGGACGAATTTGCGCCGAAACGGCAAAACATTCGCAAGACGGCGCCGGCATCTCGTTTTTGAAGCCAGCTTCCGTTTTTTTTGGCGAAAAAAGAATTTTAGCCAGCGAATTTTCACACCCGTTTTGCGAATTTATTCACAGGCAAGAATCGCACGAATTTGCCGCAAATTCGCGCCTGGCGAATAAATTCGCCCATCACTAATTACATTATACAAGTCCAGGGAACCTTAATAAAGAGTTGTTATATTGCCCTAAACATGAGCCCACTGTTTATGTTCCATATGTTAGAAAATGTATGGGGGAACCCGGTTACCCAAAAAAAAATTTTAAGGACTTTTTGGTGAATCGTCGTCAGCGTTAGTCACTTCGCCCTTTAGTAGTCTGCGCCCAATTCTACCCGCTCACAATTAGCTGAGTAATCTAGCCATACTTCCAGCTGGAAATGTGCTTTGTCGTTTCCTTTTGGCCAAGGAAAACATGTTTATCTCAATAAGTCTAATAGTTTATTTATCAGATTTATAAGGTACACGTATGAGATCCATTATTCGGAAACTCCCAGAAAGCATTGAATTAGGGAAAGGTCGTCCCCCATAGACTTCATTTTATTCAAATAATCCAAATTTTTAAAAATGATTTCCTTTTTCTCTTTAATAAATCAGTAGCTTGTACTTGATCTCAACTAAGATATAATTAATCCTTATTGGAAGAAAAACTGCCTATTGGGGTTATGTAATTTTTTAATGATTTTCTAGTAGACTTAAGGTATGAAGATTCAAATTGTGCAAAGATCCATTATCCAGAAAACCCCAGGTTCAGAGCATTCTGGATAATAGGTTTCATACTTGTACCACCAAATTTCACAGAGGTATAAAATAAGGCAGGACAGATACAATATTTAACAGGTGAAGAGGACCATGCTCATAATGGCTTACGGGATTTCAATGCTTATTTTGTAATGGAAGCTTAATTCTCTCAAATAATATCTCTTTTGGGGAAATACTTTTTTTATCTAATGAATGGGATTATCATCAGATTAAACCAAGGATAATATTAAAACGTGTTTATTGAAATTCCTGGTAATCATTTTTCAAACCTGTTGTCGGGAGCAACCAAGGTTTGTCCATCCCAAGGGGTGTAAATTTTGCTCAAGTAAAGTGATGGGCGAATTTATTCGTCAGGAACAAATTCACTGGTAATTTACGCATTTTGCCACTGGCGAATAAATTAGCGAATTTGTCCCTTTTGACGCCTGCAAATCAAAATCATCGATTCGCTAATTTTTCGACAGCTACGTGAATTTTGCAGGAAATTTACGAAATTCTTGGCAAAGAAAAACTGGACAAATTTGCCCATCATTACTCAAGTATCATTCAAGTGATATCAGCAGGGGCGTAACTACAGAGGAAGCAGACCCTCTTTTTTTTTTTTATGTAAAAAAAAAACCTTTGAATTTTTCAAAATTTTTAATACCCCGAAGCTGGAAAAACATTGAATCCGAAAATACACCATCTAAAAACCTGTCAATGTCATGTAGGAGTCAATGGCAGAGATTCCTTCAACCATTTGAAGATGTTAATGATGTTCAGGGGTTTTTTCTGTGAGTTTCGCTTGAAAACAATTAAGAGATCTTTAGGGCTCTTACTGACGAGCCTTTTACCTGCGCTCCCCTGCGTTCCGTTTTTCTGCGTTCAGCCGCAGGGGAGTGCAGGAATAGACGCATTACATTTTTTCCAATGGGGCTGTACTAACACAGGCGCGTGTAGGCGCCGAACGCAGGTTGAGACGCAACATGCTGCCTTTTTCCTGCGTTCGGCGCCTACATGCGCCTGAGTACAGCCCCATTGGAAAAAATGTAATGCGTCTATTCCTGCGCTCCCCTGCGGCTGAACGCAGAAAAACGGAATGCAGGGGAGCGCAGGTAAAAACGCTCGTCAGTAAGAACCCTTAGCGTGGAAAACTCAATTGATTTGAGTTTTCTGGGTTATCAATCAAGTTAATTCTGTCAGTCATGTTCATCTGTTTTTTCCCATTCAAGTTTTTTCTTTAATTAGAAAACATTTGAGTTGTGAGTTCATTGGAGTTATAAAAATCCTCACAAACCTCTAAAATTCTACCTTTGATAAATAATCCCCTAAAAATGAACTTAAATGTGAACCACCCCTTAAAGATCCGCTCATTGAGTAAGGTCAAACAAGCACAGGGTCGGACTGGGCCAGCGGGCACTGGGAAAAAACCCGGTGGGCTCCAGACCAACTCCCTAGACTCGCTCCCCAGAGTAAGCTTCCTGTCGCGACCTCCCTTTTTCGGGCAGGTTGCGGCAAATACAAAGCGTGCATGTGCAGTGCTGCAGGGGGACAGCTTGGCGGGGGGCGGCTTGGCAGGGGACCCAGAGGTGGCCCTGTGACAGCAGCCCAGGTGGGCCCCCGGGCCCCCCAGTCCGACCCTGAACAAGTAGATCTCTGTAACCCCTGCTGTACCCACCCTACCAGGCTGAAGATAAAAAATATTTGAGTTACTTTTCCAATTTCAAAGCACACTCACTGTGACAACATTCAAGAACACAAAATACACAAATTGTTAAAATTGGTAGCATTTTTTTAAAATTCCATAAACTCTGCAGGGTACTTACTGTCTTGCCTTCTCAATATGTGGTAATTAAACTGTGATCTTATCAGTGATGGTCTTGGGACCTTTGGACCCACTGGTGAACCTGACTTCTATTACTGCTGCACATAACGTCCACCACAACCTCCTTTCACTTTCCTGATAACAGAACCCCCCCATCAGCCTCCACGCATGGACCTGGGGTGTGCAGGGCACACCAGTATTCCCAGGGGCCATTCTTAAAGTGGCCATACACAGGGAGATCCGCTCGTTTGGTGACTTCATCCCCAATATGCCCACATTGAAGTGGGCGATATCGGGCTGATCCGATCATGGGCCTCAGGGCCCAACAATCGGATCAGAATGGCGGCAATGCAGGCTGTTGGATCGCAGGACCGCATCAACAAACAGATGCTGCTGCGATTGACTGGATTTTTTACCCTGCCCAATCTATATCTGGACAGACATCAGTCAGGGAAGCCCGTTGGAGGGCCCCACACACGGGCCAATAAACTGCCAACTCCGTCTGTCAGCAGCTTGTATCGGCCTGGGCCTTTACACTACACCCTGGCATAGGGTGGTAAATCATGGAGGGGGGATATCCTACTGTAAAGAAAATAATCTCATTCCTAATCCCTTAATCTGCTGCAGGGATCTAACAAGGCCATGTAGTGGAATTTGTGAGTTTAAATCTGCAGTTTATTTTTCATTCTTACCGTGCTCTTAGTATATTTAATTATGCCTGTTGTGCAGAGAATACCAGTGCACACTTAAACACCCCATTTGTGTGGATACACACTAATCCTGATGTAGGGGTGTAATGAGGAGCAGTAATTACCCAGGGTGTAACAGATGTTATTTACAATGCAGCAAAAGTCCTGCATTTAAAGGTAAAAGAAATGTGCCTACTATTCCAATCATATTATTCAGTCACTTGATATTTCTGGTACTGAGCAGCCAAAGGAAACAGACCAGTATTTGTTATATTGATACTGTTGGAAACAAGTAAAATAAAGGCAACATTTAGATCTTAGTCGAGTAAAAGCAAATATCCCAAAGACACCAAACATTTTTCTGTACATATCTAACACACATGTATAGGCGAAACACTCACAGTTTGGAGGCTCCTGTTTAAACTGGTCCCTTAGTAGTTAATTAAAAAGACATTTCCCAAAATATAGCGACACGGAAAACAGCTGTGAAGGGGATATATACACACAAAGATTTCTGGCCGATTGGTGGTAGAAACAATCCTATTGGGTTTATTTAATTATGTAAACTAAATTGTAATATTTGATTTATTATTTGAAGGAGAAGGAAAGCTATGGAGGCATTTTATTGCCAATAGATTCGCTGCAAAAGTGCAAGCTAGAATGCTATATTTCTTCTGTAGAATGTTTTACTATACCTTAGTAAAAAGCTCTGGAAGCTCTCTGTTTGTTTAGGATAGCAGCTGCAGTATTAGCTTGGTGTGACATCACTTCCTGCCTGAGTCTCTCCCTGCTCACTTATAGCTCTGGGCTCAGATTACAGCAGAGAAGTGGTGGGGAAGAGAAGCAAACTGAGCATGCTCATGCCCTGGGCAAGGAGGTTTAAGATGAAGGCAGGAAGTCTGATACAGAAGCCCATGAGTACACAATAGAAGGAAAGAAATGCAGTGTTTCTATTGACAGAGGACTCAGAGCAGCATTATTTTGAGGGTTTACTGGTATATTTAGGTGGACCTTTCTGATAAGGCTTACTTAGTTTTAACCTTTCCTTTTCCTTTAATGTTTGAATGATTTTTTTAGTAACTCCAAAGTATGGTGATTCGAAAAAAAAAAAACCTCCAAGACCAAATATATAAAAAAATTTCTGGGTAATGGATTTTTCCAAAATTTGGATTTTTATACATTAAATCTACTAGAAAATCATATAAACTTTAAATAAACCCAATAGGCTGGTTTTACTTCCAATAAGGATTAATTATATCTTAGTTGGGGTCAAGTACAAGCTACTGTTTTATTATTACTAGGGATGCACCCAATCCACTATTTTGGTTTCGGCCGAACCCCTGAATCCGTTGTGAAAGATTTGGCCAAATACGGAATCAATCCTAATCTCGCATATGCAAATAAGTGGTGGGAAGGGGAGAAAAAAATGTTCCCTTGTTTTGTGACAAAAAGTCACGTGATTTCCCTCCTCGAATTCAGTTCGGCCAGGCAGAATCGTACTGAAAAAGGCCGAATCTTGGCTGAATCCAGAACCGAATCCTGGATTCAGTGCATCCCTAATTATTACAGAGAAAAAAGAAATCATTTTTAAAAATGTGGATTATTTGGATAAAATGGAGTCTATGGGAGACGGTATTGCCATAATTCAAATCTTTCTAGATAATGGGTTTCTGGATAAGAGTTCCAATAACTGTATTTAATTTCTGCAAATGTGCAAATTGGGTTTTTTTGTCAATCAGTCAGCAATTGCTTGTTCTTCATTCAGTAATACATGGCTCTCTGTTAGACGCTTGGCCATATATTTCTCTTTGAGCAGCCATCTGCTATCACAAGCGCAGACTTCTTTTTAGTGATTTTCAAAGAACCGCCGTGCAGGCAAGATAATTGCTTTGCAAAGGGTGTAGTTTACCTTTCCCACTTCTATTCCATGTTTTGTCTCTGCATGTTTGTCCTGCACACTAGAAGTTTGTTTCAACATTGTTTTGCTTTTACAAGCATTCTTGTTGATGGTGTGCAAATACACAAAGATGCCACAAGATAGAGTGGAGACATCAATAATTTGGGTTAAAAACACCTCAACAAGAGGCAGTATGGACAGCCAGGGGCACAGAGGGAGCAGCACCTGCCTGTAAATAATAAGTCTTTTGGGGGAGAGGGCTTCAGGTCTGCTTTTGAGAAGCAATACATAAAGGGCTCATGTTCATCAGCTTGGAAATAAAAAGTAATACTCTGCACTCAATTGAGATAGAGATTGGTTGATTTGGGGAAAAAAATAAAATGGCCTAGTGAAAAATAGCAGAGATGATAAAAGATAAATGCAAGCTAACCCCATGTTTCCTCATTCATATGAGATTTAGGGAGGTTTAGGGATGCACTGAATCCACTATTTGGGATTCGGCCAAATCCCCGAATCCTTTGTGAAAGATTCGGCCAAATACTGAGCCAAATCTGAATTTGCATATGCAGGAAAGGAAAACGTGGGAAAAAAATGTTTAGCTTCCTTGTTTTGTGATGAAAACTCATGTTATGTCCCTTCACTCCTTTAATTTACATATGCAAATTAGGATTCAGATTCAGTTCGGGCACACGCAAAGATAAGACCTAATCCTACTATAAAAGGTCAAATCCCAAACTAGATCTGGGATTGGGTGCATCCCTAATGTTTATACGCTTTTCTAGATATTCCTGGTGGCACAGTTAGTGTGATAGTTAGGGTAAATGTATTTGATATTTTAGAGAGGAAGGCAATACAGTGATTCTTTCCCCACTGAGCTTGCAGTCTAGTTAATGGAATAGCAATGTTCTCACCAGGCATATACCCAGAATAAAATAAAAAGGGTGATCTAGGATCCTGCGGTCCACTCCCTCTGCCGGTGCCCAATATCCACTCTCCTTCGGATGTACCATCCAGAAAATGTCAACACAAATAAGGACCAGCGTTAAAAACAGCTTGAGGGTAGACAAAAGGAACAGATTGACTAATATAGTGTAGTATTCTTAACCCTTAGTATTAAGGTGACCACACACTCCATAAGGGGAGTGTTCTTTCTCCTTTACCTTTATGGTTGTTACCATCACCTTTTTACCCAAACAGTGCAGGCATGTATCCAAACGATGTTAAGGGGGTTTATAGGTGGGCACTTACAAACGTTTAAAATTTATATAGACCTTCAGATATAAAACCCAGAATAATTCCACTTCTTTCTGTAAAATTAAAGAAAAACACAGAAAGAAGGCAAGAAAAAAAGGACAGGCAGTTTGAGGTCAAGGTCATCAGTTGGGGGTGTTGATAAATTGCAGAACATATCACGCAAAGCAGAAAGGATCAAAGCAGAGGCACATGGGAACATTCATTAATTAGTGTCAGGGAGAGATGGGAGATGTTGTGCCCACGGAGTTTCACAGAATACAATTGTGAACTGTGTCTTTTTCATTTCTATTGAGACATAAGCCCATGGCCAGTTCAGTCTGTAATGGTTACAGATGTGTTTAGTGTCTTATGTATCATTCTGTGCAAAGTAGCTTACAGTAAAACTAAATTACTATTAAGTTGGGTTGTTCCACTTACTCCTCATTTAAAGGAGAAGGAAAGGCTAAAATTAAGTAAGCCTTATCAGAAAGGTCTATATAAATACACCAGTAACCCCTCAAAGTAGTGCTGCTTTGAGGGTCCCCTGTCAAGACAAACACAGCATTTCTTTCCTTCTATTGTGTACACATGGGCTTCTGTATCAGACTTCCTGTTTTCAGTTTAAACCTCCCGGGCTAGGGCTTGAGCATGCTCAGTTTGCTCCTCTGCCCCCTCCCTTCACTGCTGTAATCTGAGCCCAGAGCTAAGAGTGAGCAGGGAGAGACTCAGGCAGGAAGTGATGTCACACCAAGCTAATATGGCAGCTGCTATTATAAACAAACAGAGAGAGATTCTAGAGCTTTTTACTCAGGTATGGTAAAACATTCTACAGAATAAATATAGTGTTATAGCTTATATTATTGTGGCTAATCTATTGGCAATAAACTGCCTTTGTAGCTTTCCTTCTCCTTTAATACCGTTCTTCAACATTTCTAAAATCAGCAGAAACGTTTCCTTCAAGCCTCCAGATACTCCCCTTATGGATACAAGGCTGCCAAACGCATGCAGTGTTTTATTATTTGGGTCTCTGGCCTCCAAAATTAAAATGGTACTATTTATGAAGGTATATATATATATATATATATATATATATATATATATATATATATATATATATATATATATATTAATTACACAGAGACTTACCAACATCTCAGAGCTGGCGTAACTCATTACAAGTCAGTGGGGCTGAGTAGAAATTCTTGATTAAAGGGGTTGTTCACCTTCAAACAACTAGTTGTTTTCAGATAGATCACCAGAAATAACGACTTTTTCGAATTACTTTCCATTTTCTATGTGTCACCGTTTTTCTAATATTGAAGTGTAAAGTGTCTAAAGCAGCTCTGGGAGGGGGAGTCGCTGACCCTTTAAACTTGATTGAAACTTGATCATCATTAAATTGATACATTTAGTTGATACATTTCTTATCTTTGTCCCTGCTGAACAGAATCTCTGGGTTTCATTACAGGCAGCTGTTAGAATTGATACAATAGTTGCTGATACTCCAGAGATGTTGCTGAGAAATGGATCAACTAAATGTTGCAAAATTGTAACAGTTCAGAGTCTGAGCCTGAATTACTGAGCTGCCAGACTCAAACACCAGAGACATGAACATTCAAAGCAAAAATAACCTTAAAAACTAAAATTTTTCATAAAAAACACAACTCGACCATTAATACCTACAACTTGTTCCTTAAAGTTCACTTAAGGGCAGAGACAGAGGTCATATTCGGGGAGACTAGTCGCCCAGCAACAAATCTCTGCTTCGGGGCGACTAATATCCCCGAACTGCCTCCCGCCGGCTAGAATGAATATCGCCGGCGGGATGGCAATCAGAGCGATTCATTTTTCGAAGTCGCCAAAAGTTTCCTAGTGAGGCGACTTTGCAAAACTAAGTGCTCAGTGTGCCATTCCTCCAGCAATTTTCATTCTAGCCGGCGGGAGGCAGTTCGGGGAGATAAGTCGCCCCGAAGAAGAGGCAACTAATCTCCCCGAAACTGACCGTGTGTCTCTGACCTAAAGGTGAAACACCCCTTTAAGGTGAGTATTTTGAGTTACTCAGAATTTATAGGCTTACAGAAGGCAGTGAGACATTAGAGCTCTTTGCATTGAGAGTCACACCAGAATTATTTGTTTTACTCTCAGCATCACATTCATTATCCAGCTTGAGAAATCTTCCCTTAGTGTTTATGTGCACTTGAACTGTGCAGAAACAGACAATATGATGTCAGAGAAGAACCAGCTGGTCCATCTTCTCTGCCCTTAAGTGTCTTGTTGCCCATTAGTTATAAGGCTTTCTCTGCGCAGGTTAAAGATTTATACACAAAGTTCCCCCAAAGGAACAAATTACAGTTAAAAAATGTTTGCAATGTTTAGAAAGGTTTTGTTGGATTTACCAAACAATACCTTTTGTACAGGTATTGGATCTGTTATCCAGAATGCTCTGGGCCTGGGGTTTTCCGGATAACGGATCTTTCCATAATTTGGATCTTCATACCTTACATCTAATAGAAAATCATTTAAACATTAAATAACCCCAATAGGCTGGTTTTGCCTCCAGTAAGCATTAATCGCAACATAGTTTGGATCAAGTAGAAGGTACTGTTTTATTATTACAGATCTTGAAGTTACACCATTGCAAAAATATTTTTCCTTAATTGAACCCTCCTAAGAGTATAGTGACAAAGTTTTAATTGGACTATTCCCATTCCATCAGTGATCCAGCTGAGCTGAACAGGAGGAAGAGTTCCACGTAATATCAGTTGGAGTGCCAATGCCACATATCCCTCATTTATAGGAGAGCCTTACTATTACATTATCCTTTATTTTCTGCATTTCACATCCCTAAAATGATTTTTGTTTCACAAAAAAAAATTCATTAATATAACTAAACATATACGGAGAGCCAGATTGGGCAGAATCAATTACAAAATGCCCCAGGCAATGTAGTGAGCTTAACATTACATATAGAGGCTAATGCACTAAATGGCCATCAACTTAAAGGGCATGTAAAGTCTACAATAGAATAAGGCTAGAAATGCTGTATTTTGTATACTAAATATAAACATGAACTTACTGCACCACAAGCCTAATCAAACAAATGATTTATGCTTTCAAAGTTGCCTACAGGGGGTCACCATCTTGTAACTTTGTTAAACATCTTTGCAAGACTAAGACTGTGCACATGCTCAGTGTGGTCTGGGCTGCTTAGGGATCATCATAAACAAAGCTGCTTGAGTTCTGCATGGCTGGGAAGTAAGGCGGGGGCTCCCCCTGCTGTTCATAAGTATGATTGTTTCCCTGCAGAGCAGTTAGGGACCATGTGACAATTCCTATCCACAGCAGTAAATGAAGGGAGAATTTCACTGCATACAGTCAGGTTTCTTATAAAAACGGTACACATTTTTTAATTAAAGCATATTGGAGATAGGTTTCTTTTTCATTAAAGAAAGTAAAAAGGGGATTTTATTTTTTTGCCTTTACATGCCCTTTAAAGGTGCACAACCCCTTTAAATTAACTTTTCAGTATGTTATAGAATGGCCAATTTCTAATTATTTGCCTTCTTCTTCTAAATCTTTGTGGCTTTCAAATGGTTGTCACTGACCCCATCTAAAAACAAATGCTCTGTAAGGCTACAAATGTATTGGCATTGCTACTTTTTATTACTAATCTTATTATTCAGGTCCTCTCCTATTCATATTCCAGTCTCTTATTGAGTGTATGGTTTAGGGTTACCACCTGTCCGGTTTTCTCTGGTTTTGAAGGGCTGCTCGGGTCAAAACTTCCTACCCGGTTTTCCAAATAAGGAAAACCTGGCAAGATTCCCTTGATTGACACGGCGATTGGCCAATTTCCGATTGCTGCATCATATCGCCGCCCCCTGATGTCACAGTCACTCTCATCTACGTCATGACCCCTCCAACTGACATCCCGCCCCCCCCCCCTGCCCGGTCTCAGCTGTACAGAAAGGTTGCAACCCTAAGTATGGTTGCTAGGGTATTTTGAATGCTAGCTACCAAATATGTGAAATTGCAATTTTTCTCTGTAATAATAAAACAGTACTGTATAATTGATCCCAACTAAGTCGTAATTGAATTAAAAACAATCCTTTTGGGTTTATATAATGTTTTAAATTATGTTTTACTAGCCTTAAGGTATGGAGATCCAAGTAATGCAAAGACCTGTTAATCGGAAAACCCCAGGTCCCTCGCATTCTGCATAACAGGTCCCATACCTGTGCCACTTTTAGCTTTGTAAAGGATTCTACCGACTGACTCAATGAGAGCGATGGGCTGTGATTAAGGAGAACAACAGTTTCATAATTAGCACTTTCCCATTTAATTTGCCATAAAACATTTCACAAACTTTATACTTCAGACAGACGGACGGCAAATGAGAAGTTCTACAGAACCTCCAGCCTCGTTAAGGTTGAGCTGGCTGATTGTTACATTGATAGTAAGCAATAACACTAGACTTTGGGGGAACATTTGCATCTTGGTTTTCATTATCAGGAATGCCTGGGCTAGTTGTTACACAGTCACAGTGATAAGGCCTCTCTATGGGCTAGAATTGCGCCGCTGCCTCGGGCAGACAGAATGTAGGTGCAGCCGGGTCACCAGGCAGCGTCTTGTATTGTGCCATTCCTCTTTCCGATAGCTCAGAACCCAAGACGCTCATATGGTGCTGACAGTCAGCTGAATGCTCTGAAATGGAACTGCCAGACGGAGGGCCAATTTCACTTGTGGTATTTATAAACCTGTGGTGTCGCATAACCTTATCTCAAACACTTAATCAGCCTCTCTGCCCTCATAGTGGAACTCTGATCAGCGTTCCCATTCCAAGACATGACAAAAGATTCCGATGCTCACAAATTGCTGGAGACAGGAGGTCTACGAACCCAGGTGATTTGCTCAGTTCTGAATACATGAAGGGCTACTGGTGGCAGCATGTGAGCATTCTCTTTCCTCGCTGATGGGGTTAACTGCATTTAACCCCTGAGCTGCCAGCAAGAACGTCTCTTTTCTATCAACTGTTATCCAGAATGCTCAGGACTTAGGGGCAGATTTATCACGGGTCGAAGTGAAGTCGAAGTTAAAAAATTTGAAATTCAAAGTAATTTTTTGGATACTTCAACCATCGAATAGGATACTATGACTTTGCTTTTACTTCGGCTTCGATTCGAAGTAAAAATCGTTCGAATATTCGTCCATTTGATAATCGGAGTACTGCCTCTTTAATACTTTGCCAAATTAAACCTGCCGAAGTGCTGTGTTAGCCTATGGGGACCTTCTACAGCATTTTTCTAAGTTTTTGAAGTCGAAGTAAAAATCGTTCGAATCAAAGGATTTAATCGCTCGATCGTTCGATTTTACTTTGACCGCAGACTAGCCAAATTAGATGAAAAAAAGTTCGAATTCGATATTCGAAGTATTTTAATTTGTTGCTCGAATTTCGAAGTATTTTTAACTTCGACCCTTGATAAATCTGCCCCCTAGTGTTTTCTGTATAAGGGATCTTTCTGTCATTTGGATTTTCTTGTCTTATGTCTGCTAAAAAAACATTTAACCATAATATAAAAACCAGCAGGATTGTTTCGCCTAAGGATTCATTATATTAGAATACTGGACATACAGAGTAAAGAGACTGATAGCAGGACACAGTAAAGAAATACGACCTTCAGTCCCTTACAAGCAAACTGGTTCAGTCAGCAGCCTCACAAGTGTGAAAGTAATTAATTAAAATATAACTTTTATTCTAATCAGCCAGTAAAACGCTCGTATTAAAACACACCCACTGTCTGTCTTCTCTGCTGACAGTGCTGGACCATGTCCATAAAAACATACATAATTAAAAACTGCAAAGAGTGGACCTGTGGTATTAAAGTGCAGATTCTGAGTGTCCTTGGCTAGTAGTAATAGCAGTACACCAGCGTGTATGCAAGCTAACACGACTTTGCCCGCTCCCTCCCTTCCAGTGAATCCCTCTGACCCAATTCTGCCTGTCTACGTAGGGACTAGGTGGGAGCTAGGTATACCACTGTCCACCTATGCCAGCCCGACGCGTTTCGCCATGTCTACGGCTTCCTCAGGGGCATTCATTATATCTTAGTTGGGATCAAGTACAGGCATGGAATCCGGTTATCCGAAAATCCATTATCCTTAAAGTTCAGAATTACGGAAAGGCCATCTCCCATAGACTCCATTATTATCAAATTTAGATTTTCCAAAATGATTTCCTTTTTCTCTGTAATAATAAAACAGTAGCTTGTACTTGATCCCAACTAAGATATAATTAATCCTTATTGGAAGCAAAACCAGCCCATTGGGTTTAATTTATATTTACATGATCTTCTAGTAGACTTGAGGTATGAAGATCTAAAGAAAGATCCATTATACGGAAACCCCACGTCTCATGCATTCTGGATAACAGGTCCCTTACCTGTACAAGGTACGGTTATATTTTTAATGAGAAAAAAAAATAAATCAGGCCATCCCGTAATTTGTAGCATTCTGGATAACAGGTTTCCAGACAGGCCCGGGCTGGCAATCTGTCCATACGGGCAAATGCCCGAGGGGCCGCTGCATAGTTAGTTCAAGTGGGGCGCTCGCACAGGGTCGCATTGGGCCGGTGGACCCAGGCTCTTTTGGGCCCCACCAGCCCAGACCGCTCCTGCACGCCCTCTTGTACCGAAAAACTTGCAAGCGCGTGCACGCACAGGAGATGCTCAATAGTTTGCCACTGGGGGGCCCGGACCCGCTCCTGCAGAAAAAACTCACAAGCGTGTATGCGCGCACATGCAGAGGGAGTACAGGAGATATCGGCGGCACCTAGCGCTGGTTCCTCAGTTGTGCGTATTTTCCATCTATGCGTGTCCCAAGCACGTCCCTGCACTGAAGGTAACCATGTCTCATAGACTTATGGATCCCAATCCGGCCCAAACACGGCTCACGCTACAACCTTCTATTACCAGAATAGTGAAAACTGCAGCTGGAACGAGTGAGTAAGCCAACCTGCCACACGTAAACAATATATCCACTATATTTTCTCTGCTCTGGTGCCACAGAACCACCACAATACAGAAACAGTTAATGTAAAAATGCCTTGCCAGTATAAATAAAAGTACGTCAAATAAGGAGTATAGTGCCATAGAACTTAGAATACCCCAATCTAAATTATAAGCAAAGTAAGCAAGAGGCTAAGCATGAGGAGCATAAAGTTACAAATGACCCTCACCCCACAGGAAAACTATACCCCCCAAACAATGTAGGTCTCTATAAAAAGATATTGCATAAAACAGCTCATGTGTAAAACCCTGCTTCATGTAAATAAACCATTTTCATAATAATATACTTTTCTAGTAGTATGTGCCATTGGGAAATCATAAATAGAAAATTGCCATTTTAAAAAATAAGGGCCGCCCCCTGGGATCGTAGGATTCACTGTACTCACAAACATACCAAACAAACCATACATGTTAGGCACATGAGCCAGTTAACAGACAGAGTTGTGTCTTTTGCTTCAAGACTTCTTCCTGTTACAGTTAGAGCTGTGTTAATTTCTGGTCAGGTGATCTCTGAGGCAGCACACAGACCATCACAAAATGGTGGCTCAAGGCAAGAGATGTAAAAGGGCAATATTTACTTAAATATATATTCCAGTTTGGTAAGATTCTTTAATATGCCACTTAATATGATATGAACTATCTGTTGCTTAAGTGTTCATTTTGGGGGTATAGTTTTACTTTAAGTGTATATGCTCATGATTCATGTCATACAAATAATGTAAGTCTCTCAAAATGTCATAAGCAATAGTTATAACAACAGAATCATTTTATTTTAGCCTTATGTCCAAATAAATATTTCAGATATGGGATCCTTTATCCAGAAAGCTCCGAATTATGGCATGGTCATCTCCTATAGACTCCATTTTATACATTTTATCCAAATAATCCAAATTTTTAAAAATGATTTCCTTTTCTCTGTAATAATAAAACAGTAGCTTGTACTTGATCCAACCAAATATAAAATGAATCCTTATTGGAAACAAAACCAGCCTTTTGGCTTTATTTAATGTTTATATGATTAGTAGATTTAAGGTATGAAGATCCAGATTATGGAAAGTTCCATTACCCAGGTCCCGAGCATTCTGAATAACATGTCCCATACCTGTAATGCTTTTGACCAGGCCCGGACTGGCAATCTGTCCGTACGGGCAAATGCCCAAGGGGCCGCTTTATATTTAGTTCAAGGGGGAGCTGCTCCCAAGATAATTAAGAAGGTGAACACGATCAAGTACGTAGGCTTACTAGTGGCCAAACCTTAGTGTCATTGAACTTCCCGAAAAGAAGTCAATGAGGGGTTGTTCTGTGACCATATAAAGACACAAGGCTGCAGGCTGAGTTATACAGGGAACTCTGAGTATTACTCATGTATAATAAGGGATAATGTACCCCCTATTGTAAATGATAAGGATATTAGAAGTCACTGAGGGGTTGTTCTGTGACCATATAAAGGCACAAGGCTGCAGGCTGAGTTATACAGGGAACTCTGAGTATTACTCATGTATAATAAGGGATAATGTACCCCCTATTGTAAATGATAAGGATATTAGAAGTCACCGAGGGGTTCTTTGACCACATAAAGGCTCAGGCAGCAGAATCTTTAACATATTTTACATTAATTACACTTAAGTGAGAAAGGCACCTTTTTTGCAGTTGTACCCCAATATATGAGTGGATGAGTACGAGACCATCACATGATTTTTTTGCCCGGGCTGCTTTTTATTCCCAGTCCGGCCCTGTTTCCAGATACAGGTATGGGCCCTGTAATCCATGTTGGCATTCTCTTTCCTTGCTGATGGTGTCAACTGCATTTAACCCATGAGCTGCCAGCAACACCATCTTTTTTCTATCAGAATGCTCGGGACCTGGGGTTTTCCAAAGAACGGATCTTTATGTAATTTGATTCTTCATACTCAAGTCTACTGCAAAATTATATAAATATTAAATAAAGCCAAATAGGCCAGTTTTGCTTCCAATAAGGATTAATTATATATTAGTTGGGATTCACTACAAGGTACTGTTATATGATTACAGAGATAAAGGAAATCATTTTTAAAAATCTGCCTTACTTGGATAAAATGGAGTCTATGGGAGACGGCCTTTCCATAATTCAGAGCTTTGTGGATAATGAGTTTCCAGATAACAAATCCCATACCAGTATCGGATCCCGTAACTGTGTTAAAGCAATCTTATAAAGGGATCAGAGTATGTATACTGCCTGGTTTTTTTCGGTTTTATTTATTTTTTTTTAAAAACCATCCCCATCCGTAGGAAATCCCTGCAGCATCCCCCCGTAAAGGGGTGGTTCACCTTTAAGTTAACTTTTAGTATGTTATAGAATGGCTAATTCTCAGCAACTTTTCAATTGGATTTCTTTTTAATAGTTTTTGAATTATTTGCCTTCTACTTCTGACTCTTTCTAACTTTCCAATGGGGGTCACTGACCCCATCTAAAAAACAAATGCTCTGTAAGGCTACAAATGTATTATTATTACTACTTTTTAGTACTCCTCTTTCTATTTAGGCCTCTCCTATTCATATTCCAGTCTATTACTCAAATCATTGCTGAGTTGCTATGATGATGTGGACCCTAGCAACCAGATTGCTGAAACAGCAAACTGGAGAGCTGCTGAATAAAAAGTTAAATAACTCAAAAACCACAAATAATAAAAAATGAAAACCAATTGCAAATTGTCTCAGAATATCACTCTCTACATCATACTAACAGTTAATTTAAAGCAACCCACTATTCAAGAGGCCGGGGGAAGCCTGTAAATGTCCCCCCCCCCCTGGATCCTACTAGGCCAAATGATGTGAAAGTTAGGGGGTTCAAATACAAAGTCCTCCAAAAATAAATCTGAACCCTAATTTAGATATTTATATTTAAACAACATTTTAAAAAAATTGCATCATCTATGAAAAAAATGGTCACATTCAAATACTTAGACTGTTGAAGTCACACACTTAATTTCTAAATTACACTGTTTACACTGTAAATAATTCACTCTACAATATAAAATTTAATTCCTGAACCAGCAAGTGTATATTTTTAGTTGTAATATTGGTGTGTAGGTGCATCTCAGGTAATTTTGCCTGGTCATGTGCTTTCAGAAAGAGGCAGCACTTTAGGATGGAACTGCTTTCTGGCAGGCTGTTGTTTCTCCTACTCAATGTAACTGAATGTGTCTCAGTGGGACCTGGATTTTTACTATTGAGTGCTGTTGTTAGATCAACCAGGGAGCTGTTATCTGGTTACCATCCCATTGTTCTGTTGGTAGGCTGATGTGGGGGGTGATATCACTCAAATTTGCAGTACAGCAGTAAAGAGTGACTGAAGTTTATCAGAGCATAAGTTACATGACTGGGGTCTCCAGGGAAACTGACAATATATGTCTAGCCCTATGTCAGATTTTAAAATTAAATATAAAAAATGGATTTCAGTGCAGAATTCTGCTGGAGCAGCACTATTAATTGATGCATTTTGAAAAAAAAAAACATGTTTTCGCATGACAGTATCCCTTTGAGTAAACATTGTGCATAAATGCATTTACGTCATTTCCATTTTCTGGTGTGACTGGTCCTTTAAAAGTAAAAATGTTCCCAGTCCCCAATGTGCCACGTGTTACTTCTAAAGCCTCTCACAGCCTTGGCGAGGCTGCTGGATCCAGATGAAAGATGGAGGTCATCCAGCTTCTTTTATGTGCAATCTCAATATGTTTTGCTGAATCCCGCTGCTTCTGGAGCGCTGACATCACTTATCCTTCTTATTATAAATGTTCCATCCGCTGTGCCGATGCAACATCTGATATATAAAAATTTATTGCCACTCCAACTGAACTCATATTCCTGCTTTCATCAACAGTATATTTTAAACAAAGCATTAGCATTTTCACAACAACAGGAAATGAGCAGCGAAATAAGCAGCTATGGGCTCCTTTATCTGGAAACCTTTTATCCAGAAAGCTACGAATTACAGGAGCATCCCTAGCATTGCATATGTACTGGACTTCAGTCTGGGCCTTTAGTCACTTCTTTCAACTAGGGATGCTTGGAATCCACTATTTTGGATTCGGCCGAACCCTGAATCCTTCGTGAAAGATTCGGCCGAATACTAAACCGAATCCTCATTTGCATATGCAAATGAGGGGTGAGAAATGGAAAACATTTTTTACTTCCTTGTTTTGTGACAAAAAGTAATGCGATTTCCCTCCCAGCCTCTTATTTGCATATGCAAATTAGTAGTGATAGGCAGTTTGGGGCGTTTCGCTTTGCCGAAAAAACACCTAAAAAATAGCGAAACGGCAACGGCATCTCGTTTTTGACGCCTGCGTCACTACAAATTAGGATTAGGATTCGGATCCGGTTTGGCCTGGCAGAAGGATTGGTCTGAATCCGAATCCTGCTAAAAAAGACCAACCCCTGGCCGAATCCTGAACCAAATCCTGGATTTGGTGCATCCCTACTTTCAACCCTCCTAGGAATGGCAGCCCCACAGTCAGGGCAATTGTGCAATAAAGTAAATGGGAATTGTGTTGTGTACAGAACACTGGCGCAATTCTATTGAATGAGAAAAAGACAGAACACCTAAGAAGCACGATGAATATATAAGATGAGTAATGAAAGCTGTACCTAACGCTAGCCAAAAATAATAGACTTCTTGTTCCATCTAAATTTACTCACAGTCTGCCCCAGATTTTTGGAACAATGCGCCTGAAATTTGGAAGCAGATGGTGATTTCTAAAGAAAATATTGGTATGAGAAACAATTATACATGAACTCACCTCAAAACCACTTTTATTTTTCTTGCCACAAACTTCATAAAATTGCTGCACGCAGGAATTGAACCAAATTTGCCGAACATATGCCTGTGTGTTGGGTCTAACAAACCAATATTCGATTCGAAATCTGATAGACGTTGAAATGCCCCTGTGTATCAATTCAGCTACTAATCATATAAACATGTGCATATATTCATATGGATTCATGGGATCACTCATTTAAGTGAGTGCTAAACATAGATCGGGTCTGTATTGCCCAATTTGGCTAGTGCATCCAGAATGTTCGGGACCTGGAGTTTACCGGACAATGGATCTTTCCGTAATTTGGATCTTCATACCTTAAATCTACTAGATAATCATGTAAACATTAAGGGGCTGATTCACTATGGGTCGAATATCGAGGGTTAATTAACCCTCGATATTCGACTAGGAACTAAAATCGTTTCACTTCGAATATCGAAGTCGAACGATTTAGCGCAAATCCTGCGATCGATCGATCGAAGGATTTTTCATTCGATCGAACGATTAAATCCTTCGAATCGAACGATTCGAAGGATTTTAATCCAACGATCGAAGGAAAATCCTTCGATCAAAAAATCCCAGGCAAGCCTATGGGGACCTTCCCCATAGGCTAACATTGACTTCGGTAGCTTTTAGGTGGCGAAGTAGGGGGTCGAAGTTTTTCTTAAAGAGACAGTACTTCGACTATCGAATGGTCTCATAGTCGAACGATTTTTAGTTCGAATCGTTCGATTTTCGTAGTCGAAGGTCGAAGTAGCCCATTCGATGGTCGAAGTAGCCCAAAAAAACTTCGAAATTCGAAGTTTTTTTAATTCGAACCCTTCACTCGAATTTAGTGAATCGGCCCCCAAGTAAACCCAATAGGCTGATTTTGCTTCCAATATGGATTAATTATATCTTAGTATCTTAAGGTTCTGATTAATTATTCTGTTTAATTATTATAAAACAAAATAATTATTAAAAATGTGGATTATTTGGATAAAATGGAGTCTATGGGAGACAGCCAAAAATGATTAACTTTTTCCCTGTAATAATAAAAAAGAGGCAGAACTAGTCTATAGGGTTTATGTAATGTAGTACACTTAGTGGGCTATTTATTAAGCTCTGAATACCCAAAATCCTTAAAAAAACCAAACAGAATTTAATAAAGGCCGATGGTATGATAACTCAGAATCCAAAACCCAGCATCTCAAAGCTCTCAGGGTCCTGTATTAGTCAATGGGGAAGGTCCCAGTGTCTGTGCTGCTGTCAGTACCGATATCCGATGATTCCAGGGATTTTGGGCCAAAAAGTCAGAAAAATTTGTGGTTTTTGTGGAAAAGTCAGAAAACTTCTGACTTTTCGGGCAAAGGTCCGAAGTTTGCCCAAACCTATTTTTTTAAATGAAAAATAAGGTCCATTCAGGAATTTGGAGTTGCTTGGATTTTTAACTTAGAAATACTGAGATAAATTCGGAGCTTGATAAATAACCCCCTTAAGGTATGAAGTTCAAAATTACAGAAAGACCCATTATCAGGAAAACCCCAGTTCCGAGCATGCTGGATAACAGATCCCATACCTGTTCTTGATCCCAACTTAGATATAATGAATCCTTATTAGAGTCAAAACAATCCTATTAACGTTTAAATTATTTTTTAGTAGACAAGGTATGGAGATCAAAATTACTAGGGATGCACCGAATCCGCTATTTTGGATTCAACGGGACCCGCGAATCCTTTGTGAAAGATTTGGCCAAATACCGAACCGAATCTGAACCCTAATTTGCATGTGCAAATTAGGGGTGGGAAGGGGAAAACATTTTTAACTTCCTTGTTTTCTGACAAAAAGTCGTACGATTTCCCTCCCACCCGATTCGGATTCGGTCGGCTGGGCAGAAGGATTCGGCCGAATCCGAATCCTGCTAAAAAAGGGCGATTCCCGAACCGGATCAGTGGCAGAACTACCGGGGGAGCAGGGGATGCGAGCGGGCCAGGGCCCGCACCCCCTCAGGGCCCCCCGGCAGTCCATGTGCCACTAACAAATGCGGCCAAATCCGTAATTTTTAGGTATGCACCGAATCCAAGATTCGGTTCAGTATCGATCCTAGAGGGGGGTGGGCCCTGGTACGTGACACGCAGCCGGGCCCCGCCCCCCTCTAGGATCACTACTGAACCGAATCTTGGATTAAAAATTACGGAGATAAAATCTGGAAAACCCCAGGTCACAAGCGTTCTGAATAACAGGTCCCATACCTGTAGTGTGTGTAGTCAAGTCGGCCAGTTATCTGCTCTTGTGCCATATTTACCTAGTTTTACAGATTCTTGATGAAAGGCAAAAGGATTTTGGTCAGCAACAGGTGAGCAGGTTGAATTACAATAGTTTATATCTACTTGATCGATTCTGGAATAATTAGATCTCACCTGCAGCTGGCAATATATCATGGTTTTGCTTAAATGGACAAAACCCACAGTACATGTATGGTACCTGTTATCCAGAATGTTCAAGACCTGGAGTTTTCCCTAGGTCTTTCACATAATTTGGATTTTCATACATTAAGTCTACTAAAAAATCATGTAAACATTAAATAAACCCAATAGACAGGTTTTGGCTCCAATAAGGGTTAATTATATCTTAGTTGGGATCAAGTACAAACTACTGTTTTATTATTACAGAGAAAAAAAAATGATTTTTAAGAATTTGGATTATTAGGATAAAATGGAGTCTATGGGAGACAGCCTTCCCGTAATTCGGAGATTTCTGGATGAGTTTCCAAATAACGGATGCCATATCTGCACAGTTGTTCCTTGTAGGGATGCACCGAATCCATTATTTTCGATTCGGCCGAACCCCTGATTCCTTCACAAAAGATTTGATACCGAATCTGAATTTGCATATGCAAATTAGGGGTAGGAAGGAGAAAACATTTTTTACTTCCTTGTTTTGTGACAAAATGTCACTCAATTTCCTTCCCCGCCCCTAATTTGCATATGCAAACTAGGATTCGGTGCTGCCGGGCAGAAGGAATCCTGCTGAATATGGCAGAATCGTGGCCGAATCACAAACCAAATCCTGGATTCGGTGCAAGCCTAGTTCCGTGTGTGTGCCAGTGTATGTGGTTGTTTGCATTGAGCAGCACTGGATAATGATCCAATGAACAACTAGATTAGTGGTGTGTGCTTAAATACAGATATTAATTTAGAAAAAACAGAGATGACAGTAGTACTTTTTCTTTGTTTTCTGCCCTAAGACTGCATTTAATCCCTGAAGAGAAGACTCCCTGCAACCAGACAGAGAAATTGGAAGTCTGGAATATTGTCCATTTAGTGCTTTAACCTGAGACGTCAGCAACTTGCTACTTCCATAGCTTTGAATGAGTTAATCTGCCCCTCCAGGATCTGTTCTGCCCAGTTAAGCAGGAAACTGGTATCATAACCTGACAAAATGGCAGCCAACGCTTTCTTTTCTACCTGGTGCCAGGAGGTCTGTGGACTCCATTGGCTTAGTTATACCAAGCTCCTAAAAGCCACTGTCCTGTAGCCAGACAGAGTTCCAATCAGTCCTTCCATCTCTCTCCGTGGAATTCTCCCCTTACACAACACATGCCTGGCGTTCCTTGAGTGCAAGGAAATGGAGGAAATATATCTGTCAGTGAAGACGACATTGGCTACTTAATAGCCCAAGCTGACGGATATTTTTAGATGGAAGCCTTGTTTAACTTACTGTACGGTTTAATCTCTGCTGAACAATGAGCAAGCAAAGCTTCAATTCACAAGGTAGAAAAAAAAAATAATCTCTGCCTTTAATTAAGTTCTGGCCGCTGCGCTCAATCAGAGAAAACATTCAGAGTCATTTTTTTTTTCCTGTTTCCGCTAGAAAATTACTTCGTTTTGTAAATGAATTGATTTCTGGGCAGTTTGTGTCATGTAAAAAAAAAAAAAGATGATATAAATGAAACGAAAGCATGTGCAGCGGCCAAGAAAAAAAAAACGAATACTTAAAATCCAATGAAATGGTAGCAGATTAAACAAGCAAAATCCAGGTTTCATAATATATATAAACTCACCTAGGGGCAGATGATCGAGGTGAATTTTCGAATGAAAAAAATTCGGATATCTAGATATTTTTTGTGTACTTAAACTAGGCAATAGTCCAAATTCTTATTATCATGTACTGTCTCTTTAAAAATTCGACTTCGACCATTCACCATCTAAAACCTGCGGAATTGCTGTTTTAGCCTATGGGGGACCTCCTAGAATCTTTTTGGAGTCAATTGGTGGACTTTGAGAAATCAAAAATTTTTTGGGGGGGAAAAACTTTGAATCGAATTCAATTGAATGCGCTATTCCTTCCATTCGTATAATTCGAATTCAGCCGAATACGGAATTATTCAATCAAAAACGGACCCTTCGACCAGAAAAAAAACTTCGACTTAATTTCGGTTGGTCTTTTTGAATTCGAATTTTGACGTTTTTTTTCAATTCAAAATTCAACCCTTGATAAATATGCCCCATATTGTGTATCCGGCTTTCCGGATAAGGGGTCTTTCTGTAATTTGGATCTCGATTGCTTAAGTCTATTAAAAAATAATTTAAAGATGAGATGAACCCAAGAGGATTGTTTTGCCTCCACTAGGGATTAATTATATCTTAAATGGGATCAAGTACAAGCTACTGTTTTATTATTACAGAGAAAAAGGAAATTGAAAATAAAATGTGCCAAATATTAATGATTAAAATGGAGTCTTTGGGAGATGGTTTCCTATAATTCAAAGCTTTTTGGATAACAAGTTTCCAGATAACAGATCCCATACCGATATACATAAACACACACAAACACAGAATAGTCTTGAATAACCTGTAAAGTGTGCTTAGTGATGTCATCAGTTATAATCAGAGCATGGTGATGTCATTTTAACACATTTGTGCATTTTAATAAATAATGTGCTGCTTTGAATTATATAGTATATTGGGGGGCAGATTTATTGAGTTGTAATTTTTGGTCAAAACTCACATCGAAATGTATTATACCCTGACCCTGGAAATAGCTCAAATCCGAACACACACCACCTAAAACCTGTCGAGGTCCTGTAGGAGTCAATGGCAGAGTTCCCTTGAACCATTTGAAGATGTTAATAGGCTTCATAATGAGGTTTTTTTTGAGGGTTTTGCCCGAAAACGCGATTGGTTCAGGTTTTCATGACTGGAACTTGCAGAATCGGGTTTTTTCCATTCAAGTTTTTTCTTACATTAGATACCATTCGAGTTTCGCGTTCATTCAAGGTAAAAAAAAAACCTCTAACATTCAAACTTTGATAAATAAGCCCCTAGAAGTTACTTTTTGCTGTCCCAGTTCTCTCTGGTCAGGCAGCAATATAAACAAAGATTCACAAAGTTCAGGGTCAAGTTTCACTGTCTTGAGCACTGTAGAACCAAAGGTGGAAATAGTGTGGAAAAACTGAAGAATTCGGTGTTGACCATGCAAGCAGTGCTGTCCTATAGTGGAGCTGTCCTATAGAGGAGCTGTCCTATAGAGGAGCTGTCCTATAGTGCTGTCCTATAGTGGAGCTGTCCTATAGAGGAGCTGTCCTATAGTGCTGTCCTATAGTGGAGCTGTCCTATAGTGGAGCTGTCCTATAGTGGAGATGTCCTATAGAGGAGCTGTCCTATAGTGCTGTCCTATAGTGGAGCTGTCCTATAGCGGAGCTGTCCTATAGTGGAGATGTCCTATAGCGGAGCTGTCCTATAGTGGAGATGTCCTATAGTGGAGCTGTCCTATAGTGGAGATGTCCTATAGAGGAGCTGTCCTATAGTGCTGTCCTATAGTGGAGCTGTCCTATAGCGGAGCTGTCCTATAGTGGAGATGTCCTATAGCGGAGCTGTCCTATAGTGGAGATGTCCTATAGTGGAGCTGTCCTATAGTGGAGCTGTCCTATAGAGGAGCTGTCCTATAGTGGAGCTGTCCTATAGCGGAGCTGTCCTATAGTGGAGATGTCCTATAGAGGAGCTGTCCTATAGTGCTGTCCTATAGCGGAGATGTCCTATAGAGGAGCTGTCCTATAGCGGAGCTGTATAGCGGAGATATCCTATAGTGGAGTTGTTCTATAGTGGAGATGTACTATAGAGGAGATGTCCTATAGTGGAGCTGTCCTATACCGGAGCTGTTCTATAGCAGAGATGTCCTATAGTGGAGCTGTCCTATAGCGGAGCTGTTCTATAGCAGAGATGTCCCATAGTGGAGCTGTCTAGGGATGGGTGAATTTTTTCGCCTCGTTTCGCCGAAAAAATTACGCCCATAGACTTGTATGGAGATGTGCGTCAAAAAAAAAAGACACGCGACAAAATAATTTCGCCACGCGACAAATTTTTTTTGACGCCCATAGACTTTAATGGGTGTCTGCGACATTTCGCCGGCGGCGAATTTTTGGCGAAACGAAACGGGTTAAATTCGCCCATCCCTGGAGCTGTCCTATAGTGGAGCTGTTCTATAGCAGAGATGTCCTATAGCGGAGCTGTCCTATAGTGGAGCTGTTCTATAGCAGAGATGTCCTATAGTGGAGCTGTTCTATAGTGGAGATGTCCTATAGTGAAGTTGTTCTATAGTGAAGATGTCCTGTAGCGGAGCTGTCCAGCTGGAGACCCTCAGGCCAGATACATACCTTCCAACCTACCTTTGACTGAGGGGCATGTTCAGCTTCTTCGAATAACACCATCATTTTTTTTTTTTTACTCATTTTATGTATTGGAATACATGGACAAAGTTAGGCAGTGCAGACTATGGGAAGGGCCTGGAGAACAGCAAAATGTCGTGGACCATGTGCCACTGCTATTAGGGCATACAGTACATTTACACAGCAGATAATAAATAATATCAGTAGAATACAATGGTTTTAGCACAGGTATGGGATTCCTTACTCAGAAACCCATCAGCCAGAAAGCTCCAAACTACAGGACAGCCATTTCCCATAGACTTCATTTTGAACAAACTATTTTGATTTTTAAAAATGATTTCCTTTTTCTCTTTAATAATAAAACAGTAGCCTGTACTTGATCCCAACTAAGATTTAATTAATCCTTATTGGAAGCAAAACCAGCCTAATGGGTTTATTGTTTATAGAAAACATAAAAGTATGGTGATCCAATTTCCAGAAAGATCCCTTATCTATAAAACCCCAGATCCTAACCATTCTGGATAACAGGTCCCATTCCTGTACCAGGGAGATAAATAGGGGGTCAGGTGACATCATGGCTGTCTCCATGAGTCCATAGAATAAAAACTCTAAATAAAACAGGCCATATGTTGCCAAGATACAGTTTAGTTGTAGGTGCTGGATAAACAGATACAAATGTTACATTTAAAAAATATATATATTTCACTTTTTTGGGGTTAATCTTTAAGTGGGCGTGTCCATATGATGGCTTAGAAATCTCTGCACCTTTTGCGCTTTTGACCCATCTGATAGCAATCTAGTCTAGCAGATCAATTCCATTCTTTCACCGGGATGCGGGAAGATTGCAAAGACTATCATGTCTCTTATGTTCTATGTAGTGATGGTAGATGTCACAACATACCATTTTATACATGCACACACATTATATATATATATATAATACACAAGAGCCATGAATATCCAGGAAATGATATCCTTATAAACACTGCTTAGTGATGTCATCAGTTATAATCTGAGCTTAGTGATGTCATTTCTGTCACATGACTCACTGAAACTTGTGTATTATAATAAATAAAGTACCCCCTGTTGACTCTTAGCACTCTCTGAAAAATGATATATATTTTCTGACTTTTAATATGGTTTTATATACATATGGTGGAGTATGAACACAGAATGTGTTTTTATGCATTCATATTGGCTTGCATTGCAAAGTTAAACTTTAAAGGAACTATTCACTTTATAACTAACTTGCAGTATGGCACACCTCCCAACATTTTGAAAATAAAAAGAGGGATGAAAAAGTTGGCACACGTAGCGCAGCAATTTTTTGACCACGCCCATTTTTGTGACCACACCCCCTAATTACCATGTTCCTTTTTACAAAATTTGGCAGGTTATGAAAGTTTGAACATATTTCTGTGTTTTTTTCAGTTATTATAGTTTTGCTAATGAAGGTGAATAGCCCTTTAAGCTGTGAGTCTAACTTTTCCAAAGGGACCTGTTATGTAATATTGTTACAATTACTTATATCGAAATTGTAACAAAAGTATCTTATCTGCTGCTGTGGCTGTTCTGGGCTCTCTGCCAAAAGCCAATTAAGTTATAAACGTTTTTACTTTTTCTGGCTGTTCAGTGCAGAGAAAAATTGGACTTTTCCAGTACAAATAAGGGACTGCGGGTTGAGCTGTCAAGAAAAGGACTGTCCCTCTAAAAACGGGACAGTTGGGAGGTATGATATGGTATGTAGACAATGGCATTTTAAGTGAATTGCAGTTGGTCTCCCCCCAGTTCTACTTCTGTCAATTTTGTAATTTAAACGGATATGTGGTTGCTAGGTGCAGCTGAGCCCAGCAACCAGGCATGTGTCTCAGTGTCAAAATAAGGAGGAGGGAGCATGATTACAAAATGAACACAGAACTGTAGCAAAAAGGAAAACATAGGAAAAAGGGGCAAATAGCTGTTTGCAATTCAGTGTACAAGCAGACAGCCAATGACACTGACCCTGCCCAGGAAGTGGGTGTAATGTCCCAGAGATTTGTCTCCTGACCCGGACTCTGTGCACCTCCCGCCTACACAGAAAATTCGGAAATTGTTTTTACCCTCAAGGGAACAAGCTAAAGTGTCAGATGGGGGGGGGGGCCTAAAAACAAACTGAAGAAATGAAGTCTTGTTTGATGCATCTGACACTTTTATTCCTCAAGTCTAAGGTGTCATGAGACTGATTGTAAGCTTTTTAGCATAGTGGTTAAAAGACCAATTGTAAAAGCAAAAAATAAAGTCACTGTCCTACAAAAAGCTAAGGGGGTTATCCTCCTACAAAGAACAATGGTTGTGCCCTGAGAGGCATATTTTGGCTGCGCTCTCACTGCGAGTAATCAAAGAAGAATGCAAGAAAAGCAAAGCTGATTTCCAAGCCCTGTTTGTTGGTGCCATAATTAATAGAATCATCAAACAGTCCTGCAAATTGCTTCCAATTGCCAGCATCACTTTCATGTTGGATGCCAGACGAGCAAACGCGACTCCTTTTTTAACCATTCCTCTGCTGACCTTTGTTCAGTGCAGTGGGAACCAAATCGGGTCTTGGATAATTTGAACAGTAATGGGGTCCCGGTGGGGGCCCATTACAAACCATTTAGAGTAATGTTGTTTTTCCTATTCAGTTTGTATTTAGCACAGAGGGAAAATTGATGAAATGGTGTAGACTTTTTCCTGAGTTCCCACAGCTCTGTCCGTTCAACGCAAGGTCAGAGACAGTATAGCAAGACTTGGCATTTCCTAAGCCTTTCCTTGTTTTTCTAATGCCGAGGGGAACATCTGCACCCTCATTTATTTGCACATCGATCTGCTTTACATCCCCGCAGAACATTCTCGCGAAGTTAAAAAACTTCATTACAAAAATAAATCATTCCGCATGTTGAGAGCTGTGAATCAGCGGTTGTCCTAATATATACACAGAGCTTGCGCTGCTTACATTAAGGATGATAAAGAACATGAACTTTGTTAGCAGATCCTAAGGGTGTAAAGAGCCAATGGATCAGTTCCGCCGAAACAAACTAAAATTAGATGTATATTTAAGAAGACCCGTGAAATTAAAGATAAGGATCTACATTTATAGCAGCCTACCATAAAAACAACACATGGCAACATCCAGGGATATGAACATAAGGTAATGAGCCCCAACCAACTTGATAACCAGCGTATTACAAACTACCAGCATCCATCATTATGTTTCAGTAGGGACCACTCAGGAAAGAGAACCTGAAAAAAAGCAGGAAGCCCCTAAGGCTGGTGCCAGATGATATGGATTCTCCAAAGGCTGAGAATCCATCGCCCAGTTGCTGCCCTTTTCTTTCTATAGGCAGGGTGGATTTCAGCGCAAAATGCGTCTGCAACTGAGCAGAGACAATGCTTTAAGGTGTAAGCAGGCAGGAGCAGCGGGTAGTGGATTCATTGTCGAGCCCTAGGACCTAGCCAGGAAGCACTTGCACAATTTAGCTGAGCATAATGCTGTTAGGCACATGGCAGCCCTGTATGTAACCTCTATAGCAGTAAGTACAGGGTTCCTCAGTGCCTTGCGCTTGATGGTGTGTATTAACTTTACGTCTGAATGATGCACACGCTAAGGGGCAATCGAGGGGATGCCCAAGACCTGCCCTCTATCAATAAGCGCTGGCTCAAACCTGATGGACGGGTGCAAGGTGCATCATTTGTTGCACTTTGCACCCTACCCATGAAGAATAAATAAAGCCCTCTGTGCATTATAAAAGCTAATACACAATAGAAAAGATGGTTCATTCTACCACAAGGGTAGACTAAGGCTGAAACACGGCCTGCTGAAAACTGCGGCTAGACGATCAGTCCCTGCACTGCAATCTGCACCTTATTTGCCTACACCTGGAACCACTGCGTTGGTCCAGATGCAGGCAAACGTAGCATTTTGGAGCCGAAACGTGTCAGCTATAATTTCTGCACTAAAATCCACCGTGTATGCCTGCACCCAGGTGATGATTTGTTCCGCCTGCAGGCGGGAAGGGAATCAGATGCCCAGAGTAGGTGCTAATTCTAGGCTTGCTTTTTTCTGCAGGTCCAGATCACCCCTCGTGTGATATAAGCCTCAAATGCTGCTTGTGTTTACAGTATGTTTATTATACAGATGCTGCCACTTTGGTTTGTGTGTTTTACACAGAATAACTAAACACAGATATCTCACTTATCCCATTTAACACAGAAAATTGCGTCACAGCATCCCATCTAATTGTGAACAATGGTGCTTTGGAATGCTAATGAAAAGGTTAAATGCATTCAATGAGTTAAGATGACTGTAGATAACACAGTTTCTTCAATTAATCATGACACATTTAACACACAAATCCAAGTAGCTTCATCTGTACGTTGGTGTTCTCACTTCACCTTCCTATACATGGGAAGCAAAGGATATGATGCCACACTATCTGTGAGAGTTCACACACATAAAGACCTGATACGTCAGCTTGGGTTAGAATCATGTAATTACCTCTCTTTCTCACTTTTTTTTGGTCCCTACCAGACTATGGTGGAAAATGTGGCGAAAGGCAGGTGTCCAAGTGCAGAAAGATTCAAACAGTAATAGTGAGCGGTGTTGTGTAGCATTACAAGCTTGTAAATCACATTGTAATGGAGTTAATTATTTTACACGTACAGCCAAATGTATGTTCCATAAGAAATGGAGGCACCAGATTATTTTAGGGCTGAACTGCATGGAGTGATTCGTTGCAAGGCGACGAAATGCATGCAATGTGTTGGACGTGCCGAATATAATGGGACTGATCGAGAAATAGTTAATGAAATAGTTAATGGACATGTATTAACTGGGGCAATGCAGCCTGAAGTTCGTTTGCCACCATACTGGCGCCAAGCAAGCAAAATCAGCAAGCCACCCAGTAGATAAAAATCAACTTTATTTCAGCAGTTAAAATGTCCTCACATGTTTTGTAGTACTGAGAACACCACGCGCACACTCAGGCCCTTCGTGCGATAATGCTGGTGCCCAGAACCTGAGGGAGACGGCACTCCCAATGGATCAAGGAAAGAGAGAAAGGTCTGGCGCACGGAGCTAATTAAACCGGGGTGCAACCCCTGGTATGTTTATTGCATCAACAACGTTTCGGAGGGCGTTCCCCCTTCGTCAGGTGAGGGCGTTCCCCCTTCGTCACATGTTTTGTGTCATAGGACACGTAATCATAAGCACATAATCACAAGTCAGGACATATTAACTGCTGAATGAAAGTTGGTATTCATCTACTTGGTGGCAGAATGAGTGCTTGTAGATTTTACTTGCTTTTGCCTTTAACAACCAGCTACGGTTCGGGCAATGCACTTGGGCCACCAAAGAGTAATGGTGAGTATGTTTGTTTCCACTTGAAAATTGAAGCAAAATTGTGCCGGCAAATCCATAAGTGCAGGACCTGAGGTTCTATACACACACCACTGTCAATTGGGTTGCTGATATTATATGTCAAGCCTGGGGTTTTAAACACCTGGGCTATAGAATTTCTTTGGTCAGTATCTTTCATTTAGTTTGTCTTACTAAGGGGCAGATTTATTAAGGTTCCTATAGTAAATCTGAATTTTCGAATTTTTTTTTGTGTGTCAAAACTCTCAAATTCAAATTTAAAAGCACCAACTCGATGTAAATTCAAATTTGAGATTACCAACCTTGACCATGGAAAGTTCAAATTTGAATGTTCGCCCCCTAAAACCTGCCGAGTTAATCAAGTCAATGGCAGAGGTCTGTTGAACCATCTGAATATGTTAATTGCCTTCCTGGTAATTTTTTCAGAGGAAAACTTGATTCGAATTCGATTTCGGGTCGGGACTATTCGATCGAATATTAGACGTTCAAGTTTTTTCATAAATGACTTCCTATTTGAGTTGTGAGTGCATTCGAATTTATTAGAGTAAAAATGTTTGGTTTATATATATTGGAATATATGGACAAACAAGCCCTGTTTTGTTTAAAGGGTAAGGCATTTTTTAGTAGCAGTATGCACAAAATGTCTCTGTCTTAAATATATTGATAATGGGTTGAGTGCAGAGGACTCTTGTATTTGTCTATATGTATTTTGTGGTCACAGCCTCATTGCACCCCTGCCTAATGGTTTTAAAAAATAGTGGTGAGCACAACTTTCCCTTGTTTGTTATGGTTTATATATTGGACCATACTGGCACTGGCCACAGATGAATATTCCCAAATGTGTATGAATGTTTTCTAGCTGCCGAAAGCCAGGAATGCACAATAGTGTATGGCAGTTACCATATGTATCACTTTCCTTTAAATGTGTTTCAGGCCTCTCCGACAAATCCATTTAATATCCCACAGAGCAATAAAAAAAACAAATTTGTTAGTAGAGAGTGTGTTTACATGGGGAGTGTTATCTGGTCCGTTGTTTTGTTCACACGAAGAGTATGCAATGAGGGAGCCAGCGGTATGTTCATTATTCTCCTAAGGTTCCCCAGTTATCTCCTACTTGAGACGGGCTTCCATTTGCCCATTGTTCGGCCTGTGTCATGCTGGCCTCTGAGCTCATTCCAATCACCAGGAGTGAGAGTGGAGAATAGAACACAAGTGCTAATAAGACAGTGGAGGGGAAAATGAAGAGCCCTTTTATTTAACTTCTATGTGCATAAACAAACATGCAGCTTGCTTTTAAATGATAAGGAGATTACATTTTTCATTTCTGGAAATCAGGTTTGTTCTCCGTTGTCATCACAATAAAGCAAATTAAGAGGAAGAAAAACAGGCGTCCCTCCTTATTTGTAGCGAGGTTCTTCACAGCACAGCCGTGCAGATACTTAATATTCGCAAGCAAGCCTTTGATTGCCTTTGATGCGACGTGCTTGCTTTCCCCGTAACACAAAGAAGAGAAATGCTGTGTGTTCTGATGTCTTAATGTTGCTTAATACCTTGTATAACCTCCGCTAAGCTCCTTACGTGGCGGGCGATGGGTTTGGGGAAAACGAAAAGCAGCAAACAAATGTATTTTGGGTGCCGAGAAAGCACAAGCTAACTTTGGAAATAAAAGCTGTCAAATATTCATGGCAAATAATTACATCACATATAAAGGATTAATGAGAGTATAAAGTGATCACCCTCTTTGTGGCGAATGCAAGTACCATTAAAAGAGGGATTTAGTCATTTCTAAAACATGTTCTGCCTCTAAATTGTGCCTTCAGACATTATTACAGCTAAAAAAAAGTGACATTCCCAAGCAACTCCGCTGGTAAGACTTTCCTTGTATTGTACCAGAACTTCAAGCTAACGACATGCTCTGTTAGGGCTCTTACAAACGAGAGTTTGAAGCTGCGCTCCGTTTTTATGCATTCAGCCGCAGGGTAGCGCAGAAGTAGACGCACTCAGTTTTTTTCAATGGGGCTGTACTCACACAGGCGCATGTAGGCGCCGAACGCAGGTTGAGACGCAACATGCTGCATTTTTCTTGCGTTCGACGCCTACATGCGCCTGTGTGAGTACAGCCCCATTGAAAAAAACTGAATGCGTATACTTTTGTGCTCCCCTACGGCTGAATGCATTAAAAACGGAGCGCAGCTTCAAATGCTCGTCTGTAAGAGCCCTTAAAAAACAATTCTGAAAGATTTCTAGTTTAGTGCTCACGCTGCCAGAACAAGAAAGTAAATATAAATATTCTGTTGTTAAACAAAGTTATAAAACAAAGTTATAAAACTTTCCAAATCAAATGAGAGACGTCGTTTTGGGACTTGTAGGGGTATAGGATCTGTTATCTGGGAACCCATTATCCAGAAAGCTCCCCATTAAAGGACCAGTGACATCAAAATGTTTTTTTTAAAAATTCGGTACTATACATAAAAAAAAAACACCAAGACTAAAACTAAACTTTAAAATCGCACAGTTTTTACTAAGAAATAACTTACCGAAACTTTGCTTGAGCTCCTCTTCAGAAAGTGATCGGGCAATCCATCATGCGGCACTCAATTTCTCCTCCCTGGCCTCCTTATAGGAGGAGAAATCGAGAGCCGCACAATGGATCGTCCCGTTTAGCCTTTTCTGAAGAGGAGCACAAGAGGAGTTATTTCTTAAAAAAGGCTTTGCGATTTTAAAGTTTAATTTGTCTTGGTGTTTTTTTTTCAAGGTATACTAACAAATTTTTTTAACATTTTTTTTTTGATGTTGCTGGTCCTTTAAGGTAAGGCCATCTCCTGTAGACCCTATTATAATTAAATAATTCACAAACAATTTTCACAAATTATTTCCTTTTTCTCTGTAATAATAAAACAGTACCCTGTACTAACTAAGATGTAATTAATCCTAATTGGAGGCAAAACAATCTTATTGGGTTTGATTAATGTTTTAATGATTTTTTTAGTAGATTGAATTTGTTGCCGGGCGACTAATCTCCCCGGATCTGAGCGTGTGACATCCCTTAGATGTAAATTAACTTTAAAAAATATAAGTAAATGAAAAAAAGTCTTTATTTCTGACCTGAAAAAAAGGGTTGGAAGGTGAACACCCCCTTAAAATCTGCCCACAAACACCTACTTTGCTGTAAGTCCCCATTTACTTCCAGCAATGTTTATTCACAGATTCCTTCTCGACTAGAAGGTTAAAATAAGTTTATTTATTAAGTTTGCTGGTAAACATGGGGGCAGATTTACTAAAGGGCGAAGTGGCAAGCGAAAATTCACCAGAAAAACCCATTCGCAGGGACATTGCCAATTCACTAACATGTGAAGAGGACAATTCGCTAGCGAAAGAGTACATCACTAGCGAAGTTTTGTGACCTATCGCCAGACGAATTCTCGCTCAGGTGACCATCATTACGCCACAAATTCACTGAAGTTCGAATTTTACAGAACGTTACCTCTTTCACCAGAATATCCTTTGCCACCTTAGACATGGCACACTGATAAGATGAAGCCACATCCTCCTCAATCTTATGTCAGTGACATCATATCCTGTGTGCCAAAAAAAGATGCCGTTGTTTCATATTTTGAAACGGGATTGTTTTTAAGACTTAACTATTAGAAAATGTTATTAAAATGTGTTTTAACCATTTGAGGGGCATGCCACTTTTGTTTTAGTGTGGGCTCATGTCTAGGGTATTAGAGGATCTCTTTTGTCTTTATTTTGCTTTCGTGGACATTTGTAATAATAAGTGACCACTTTGAGCATTTGCACCAAAATATATGATAAAAACATATATATATATATATATGTATATATATATATATATATATATGTATATATATATACCTGCCCTATTCAAATTGACCCGAGCATAATACTACTACTACTAAGGAAGTTTCGCTAGGCAGAAATGAACGTTAGCAAAAGTTTGCTATGAAATGCTCGCGCTGACGAATTAATGCAAGCGAAACTTTGCCAGCGTTCGGCTACAGAGACGCAACTTCGCACTTTAGTGAATTAGTGTAGTGGTGGCGTATTTGCACCTGGTGAAGCCATTGGCATGGTATTTATAGTGCACATACCGTAAAAACGTCGAAGTCGTGCATGCCAGTGCAGCTCTGTATAGCTAAAATACACATTTATTCGTATCTAACACTTGACAGCAGCCAAGGGTGACTGTTCCATGAATGGAGCATTCCCGAGCATGAAAACCTCTCATTGAAAGCAGCTAATTAGTAACTGGAGGACCCTGTCTAAATCGGCTCTAGAAGGAAACAATCGCAGAAGAATGGCTATTTCTGTGTATGAGGGAGATTTTACTAATGACTGGTATTGTCAGGTTGGCTTTTATCTCGTGAGCAACTTATTTTGAATTATTACTGTTCATTCACCAAACGACATCTCCAACGACATGAAATTATTTTAATTATATTTATGTGAATTCCACAGTCAACTACTTTCAGTGATTAATGCCTCTAAAATTTTGTTCAAACACAAATTTAAAAAAAAAAATGGGAGGAGAAATAGGAAATAACGCTAGTTTTAGGCTGTTCCATTACACAGAAATTGGAAGGGAGTTGTGTGAAATTCTGTACTTTAAGGCGGTTATTTAATAAACTCGATTTTTATCTGGTCAAGGTTTTTTTGACAAAAACTCTCATTTTTAGAGGGGAAAAAAACCTTCAAAAATGTTTAAGATTTATTATACCCTGAAGCTGCAAGAGGTCCGAATCCGAAAAACCACCATCGCAAACCTATCGGGTCAATGGGAGATGTCCCTTTCACTATTCGAAGATATCGTGATCTGCGCTGGTTTTCGTCCGATAATATGAAAGATCGAACGATTCGGCCGTCAAATCCTAAAAATTTGGGTTTTTGCTTTATTTTATTGAGTTTTTTCCTGACCCGACTTTTTCAAGTTACTGTAGGCTGCCAGTCCACATAGGGGATACCAATAGCCAATCACAGCCCTTTTTTCCCCGCATTGGCCGGCAGGATTTTCTAACCTGCCCAATTTTCAGCCAGATATCAGTCGGTCAGTAGCTTTTACTAGTCCTTGTATGGCCCCCTTTAAGGGATGGCTCACCTTTCAGTAACTTTTAGTATGTTATAAAATGGCTAATTCTAAATCATTTTTCAACTGTATAGTTATTGCGACTTTTTATTATTCATCTTTCTATTTAGACCTCTCCTGTTTGAACCCAAACAACCATATTCCTGAAACTGCAAACTGGAGAACTGCTAGATAAAAAAACTAAAAACCACAAATACCGTATATACTCGTGTATAAGCCGACCCGTGTATAAGCCGAGGTACCTAATTTACCTAAGAAAACTGGAAAAATGTATTGACTCGTGTATAAGCCTAGGGGCCCCATGTCAGATTTCAAAATGTGAATGTGACCCAGCCGCAACAATTGGGGGACACTGGGCAGGTACCTGTTACTGTCTGTGACTGACTGTGTCGCCGCCCGGATTTCATGTTTGCTTCCCTCTGCCACCCCTATTTCATGTTTGCTTCCCTCTGCCACTTCCCCCCCATCTGTCGCTCTCCCCACCCTGGCTGCTCTTCCCTCTGTCCTTCCCTCTGTCACCTCTGCTCTTCCCTCTGTCACCTCTGCCCCAGCATCGCTCTCCCCACCCTGGCTGCTCTTCCCTCTGTCCTTCCCTCTGTCACCTCTGCTCTTCCCTCTGTCCTTCCCTGTGACTGCCTGTGTCGCCGCCCGGAGCAGGTCCAGGAGCTCCGGGCGGCGCGTCCTTCCCTGCCGGCGTTCGCTTTCAAAATGGCGGCGCCCATGGCCGCCACGTGGGTAGCGGCGGCTCCTGGACCTGCTCCGGGCGGCGACACAGGCAGTCACAGGCAGTCCTGCTGGGGCCGCGGAAGGAGGTATGACCCGCGTATAAGCCGAGTTTGAGTTTTTCAGCACATTTTGGGTGCTGAAAAACTCGGCTTATACGCGAGTATATACGGTAATAAAAAATGAAAAACAATTGCAAATCATACTAAAAGTTCATTTGAAGGTGAACAACCCATCTAACACTATCCCTTTTATCCAATATCTGGGACAGTCCGGTGATAAAAGTTTAAAGATATACAGGTGTGTTTTCCAGAATGCTCAGGAGCTGGGATTTTCTGGATAACAGTTCTTTCCATAATTTGGATCTTTATACCTCAAGTCTACTAGAAATTCATGTAAACATTAAACAAACCCAATAGGCTGGTTTTGCCTCCAATAAGGATTAATTATATCTTAGTTGGGATCAAGTACTAGGTACTGTTTTATTATTACAGAGAAAAGGGTAATTTGAGTTTTAAAAAAAGGTTAATTGTAAAAAAAATTGTCTATGAAAGACAGCCTCTGTAATTTGAAGCTTTCTAGATAACGGGTTTCTGGATAAGAGATCCCATACCTGTATATCCTGCTTTTGTACTTCAACACCCAGCAGCCCACCACCAGCTAATTGCATTTTTTCTTTCTTTCATTTAAAGAAATTATTTTAATAATAATTTAAGTAATTTTACCCTCCGCTTTGATGGCAGTATGGCTGTGAACATATATAGTTTGGTTGCAGCGTTCTCCATCTGACAGCATGTTATCTAACCCGCTGTGGCACTGCACAGGTTAACAGCAACACAAAATCGTGATGAGCAGTGAATGCTGGTTCTTTTCCAAATTGCCTGGAGAGCCCAAGTCTCAGTCTTGTGTTTTTCCTTCCCAGAACAACCCTGTGCATAGGAACCAATATAAATACGGCCAATGCAACTGCTCTTTGTCTTGAAACGCCCCATGCTACTTCCTAAATTGCCGTGCCTAGAAAAACTAAGAATATATTTCCCAAAATAGGGGGTCTCTCAAACCATGTACTTTGAGAATCATGGGGATGGGGAGGGAGTTCATCCACTCAAATAATAATTTCTAGTGTTTTCTCTTGCTCACTGGCTCTCTGCCGTGGTACCCTACTCTACATCTCTGTGAAGTCTGCTTCCGAGGGAGGCCTAAAGAAAACCAGCCGACGGCCTCCTCTGGGAGCGGCTGCTGCTCACGTTGCTACTACTACAGGATACTGGACACCGCTTCTGAGCACAGAGGTCCTTGCTATGCAACTGCCACTTTCCCCTTGCATATTTTTGTAATTGTACTCGGAAGCCCCATAGACAAAGCGGAACCCGGCCTTTTGCAGTATGTATTAACACAGGATATTTAAACTAGTTTAGGGACACTTCATCTTGTCTAAACAAATGTCAAGACGTTGAAACAAAGTCGGATGGTTTGTAAAACTTTAAACGCATCAATTTTTTTTTTACTATGTCAGATATTTGCATCCAGAAAAAGAACAACATTTACACTGTGATGCCCAAGAGTCAAACGAGCCTTGTCCAAAGTCTAACTGGACTTGCTGAGTAATCATTGAAGACGTTTCACTACTCATCCGAGCAGCTTCTTCAGTTCAGACTGGTGTGGGAAGTCCTCGGCAAATAAACTCTTCCACTAATCCAATCACAACGGGACATTGTAACTCTTTAAAGAGCTGACATCTGAAATTTACAGGTGTTGATTCAGTGTAGTTACTGTGATAGGATTATCCAATGTGTCATGCAACTCCTAGAAACAGGTGTTACTTGTGAGAGTTGCATAAATGGATGTGTGAAGTGTTCTGAAACTGCCGGGGTACAGATGTTAGAACAGCATTGAATGTAGGAGACAGGTGGTGTCGAAGGCCCCCGCCTCTGTTTAGGGATGGTTTCTCCACCTTTAACATGAATCGCCTCTTTCACGCCTCATTCAAACCAGCGGTCTTCTTTATCCAAGATTTGGACCTTGCTATTTTTAAAGGAGTGTCCCTTGTCTTTTAGGTGTAGAAAGAGTCTTGCCCTGTAGAGTTCTCCCTCCTATGCTGAGCCATTCGCTTGGAGAGCAATTGCTTTGTCTCCCCAATGTATAGATCTGTTCACTCCTCACTACCCTGGACTCCGTATACCACATTGCTTTGTTTTTCTTTCGGGGTTGGATCCTTTGCGTGTACCAGTTTTTGTCTCAGAGTGTTGCTAGGTTTGAAAAACCTAGTTGGAGTTTCTCTGACACTCCATCTACATATGGGATTACTATGTTTTGCCTACTATGTGTCTCCGGGCGGTTGTATGTAGCAGACAGGTGGTATTGAAGAAAAAGGAAATCATTTATAAAAATGTAGATTATTTGGATAAGATGGAATATATGGGAAACGTCCTTTCAGTAATTCCGAGCTTTCTGGATTCCGTATAACGGGCCCCATACTGCCATTATCTTCCTGTGATAGCAGCCATACAGCAGACTGATAATATGGCTAGATTTCTTATTCATTCCCTCTCCTGTTACCCATTCTGTCACACACACCACTGCTTGCATGCTAGCAAAATACATTAAACATTTCAGACTAGAGAGTTGCAACAAAAAGCTTGATGCTGCCCAAAATAACAGAACTTAATATAAAGTGCACAGTCTACATTGTATGTTAATTATAAGATAGATGTGAACTTTTCACTGTCACATTAGAAAAGGAGCCTCCATATTTGTTAGTGTTTATGATCTTAATCATAAGAGAGTTCATTTGGACGGGGCACTGCAAGATTTTATGGGTTAGACTGTTTTTAAGATTTAATTAAAATTGATGTTGTATAGTACAGGTATGGGACCTGTTATCCGGAAAACGTATTTTTCCGTATTTTGGATCTTCATACCTTAAGTTTACTAGAAAATCATATAAACATTCAATAAACCCAAGAGGCTGGTTTTGCTTCCAATAAGGATTAATTATATCTTAGTTGGGATCAAGTACAAGCTACTGTTTTATTATTACAGAGAAAAAAGAAATCATATTTAAAAATTTGGAATATTTGAACAAAATGGAGCCAACTGAGACAGCCTTGCCGTAATTCTGGATAATGGGTTTCTGGATATAGGATCGCATGCCTGTACTAATTTATAGATTTTTAAACAAAATTTCTGGACCCATCTGCTCAGTAGCAGAACCAGCCTTGACGTAGGGCAGTGTTTTCCGAAGGTGGGTTCAGCCTAAAGGCCAATTAGGTTAGGATTTAGGGAGACCAAGTATTTGCTTTTCTAGCCACACCTGAAATCTGATTTCAAAGTCAATTGAGAAAAAATTTGGAAAGAAAACTTTTTCTGTTCCAGATAGTCTTGAAATTGTGGCTGAATGTAGTGATGTGCGCGCCGGCCCAATACCTGCAGGTCGGCCGACCTCGCACTCCTCTTCGCGGGTAGCGGTCGGGTGCTGTTTGAGCTCTTCTCCTGCTCTCTCCGCCTGCCATCTTCAAATTCCAGCTTCAGGCTTTATTGCCGTGCGCCTGCTCGCCCTACCCCTTTTGTGACGTCATAGGCAACGCGGGTCGGTGTGGGTATATAAAAGGAACCCAGAAATCGGATGCGGGCAGGCACAGGCGGGCAGGTTAGGATCAGGTGTGGGACGGGAAAAACCTGACCCGCACATCACTATTCTACATCTATATTTTCCAATATATTTTTTAAACTTTGTTATAAGCTAAAGTGGCCCCTACCCAAAGGTTAGACTAAGAATAACTGTGTACTCAATTAGTATTGGGATGCCCATGTGTCCAAGGAATAAACATTTTCCGTATATATGGCTGCCATTTGCCTGGGTCAGATTATTAAGCAAATCGTGCATGCTGTACTCTCCTCATAGGTCTGCCCAGGCTCCACATGTCACCAGATTATTGGATAAATCAGGATCAGACCAGTTTCAAATAAGAAATACATTTCTTTGTTACGTGACTTCACCAAACTTTGAAATTTTTTGGCAGAGCATTTACCTCCCGTTGAGTTAATCATTGATGTATGCAGCCTTTTTGCACCTATTGCAAGCCTTGATGAAGCCCAAGGAAACGTGGGTGAAACGCGTGTCTACACTAATCTGTTAATTGATGCTAGGTGGATGTGGCTGCCAGGGGCATTAGACTTAGCCAGCAATAGGCTTAAGCCGGCAGGCCACTCATTCCCTTTTAGGCCAAAGTCTGGCGGCTTATGGCCAGACATAGCAAGTTCCAACATGGTTTGCCTGACTACTGCTAATGACCTACAGCCTTACTACAACCCTACTGGTATTCTGTCTACCGTGGCCTGAGAATTTGTGATGTGCGGGCTGGCCCAATACTCTCACTTTTCTTCTTTTAAAGGCCACCGTAAAATGCTGGCTTCCGACTTCCGGGTTCTTCTTTTATAGACGCTACGCCTGGTGCGGGTCTATAAAAGGAACCTGGAAGTCGGGCTCAGGCTGCCGCGGGTGGTGGGAGGTCAGGTGGTGGGTACGGGGAAATCCCAACCCGCACATCTATCTATCTATATGTAAATATTGCCCTTTTACGTCTCTTGCCTTGAACCACCATTTTGTGATGGTCTGTGTGCTGCCTCAGAGATCACCTGACCAGAAATACTACAACACTAAGGGGCACATTTACTAAGCTCGAGTGAAGGATTCGAAGTAAAAAAAACTTCGAATTTCAAAGTATTTTTATGGGTACTTCGACCATCGAATAGGCTACTACGACCTTTGACTACGACTTCTACTTCGATTCGAACGATTCGAAGTAAAAATCGTTCAACTATTCGACCATTCGATAATGGGGACCTTCCCCATTACTTTTCTAAGGCTTTTTGATCGAAGGATCGATTAAAATCCTTCGAATCGTTCGAATGATTTTTCCTTTGATCGCTCGATCGTAGGATTTGAATTCGAAGGATATTCGAATTCGTAGGATTTCACTTCGAGGGTCAAATTCGAGGGTTTATTAACCCTTGATATTCGACCCTTAGTAAATGTGCCCCTAACTGTAACAGGAAGTAGTGTGGAAGCAAAAGACAGAACTCTGCATTTTAATTGGGTCACATGTACAGTTTGTTTGGTATGTTTGTGTGCACCGTGAATTATACGATCCCAGGGGGCTGCCCTTATTTTTTAAAATGGATTAATTACCCAGTGGCACATACTACTAAAAAAGTATATTATTATGAAAATGGTTTATTTACATGAAGCAGGGCTTTACACATGAACTGTTTTATGCAATATCTTTTTATAGAGACCTACATTGTTTGAGGGGTATAGTTTTCCTTTAAGCAGCTCTCCACTTTGCAATCATAAAAATATGGTTGCTTGAATTCAGTGGGGACTGTGGTGGGGTTTAGTTCTCCTTTAAGCAAATTCCGCCAGAACTTCCTTACAAAGATCTGCAGCAGTGTAAAATAACGGTGATAAATCTGGCGTTCACATGGTGTAAAATAAAACACATCTTGATAAACTCAGCCATTTATTTTACATAGCTTTACACCATTTTTTTTAGCGAGTTTCGTTTTACACAGCACAATAAATAAGCCCCTATATGTTGCAACCTTCTGTCTTAAAAAAGCTCCTCTTGTGAGCAGCAGCCCAACTCCTGGGGACAGGTGAACTGTCAGCAATAAACAAACATGGTGCACTTTGCATGTGGCACCCCCCTCCATAGGAAACAAACCCTTCATCTGAATTATGTTACTATATGTATTTCATGTATATGTTTTTTCAGCAAGCATAGGAAATGTTCTCTTATATTTTATGTGCATTACCTGCTGGGAAGGTTTATACAGTACAGTGGGGTTTTCTTGCAGTATTTCATTTTTAAATGTGGTCTCGCAATGTTTAATTCCCATCGGGTTCCTAAAGTCTACAGCGCCGAAGAATGATTGAGTTGCACATAATCAGTTTGGCCTGTTCATGGGAAAAACAAAGCCGTGCAAGATGCTCGAGAGAATTTAACGTGGGGAAGAGCTTCTTAGGAAGTCAGGAAATTAGATTAAGGCAGTGTAATGTAACTATCCAAAAAAACATAAAAACAAGTTACAAAATAATTTAGTCCCTTTACCAAAACCACAAGGCACACGTTAATATAAACTCATTAGCATTTTCAGGAAAGGGATACAACGCCGACTAGAAGACTGTAAAGTTAGCGTTGGGCAGTAGCATTAAACAATGATTTCAAGTAGTTCTGACGGGAAACCATGGCTAAAAGAATAGCAGAAAAGTTTGACGTTACATTTGGTCTTTCCCAAGAACAGTAATATTCCTATTGCAGCAAATTCTCGGCACACAGAATAGAAGTAGTCAAGTTGTTCGAAGGCGAGCATCGAAAGACAAGTCATGCAATCAACGTATTTTCTCCATATATAGAAGCTCCTAAAACCTCACCAATATCATCAGTATTAATTAGGGATGCACCGTAATCCTGGATTTGATCTTTTTCAGCAGGATTCGGTCTTGTTAAGCAGGATTCAGATTCGGGTGAATCTTTGTGCCTGGCCAAACTGAATCCAAATCCTAATTAGCATATGCAAACGAGGGTATTTTTTGTCACAAAACAAGTAAGTAAAATATTTCCCCCCACACACCTTTTTCCTTTCACTCCCCTAATTTGCATATGCAAATCAGGATTCCAATTCTACCGAATCGCAAAGAATCCAGGGATTCAGACGATTCCTAAATGGTGGATTCGGTGCATCCCTAGTATTAATGCTGATATTACAAAAAGAAATGCTGTGCACTCAAGTGATTCCCAAGGTGGGTTATTGGCCTGAGTTTGGGCTGGTAGACCTGCTGCCTTAGCCCCTCTGCCTTTATCCTGTAGCCCCTATCCCCTTGGTGATATCACTGTTGGAGTCCTTTCCCCCACAATTATGTCATCTGCAGGTCTGGGTCACAGGAAGAGTGGAGAGGTTTTTAATGGATAGGTTATTCATGGATAGGATTATGACTTTTTTCTTTTCCCTAGATGTGTGAACTAATTGAAATAGAGGGAGTATTTTATCTAATAAACCCAACCAAGAAGTCCCTGTAGGATATGCCTCTACCATTCAAAGGATTAGGGAATTCTTAGGTGGAAAACAGTTTGAATTTTACTCAACCTCTTCTTGGCCAGGGGGAACCACTAGACACATAAGGGCATGGACACACACTTAGTTTTTCAGGCGCGATAATGTGGTGCGGTTTTTAAAAAAGACAACCGCCACGTAAATATACTAGGGGTTTCAAGCTTAGGCAATGGCACACTAGGTTAGCAAACGAAGGAAGATGAGGCAGAGCACACTCCTGGAGATTAGGTAGTGAGAACCCCTGGTGCCCAGTGTTAGGAGTCCGGCGACCTCCAATATGGCATCAAGTAGTAAAACACTGGCACACAAGGAACTTCATGCAGGGTTACCCCTTGCTAGTTTATTAGGTGGTCCGCACCTAATAAACTAGCAAGGGGTAACCCTGCATGAAGTTCCTTGTGTGCCAGTGTTTTACTACTTGACACTAGGTTAGCACAAATACTCGGCGGTCGGCTTTTTAAAAAACGCACCATAAATCGCATGTGTGTCCATGGCCTTAGAATTTACAATACATGGCACCACCATGTGGATAAGCTAGAACTTCCCTCCTATAATTTGTAATAGTCTACATCAGTGATCCCCAACCAGTATCTCACGAGCAACATGTTGCTCACCAACCCCTTGGATGTTGCTCCCAGTGGCCTCAAAGCAGGTGCTTATTTTTGAATTCTAGGCTTAGAGGCAAGTTTTGGTTGTATAAAAAACCAGTTAAACTGCCAAACAGTCTCCTGTAGTCTGTCAGTCCACATAGGGGCTACTAAATGGCCAATCACAGCCCTTATTTTGCACCCCAGGAACTTTTTGCATGCCTGTGTTGCTCCCCAACTCTTTTTATTTTTTAATAAAATGTCTCACAGGTTGGGGAACCCTAGTCTACATAGTCCACATAAGAAGGGAGATATTAGCACCAAGCCCGACATATCCATTAGCCGAGAAAGGGTACATAGTTTGTGAATGAGTTTAAATTGAATTATGGAATCTATCCACTTCCTCTTTAGTCCTCTTCATCCAACTCTGCCACTCATGGGAAACTAGCTGGAATGGGGATTCCTGAGAATTTTTTATATTATTTTACATATTATAGAAACAACCTTGGGTGAATTTTCTTGTCACAGGAAATCAATACTACAATTCTGCTATATCTAAATGACTAAATCCCCAAACTGTGAGCAGAAATCATGTTTTAACTACAGGCATCTGAAAAGGGGGGCGTTTGTATTGATCCTAGTAGAAATTGTTTATATAGAGAGTGACCCCAGATTTTATGCTCTTGTTTACTTAAAGGGATTCTGTCAGGATTTTTATGATGTCGTTTTTATTTCTAAATTATACTTACACTGCATATAATTTACTCTACCCTATAAAATGTAATTCCTGAACCAATAAGTGTATTTTACTTTAGTTGTAATATTGGTGTGTAGGCAGACATCTCAGGTCATTTTGCCTGGTCATGTGCTTTCAGAAAGAGCCGGCACTTTAGGATGGAACTGCTTTCTGGCAGGCTGTTGTTTCTCCTACTCAATGTAACAGAATGTGTCGCAGTGGGACCTGGATTTTCCTATTGAGTGCTTTTTTAGATCTACCAGGCAGCTGTTATCTTGTGTTAGGGAGCTGTTATTTGCTTACCTTGTTGTTAGGCTGCTGGGGGGGGGGGAAGGGAGGGGGGTGATATCATTCCAATTTAGGGTCAGGGCACATGCTCAGATTTGGAGAGATTAGTCGCCCGGCGACAAATCTCCTCTTCTTCGGGGGAACTAGTCTCCCCAAACTGCATCCAGCCGGCTAGAATGTAAATCGTCTATGGGATAGTACTTGGAGTGCTTCGTTTTCCGAAGTCGCCCGAAGTTTCCTTCTGAGTCAACTTCGAGCGACTTCAGAAAATGAAGCGTTGCGTCCTGGGTGCCAAACGCTGGTGACTTTTCGCTAGAGTTACTTCGGTAGTGCGAGCATTTCATAGCGAAGATGTGCTTTCATAGCGAAGATGTGCTAGCATTCGTTTGTGCCTAGCGAAAATTAGCTAGTGATCTTGTGCTTAGGTCAATTTGCATACAGCGGGAAATTTAAAATTGTATGGACGTCTTTATTATAAATGTTGCTGCAAATGCTTGAGGTTACCACTTTTTATTACACATGTCCAGGGAACCTTAATAAAGACAAGAGAGATCATATAATGCCCTACACATGTAAAATTAATGTTCCATATGTTATAAAATGTCTGGAGAAAACCACTTACCCCAAAAAAGTCCAAGTTAGGACTTTTGCAGGCAATCCGGCTTAAAAAAAGGAAAAGTTGCCAGCGTTTTTTGAACTTTAATGCCACACAGGATATGATGTGACAGACGATTGAGGAAGATCTAGCTGCTTTATAGCACTTCACCTGGTCTGAGGTGGCAAAGTCAACTCCGGTAGAAAGAGGTAACGTTCAGTAAAATCCGCACTTTAGTGAATTTGCGGAGTAATGATCCTTTGCCAGAGTGTGAATGAACACTAACGATGGTCCCGTTCGCTAGCGAATTGGCGGCTGCATCTGTTAGTGAGTTGGCGATGTCACTGCGGGTGGCAACGCTGGCGAAAAGTCGCTAGCGTTAGCCACTTCGCCCTTTAGTGAATCTGCCCCTTAACATACAAATTACGGTAAGATCCGTTATCCGGGCATTCTGGATAAAAGGTCCCGAACATTCTGGATAACAGGTCCCATACCTGTATATATAAATGCACAGTTAATATATCACTGAAGTCAGTGCCAATCATTTTTAAATGTAAAAACGTATTGAATCTTAATAGGACGGACACGGCACAAGAGCATATTTAACATTTCTGATGTGCGGCATGTAAAAGTTCCTTTCAGAGAGCACTTCATTAGTATAAGCCTCATATTATGAAAACATCAGGTCCAGTGAGTTTTAATGAAGAACCAACTGCCGGTTACATGCATAGTGACTGCAACAAAAGGCAAACTGTAAGTCCTCCATTGCCAAGCTCTTTATTAAGTTTAATTTTAATGCTTAAAATACACACTACCTACATTTGTATATATTCTTTTAACAGTGCTTAATCTTCAATTAAAATTCCTAGAGCAGAAACCCCTGATAACTGACTTCAAGGAAAAGCTTAGTGACCTTCCTCATTCTTCTCGATATTGCTTTTTATCCCTGCATATTAAAAATGCCATCTTTGTGTCTCGTGGAAAAAAAAAAATATTCTCTCTGAATATAATAAAGGGGAACAATGGACCACGAGGCGGCACTTTAACAAGCTGCACCGGCTGCATCCCGATTGCCGTATCAGTGTGAGTTGCAGGAAAATAAATGCAAGTGACCTGCGCTCGACTGTTCTTCCAAATGGGGGAAAAAAGGAGTGAAAGGAGCGGTTGTTAGAGCAAATTACACAGCCGCTCGTCATAGTCTGAAAATCCCATAAATTCGCTTTTCCATTAAAAAACGCTGAATTTGATCCTATAAACATCAAGTGGACACACTGCTCTGTATATTTGTGCAAGATTTCCATTTCACTTCTACGTTACTGATGGAGACAAATTGTTATTCACATTTCATGCCATTTTGGTGATTGCACTCAGATTTACATATGCAAATTAGGATTTGGATTCTGGTACACATTGAGTCATATATTTGGAGAAGGATCTACATTTACAATATAGATTTCTCCCAGAAATTCAGCCTCATTTAACCTGTTACAACTTTCAGCTAAAACTGAGATGAAGTAAAGACTCAAATCTTGCACATGTGGCATCCCTGTAATTATAGGTATTACATAGCAGGGCATGGACGAGTCCTACACAATGGGTATCTTTTGGTTGCAGCAGTGCTACTAAAAAAGTTTGCAGTAGCTTCATTATATGTAAGTAAAATTAAATGTTTAACCTTTGGTACTTTAGCTTTTCTTGAAGTACAACTATTCACAACAACAACTACAGCCATAAACTGCAGGTGTGTGTAGAACTGAAGGTAGGTGTAAAGGCAGGGGTAACACTGTCACCAAATTCCCTTCAGTAAATACTATTCTACAACCACATTTACCCCAAACCTTTATTGCACACCTACTATAGGCACCATCTCTCCCTACTATACCTGCTATCCCACAGTTACAGTCCATTCCCAGAGACTATTATCCCCACTGCTACTATAGGGACCATCTCTCCCTACTATACCTGCTATCCCACAGTCACACTCCCTTCCCAGAGACTATTATCCCACTGTTACTATAGGCACCATCTCTCCCTACTATACCTGCTATCCCACAGTCACACTCCCTTCCCAGAGACTATTATCCCACAGTTACTATAGGCACCAATTCTCCCTACTATACCTGCTATCCCACAGTCACACCCCTTCCCAGAGACTATTATCCCACTGTTACTATAGGCACCATCTCTCCCTACTATACCTGCTATCCCACAGTCACACTTCCTTCCCAGAGACTATTATCCCACTGTTACTATAGGCACCATCTCTCCCTACTATACCTGCTATCCCACAGTCACACTCCCTTCCCAGAGACTATTATACCACTGTTACTATAGGCACCATCTCTCCCTACTATACCTGCTATCCCACAGTCACAGTCCCTTCCCAGAGACTAATATCCACTGTTACTATAGGCACCATCTCTCCCTACTATACCTGCTATCCCACAGTCACACTCCCTTCCCAGAGACTATTATCCACTGTTACTATAGGCACCATCTCTCCCTACTATACCTGCTATCCCACAGTCACACTCCCTTCCCAGAGACTATTATCCCACTGTTACTATAGGCACCATCTCTCCCTACTATACCTGCTATCCCACAGTCACACTCCCTTCCCAGAGACTATTATCCCACAGTTACTATAGGCACCAACTCTCCCTACTATACCTGCTATCCCACAGTCACACCCCTTCCCAGAGACTATTATCCCACTGTTACTATAGGCACCATCTCTCCCTACTATACCTGCTATCCCACAGTCACACTTCCTTCCCAGAGACTATTATCCCACTGTTACTATAGGCACCATCTCTCCCTACTATACCTGCTATCCCACAGTCACACCCCTTCCCAGAGACTATTATCCCACTGTTACTATAGGCACCATCTCTCCCTACTATACCTGCTATCCCACAGTCACACTTCCTTCCCAGAGACTATTATCCCACTGTTACTATAGGCACCATCTCTCCCTACTATACCTGCTATCCCACAGTCACACTCCCTTCCCAGAGACTATTATCCCACTGTTACTATAGGCACCATCTCTCCCTACTATACCTGCTATCCCACAGTCACACTCCCTTCCCAGAGACTATTATACCACTGTTACTATAGGCACCATCTCTCCCTACTATACCTGCTATCCCACAGTCACAGTCCCTTCCCAGAGACTAATATCCACTGTTACTATAGGCACCATCTCTCCCTACTATACCTGCTATCCCACAGTCACACTCCCTTCCCAGAGACTATTATCCCACTGTTACTATAGGCACCATCTCTCCCTACTATACCTGCTATCCCACAGTCACACTCCCTTCCTAGAGACTATTATCCACTGTTACTATAGGCACCATCTCTCCCTACTATACCTGCTATCCCACAGTCACAGTCCCTTCCCAGAGACTATTATCCACTGTTACTATAGGCACCATCTCTCCCTACTATACCTGCTATCCCACAGTCACACTCCCTTCCCAGAGACTATTATACCACTGCTATTATAGTCACAATGTCTCCATTGCATACCTGTTATCCCACAGCCTTAATCAATTTATAAAGGCAAACCAAATTCCACTATGTTTATATGTGGTGTTGTTGACTGGTGCCACCATGAGCACAAAGGTACAAAAGGGAGGTTCAGAAAAGGTGATTTTTAAAGGTGCAAAGAAAAAAAGATATGAACATTATTCCATAACTGACTTCTGAATTAGGCAGAATTTTATGCCCGTGTCCTCTTGCCAGTAGGACCTTTACATCTCTCCATAATGGACAGTTACTTGAGAACTGTAGAAGCTAAAAATAAAACAGAACACATTGCCTGTGCGACCAGAGGCGGATACAGCGGTGAAGAAAGCAGGAACGTTATTTAACAGACGGCTCATACATTTGGAAATGTGAATGAAGTTTGTGCCCTAAGGATAGCGAAGTACAAAGAGCACAAAGCACCCGTCTATTTAGAGAGGACTGGTCATGAAGAAAATAAAAACTACTTAAAGAAAAGTAAACTGGACTAATCGCAAAGAACATTATTTTCTGCCCCATTAAGACAAAAAAAAAAAAACAAGGAAAGAATTTCCAGTGCTCAATAACAAACATCTTTGTGAACTTCTCTACAGGGGCATGTGTCTAACATTCATAACAGCTTCAAACCTTATCATCTAGAACCTGTACATGATATACTGTAACATCTGAAGCACTACGTGTGTGGATTTTCATTATAAAAACATTAAGTTCTTCTTACTCTTCATTTTGTCTAATTCCCTTCTACACGCAGGTCTACCAATGTTTTTTCCAGTCATGTGATACAATCTCATACCTCCCAATATTTGTTAAGTTGTCACATTTTAGATCGACCATGACCACTCGCAGCTCCACCCCTGCTCCACCCAAAGGCAGTCCTATCTTCTGCTAAAACCTCCCCCTTTTGAGATGCAATATGGAACTGTCTTGACTCATTTAGGAAAATGAGTGGTTGTGTTCTAGTTCAGTGTTACCAGAACCCCCCCCCAATTGTTCCAAGATTCAGCGGTAATTTGTGATCTATACAAATTTGTAAAAATTAGTCTATATCGTCAACTAAAAGCCTAATTTTGCCCTATATAGACTAGAATTCTACAGCTGCCAGGAAGCAGAATTAAATATATATCATTAAAGGGAAACTCTACAAAAACATAACTTAAGCTTTTTGAAAAGTAAACATAATTTCAAGCAACTTTGCAATATACATAATTTAAAAGATATGCAGACTTTTCATGATTTTTAATGGTTTTTGACAGTTGCCTAAGCCTAGCCCCCTGCTCTCCTGCTGATCTGTCTGACTACTTTGCTGAGCTGTCTGACTACTGTTACTTTATATCAACAGCCATCTGTCCTTATACTGCATCCTCTAAAACCCACAATTCCCTGCACACATGATTCCAATAAGGACAGGAACATCCCAGTGCAATGCATTGTGGGTTATGTAGTTCCTGCATGCTGTCTGTAAGCTGTGGAGAAGTTGTTACAATTTGTAACATCAATGTTTTGTCCCTCCTTCCCTGCTAGGATTTCAAATGATGTAGAAAGAGAAGAACTGGATTTCAGCATAGAAAATGGCATTTTTTCATACTTTTTGAAAAAAACAAGTAAATGTGATGGGTATATTAGGGGTTTCTGTGTTATGTGGGCCTCTTTATCAAATTTTGATTTGAAAGCTAGAGTTCCCCTTTAAGCAAGACTGCCTTTACAGTTTACAAATATAATGTATAGCAATATTCTGAAAATGAATCCCATTATTATTATTATGCTATTTATGCTATACAGCCCTGCCACAGAGCTTTACAACGATTTTTCATCATTCACATTAAAGGGGTTGACTATTAAATAAACTTTTAATATGCTGCAGAGAGTGACAATTTGCAATTGGTTTTTCCGGTTTCATTATTTGTAGTTTTTGAGTTATTTATCTTTTTTTTCAGCGGCTCTCCAGTTTGGAGTTTCAGCAATATTTCAACCCATATGGATATGGGTCAAAATTCCCATTGATTTGAATAAAACACTTGAAACACGAATCGGAAAGGCTTGAATAGAAAATGTCGCAATAAGGATAAATGTGTAGTCTTACAGAACATTTGGTTTTAAGATGGGGTCAGTGACCCCCCCCCCCCCCATTTGAAAGCTGGAAAGAATCAGAAGAAGGCAAATATAAGTTAATTTAAAGGTGAACAACCTCTGGATGAATGAGGAGCTTCACAGAGAAAAAAAAAGTATGGTTTCAGGAAAAGTAAAAAGCAGACTTTTTGCTGTTATTTAACTACAACTCCCAGCAGCCCTAGTCATCAGTCCAACATTCCCGGTATGATTAAATATATTTAAAACAACGCGCTTTCCCTTTAGCGACATTGAGGGCACATTTGTGGTTAGGCCTCAAAGTAATCCTCGCGTTTCAGATTCTCAGGACGAGAGAAGTTCAGACGAGGCAGTATCATTTTTCCATGGCCTTTCTGCACAAGGTCAGTTATTTGCCTGCCTGATGTGAGCCGGCCAGTTTGTAGCCTCCAGCCAATACTCCCTTGTTCATACACTTCCGCTTGTGAACCCACAGCTTGAACTCATGTCTACAGACCTTTCTTCCCATCAGGGAGGATGACCAAGGCATGTACAGTCCCACCAGTTCTGAAGGCCTGCCTAGACACTGGCTTTTCACCACATTTAGTCTAACTGTCACAAAAAGGAGTTTAAAGATAAAGCAAGGTCAGATGTCAAATACTGGCTAATTAGTGTCTCAGACTTTAATAAATGTTCCCAGTGATTCAGTAGAGTGCCCATCATACACATTCCCATGGCACGTTACTAACTCGATAATTAAAGCTTACGTTGGCATTCTGAAAGAGTCAATGCTTGAACCATGGAAGAAAAAAAAAAAGGAAGTAAATCTGGAAGTTGGAATATCACACGTTTGTTCTCTGAAAAGGATAGTAAATCAAATCATAGCCGTCCTTGTAATTATACAGATTAGTAATAATTGCGACGTTCATCTTAGAAAGACTAAAGGATAGTAGGAACATCACAGGGCTGTTTGATGTTACAAGAGGAATCTTATACAGGTATAGATGCGATTACTGATGGGCGCATTTATTCGCCAGGTGTGAATTCGCAGCGAATTCACGTGTTTCGCCGCTGACTAATAAATTCATGAAACTGTCACGGACCGGCGTCCATTTTTCTTTTGGACGCTGGACGGCGGCGTTTCACAAATTTTTCCACCGTTTACAGCGGGAAATTCGCAAATTTTTCGCCAAAACGGGACAAATTTGCCCATCATTAGATAGGATCCATTACCCGGAAACCTGTTATCCAGAAAGCTTCGAATTACAAAATGTAATCAACTCCATTATAATCAGATAATTCAATTTTTTTTTTAAATGATTTCCCTTTTCTCTGTAATAATAAAACAGTATCTTGTACGTGATCCAGACTAAGATATAATTAATCCTTATTGGAAGCAAAACCAGCCTATTGGGTTTATTTAATGTTTACATGATTTTCTAGTAGACTTAAGGTATGAAGATCCAAATTACGGAAAGACTCCTCATCTGGAAAACCCCAGGTCCCGAGCATTCTGTATAACAGGTCCCATACCTGTATAGCTAATCTGGATACATGTAAACCTGCAAGTTTTTTTCTTTTGTTTTAAATTCATTATCTAGAAGGATCCAAATCATGGCAAAACTATATATAGAATAGATTCCATCAAATAATTTAAAATTTTAAAAGATGTTTATCTTTTTCTCTTTGATAATGCAACAGTACATTGGAGGCAAAACAATCCTATTGGGATTATTTAATGTTTAAACAATTTTTTTAGTAGAATAAAGGTATGGAGATCCAAATTATGGAAATATCCCTTATCCAGAAACCCCCAGGTCCAGTGCATTCTGGATAATAGGTCCCACAACTGTAATAATATTATTATGTTTAATAAGTATTTATATTCTGCCAGGATATTCTACAGTTCTGTATAGATATGGGACCTGTTATCCAGAATGCTCGGGACCTGGGGGTTTCTGGATAATACCTTAATTGTACGAGAAAGTCCTTTAAACATTTAGTAAACCCATTAGGCTGGTTTTGCTTCCAATAAGAATTAATTATATCTTAGTTGGGATCAAGTACAAGCTACAGTTTTATTATTACAGAGAAAAAAGGTAATCATTTTTTAAAATTTGGATTATTTGGATAAAATGGAGTCTATGTAAGATAACCATTCTGTAATTTGGAGCTCTCTGGAAAACTGGTTTCCGGATAACGGATCCCATACCTGTACAATAAATGGGTGTATACACTGAACATACAGATTACATAAAAAAATGCAGGTATAGGATCTTTAATGCGGAATGCTTGGGACTTAGGGTTTTCTGGATAAGGGATCTTTTTTGTAATATGGATCACTATACCGTAAAAAAAATGAAACATTAAATAAACCAGATTGGGATTGTTTTGCCACCAATATGGATTTATGCATCTTAGTAACTGTCAGGTATAAGGTCCTGTATTTTAATTACAGAGAAATACAAATGTTTTTCAAACATAAGAATCATTTGAGTAAAATGACGGGAGATGCCCTTCCTATAATTCAGAGCTGTTTGGATAAGAGATCCCATTCCTGTACAACCAAGAACCAATAGGGGAGGTAAAGAGTGCCCTGCTCAAAAGATTTTATACTTTATTTGTATTACAATTGTGACTAAACCCTACTAATAAGCCCCCAACCATTATATTGCCGATTTAAATAAATACCCAACAGCCCACTTATTACCCTTCAAATCATTCTGGTTTTCCCGATAAAGAATTTTTTTTTAATGAGCAGAGCTACCCATCTCATTCCACTATCTCACTCCACTGTGGTCAAGTTTAAGGGGCAGATTTACTAAGGGGCGAAATTTCGAAGTACAAAAAACTTCGAAATTCGAGCATTGAATTAAAAAACTTAGAATATCGAATTTCGAATTTTTTTCAACAAATTTTGGCAATCCTGCGGTCTAATAAAAATCGTTCGATCGAACAATTAAATCGTTCCAATCGAACGATTCCAACGATTTTTAGCGATCGATCGAAGGATTTCTATTAGACTTAGAAAAACCATAATTCGGAGCTTTCTGGTCGTCAGATTTCCAGATAACAAATCCCATACCTTTTTCAGCAGGATTCGGATTGGGCCGAATCCTTCTGCTTGGCCGAACCGAATCCGAACCCTAATTTGCATATGCAAATTAGGGGCGGGAGGGAAATCATGTGACTTTTTGCATATGCAAATTAGGGTTCGTATTCGGTTCGGTATTCGGCCGAATCTTTCACAAACGATTCGGGGGTTCGGCCGAATCCAAAATAGTGGATTCGGTGCATCCCTACTTTAGACCCCATTTTTATTTCCTTTTCCATGCTGATGATCAAGAGGGAACACAGTTATTTGGTTCACTCTACACGAGCCACCCACGGGGCCCTTCTTTAAACTCTAATTGGACGTGTTTGTTTTATGGATCCTTCTTGGCAGGAACATTTTGATGTTGCTTGTAAAGTTGGAAAAGGGCTTTTATCTGTTTAGCTTTGTCCCTTTATTTCTGGATTGATTTAGTGAGCTCTCTGTGGCCTGGAATGTGGCTTTAATAGTAAAGTGCACTGGTAGGTTGTATTTTACTATTTAAGTACTGGTAGTGAATGGCAGAGAATGCAGAATCCTTCGCAAACGATTGATCCGAATACCAAACTGGAATTTGCATATTTAAATTTGTGAAAAATAATAAAGCTTGCACCGTCAACAAAAAACTCTATACAGAGTTTTATTTATTCCTACCTACAATTCCCCTTTCACTATGAAACACTATCAACATTTTTAAGCCATTGATATAGAAAGTTAAGATTTAAAAAAACAAGAGAAAGTTGTGCTCACCGCTAATTTTTAAAACCATTAGGCGGGGGTGCAATGAGGCTGTGACCACAAAATACATATAACAACATATTATCAATATATTTAAGACATTGAGACATTTTGTGCCTTAACCTACTGAAAAATGCCTTACCCTTTAAACAAAACAGGGATTGTTTGTCCATATATTGCAATATATTTAAGCTGGCCAACTACGTCACAGTCATCCCATATCTGGCCAGTCCTACGCTCAATTTTATCTGATTCATTAAGAATTCTATTGCTTCATTATACATTTTACATTTAAGAATGTCAACCCTGCCTGCTTCCAACTGTGTTGAATAGTGATGGGCGAGTAAATTCCGAATTTCCGTATTTTCAGCGCCAGTGAATATCCCGTGAAAATTTGCCTGCATCAGACAATTTTGGACGCTCATCTGAAAAGTCAAAATCGCTGTGCGTCAACACTGTTCGGACGCCCATTGACTTTAACGGCAGCTTCAAAATTGACATGAGCGACTTTTTGGACGCACATACAAAATTAGACGCGGGCATCAATTTCGATTTTCATGATTTTTTCGAGAATTTCTCAACGTTTCGCGAATGATACGGGAGATTCGCACCTTTTTCGGCAAAGCGAAGTGGGAGAAATTCCCTCATTACTGGTGTTGAACTGCAAATGGATAGAGGCAACTGTAGATCACACAATCCAGCAGATAAGATATCCCTTATTTATTACATATTTGTCCTCTCTGATGGGAACTGCCGCTCACCTGCATTGCATTCTTATCATTCATTATCAATATATTTAACACATTGAGACATTTCGTGCACTAAGCTACTAAAAATGCCTTACCCTTTAAACAAAACAGGGATTGTTTGCCCAGGGCAGCCATCAGGGGGGTACAGGGGGGAGAGTTGTAGGGGGCCCGAGGGTAAGGGGGGCCCCGCCATGCCACACTTACTTGATTAACTGCCCCCGCCTGCTTTCTGAGATTGGTCACAGAGTTTAAGTCCCGGTTGAGCTGCTCAGGGATTGGATAGCTGAGGTTTGAACTTCACCTCCAGCTCATCCAATCACCATGCAGCTTGAACCCTAGACACCAATGTTTTTTTTTTTTTACTGTGTGGTGGGTAGTGGACCTGTAGGTAGGGCTTGCGGTGGGCCCAGGAAATGTTGTCATATGGGGCCCTGCGATTTCTGATGGCGGCCCTGTGTTTGCCCATATATTGCAATATATTTCAGCTGGCCAACTACGTCACAGTCATCCCCAGTATGGCAAGTAAGTTGCAGGTAAAACTTAGTCCCTTTGTAAAATGTATAATGAAGCAATAGAATTCTTAATGAATCAGATAAAATTGAGCGTAGGACTGGCCAGTAGGGATGTAGCGAACTGTTCGCCGGCGAACTAGTTCGCGCAAACTTCGACTGTTCGCGTCCGCCGCATGTTCGCGAACGTCGCGCGACGTTCGCCAATAGGCGTTTGCGTCAAAAATCGTTCGACCATTCGACCATTCGATTCCTTCGACCGCTAAAATCTAAGGATTTTCGTTCGAATCGAACGATCGAAGCCATTGGATTGAATGAAATCATTCGATCGAATGGCTTCGATCGTTCGATTCGAACGAAAATCCTTCGATCGAACGATTAAAATCCTTCGATCGTTCGAATCGAACGATTTTCGGATGTTCGAAGTTCGCGAACTGTTCGCATTTTTTGCCAGTGTTCGCGAACGGCGTTCGCGAACACATACACGGCAGTTCGCTACATCCCTACTGGCCAGATATGGGATGACTGTGACGTAGTTGTCCAGCTTAAATATATTGCAATGTATGGACAAACAATCCCTGTTTTGTTTAAAGGGTAAGGCATTTTTTAGTAGGTTAAGGCACAAAATGTCTCAATGTCTTAAATATATTGATAATGGGTTGAGCGCAGAGGATCTCGTGTATTTGTCAATACGAAGTTCAGATTTATCGATAATCATAAAGAAAAGGAGTAAAGCGGGAATTGGGAGCAAAGCCTTATTAGCACACAGCCCAGTGTCCACATTCATCTTGAAAGGGATGTTCAGTTTTGCTGCCAAAACAATCTTTCAGACAAGCTCTGCAGGGAATCTTAAAATCATTTTTTTTGTTATTATGAGAGGGTGTTACAACAGAAGAAAATGTACAAAATGATTTTATTAAAGTCGAAAAATACACCATTGTGTGACAGCCCAGGGTTTAACAGAAAAAAGGAGGGGGACATAAAGCCTTTGTCACATCGCTGGGCACTAAATTCATTGGTCAGTTGAAGAGCATCTGTGTAACAATGTTTTAAAACCAACGGGACCTCTGCCCTACATATGTAAAAGCAGATGAGGTGCATTAATATCCTGTGTAGCGGGACTCTGTATATGAATAAACACATGAGACTGCAGAGTGCCTCCTGCTAAACTGTATCCATGACAGTCTCCCTATAAAACCACTGTGGCTTCACAATTTGTTAGGGATTCCCATTGCTAATCTTTCACTTCTCCTCTTATATCAAAAACAAACCATCCCATGGTACTTTGATGGGCAGCACAGTGCCACCATGTTTATTCTGCTCCCCGGTGTTCGGGGCATACACTTATTTTAGGAACAGGTTGGAGTGTACTGTGCATGAGCCCCAGCCTGAACAAACAACATGGTGGCACCACAATTCCCAGCAGTTCCTTGGGTCAGTTAGCTTTTTGTACAAGAGTCGTGGGGCAAATTCACTAAGCGCCGAACGCTAGCGTTAATTCACTAACGTTGGGCATTTTCGTTACTTCGCAAATTCACTAACGAACGCTGGCGTAGATTCGCTAGTGTTACTTCGCACCCTTACGCCTGGCGAATTTTCGCTACGGACATAACTACGCAAATTCACTAACGCGCGCAGTGTACTGAACGCTACCTTTTACGCTAGACTTCCTTCGCCACCTCAGACCTGGCGAAGCGCAATAGAGTAGATAGGGATTGCTTCAAAAAAAGTCAAACATTTTTCTAAGTCCCAAAAAACGCTGCCGTGTTTTCTACATTATGGGTGATAGGCTGAAAAAGATCGAAAAAATTTTTGGGGCTCCCCTCCTTCCCCCCTACATTTCCTGACTCATGGCAACTTACCTAGACAGTGGGCACATGTGTAGGGCAAAATAAAAATTTTATTTGATGTTTTGAAGGTTTTCTAGGCATTTGTAGTGCAGATACGTGTTCCTCCATTGAAATTTGAATTCGGCGCCGTATGCAAATTAGCCTTCGCTAGCGAAACTTCGCTTCACTTAGCGAATCAACGCTAGCGCAACTTCGCAACCTTACGCTACCCCTGAGCGCAACTGCGGATTTTAGTGAATTTGCGAAGCGCTGGCGAAACTACGCCTGGCGAAGTGTGGCGAAGTGCGGCGAAGTTACGCCTGGCGAAACTACAAATCTTAGTGAATTTGCCCCACAGTGACTAGCGATGAGCGAATGTGTCCCATTTCGCTTTGCCCAAAAATTTGCGAAACTACAGAAGAATTAGCCAAATGGCAACATTTTGTGAAACGTATTGAAGTCTCACTCCAAATTCATTAAAGTCAATGGGTGTTTTTTTCTTATAGCAACTTTTATTCTCCAAATGTATTAAAGTCAATGGGCGTTTTTTTCTTATAGCAACTTTTTCCTCCAAATGCATTAAAGTCAATGGGCGTTTTTTTCTTATAGCGACTTTTTCCTCCAAATGCATTAAAGTCAAGGGGCGTTTTTTCATTATAGCGACTTTTATTCTCCAAATGTATTAAAGTCAATGGGCGTTTTTTCATTATAGCGACTTTTATTCACCAAATGTATTAAAGTCAATGGGTGTTTTTTTCTTATAGCGACTTTTATTCACCAAATGTATTAAAGTCAATGGGTGTTTTTTCTTATAGCGACTTTTATTCACCAAATGTATTAAAGTCAATGGGTGTTTTTTCTTATAGCGACTTTTATTCTCCAAATGTATTAAAGTCAATGGGTGTTTTTTCTTATAGCGACTTTTATTCTCCAAATGTATTAAAGTCAATGGATGTTTTTTTCTTATAGCAACTTTTATTCACCAAATGTATTAAAGTCAATGGGTGTTTTTTCTTATGGCGATTTTTTTTCTCCAAATGTATTAAAGTCAATGGGCGTTTTTTTCTTATGGCGACTTTTTTTCTCCAAATGTATTAAAGTCAATGGGCTTTTTTTTCTTATGGCGACTTTTTTTCTCCAAATGTATTAAAGTAAATGGGTGTTTTTTTTCTTATAGTGACTTTTTTCTCCAAATGTATTAAAGTCAATGGGCTTTTTTTTCTTATGGCGACTTTTTTTCTCCAAATGTATTAAAGTAAATGGGTGTTTTTTTTCTTATAGTGACTTTTTTCTCCAAATGCATTAAAGTCAATGGGTGTTTTTTTTTATGGCGACTTTTTCCTCCAAATGCATTAAGGTCAATGGGCGTTTTTTTCTTATAGCGACTTTTTTTCACCAAATGCATTAAAGTCAATGGGCATTTTTTGTAATGGGCTCAAATCCAGAATAAATTTGCTCATCACTAACAGTGACCCAAGACAAAAGGCTAGCAATTTTGCTCGATAAATAGCGTTTGGGGCAGATCCCCTTTAAAGGAGTGGTTCACCTTTAAATTAACTTTTATTAATGGCCAACTTTTAGAATGGCCAATTCTAAGCAACCTTTCAATTGGTCTCCATTATTTATTTATTTTATAGTTTTTTAATTATTTGCCGCCTTCTTCTGACATTTTCCATCTTTCAAATGGGAGTCACTGACCCCATCTAGAAACAAATGCTCTGTAAGGCTACACATTTTATCACTCATCTTTCTATTCAGGTCTCTCCTATTAATATTCCAGTCTCTTATTCAAATCAGTGCATGGTTGCTAGGGGAATTTGCACCCTAAAAAACGGATTGCTGAAATCGCAAACTGGAGAGCTGCTGAATAAATAGCTAAATAACTCAAAAACCATCACAAATAATAAAAAATGAAAATCAATTGCAAATTGTCTCAGAATATCACTCTCTACATCATACTAAAAGTTAATTTAAAGGCAAACAACATCTTTCAGCTAGCCTGGTAACTTTTTGTGGTGTTTTAGGGCAGGTACACACGAAGCTACTGGGGGAGATTAGTTGCCCAGCGACAAATCGCTTCTACTTCAGGCGACTGATCTCCCTGAACTGCCTCCCTGCCAGCTAGAATATAAATCCCGGTGGGATGGCACTCGTTTTCTGAAGTTTCCTCGTGAGTCAACTTCGGGTGACTTCAGAAAACGAAGCGCACCGATTGCCATCCAGCCGGCGATTTACATTCTAGCTGGCAGGAAAGCAGTTGGGGAGATTAGCGGCCCCCAAAGAAGAGGAGATTTGTCACTGGACGACTAATCACCCCGAATCTGAGCGTTTGTCTCTGCCCTTAATGTCATGAGAAGTTAATCACAAACAGAACTTTATGAAATGTCTATGGGAGAAAACACTCGTCTTTGAATCTGGCTGTGAGCGTTTTCTCACCATGTAATGATTTTGCACCTTGTAGCCTTTGTTTTAGAAACATTATTTAATCTCAAATAAAATGGCGTCTAATCGTTTTATCAATGAAACCTAATAATGGAATGATCAGCTTTGCAGAAGCCATTGTTCTTTCTCTTTCAATAGTCATTTCCAAAAGAGGCAACTGCAATTAGGGATGCACCAAATCCACTTTTTTGGATTCGGCTGAACCCCCAAATCCTTCACGAAGGATTCGGCCGAATACCGAACCGAATACCGAATACCGGGTGGGAAGGGGAAAACATTTTTTACTTCCTTGTTTTCTGACAAAAAGTTATGCAATTCCCCTCCCTGCCCCTAATTTGCATATGCAAATTAGGATTCGGATTCGGTTCGGGCGGGCAGAAGGATTTGGCCTAATCCGAATCCTGCTGAAAAAGGCCGAATCCTGGCCGAATCCCGAACCGAATCCTGGATTCAGTGCATCCCTAACTGCAATACTGGGCCGACAAAAGAAACGCTTCCATTTCCAAAACGAAATAAGTAGAGAAATCTCCAAATTCTGCAGAAAGTATGTATTTAAAAGCAGAACGCTAGAAATAGGCCTAAACTTTTTCTTTCCTATCAGCAGCCGCTGTGAATGTTTCCCTTCCACTCGTTCTTTTCTATTTAGAATGCTTGTTTCAGAAAGGAGGTTTAATACGGCTGTTTTGTTTTACGAGATGCTGTATAGATATGGTGTTCACAGGAAACCGAAAACAACTCGCGTTTTTTTTAACCCCCAAGATAGGAAAATATTTAGGAAATATAATACGCACTCTCTTTGGAGAACAACTTGCTCCTTTTGTTTCCGCTTTATCAGTATTCACGCGATAGCAGGGAGAAGAAGAGAAAAGGAACAAGCAGGCCTTATCACTGTGGATAAGTGATTGCATTAGCTTACAAATATAAATTTCTATTAAGTGCAGGGCTGCTTTGAAATTTGAAAGGTCGGGAGAGAAAATAAAACACCTTTTTTTTTTTTTTTAATCTTTTACTTTTTATTCTTTTATTCGCGCCACGGGCTTCATTGTTAGAACCGCTGGCATAAATTGTATTTCGGAGGAATATTCATCGGAACATATTTGATCGTTCTTCTAAATAATAGCTTTTGTATCCTTAGTTAAATAGCGCTTACGCTGTAAGATCGAGAGTTACCGGCTAACAGCAATTAACTATTATTGTGAGCAAATGTCGAGGTAAAAATTCTACTTTTATTTATGGAATGGCACCAGCAGACTGGTCTCATGGACAAGAGGGGAAGGTTATGGCCTGGTCAGAAAGCCTCCCTTGAGAAGACATGTAGGCTCTCTTAACCTTTTTAGAGCCATATAAATAAACAGTAGAACATGGAGATCCTTGAACCGTAGGCCTGTTGTTTATCTAACCCTTGAACTGCGAAAGACATCAATCCCACACTTATTAAAGAAAGGCCCAGCTATCCGGGACGGCTTTCTCCAAGACCTGGCTCTAGCATATTTACAATCATGCAGGGGTCAGAGAAAGTTCTGATGGGCCATGTCCTATAAATAAGGTAAAGTCTCCCTGACTGCTGAAAGCAGCAGTAACAGGATAAACTCAGACAGCTTTAATTAGAGAGACTTGCTAGACTAAAGTATCAATATACAGGTCATGTTATTCAGGCTGCCAAAGGAGACACTTATCTCATGAGTCGCCGAGATGAGAATGCTCATGTTTTCCAGTTATTGTAACCTGCACGGTCTCCCTGTTTGCACTGCAGACTGATACCCCCTCCATTAGATGGCTATGATACAACATGCCAAACGGTGAAAAGTCTACTGAACTTGCAAGGGGAGACCATGCTTACAGCTTAGATGAAGATTTTCTATAATACTGTATGTTAAGCTAGCATTATTTTTTACTAACACTGCAAATACACATAAATACATTGACGGCATTACAAAAATAATAATCATTAATGTCTAGTAAAAGCTACTGACAGCGAGATTGCTAGTGCTGAGCCCCATTCTGTTTAGGAAAACCCATGGGAAACTGTCTACTAATTTCGTACAGGTTGACAAAAATAGGACTCACATCAGACCCTAGCCCGATCCCTCCCAACCTAAACCCTAACCGACCCTAAGCACCAGTTAGTAAATCGGCGAATGACGTCACGCTGGCAAATTTTCGCTAGCTTTAGCCACTTCGCCCTTTAGTAAATTTGTCCCATAAACGTCAGACCCCTGAGAGAAAAGGCAGAAGTACAGGTATGGGATCTGTAATTTGGAAACCTATTATGCAGAAAGCTCAGAATAACAGCAAGACCATCTCTCATAGACTCAATTTCAATAATTCATTTTTAAATTGATTTACTTTTTCTCTGTAATAATAAACCAGAACTTTGGAATTGACCCCAACTAAGATATAATTACGTTAACTTTTAGCATGTCATAGAATGGCTAATTCTAAGCAAGTTGTGAATTGGTCAATTGGTCTTCATTATTTTTTATATATATATATATATATATTTTTTTTTTTTTTAATTATTTGCCTTTTTCTGACTTCAGCTTTCAAATGGGGGGTCACCAACCCCATCTAAAAAACATGTTCCGTAAGGTTACAAATGTATTGTTATTGTTACTTTTTATTACTCATCTCTCTATTCAGGCCTCTCCTATTCCAGTATCTTATACAAATGGATTGCTAAAAAAACACTAAGGGGCACATTTACAAGGGTCGAATATCGAGGGTTAATTAACCCTTGATATTCAACCATCGAAGTAAAATCCTTCGACTTCGATTATCGAAGTCGAAGGATTTACCGCATTTACCTCGATAGAACGATTGAAGGAAAAATGGTTCGATCAAACAATTAAATCCTTTGAATCGAACGATTCGAAGGATTTTAATCCATCGATCGAACAATTTCCCTTCGATCAGAAATTGCTTAGAAAACTTATGGGGAAGGTCCCCATAGGCTAACATTGGTGCTCGGTAGGTTTTAAGTGGCGAAGTAGGTAGTCAAAGTTTTTTTTAAAGAGACAGTACTTCGACTATCGAATGGTCGAATAGTCGAACGATTTTTAGTTCGAATCGTTCGATTCGAAGTCGTAGTCGAAGGTCGAACTAGCCTATTCGATGGTCGAAGTACCCAAAAAAAAAACCTTCACAATTCGATGTTTTTTTCTTTCGAATCCTTCACTCGAACTAAGTAAATGTGCCCCTCATAATAAAAAATGAAAACCTATTGTTTCAGAATATCACTCTCTACATCATACTAAAAGTTAACGCAAATACCCGAATTTTAAAAAAAAAAAAAAAAAGTTAACTCAAAGGTGCACAACCCCTTTAATCCTTATTGTATGGAAAAGAATCCTATTTTTCCGCAATCCGATTAATTTGGGTTATTTTGTTAATAAATAAGGTCACATTGAGCATGGGAGTTTGGTTGAATTTTTTTTTAAATAAAATATGAGATAAATTGGAGGTCCAAATTAAAGCGCTGCAAAATATGTTGGCGCTCTATAAATACATGTTAATGATAATAATGTTAATAATTACGGAAAGATCCCTCATCAGGAAAAACCAGGTCCCAAGCATTCTGGTTAATAGGTCCCATAGCAGTACTATTGCTGAGCTACCAGCTAATTCTTCATATGGCAATCCGTTCCTTTTCCCTGTGCACTTTATTGCAATAATTCATTGTGCAGCTGTACTAAAGCTTGGTGTCACGTATAAGGCGGACCATTTCCAACACAATAAACAAAGTAAAACAAAGTAAATATGTTCATAGAATGAAAACTGCCTTTTCAACGTGACATTTTTTTGTCCGCTGGGAGAAAGGAGCAGGATACACTTGGCCGACAAAATCAGAGAGTAATCATTTCCTCAGATTATCTCAATTGCTGCCATTAACACCAAAGTCCAGTTTGGTTGCTTTCAAATGTTTGACTGGTGAGTCAACAAAATGGGTGGTTATGATTTATGGGCAATAAAGGAGATTACTAGAATCTGAAGGCACGTGAAAGAGATAGAAACTGCATGTTGATTGGCTCTGGATGAAGTAACAGCCACATACATGTATGGGAACACATGGTCACTGTTGCCAATAACAAAACAGTGTCTCTTGTATTCAGATTTGGAAGAAAAGGAAAGCCGCTCCACGCTAGCTTAACATCAATATATCCCAAAAATGACAAGCGCAAAACAAACATGATTCCGAACAGCCAGTGAAAAGAAAATAATTTAAAGGGCAACCAGGAAAAAAATCCTCTGATTACATGGGGAGATACATGCGGAGATCTGATCGTTTCTCTCCCTACCTTGAGGTGGGTGATATTGGGCTGATCCGATTGTGGGCCTTAGGGACAAATCTGTCGGCAGCTTATATTGGCTTGTGTATGGGATGCTTTAGAGTTGCATCGTTGTAACCTATAAGCACAGACACATTACAGACTCAATTCTCACCTATGTTAAGACATGCAAAGAGCATACATACCACTCCCACACTTCTTTCTCCACCCACTGCTCTACCTTGGCTTTTAATAAAAATATCGAGGCAGATTAACTAAAGGGCCGTTGCTAGAAAAAATTCACCAGAAATCTCATTCGCAGGTACATTGGCAATTTACTAACAGGTGTAGATGACAGTTCGCTAGTGAAAGAGACCGTTACTAGCGTAGTTACACATGTGTAATAATAAGTGGCCACTTCAAACATTTGCACCAACATCTCTAATAAAGACGTCTATACAATATATATGTACCCGTCCTATTCAAATTCACCTAAGCTCAAGGGTACTAACGAAGTTTCGCTAGGCAGAATTGAACGCTAGCAAAAGATCGCTCGTGATGACAAATTAATGCTAGCGAAACATCGCCAGCGTACGGCGACGCAATTTTGCATTTTCGTAAATTAGCGTAGTGGTAACGAATTTACACCTAGTTAAGTGACGCAAAGTGTGGTGGAGCGTTTGTTGGCGAAAATTTGCCCTTTAGTGAATTCCTCCTATAGTGTCCAGACACATTGAAGAATTTATTTAGCACAATGACAGTCACACACAAGACAGCAACATACATACTTTCATAACACTTAAAAAGATAACAAAACTGCCATCACATTCTACTTCACAGTCTACTGAAGAGCATTAGCTTCCATTGTAAGGGGTTAGGCACACTCTACATTACTTTATTAGTTACACAGTCTATATAGTATTAAAGCACACCAAAACATTCATGCCACATTCATGCCGACGCTAAGGGGCACATTTACCTAGGGTCGAATATCGAGGGTTAATTAACCCTCGATATTCGACCGTCGAAGTAAAATCCTTCGACTTCGAATATCGAAGTCGAAGGATTTACCGCTATTCCTATGATTGAACGATCGAAGGAATAATCCTTCGAAACGAACGGTTCGAAGGATTTTAATCCATCGATCGAAGGATATTCCTTCGATCAGAAAATTGTTAGGAAGCCTATGGGGACCTTCCCCATAGGCTAACATTGGCCTCGGTAGGTTTTAGGTGGCGAACTAATGGGTCGAAGAATTTTTGGGCTACTTCAACCTTCAACTACGACCTTCGACTTCGAATCGAACAATTTTTAGTTACCGCTATTCCTATGATTGAACGATCGAAGGAATAATCCTTCGAAACGAACGGTTCGAAGGATTTTAATCCATCGATCGAAGGATATTCCTTCGATCAGAAAATTGTTAGGAAGCCTATGGGGACCTTCCCCATAGGCTAACATTGGCCTCGGTAGGTTTTAGGTGGCGAACTAATGGGTCGAAGAATTTTTTAAAGAGACAGTACTTCGACTATCGAATAGTCGAACGATTTTTAGTTCGAATTGTTCGATTCGAAGTCGAAGGTCGTAGTTGAAGGTTGAAGTAGCCCATTCGATGGTCGAAGTAGCCAAAAAGAAATTCGAAATTCAAACTATTTTTCCTAGAAAATGGGCCCCTAATTATCTATAATGACTTCTTATATGAAACACCTTAATATTCACTCCATCATCTATAATTATACTAAAAGATAATTTTAAGGTCAACTACCCCTTTGCTTTGGTGGATGTTGGAAGGAAACAACGACATGTAGGAGTTTTCATTATACCTTTTTTAAAGGAGAAGGAAAGGTTAAAACTAAGTAAGCCTTATCCGAAAGGTCCATCTAAATATACCAATAAACCCCCAAAGTAATGTTGCTCTGAGTCCCCTGTCAAAAGAAAACACTGCATTTCTTTCCTTCTATTATGTACACATGGGCTTCTGTATTAGACTTCCTGCCTTCAGCTTAAACCTCATTGCCCTGGGCAAGAGCATGCTCAGTTTGCTCCTCTCCCCCCACCCCCTCCCTTCTCTACTGTAATCTGAGCCCAGAGCAGGAGGAGACTCAGGCAGGAAGTGATGTCACACCACATTAATACTGCAGCTCCTATTCTAAACAAACAGAGAGTTTCTGGAGCTTTTTACTCAGGTATGGTAAAACATTCTACAGAACAAATATAGCATTCTAGCTTGCACTATTGCAGCTAATCTATTGGCAATAAAATGCCTCTGTAGCTTTCCTTCTCCTTTAAAGGCATGTGGATAAATGTAATAATGTACCTTTATTGCAAAAATATTAGTATCTAGGGCAGTGATTACCAAACAGTTGTTAGTGAGTAACATGTTGCTCCCCAACCCATTGGATGTTGCTCGCAGTGGCCTCAAAATATGCTTATTTTTGAATTCCTGGCTTGGGGGCAAATTTTGGTTGTATAAAAACCATGTGCAGAGTCTCCTGTAGGTTGCCAGTTCTCACTGGGGCTACTAAATAGCCAATCACAACCCGTATTTGGCACCACCCTGGAACTATTTTTATGCTTGTGTTTTTCCCCAACTCATTTTACATTTGAATGTGGCTCATGGATACCAAAGGTTGCTGACCCCCAATCTAAGGGGTCGCAAATGTATATAAAGGCTCAAGGCTACAGTATAACAAATCCCTCCTTGTATAACAGAAAGCTTTGGTCTCAAGCATTGTGAATACATGTAGACTTGATTTTTATGAATTAAAGTTCCAAAAAAAAGCTAAGTAGACCATCATGACTGTAAGTAACTAAAAGCACCTGACATGATCTGATCAGATAAAATATGAAGGGATTTGGGGTGTAGAAGACAAGTTCTTATTAAGGAACCAAAGGTGACAGGCTGACAGTAAAGCAACGAGCAGGTCTCCTTATTCCATATATTTAAGCAATGCTTCTACAAGGTCATGCCACTAGGATAAATTCATCACTAGGGATTATATTTTATTGTTTAAAGAGTACTGTTTACTTAATGCGAAAAATATCCTTTCCATCTTCTTAAAGGTAATATGATGTTGTCATATTACGTTGATGTCTGAGGTTACTGCTGACGGTTGGCTAGAACTTTTCCCTTTTAATGCAGGAGCAGAGGGAATATATTTTTGGTTTGCAATCAATATCATTAAACGGCTGCCGCCAGAAAGTGGTTCCAGAACGTGAAGGATGATGTTCAGGAGCTGGTTCAACAACCCTCTAATGAACTTATCTTATTTCGTGTCATACTATCTTAACTCCGCGGCAAAGACAATTTGTACAACCAGATTGTGCCTGAGAAGCGTTTGATCCTTGCCTTCAGTAATAATATCCGTCTTACTTAGCCATTTTACAATAAGGCACTTTGGCAAGGGAGCAGAAATCCTTGATGCTGCTATAATGTTACAATGTGTATTACAGTCGTATAATTTAGTTCACGGCACATTTGCAATTCAATAATTTGACTTCTTGCTTCCACAAGACGAACTATATTTAAACCTGGATTATAAGAGCTGTAAAACTCAATTCATCTGGATATGTAACTCTTTAGAAGCCTATTATACGAAGAATTATATGATTAGTTAGACTGCCATCAGACAGCTCAGATAAAAATTTGATCCCGACAAAGGAATAGAGCACTATTGTGACAGAGTCATTTCATCAAGTCTGTTGCGTGCAATTGATTACGTTAATGCTGAAAGTAGCTGGGTATAACATTGTGCAATAACACACATTTAAACTAGAATATATCTTTTTTTTCTTTTGAATGTAACATTTGCGTGAAATGATTTTCCCCCATATCTGAACCTGCCCTCAATACAAAGCTATACTGTATATATCATGGAATGTATCAAGCTATGCTAAAGCATATTGTGCTGAAATGAATGGTTCTGGTAAAGGCATGCACTTATTTCGGCTTAGTAGCAGCTCAGACTCATAGTAACCACATATGTACTGGGATTCTGGCTTTTTGTGGGACAGGGGTTCATCTGTGGGTCTGTTGCAGACACAGAATCATCATGTCTCTGGCTATAACTGGCTAAAAGATAAACTACAAAGAGTGGTGGTAAATGGAACATTTTCTAATTGGACCAGTGTTGTTAGTGCAGTACCGCAGGGCTCTGTACTAGGTCCCTTGCTTTTCAACTTGTTTATTAATGACCTGGAGGTGGGCATTGAAAGTACTGTTTCTATTTTTCCAGATGATACTAAATTGTGCAGAATTATAAGTTCCATGCAGGATGCTGCCACTTTGCAGAGTGATTTGTCTAAGTTGGGAAACTGGGCAGCAAACTGGAAAATGAGGTTCAATGTTGCTAAATGCAGGTTATGCACTTTGGCAAGAATGATATAAATGCAAGTTATACACTAAATGGCAGTGTGTTGGGAGTTTCCTTAAATGAGAAGGATCTAGGGGTCTTTGTAGATAACAAGTTGTCTAATTCTGGGCAGTGTCATTCTGTGGCTACTAAAGCAAATAAAGTTCTGTCTTGCATAAAAAAGGGCATTAACTCAAGGGATGAAAACATAATTATGCCTCTTTATAGGTCCCTGGTGAGGCCTCATCTGGAGTATGCAGTGCAGTTTTGGACTCCAGTCCTTAAGAGGGATATAAATGAGCTGGAGAGAGTGCAGAGACTAAGTGCAACTAAACTGGTTAAAGGGAGGGAAGACTTAAATTATGAGGGGAGACTGTCAAGGTTGGGGTTGTTTGCTTTTGGAAAAGTACATTAGAGGACATTATAGACAAATAGCAGGGGACCTTTTTACCCATAAAGTGGATCACCGTACCAGAGGCCTCCCCTTCAGACTAGAAGAAAAGAACTTTCATTTGAAGCAACGTAGGGGGTTCTTCACAGTCAGGACAGTGAGATTGTGGAATGCACTGCCGGGTGATGTTGTGATGGCTGATAATACAGTCCAGCTGATAATACAGTGGTCCAGCACACCCCTTACTTCTTCCTGGGTGCATCAACTCCCAAGCTGCCTCCAAGCCAGCCAAATTACTTTCTTGAATAACAGCATATGAAGCACACCATCCTCCGGTTTTGCCATTAAAATCTTTATTACAGCAGAAAAATAACACAAGCTTTCAGGGAAAACCCCTTCCTCAGGTGCATTCTGTTCATGATTCAGTTAATGACTATAAGAATGGCTTGGATGATTTCTTGGACAGACATAATATCAAAGGCTATTGTGATACTAAACTCTATAGTTAGTATAGGTATGGGTATATAGAATTTATGTGAAAATATGGAGGGGTGTGTATATGGATGCTGGGTTTTCATTTGGAGGGGTTGAACTTAATGGACTTTTTCTTTTTTCAACCCGATTTAACAGCATTGAGCGTATGTCATTCTGAGCAGAATTATAGATAACAATGAGTCGATGAAGGCCATATACAATTGGAGGGCAAAATTAAATGGACAACATTATCTTATATTGAGATCATTTTGGCCACTTTTGACCAAAAAGCTTAACATTCAAGTGTTATATTAAAAATAGATCTAACGCCCAGGCTTGTTGATAAATCTATTTGGACGACAGACCCACCTGACCTGCTAATTTGGATAACTGTCAAACCATCTTAGTAGCCACTAGTGTGTACACCCAAAATGGCCATTGATCTGCCTGTCTGTATCTACTTTTAGATATTATACCCACTGATTTAAAATGAACTTCAAATTCATAATTTTGGGTGTTTCAGTAGGTTCAGAAACATTATTACAGTTGTTTCAATCTGTCGGCCCCGTAAGGGCAAGGCTTGTTTCTGAATACAAGTCAAAATAACTATTTGGAAACCAATGTTTTCGTTTTGTCTGTGATTTCTTCAAACACTGTTACACTTCATGAATCTGGTATGTGGTTATGGCCACTTTTACAATGTTCTATATATGTTTGTGTTTACTTACATTGATATATAACAATGTGCATCAAAGAGTAAGACAGAATTAATGCATTTGTATAAATACATCTTGGGTGCTGGCTCCAAAAATGTGTAGAGGACCCAAAAATGTTGTGTCTCTTGAATAGTAGCAGTGCCCTGGAAGCTGTCCAAAACCTGAAGGAAATTATCTTTGGGAGAAAGCAGAGTGCTAGTGGAGTCATACGTCTAGAAGAACCTCCCTCCTTCCCATCAATAAAGAAATTGTAGATGTAAAATCAAGTTGACTATATGATGGCAGCAGGGCCACCATCAGTGGGGCACAGGGAGTACAAGTGTACTGGGCCCGGACCTGAAAGGGGGCCCGGCAGTGCTGAAGTTTTTGAAAGGGCCTGGCCCCCCATGACAGTGACGAAGCCGTGCCTCCTTCCAAAGTCCCGACAGCCGAAATGCAGAAGTGCCAAAAGTTCCGAAGTCCCGAATTGCTGAATAGACCCGAAGCCACGAAAATAGCCGAAGTCCCGAAGTTTTTTTTAACTTGTAAGGGGGGCCCTGGTGCCAATGCTTTTTAAAAAAACTTTTATGGGGGGCCCTGGCCCCCCATAAAATGATTCTCATTATTCTAGAATTCAGAGTTTGATAGCCAACCCAAACTACAGGTGGACAATGAGTTGGAAACACAACTGGTCAAGCATAGTGATGGGTGAATTTGGGGCGTTTCGCCGAAAAATAAAGTTTGCTTGACTAGTGAATTTATTCGCCAGGCACAAATTCACATCGAATTCCCGCAATTCACCGCCGGCGAATACATTTACAAAACCGCAGCAAACCTCTGGTGTCTGTTTTTTTGGACACCGGCACATTTTCACCGGCGAATGTGTACGAGCATCCAAAAAATGGACACTGGAGATTTTCAAAATGGTGAAAAATTTGCGAAACTGCGGTGGAGTCTAGTTTTTGATGCCGGAGTCCGTTTTTTGGTTACTGGCGCACATTCACCGGCGTCCAAAAAAACAGACGCGGGCGCCGATTTTTTTTGACGCCAGGGAATTTTCTCTGCGGTTTTGCAGTGAATTCACACCTGGCGAATAAATTCGCCCATCACTAGTCAAGCAAACTTAAAGAATGCGATGATGCTGGGACAAAGGACCAATATTCAGGAACATATAACCATAAAAAAAAAAATAAAACCTTCATATGTTTCCAGATGGGAAAGCTGCTTTAAAGAGATACTGTCATGGGAAAAAAATGTTTTTCAAAATGAATCAGTTAATAGTGCTGCTCCAGCAGAATTCTGCACTGAAATCCATTTCTCAAAAGAGCAAACAGATTTTTTTATATTCAATTTTGAAATCTGACATGGGGCTAGACATATTGTCAATTTCCCAGCTGCCCCCAGTCATGTGACTTGTGCTCTGATAAACTTCAATCACTCTTTACTGCTGTACTGTAAGTTGGAGTGATATCACCCCCCTCCCTCCCCCCCCCCAGCAGCCAAACAAAAGAACAAAGGGAAGGTAACCAGATAGCAGCTCCCTAACACAAGATAACAGCTGCCTGGTAGATCTAAGAACAGCACTCAATAGTAAAAACCCATGTCTCACTGAGACACATTCAGTTACATTGAGAAGGAAAAATAGCAGCCTGCCAGAAAGCATTTCTCTCCTAAAGTGCAGGCGCAAGTCACATGACCAGGGGCAGCTGGGAAATTGACAAAATGTCTAGCTCCATGTCAGATTTCAAAATTGAATATAAAAAAATCTGTTTGCTCTTTTGAGAAATGGATTCCAGTGCAGAAGTCTGCTGGAGTAGCACTATTAAAGGAATTGTTCAGTGTAAAAATAAAAACTGGGTAAATAGATAGGCTGTGCAATATAAAAAATGTTTCTAATATAGTTAGTTAGCCAAAAATGTAATGTATAAAGGCTGGAGTGATTTGATGTATAACAAGTCAGTCAGATCACTACTTCCTGCTTTTCAACTCTCTTTGTTTACACTGACTGGTTGCCCTGGCTACCAGACAGTAACCAATCAGAGACTTGAGGGGGGGCCACATGGGTCATTTCTGTTGCTTTTGAATCTGAGCTGAATGCTGAGGATCAATTACAAACTCACTGAACAGAAATGTACCAAGTCGCTGACTAACTCAGAGTTATAGAGCTGAAAAGCAGGAAGTTGGATTCTGGCTGTTTTATTAGACATCTGTTCACGCCAGCCTTTATATATTACATTTTTGGCTAACTAACTATATTAGAAACATTTTTTATTTTGCACAGCCTATCTATTTACACAGTTTTTATTTTCACACTGAACTATTCCTGTAACTGATGCTTTTTGAAAAAAACATATTTTCTGATGACAGGATCCCTTTAAATAAGCTACATTTATTAGTAGGCGAAAAGATCTTCTTGCAGGCTGCAGGCCCGTATTTAGGATTTACAAGTTCATAACATAGAGAAACGCTTGGTGGAAAGAGGAAGCGAGGAGGAAATGTCTCCTATACTCTAATGCTCTGAGAAGACCACAAACATTTAGCGTGTGCAGATTAAGCCTTCTATGGTATCCTTTGCCATCAAAGGGAGTCAAGGAAAGGTTGACTTTAATTCTTTATGGAAGTAATCTATGGGGTAAGACAGACTGAACGTTTGCGGGGATAAAGGAATCTGATCAGTTGCTTTTAATGAAATAAAAAAAACCACAAACAGGATGCAGGCACATTAAAAAAGCAACATTGACCTGGTAATGGAATGTGAACTGCAGTTCACATGAGCTGTGTCATACAAGCCCCTCTTCCCCATCTTGTTTTAACTGTTAAACCAGCACTGAATATTTGTGCTCCCCCTGAAAATAAATACAAGGCGAAGAGAATGAAAACACAGTCTGACTAAGCTTTTCTAATAGTCTAAACTTCCCCTCGGTGACCCCCAAAACATGACATGTGGTGTCTTCTATGGTTACACAGGTCTCCAGTTCCTGACTTGATTCCGCTTAGGCCAAGATCCTGAGTATAAAGAAACCCAGCTAACTAAAATAGCCACGGTATTTTCTATTTCATTGAAAGTGAGCCACACTGAAATATAAAAAGAGTTGGAGAGCAACACAAGCAATTAAAAAATTCCTTAAAGGGGAACTATCACGGTAGAAATTACATTTTAGTATAAGCTTCCTCATACTGAAGTAAGAAACTTTCTAAATACAATAAATAAAAAAATTCTGCATTGTTTCTCAAATAAATCAGAATTTTATATTCACTGTTCTTCTCTCAGCATCTGTTTCTGTTCATTCTGTCTTCATGCAGCAGTTGGGTGTCAGATGAATGATCCAATATATCTTTCCTTTCCTAGCAGATGTATTAGAGCTCACTCAAATAACTGATTCCAGTACACACAAAATCTAACAAAATAACTGCCTGTCGGCGCCCCTGTCCCCTCCCCTTTATTCGTGCAAATTTTCATCATCAATGGGGAAATTTAAAAAATTATTGTATCTCCAGCGCATCCACAGTTTTTTTGAACCAAAGTGGGTGTGGTTGGGCATCATGCCGCCCCCCTTAAATCCTGCCGCCCTAGGCCCGGGCCTAGGTGGCCTTTCCACAAATCCGGGCCTAACTATAGTTCCTCTTTAAGATGCCAAATAAGGGCTGTGATTGACTATTTATCTATATTTATATTGGCTATTCTCAGTCTATGGACTGGCAGTCAACAGGAGGCTCTGCTTATCAGAACATGCCTCCAAATCTGGAATTCAAAAATAAGCATCTGCTTTGAGGCCACTGGGAGCAACATCCAAGGGGTTGGTGAAAAACATGTTGTTCATGAGCCACTGGTTGGGGATCATTGCTATAGAGTGAGCAGGGTGGGATTTTAGAGGTTTGGGAGTCAAATCTCTATTCCAGAAACTACCAAACACAAGACTTAATATCCAGCATGCTTTCTGGGCAAAACCGTCATGGCAGGGCCCATTAAAAGTACTTTATTAACATTTATTTCAGTTTTGATAAAGCCCAATATATTGTAATTGGTATTTATTCATATAAGGGTAAGTCCACAAAGGGCATTTTGGGGAGATTTGGTCGCCTGGCGACTAATCGCCTCGTTTTTGTGGCGACCAATCTCCCCAAACGCCTTCCCTGACTCTGCACCGGCTAAAATGAAAAAAACGCCGGCGCTAATCACATGCGGCGATTCATTTTTACGAAGTTACACAAACTTTCCTGAGGCAACTTCAGGCGAATTTGGAAAACGAACCTCGGCTTGTGATTAGCGCCGGCGTTTTCTCATTTTAGCCAGCGCAGAGTCAGGGAAGGCGTTTGGGGAGATTGGTCGCAGCAATGACTGCTCTGATGAGGTAACCTCATATAAAAAGTGCAATAAAAGAAATGGTGGAATAATTTTTGAAGCCCTGCACAATGTATTGGTCGGTAATGTGTCCCTTTAACCTGTACAGTATAAAACACAGAATATATTTTCTCTTACTGCTGATGTAAGCAATTACAAGTAATATTGCATAAAATGGAAAAATCAGTTCACCTTTTTTTTCAGCACAGGAGGCACATGTATCCTTCTTCACATAACTCTCTCGCTCAAGAGAAAATATACTCTAAATGAAGTTAAAGTTGGGCCGCTATTGCAGTTTTTGCAGAATGCCTTATAGCCCTTTCTTTCTATATGTTGGGCCCTAGATGTTGCTGACTACAGCTCCCAACATTCTTTACCAGAAGGATTCTAGAAATTGTAGTCCAGCAACATCAGGGAATCCAGGGTTAAAAAAACAGGGCCTTTGTCAGTGAAATGTAAGCTTCTTTTCCCACAGATAGGGACCCAAAAAAGGGGGATTTCTATAAGCTCAAGAAACTCTAATTTTGTCAATTTAAAGACTGCTGAAATTTGCTTTCATTTTATTATTCTATAAACATTCATTAGACCATTTCACAGCCAAAAATAATATTAAGAAAGACAGAGTAATGTACTCACTTTGTAAACTTATTTTAAATTTACCGCTTTGGCCAAAGTTTCCTTCAATTACACCATCTTCTCCGGTAGAGAGTTTGACCTTTAGCCCCACGGACAGTTGAATGTTGGTCTCATTTTTTGAACAAGGAACGGCCAATTATACTGTAATCGTCATTGACCTGTAAGACATATAAAGTAACATTGTTACTCTATACAGACCTAGAACACAATATTTTCAAAGCATTTCTATTTATGTTCACTCTTTTTTCTGTGGCCCTCGCTTTAATGGGACCTGCTTAGAAATGCTAAAATGCATGGCACAATCTATTCCGGCAACAGCCTGTAGCTATCAGGTCTTATTGATTAAAATTCGGCACAGCACTAGCCACAGTAATTGTCACAGAACTGCACCCCTCAATGTACCATGCACTAATGTACTTGCAGCTATTTGTGTTCAGCCTCAGGTATTTGCTGGTTTGCTGAATCATGAAGCTGCAAGGGAGCCCTGTAATTGAAGCCCACTCTATCAAGCATTAATAGCATGTATTATTATTGCTCTGTGCCAAAATAGCACCTATAGGATTACCCATGCAATTCAGGTCTGATTCAGTCATCCAGTTATTGGGCCAAATCTGGTTGTTAACAGCAAAAATTGGTAAAGTGGCACTAGAAGCATACACAAGTGTATATATACACAGTTTTTAGAGGGACAGTCCCTCTTTTGACAGCTGAACCCGCAGTCCCTCGTTTGTGCTGAAAAGTCCCGTTTTTCTCTGAACTAAACAGCCAGAAAAAAGAAACAACGTTTCAAACTTAATTGGCTTTTGGCAGAGAGCCCAGAATAGCCACAGCAGCAGATAAGATACTTTTGTAACAATTTCTAGAATGGCAAATTATTAATTGTAACACTATAAGATAACAAGTCCCTTCGGAAATGTTAATCCAATCAAGTGGAGCGCTCACCTCCTTGATATACACCTTTGTAGTGCCAGGTGCTATACTGTGGGACCCACTCCTGTCCTTCGGAAATGGACCCACTCCTGTCCTTCGGAAATGTTAGACTCACCGCTTAAAGGGCAATTCACCTTCATTAGCAAAACAGTAATAACTGGAAAAAAAAATGTTCAAACTTTCACAACCTGACAAATTTTGTAAAATGAACATGGTAATTTCAGAAGCCTAATGCGTTTTGTGCCAAGGTGCACGTAATCAGAGGCTATGGGGCAAATTCACTAACCTCCGAAATTCGACAGCGACGCTTAGCTCACAGTCAGCACTTCATTAGGCGTACATTCGCCGGGACAACGCTAATTCACTAAAATCTGAAGTTGCGTCCAGGGCGATGAGCGATGGTGAAGTTGCGCTAGCGTTACTGCGGCAAACAAAGCAAAGTTTTGCTAGGGTTGGCTAATTTGTATATGGCAGGCAGTTAAAGTTGAATGGACGAATATGTTGCAGCCAATACATTACACTGCACAAGACCAGGAAACCTTAATAAAATAAAATAGAGTTGTTATATTGCCCTACAAATGAGACCAGTGTATAGTTTATGTGCCATATGTTAGGAAATGTAGGGGGGAAAGCCGGTTACCCCAGAAAAAATTTACAATCTTTTGCAGCCTATCGCCCTGAAAAATGAGAAGTCACCAGCGTTTTTTGGGACTTTTTTTTGAGGAACTCCTATCTACTCTATTGCACTTCGCCTGGTCTGAGGTGGCGAAGGCAAGTCTGGCGTAAGAGATAACGTTCAGTAAAATCCGCATCTTATTGAATTTGCAAAGTAAAAGCTCTTTCGCCAGAGCGAAACTTCGCCTGGCGTAAGAGTGTGAAGTAGCGCTAGAGTCTATTTCCTTCCTAGCGAAGTTACGCCAGCGACCATTAGTAAATCGGCGAAGCACCGAAATGATGTCACAATGGCAAATTTTCGCCAGCGTTAGTCACTTCTCCCTTTAGTAAATTTGCCCCTATGATTAAGTGCTCTGCAAGATAGAGTCCTGCGCGGGTCCATTTTTTTGAAACCCGTATACGAGCCGTACCGGCAACCAGCAATTTGACCCACATGTTCACGTTATACTACTCGCAATAGACCAACTAACCTTCCCATCACCGGAAGTGACGTCCCTCCAGTGCCGAATCTTCCCAAAGAAATAAAAAAACTAGAAGAACCTCAGAAGTAGTTTGTAGGTATCAAGCCCACTCCATTGTTGGGTACCCAGCCAGGTTACCCGCAGACTACACGCAGGGTCAAGTGATCAGGGACATTTTGCCAGAAACCTGACCACTTTGCAGGTATTCCGCATGACACTACTGCAAGAATCCACAAGACCAACAGTGTAAAAAATTTTTAAAAAATACATCTGGTTGTAGGGCCAAATCTGGTTGTCAACAGCAAAAATTGGTAAATTGGCACTAGAAGAATACACAAGTGTAAAAAAAAAGTAAAAAAAAAATCTCTATATATATATATATATATATAAACATTTCAGAAGCCTTAATCTGAGGCACCAGGTTCATTTAGCACAAAACCTGCAAGCTGTTATTGATATAAATAAAGATATATATATTTTTTTTTACATATGTGGCCTTGTGGATTCTTGTAATGTCCAATTACCCACTTTGTTGTTAATGATTCTCTGCTTCCCTCTGCTGAGGGTCTGGGACACCCTTGTGCACTGAGGCCAATAATCACATGTTTATAGTGTGGTCATACATGGAGCAAATGCATTACCCAAAGCTATCTTGGACTGACTGAATTTTCTGGCTTGCCCAAACACATATTCACGGAAAAGGTTGTCTTTTCTTTCGAATATGAAGTCTAACAGCTGTCAACATACCGTAAGTCGTACATGGGCAATTTAAAAGCTAAACTGATGAGACTAATCGTAGAATATAACAAATCTTTGTTGCTCTAATGGAATAATGGAAGAACAAATAAGAACAATGGGATGTACCTGCCAGGTAGCAAATCCAAGCAAAACATATAATTCCAAACATTCAGCAGATAGATGCCCTGAAATAAAGCAGATGTTCCTAATTTGGGTCTTTGGCAGAATTCTGCTTCTGCACTCAATGCATATACATATACTGCTATTTTTAGATCTGGCAGAATAACGTTCACTTTCGATGTTTATTTTAAGGACTTTTGTACGGCTTTTGTCTTCGCATTCCCACATTGGCTCATAATTATGTTCAGCATTAAGATTGCCTTATATGTCCAATTTCCCTAAATGTGAAAAAGGCAAATTATGTAAAGCTTAACATTTACCGGTACCCTAAAATTAGTCAAGCATAATAAAAATGTAAATAATTTGTTGTTTGCCTTTGCTCAGCCCTTTCGTTTTGTAGAATGAGTCAGATCCTACTTTGAAGACATGACTTTGCCCACTTTGGTCCCTGTATCCCATAATCTCCAGGAAGCTGTTGAAGGTAAAGTGATTGTTGGTGATGCACTGGGACAAAGCAGAGAGGGTATCTGCTGCCCTGGAACTTCTATTTCATAGGAAATGCTTTGAAACAATGTTCTTGGTTAAAGGAGAAGTAAAGCTTAACTAAAAATGCAGCTAGAATTTTGTACATTATGTTTTGTGCTTCTGTACCAGCCCAAGGCAACCACAGCCCTTTAGCAGTAAAGATCTGTGTCTCCAAAGATGCCCCAGTAGCTCCCCATCTTCTTTTCTGCTGATTCGCTCTTTTGAGAAATGGATTTCAGTGCAGAATTCTGCTGGAGCAGCACTATTAACTGATGCATTTTGAAAAAAAAACATGTTTTCCCATTACAGTATCCCTTTAAACTTACCTCTACCCTATTACTGAACAGTTATGGTATTTCTTTTTTTAAATCCAATACAGGTATGGGACCTGTTGTCCAGAAAACTCCGAATTACAGAGAGGCGGTCTCCCATAGACTCCATTTTATCCAAATTTTTTTAAAAAAATATTATCTTTTTCTCTGTAATAATAAAACAGTACCTTGTACTTGATCCCAACTCAGATATTATTAATCCTTATTGGAGGCAAACCCCGCCTATTGGGTTTATTTAATGTTTAAATGATTTTCTACTAGTATCAAGGTATTATGTTATCCGGAAAATCCCCAGGTCCCGAGCATTCTGGATAGCAGGTGCCATACCTGTATCAGAATTACAAGAAGGCTTTCTGACATAAAGTCCATTGTAAAATATAATTTTACAGTTTTTAAATGTATTTCACTTTTCTTTGCAATAAGAAGTTTTTCAGTGTAATTTGAATAACATTTTTTGGCCCAAATATTTGAGTCTTAAAAACACAAGCTGTAATGTATTTGAAATCCCTTTTTTTCCCCTGTGATCTCAAATTTTAATAAATGTACTTTACTCATATGGCACCAACATAGGCAACAATGTAAGAATAAAGTTGATTATATCAGTCTGTGCACCAGTGTAGTTTACAATATAAAGTATGCTACATGCCAAAAGTACATAGACACCTTTATCATACCTCCCAACTGTCCCTTTTTCAGAGGGACAGTCCCTCTTTTGACAGCTCAACCCGCAGCCCCTCATTTGTACTGGAAAGTCCCTCTTTTCTCTGCACTGAACAGCCAGAAAAAGAACAACCCTAACAACATGTCAGTGGTTTGAATGAGAGACTGGAATATGATAGGCGACTGAATACAAACAGGTATGGGATCTGTTATATAGAATGTTTGGGAACTGGCATTTTCCAGATAAGGAATCTTTCCATAATTAAGATCACCTTCATGTAAACAGTAAATAAACCCAACAGGATTGTTCTGCCTTGAATAAGGATTAATTATATCTTAGTTGGGATCAACTACAAGGTACTGTTTTATTATTACAGAGAAAAAAGAAATATTTTTTTTAAAATGTGACTTATTTGATTATAATGGAGTCAATGGGGGATGGCTTTCCCGTAATCCAGAGTTCTCTGGATAGCGGGTTTCTGGATAACTAATAACTATATTGCATCTTAATTAGAGAAGTTTCTCATAGTCACACAGTCTAGTGGAAGCCTTCCCTGAACAATTCAGGGTGCAGCAATGGGGAAACCAACTAGATTTTTAAAGACTTTAGTTTGGAAATTAAGGGGGTTATTTATGGGGGTTATCGAAAAAAAAAAAAATTTCATGGGGGGAAAAACGTAAATTTTTCGAGATCTATTTAAGCAGATGCTGCAAAAAGCCTGAATCTGAAAATCCACCATCTCAGACCCATCGAGGTCCTGTATAAATCAATGGGAGATGTTCCTATCCCAGTTTGAAGATATCATGGTTTGTGCTAGGTATATACAGATAATCAGATAAATTTGGAGTTTTCAGGCAACCGATTTGGGAAAAATGTCTGACAAAATCATATGATTTCGGTTTTCGCTCGATTTTATTGGGTTTTTTTTTCCCAATCCAATTTATTAGCGTTATTTTATTAACAAATAAGGCAAAATCGGGCATGGAAGTTTGGTCAAGTTTTTTTAAATTTAAATTATGAGATAAATTTGTATTTCAGTAAAAAAACCCTAAGGGGCAGATTTACTAAGCTCGAGTGAATAATTCGAATGAAAAAATATTCGAATTTCAAAGTCATTTTTTGGGTACTTCGACCATCGAATCGGTCAAATTCGATCGAATCGAATGAATCGAACGATTCAAAGTTCATTCGACCATTCGATAATCGAAGTACTGTCTCATCATACTACGCCACTTTAAACCTACCGAAGCCCAGTGTTAGCCTATGAGGACCTTCCCCAGCACTTTTCTAAGATTTTTTGGGTCGAATAGAAATCCTCCGATCGATCGCTTAAAATCGTTCGAATCGTTTGATTTTTATTTGATCGTTCGATTGAAGCTTTTGCGCTAAAATTCGATATTCCAATTCTAAGGATTTTACTTTGAGGGTCGAATTTGAGGGTTTTTTAACCCTCAAAATTCGACCCTTGATAAATCTGACCCTAAATGTTCACCAAGCAAGAACATCTGGGTGTATTGTTCGTGGCCATGTAGAGTACATACTAAGTATGCGCGTAAACTGACGCACACACGCACTAGGGTTCATGTCATCAGTTAGTAACCTGCCTCTAGGTTTTTGGCGTTTGGGAGGGACCAGGAAACCCTAAGGAAAGACATACAGACAAGCAGAGAAAATGTAAATACCTAGCAGAACTTAACTTTGGACCATAATGAGGCCAGGCAGACTATAACCCTTGAGCCATGGTGCTGCCCGTACATGAGATACATTATTAATGTAATTATTATTATTAGTATTATTGAGGATGCACCAGATCCACTATTTTAGGAATCGGCTGAATCCCAAATTTTTCCTGAAGTATTGGGCTGAATCCCGAACCAAATCCAAACCGTAATTTGCATACGTATATGAGTTTACGGATGGAAAAAAATAACCTCACATGTGCAGCGTTCGGGAAACAATCCTAACTCCTTGTGTGTGTCTAATAATCACATGGTTCAGCCAGGCACTTGAATTTGGACGTATCCCGCTGAAAAAGGCTAAATTCTAGATGAATCCTGAACCAAATCCTGGATTTGTGCATCCTTAATTATTATGAACTTGTATTTATAAAGTACCAACATATTCTGTAGCGCTGTACAGAGCTGTACAGAAGATATATGTATACACTGAAAATACAGATTTACATACAAAAACAATCATACTGATAACAGAGGTAGAGATAAAATATACTTTCGGATACAGAAATACACCGAATTCTTAAAAGCAGTAACACTGATACACTTAAAAGCACATTTATCAAGGGTTGAATTTCGAATTCATCAATTCCAATTTTTTTTAAAACTCCCATGAAGGCTGCAAACAACCCCAAATTGATCCCTGGATGTCTCCCATTGACTGAAACAGCAATTCTGCATGTTTTAGGTGGCAAATGGTGGAATTCAAATTCTTAAAAAAATCGAATCCAAATTTTTTATAAAACTCGAATTTGAATAACTCCTTAGTCAAATTTGGCAGTTTTGACCATGAAAAAACTCGAAAATTAGAATTTTCAATTTTCAATTCGATCCTTGAGAGGCCCATTTATCAAAGGTCAAAGTTCAAATTCATGTGAGTTTTTTTAATTCAAATATACTCACAATTCAACTGGGAGGTTATTTAAGAAAAAAATTGGAATGTCTAATTTTCGATCTAATGCTTCCAACCCGAAAATTTTAATCGTATTCGATTCGTACAAATGGAGTTTTTCTCTGAAAATAAAATCAAATGTCAGAAAGGTTAGTAACATCTCCAAATGGCTCAAATGACCTCTGGTTTTAGGTTTTAGGTTTTAGGTGGAGAATAGTTGAATTAGGACTGTTTCCATGGTCGAGATGTGATAAATCTCACATTCGAACAGGGGGATTAAAATTTTAATGTGCAAATCTTGAAACTAGAAAATTCGAATTTACTATTCGACCCTTGATAAATCTGCCCCTTAAATGGGTTGTTCACCTTCCAAACACTTTTTTCAACTCAGTTGTTTTTAGATTGTTAAAGACTTTTTTCAATTACTTTCCATTATTTATTTTTTACTGTTTTTTCCAAAATCTAAGTTTAAAGTTGAATGTTTGTGTCTCTGGTGTTTGAGTCTGGCAGCTCAGTAATTCAGGTGCAGATTCTGAATGGTTACAATTTTGCAACATTTAGTTGATACATTTCTCAGCAGCATCTCTGGAGTATTAGCAACTTTTGTATCAATTCTAACAGCTTGTATCAACTAAATGTATCCATTTAGAACACTTTACAGGGTCGGCGACCCCCCTCCCAGAACTGCTTCGGAAGGTGAAAAATTACACTTTACACTTCAATATTAGAAATACAATCACACATAGAAAATAGAAAGTCATTGGAAAAAGTCATTGTTTCTGGTGATCTATCTGAAAACAACTAGTTGTTTGAAGGTGAACCACCCCTTTAATACATCTGGGGTAAGTGCAGAATTCTGAACGCAATGCATTTTGGGCCAGGTAGAATATCTGGCACTATTTATTAAGGTTAAATTGAATCAACTCATGGAAGGGGAGCGGGGGGGGGATCAGCCACATAAAAAGCATTTTCCACCAGACCTGGAATTAAAATGATGCCCTTTGACAGGGGGTGAAAATTTCAATGCTATCAATAAATGTGCAATAAAAAAAAGACATTTGAAAATCCACTGGGAGCTCATAAATGCGATAAGTCAATACATTTTACTTTTATTCCTGCCCGATGACTCTTTATTATGCATTTGCACACAGCATTACTATTTATTTGCCTGCCTTCAGCCCTCGTGTCCCGATACCACTTAGCAAGCCAGCAGCACTGAGCCAGAACAAAACAAAGCTGGAAGCAGACTTCAAAGCAGGTGAAATATTTATCCTGGCGTCTGCTAGGGGACATGCAAACCCAAACCTGAAAGCACATTGAAGCGCACCTTTTTCCTGACGTTTTCAAGTGATTCCTGGGTTTTCTAGAAAGAAATCATTCACATTTGCATCTGCAAATCCACCCCAGAATTATTACATCAAATCATTTAAGTCATTTCCTCTCCAAATCTTTGAATCATTAATCCTAATCTAAGCAACGTAAGGGGTCCTTAACCCGAAAACATTTTATTTGCAATAATAATAATAAAAAAAACATTGAAGCAACTTTCCAATATATATTCATTAAAGATTTTCTATGGGTTTAAATGTATTATTTTAATTAAAAGCAGAATTTGTTTATTCCTTTCTATTATTCTAGTTCTGACTTCAGGATAATTCATTTTTTCTCCAGGTTACTCTGGTTTTTTTTTCAGGAGTCAGAACCAGTAGTGTAGAGAATATAAACAGCCTTGTTTTAACAGCAAGTACAGTTACAAAGACCATATATATATATATGACTATGTGTATATATATATATATATATATATATATATATATATATATATATATATATATATGCTTTGGACATGGTATTTTCCGGATATGATCTCTGTCAAAAAAAAAATCAATAAATAAATAAATAATAAAATAAAACCAATAGGATTGTTTTGCCTCCATGATGTATTTCTACAGGATAGTTACAATATCATAGTAACCTCTGTAAATTTTGTGTAAAAGTGTTGCCACTAGTGATGGGCAAATGTATTCGCCAGGCGCGACTTTGCAGCGAATTTCCACCAGCACTGAAGAAATTAGTGAATTTCTTAATTTGTCTCTTCCCAGTTTTCAAATGGGAGGGTCACTGACCACATCTAAAAACAAATGCTCTGTAAGGCTACAAATGTATTATTATTGTTACTTTTTATTACTCATCTTTCTATTCAGGCCTCTCCTATTCATATTCCAGTCTCTTATACAAATCAATGCATGGTTGCTAGGATAATGTGGACCTTAGTAACTAGATTGCTGAAACTGCAAACTGGAGAACTGCTGGATAAAAGCTAAATAACTAGGGATGCACCGAATCCAGTATTCAGTTCGGGGTTCGGCCAGGATTCGACCTTTTTCATCAGGATTTGTCCGAATGCTTGTGCCTGGCTGAAAAGCATATGCAAATTAGGGGCAGGAAGGAAAATCATGTGAATTTTTGTCAGAAAGTAATTAAGTAAAAACATTTTCCTCCCTTAATTTGCATATGCAAATTAGGATTAGGATTCGGATCAGGATTTGGCTGAATCTTTACAAAGCATTTGGGGATTCAGGGATTCGGCCGAATCCCAAACAGTGGATTTGGTGCATCTCTATAAATATCTCAAAAACTTACAAATAATAAAAAAATTAAGACCAATTGCAAATTGTCTCAGAATCTCTACATCATACTAGAAGTTAACGCAAAGGTGAACAACCCCTTTCATTTTAATCAAATGGAAAAGACATGTAGCTACTCAATACAGGGTCTAGTAACTGAGACGTAAAGTGCGAGGGCATCCATAGGGCTACAGATGCTTCATTATTAAATGCTTATTGTTGCCAGAATGCCCCGCCAAACCGAAAAAAAAGCCAAGGACATATTCTGAATAGCTGGAGACTTGGCACACCTTTGCTTCTGTTCTCATAATTAGATTGTACTCAAGTCTCTGCTTGTAAAGTGCTCATAAACCTGCTCTAGTCTCCGGGGTTCTGCTTGCCCTCCCGCTGACTGTCAGTAAATCAATAAATAATGCGGAACCCCAGATAAGGGCACTGAGGTACTTGGCTTCCCCTCAGCAGTCAGCAGATAACGACATGGCAAAGCCGTACTATTAGTTACAGGGCCCAAGTGGGCTCATAACCCAGGAACGAAGGGGTTTTACTGCTTTTGAGCTAACTGCAGTAAATTAACAGCAGGAACATATAAAAATGACTCAGCATTCGTGTATTTAGCAGATCATAAAGATTCTTTTATAAGGGGGATATTCCACTATGTTCAAAACCAAAAAAACTCAAATGCTGACAACGGATTTTCGGATATTTGAAGCCGCGTGACTCTGTAGAGCTTCATTTGTCTTGCAATAGGGAATAAGCAGCAACAATTATTGTGACTACCCATCCATCTTCATTGAGTTTATTAAACATATAAATAAGTGCCTAACTGATACTTTACTAATTCCGCATACCTTCCAACTGTCGCGGGACAGTTCCGATTTTGACAGCTCAACACACAGTCCCAGATTGTTACTGAAATGCCCCGACTTTCTCTTTGAATCTCCTGCACTGAACAGCCAGAAAAAGTTTTACAACTTAATTGGCTTTTGGCAGAGAGCCCCGAATATGTGGCAGGTGCACTTGGATACTTTTGTAACAATTTAAGATAAACGAAGAAACAATTCCATTATTTATTTGTTTAGTTTTTGTAATTGTTTGTCTTTCAGGTCTGAGATGCTGGATTTTCTGATTCTGACTTTTCCATCCTCAGGGTTTAATAAATTCCAAAAACGTGGTTTTTAAAAGTCCGAATTTGTTAAAAAAAAAATCACAAATTTTTCATGATTTTTGCATTCGGAGTTTAGTAAATAATTGCCCTAAAGCAACGTATGGTCTTACCCGCTCCACCTGTGCTTCAGTTTATAGACTTTCAGACTGGGAAGAAAGCTCTCAGAATACTTTTTATCTTCTACGCCAGTGCTGTCCAATTTCTATGGTACCGAGGGCCGGAATTTTTCCAATCTACATTGTGGAGGGCCAATAACGGAAGTCAGTGTTAGCCACTCCCTGTTTTAGACCACACCCACTTTAAACCACACCCATGTTACTGCAAGACCATGTCCACATTAATAGCACACCAAAAAGCCAAATGGTTGGTGCTCACTGCAGGGATCAGGGCCGGAACTAGGGGTAGGCAGAGTAGGTGGCTGTCTAGGGCTCCATCATTGAGGGGCGCACTTTTTTCAAGCGTTTATTTAATAATTTGTTTCAGTAATCATTAGGGATGCACCGAATCCAGGATTCGGTTCGGGATTCGGCCAGGATTCGGCCTTTTTCAGCAGGATTCGGATTCGGCTGAATCCTTCTGCCCGGCTGAACCGAATCCAAATCCTAATTTGCATATGTAAATTAGGGACGGGGAGGGAAATCATGTGACTTTTTGTCACAAAACAAGGAAGTAAAAAATGTTTTCCCCTTCCCATCCCTAATTTGCATATGCAAATTAGGGTTCGGATTCGGTTTGGTATTCGGCCGAATCTTTTGCAAAGGATTCGGGGGTTCGGCCAAATCCAAAAAAGTGGATTCGGTGCATCCCTAGTAATCATGGTCACCCAGTTGGGTGGAATCCATCTCCCTCCCCTTCTCCCTCTTGCCGGCAAGTAATAGCTCCTTCTGTGCACTGCACCGCGATGTGCATATATGCGTCAATGACGTCACTGATGTTATGTCAGAGAGAGGCAGAGAGCTGGGGGGCTGCTTGGTGTGACTCTCGCTACTCTCAGCCTTGCACAGTTGCACTGAACTGAAGACTTTCTTTCTATTACTGTAAAGTATGAAGCTTCCTGCTGGCACAGCCAGGTACAGATTTCGGGCCATATGTTTGCTGTTGCTGCTGGGCTGGGCGCTGGCACAGGTACATAAATACTTGGGGGCAATATGATGTGATCAGATTTATTTTTGGCTGCTGCTGACACAGGTAAAGATTGGGGCAATATGATGGCTGCTGGAGGGCTGTATGATGGATGGCTGCTGAGCTTGCTTGCACAGGTACAGAGGGCAGTAATATAAATGAAAAAGTGTTGTACACTTTCTTGCTCTCTTTATTTAAAAACCATCATGGTAAGGAGGGAAATTGTAATGCAGGACAGGGGGCACTGATTGAAGCTCTTGCCTAGGGTGCCAAACTACCTTGTGCCTGCCCTGCCACTCATATGTAAAAAAAAGCTAAGTCATATTACGACATACCCATAAATCCATATGCCTCCTCCTCCTCTGTGTATAATACAGTACCCCAGCATATAGTTAAACACCTTAGGGGCCACTAACAATAATTTTCAAATGCTAACAAACCCCCAGAACAAATACCAAAGTATGACACACACAGGAGCATAGGGAAGGCAGAACAGAGCAGGAGACAGGAATCAGGACCAGTCTAATATGTACTACATACAGTGACACAGTGCTGGTGCCCCATTAGCAATTTGAATAAGGTGTGAACAGGTGAACAATGGGCAGTTTCAGTCTGGGTCTCAGGTAGAACAGTACAGTCTTTTGGATGTGAACAATAGAGGTGTCACAAATGTGAACAATACAGGGGGATCACAGGAATGAACAATGCAGGGGATCAGTCTGAATTTGAGGGTTAAACAATGCAGGGGCCAGTTAATCTCTGTAGTGATACTTTTTAAAGTTTACACATGGTAAACAGACACAGCAGGCAGACTTTGATGTGGAGGGCCACATGAGGGGGGGTCGCGGGCCACCAGTTGGACAGCCCTGTTCTACGCCTTCCAGCAAGACACTGTGAAACGCATGTCTACAGGTGTTGGAATGGATGTCGGTGTCTAACTTGGACCCAATCACAAGACACAACTTGGGGCATGTAACAGGCTTTTCGAATTCTAATAAGGCCCAAAGCTGTTTAGGTACAGCCTTGTCTCCCTGGTGGTTGTCCACAGGGCCGGATTTACATAGTGGGCCCCTCTAGGCACACTACTGTTCGTCGACCCTGTTCACTCCAGGGGGACAGGAGCAATGGGGATTAGCACCCAGGAAATTAAAAAAAATATTGTATCTCCAGCGCATGCCCAGTGTTTTTGAACCAATGTGGGTGTGGTTGGGCAGTATGCCGCCCCCCTAAAATTCTGCCACCCTAGGCCCAGGCCTAGGTGGCCTTTCCACAAATCCGGGCCTGGTTGTCCACTTTGTCCTGCTCTGAGTTCTTGGAATCTTTGGTAATGTAACCATCCTGGTACAGATACTCCTTTCTAAAATCAAACACATTTGCTGGTAATTCCTCACTGAAACTGGCAGTAGGGAGGCTAAAGAAAGTTACTTTAGCCATGACGGTGTCATAGCTGACCGTTATGTGAAACTTGGCCTTGGTCTGTAGGGATCCTTTAAAATATGGGACTTTACTCACAGATATACAGCTGCATGAATAGTGTACAAAGACTCTGGGGCACATACAAGTCCCCTTTGCAGCAGTTTAGGATCAAACTGAGTCACACAAATCCCCAGACGATCTCCTTGCACAGCCCGACTGACCGGCTTGTGAAACATCTGCATGCTCTTCACCTTCTTGGTTACCTGTTTGAACAAAGAAATGATATTAATGAGAGATGGTTCAGAAATAGAAAGTCTATCTCGAAAACCAATGAGTATTTGGCAAATGGCATAGGGGTGGTTCACCTTTAAGTCAACTAAGTTGGAGAAATTCTAAGCAACTTTTTAATTAGTCTTCATTATTTATTTGTTTAGTTTTTTAATTGTTTGTCTTTCAAGCTTTCAAATGGGGATCAGTAACCACATCTAAAAAACAAAAACTCTGTAAGGTTACACATTAAAGGGATACTGTCATGGGAAAAAAAAAATTTAAAAAAAAAACATCAGTTAATAGTGCTGCTCCAGCAGAATTCTGCACTGAAATCTCAAAAGAGCAAACATATTTTGTTTATATTTAATTTTAAAATCTGACATGTCAGTTCCCAGCTGCCCCCAGTCATGTGACTCGTGCTCTGACTTTGATGAAACTCCCAATTTAAAAAAAAACAGGAGTGTTATACAAGAATATAAATAACTCAACTGAATAAAACTGTTGAAAAAACTCAAATACCTGAAATTTACAAAGTCAAAAAAAAAAAACTTGCAAAAGTCTTGAATTGAATAAACAGATTTAATTTCACCTAGGACAACGCAAGCTTTTATATGCTGAAGTTTAGCATTTTGTAGCTTAATAAATAGTTGATTTCAAGTTATAGTTTGAGTTTGTGAGTTTTAGCACAATAAAAGCTTTAACTGCTGTAAAAACTCAAACTAGAACGTTGATAAATCAGTCCTAATATTATACCTCTTTTACATAATGAACAGTGAGAAGCATGTAGCATTATACAATTATGTTTTCATACTTCTTGGATCGTACTTCTGTATTTACAGTATTCCTTAAATATATTAGCCAGTGAAAGATTTCATACATCCTGCTGCTGGGGTAGTGACAATGATTGAAATAGTAAGTACAGGTATGGGACCTAATATCAAGAATGCTCGGGACCAGGGGTTTTATGGATAATGGATCTTTCTGTAATTCTGATCTTCATACATTAAGGGGGTTATTTATCAAAGGTTGAATTTTAGAGTTATGTGAGCTTTTTTTAGACCTCGAATAAACTCACAACACAAAATTAGAATGTAAAAAATTTGAATCAGCAAGTTTGGGGTTAACAACCCAAATACTCGAATTGATTGTGTTTTCAGAAAAAAAAAAAAACTCGAATCGCAAAACCTGATTGAGTTTCTGAGTGAAATCCCCTGAAAAAAACTTGAAAATCATGAAGGCTATTTACATCTTCAAATGGTTCAACGGACCTCTGCCACTGACTCCTACATGACCTCAACAGGTTTCAGATGGTGTATTTTCAGCTATTTCCAGGGTCAGGGTATAATAAATCTCAAAAAATATTATTATTTATTTAAAGTTGAATATCGATTTTTAACTCAAAAATAACCTCGAAAAGGCACATTTCTCATGGAAAAACACAACTCAAACCTTGATAAATCTGCCCCTAAGTCTTCTAGAAAATAATATAAACATTAAACCCAATAAGCTGGTTTTGCCTCCAATGGGGATTAATTATATCTTAGTTTGGATCAAGTACAAGCTACTGTTTTATTATTAGCCTTTCGGTAATTCGAAGCTTTCTGGATAACAGGTTTCCGGATATTATATCCCATACCTGTATTCTTATTCAGTTGCCTTTGAATTAAAAGCACTTAAAGGGGTGGTTCACCTTCAAACAACTAGTTGTTTTCAGAAAGATCACCAGAAATAATGACTTTCTCCAATGACCTTCTATTTTCTATGTGTGACGATTTCTAATATTGAAGTGTAACGTCTAATTTTTCATGTTCTGAAGCAGCACTGGGAGGGGGGTCGCCAACCCTTTAAACTGTTCTAAATTGATAAATTTAGTTGATACATTTCTTATCTTTGTCTCTGCTGTGCAGAATCTCTGGGTTTCATTCCAGGCAGCTGTTAGAATTGATACAATAGTTGCTAATACTCCAGAGATGCTGCTGAGAAATGTACCGACTCAATGTTGCAAAATTGTAACAGTTTAGAGTCTGCGTGGAACCAATTGATTAAACCCGACCCGCAACCCACTGGGACCCGCTACCCAACCTGACCTGCAAGTAACATATCCGCAACCCGACTTACAATCCGCTGACCATCAAGAAACAGGAAGTGACATCATTAGAAGTAGGCATGATCAGAAAAAAATGAATAAAACAGGAAGTGCTGTCATTGTAAACCGGAAGTGACATCATTAGAAGTAGGCATGATCAGAAAAAAAGGAGTAAAACTCTCTAGTGAGAAAACCCGCGACCCGACCCACAAATCCGGAGAACGGCAGACCTGCATCTATATCCACTCCAGAAACTTCTATCTGCAATCCGCGGGTACCCGACCCGCTGCAGGACTCAATACAAACATTCAACTTTAAACTTAGAGTTTGGAAAAACAGTAAAAAAATAAATAAAGGAAAGTAATTGGAAAAAGTCTTTATTTCTGGGGAACAATCTAAAAACGGAATTAAAAAAAGTGTTTGTAAGGTGAACAACCCCTTTAACACAAATGACTAGTGCTTTGTACAAACGGCAGCCTGTTTGCACTTACATGCTTGCTTAAATAAGGATGGAATCTATTTGCTCTGAAATGCTCTACAGAAAGAACTTGCAGGCCCAAGTGGTGTTACATTGCAGCTCCGGGCAATCGTCAATTTGACAAAGCATTTTTGTAAAGAAACTGACCTGCCGCACTGTCTGGGAGACTCGGGTCCCTTAAAGACATTATAAAAGATTTATGCCATGTATCAGCCAGCATGCAAGTAGAGACAGTGACTATGTGGTGGGTACAATTACAAAAGATCCCTGGTAGATAAGATAGATAAACGTCTCTCTACTAAACACAGCCACTGGCACCAGCTCGTGGGTTAAACACTGGCACTTCATGCCCCTTAGCCGGGGCCACTTAGTACGAAGGAACTTTTTATAATTGAAATCAGCACTTGTGGGATCAATGCTGGGAAACCACAATCAATATCAAGCGTTTTTCAGTGTCCCCGTCTGTTACAGAGAAGCTGCATGTGTTTTCTCAGACATTATTAGAGTAATTCATTTAATTTGTCTGTTTGAAACATTATCATGTTGCATGGGAACAGTGGGAATTTTAAGAATATCGATCATTTGCCTCTAATTGGTTCCTAAGGGCCATTTATGACTGCATTTGCGGCTACGGGAAAAAAGGTGCAACAGTTGCATGAATCTGTGCTGTATTTCTCCCACCTCCTGGTTCAAATCATGTGTAAGTACGGCTATTGATGCAGGGTAATAAGGTGGCAATAGCTCCAAGGTTCCCACAGTTGCCTCTATCAATAGACGCATCAATAGACGCAGCACAACTGCACTTAGAATGACAACCCAACTCCAAAGATTTTTAGTCCAATTACTTCAGATTTTGAGTTCAATTAGTCCAGGTACTTCCGAATTTAAAAGCATTGGCTGCAACTGCAACAGATGCATCGTCACCTCAGACATGAAATAAAATTGGAATGGGGGGTGCTGCATTGTGGGTAAAAAAAAACATGGTGACTTGCCCCAAAATTGCACTGCACTTAACTGTACATGACTCTTCTATTTTAGACATTCAGAAATCATATTTTAGGGGGAAAAAAAGTAAATATTAAAAAACAAAATATAGGGGCAGATTTATTAAGGGTCGAAGTGAATTCAAGAGAATTTTCGAAGTAAAAAAATTCGAAGTAAGTTTTTTGGATACTTCGACCATCGAATAGGATACTACGACTTCGAATTTACTTCGAATGCATAAAAATAGTTCGAATATTCGACCATTCGATAATCGAAGTACTGTCTCTTTAAAAAAACTTCGACTTCAATACTTCGCCAAATTAAACCTGCCGAAGTGCTATGTTAGCCTATGGGGACCTTCTACAACCATTTTCTAAGTCTTTACACATCAAAGTAAAATCGTTCGATCGTACGCTAAAATCGTTCGATCGAACGATTTTACTTCGATCGCAGGATGTCCAAATTCGCTGAAAAATACTTTGACTTCGATATTCGACCCTTGATAAATCTGCCCATTAATATTGTTGCACATCAAAGCTTTTGTGTGTGTGTGTCCCATTCTCCAAGAAGCTATGAATTACAAAAAGGCTGTCTCCCAGTGGCGTAACTAGACACCTAGGGGCCCCGGTGCAGAATTTTTGCAACCGGGCCCCCCCCCCGAGCAAATGTGCAGCGGGTAACAATTAATGATCCAATGTCATAGGACTGAACTTAAAAATTATTTTTACATGCAGAAACTGGTACACTTTTTTAGGGCAAAGTACTGTACAACAAAAATGTAATTTTTACAACACAGTACTAGTATTGTGAAATAATCTGGTGCAGACTGCAGTGATTAAAAATCAGGGAAGCAGGAACAGCATTGGTGGGCTTGGGAGATATTTGGAGGTGAGCCTGTTAAATGTTTGTGCTCCGCTCATTGAGGAGATATAATGCAGTAGCATTTATATGTATAATTGCACAGATAGCATAGCATAGATGAACACAGTGGCAATCTCATGTACTGTATAATACCCCCAGAAATCATAGTAAGATACACACAGAGACAACCTCATGTATAATATCCCCAGAACTCATAGCAGGATGAACGCAGGGACAATCTCATGTATAATACCCCCAGAAATCATAGGAAGATGAACACAGGGTTGACCTTATGTATAATATCCACAGAACTCATAGCAGGATGGCACAGTTGCAATTCCATGTATGATGGCACAGTGGCAATCTCATGTACAGTATAATACCCCCAGAACTTAAAGCAACATATACTGTATGCAGTGAAATTCTAAGTACCAGGCAAAATATTTTTAGCTCCCCTTTTAACTTTTGGAATAATGTTCTTTTTAATGCAGTGCAGTCGCACCCCCTGCACCCACTGGAATCATATAAAGGGAATCATATAAGGGCAAATTATACAGGGGAATCATATAAGGTGAATCATATAAGGGGAATGAAAGGTGGGGATATAAGTGGACTCATATAAGTGGAATAAAAGGTAGGAATAAAAGGGGAATCATATAAGTGCAATGCCCTACACTAGGAGGGAGACAGAAGACAGACTGGCATATTCCTGTGATTTGGGGCAGATGCAGCAGCAGTAGCAGCTCAGGTGTCAGTGGCAAAGACTGGGAGGAATTGGGGGTCTCTGGTCTTTGCAAATAACAATGTGGTGCTGATCCAAAGACTAGGGAGTCTGCATCGCACCCCCTGATCCACAAGCAGCACTGCTCCAGCACCCCCATACCTCGCACTCCTCCTACCTGTTCAGATGCTACGCCCCGGTGCACCTCGGCTCTTACCCACCTCCTCCCGGAGTGTGTGGCAGCTGCTGCTGCGTCTCGTCCCTCAGTTCTGTTCTGGTTGCAGCTCATCTTGCGCTGTGCGGCCTCTACATTTACCAGGGCCCAAGAAAGGAACGGTTTAAGTGCATGAGCGTGCCGTCAGTGACGTCACGCGCAACCCGCTAATGAGAGCAGCGCTCAGTGCACTCAGATAAGTAACTGCTCTAAAGGGACGCGGGCCCCACCAGGGGTGCAGGGGCGATTCGCGGCTCTGGCGGGCCCCAGCTGGGTGCGGGCCCAGGTGCGATCGCACCTGCTGCACCCCTGGTAGTTACGCCACTGCTGTCTCCCATAGACTCGATTTTATCCAAATAATTTACATTTTTTTAAAATGATTCCCTTTTTCTCTGTAATAAGAAAACAGTAGCTTGTACTTGATCCCAACTAAGATATAATTAATCCTTATTGGAATCATTTTCTAGTAGACTTAAGGTATGAAGATCCAAATTATGGAAAGATACGTTATCCGGAAAACCAGAGCTGTGGAGTCGGAGTTGTGGAGTCTGAGGCTATTTTGGGTATCTGGAGACAAAAATGTTCGGACTCAGACTCCTAATGACTTTAAATACAAGGACTGAAAATAATAAAACCAGGTTTAAGAGCTTCTATGGACAAGGATATGGCAGAAGCGATTCTGTTGCTAAGCCAATACTTTAGTTAATTTTGGATTGTATTTAACAGCTATTCTACAGCTATTGTATATACAATGTTCAATTAATATATAAGCAGTTTTAGGTTTTCCAGTTGTTTTTGGTTTATGTAGTTTAACTCTGATTTTATTTTAGAATTACCAGTGGATATTGTTTATATTTTTGAGCTTTGTGTACTTAACTTCTTTCAGTCAACATGGAAAATACATTATTATATTAAAGGAACAGTAACACCAAATGCTGAAAGTGTATCAAAGTAATTCAAATATAATGTACTGTTGCTCTGCACTGGTAAAAGGTGTGTTTGCTTTAGAAGAATAGCATTCAAGATGGAAAATAGGCACAGGTTACATAGCAGATAACAGATAAGCCCTGTCCAATACAATGGTGTTTTATTTGTTATCTGCAATGCAACCTGTGTCCTTTCTCCTTTTTTCCAGCTTGAATGGCTGTTCTCATGGCTACACTGCAGCTTATTTATATAAACTATAGTAGTCATTCTGAAGCAATCACACCAATTTACCACTGCAGGGCAACAGAACATTTCTTTTTTTTTTTTATTATATAAGGTTTTTTTTTTTAATTATAAAAGCACCTGATTATTTATATATATATATATATATATATATATATATCTTCAGTATCCGCACTCCAATCAAGCAATCTCAGGGGTGCACGGCCAATTCTCAATCATATAATCAAAATTTGGAATAAAGCATTCCTGGGCCAGCACCTCCCTTGGTAAAACAAGTGTCTTTTTATTTCATTTCACACATCACAGTGCTCCAACGTTTCGGTCCCTCTTGGGATCTTTCTCAAGGATAGTATACAATGTGCAATAAAACTTTATATAGTGATCACAATACAAAATGGGGCCAAAGTGACCTCATAGGGTTTAACAATTTGTAACCAATAGTGTTCCATCTAATTTACATACAATCAATTAGTGCATGTGTTAAAAATTGCAATAAAAAGATTCTTTAAAATGTTACTTAAATATGTGCAATATACCTGTGAGGTCACTTTGGCGCCATTTTGTATTGTGATCACTATATAAAGTTTTATTGCACATTGTATACTATCCTTGAGAAAGGTCCCAAGAGGGACCGAAACGTTGGAGCACTGTGATGTGTGAAATGAAATAAAAAGACACTTGTTTTACCAAGTGAGGTGCTGGCCCAGGAATGCTTTATTCCAAATTTTGATTTTATATATATATATATATATATATATATATATATATATATATTTATATATATATAAGTAAAATAGTTCGAATATTCGACCATTCGATAATCGAAGTACTGTCTCTTTAAAAAAACTTCGACTTCAATACTTCGCCAAACTAAACCTGCCGAAGTGCTATGTTAGCCTATGGGGACCTTCTAGAGCAGTTTTCTAAGTTTTTGGAAGTCGGAGAAAAATCGTTTGATCGATCGATGAAATCCTTCGAACGATTTTACTTCAACCGCAAATGGCCAAATTTGATGAAAAAAACTTAGACTTCGATATTTGAAGTGGAAGTAATTCAATTCGATGGTCAAATTTCGAAGTATTTTCAACTTCGAAATTCGACCCTTGATAAATCTTCCCCTTAGTGTAAGCAAAGTTTATTTTGACTATGAAGATTTTCATTCATCCAGGTCATGGTATATCTAGTATAAGTAAATCTAATAACAACTGGACTTGCTGAGTAATCAATGAAGACGTTTCACTACTCATCCGAGCAGCTTCTTCAGTTCAGACTGGTGTGGGAAGTCCTCGGCATATAAACTCTTCCACTAATCCAATCACAATGGCACATTGTAACTCTTCAAAGAGGTGAAATTCAGAAATTTCACATAGGTGTAGATTCTGTGTAGTTACTGTGATAGGACTATCTAATGTGTCATGCAACTCCTAGAAAGAGGTGTTACTTGTGAGAGTTGCATGAATGGAGGTGTGATGTGTTCTTAAATCGCCGGGGTACAGATGTTAGAACAGCATTGTATGTAGCAGACAGGTGGTGTCGAAGGCCCCCGCCTCTGTTTAGGGATGATTTCTCCACCTTGACATGAATCGCCTCTTTCACGCCTTGTTCAAACCAGCGGTCTTCTTTATACAAGATTTGGACATTGCTATCTTCAAAGGAGTGTCCCTTGTCTTTTAAGTGTAGAAAGACAGCTGAGTTTTGCCCTGTAGAGTTCTCCCTCCTGTGCTGAGCCATTCGCTTGGAGAGCAGTTGTTTTGTCTCCCCGATGTATAGATCTGTGCACTCCTCACTACACTGAACTCCGTATACCACATTGCTTTGTTTTTCTTTTGGTGTTTGATCCTTTGGGTGTACCAGTTTTTGTCTCAGTGTGTTGCTAGGTTTGAAAAACACAGGGAGGTGGTGTTTATTGGATAAAGAAGAACGCTGGTTTGAACGAGGCGTGAAAGAGGCGATTCATGTCAAGGTGGAGAAACCATCCCTGAACAGAGGCGGGGGCCTTCGACACCCTCTGTCTGCTACATACAATGCTGTTCTAACATCTGTACCCTGGCGGTTTCAGAACACTTCACACATCCATTCATGCAACTCTCACAAGTAACACCTCTATCTAGGAGTTGCATGACACATTGAATAATCCTATCACAGTAACTACACTGAATCAACACCTCTGTGAATTTCTTCAGATGTCACCTCTTTGAAGAGTTACAATGTCCCGTTGTGATTAGATTAGTTGAAGAGTTTATATGCCGAGAACTTCCCACACCAGTCAGTTGAACTGAAGAAGCTGCTCGGATAAGTAGTGAAACGTCTTCATTGATTACTCACAAAGTCCAGTTGTTTTTAGATTTTTTTTTTTTTTTTTTTTTTTTAGATTTACCTATACTAGATAAAGTTTATTTTGCTCAACTAAGATGATAGAAAATAATTTGGAATTTTTTATTAGGGTGACCGGTCCCCTTTAAACTGCCGAGGCACAATTGTACCATCACTATTATTGTGACTCGTATGTTCCTGCTGAACTGTAACGTAACTAAAATCACCAGCATCCCAGCAATGCACTTTCATTATGCTTTTCAATAATTACCCCCCAGTTAAGTCAGAGCTTGGATTTACATGTGTCATTCACTTTCGGCACTTGGGAATACAATACGATGTGTTCAAAATCATCACATTTCAATTAGCAGTGTTGAAAAAGTAAGAAAACAAATGAAGGTTTACATGGCCGGAGAAAGTTCACTCATTGTTCAAGTACAGGAAAAGTCAAACATTTGCTTTTCGGCCAGAAAGTTCTTTTCAACGCTGACTAGTAAACTGGTGGAAATTCTCAGCCCTGACTATAGTCCATTTGTGTTCTGCAATATCTACTGTATTTACCACCTACGGTAGAGAGGAAGCCTTTACAATACTGTTTTTTTAGGAAAAATGTTCCTACAGAGAACAGCAGGACCGAGCGAAGCCAACACACACAAACTTGACTCCAGTGGAGCTATTGGCTACAAACAATGTGCAGAAAAGGGGAAGGAAAGTTGATGGAAAGGTTAAAAAGGGAATCATATTAACAAATTTTAACGGCCCCATATGAGAGGAGACGAAAAAATAACATATCTCAATGAGTGGCATTTAAAAATTTTCCCGGGGATGGGGAGCTATCAGGTGGCTAGGGTCAAATTTACCATAGCAATGAGGTGGTAGTTAGCATGAGAGACTGGAAGCTGAATACATAATAGGAATCCAGGATCCGCCTGGAAAGGGATTACACCTAGGGGCACATTTAATAAGGGTTGAATATCGAGGGTTAATAAACCCTCAAATTTAAATCCTGCGAATTCGAATATCAAATTCGAAGGATTTAGTGCAAATCCTACGATCGAACGAACAAAGCAAAAATCGTTCGATCGAACAATAAATTCCTTTGAATCAAACGATTCGAACGATTTTAAGCGATCCATCGAAGGATTTTTCTTCGATCAAAAAAGGCTTAGAAAAGTGATGGGGAAGGTCCCCATAGGCTAACATTGTACCTCGGTAGGTTTAAACTACCAAAGTATGGTTTTTAGTTCCAATCTATGATATGGGTATGATAAATCTAAAAAAATTCGAGGTTTTTTTTTAATACGAATAATTCCAGTTTTTGCCCCAAAATGCCAGACCAGAAAAATTCAAGGTTTAGTAAATAACCCCCAAAGTGATCAGATGAACAAAAACCAAACCCTTAAAGGGGGAGCTCACCTTTAAGATAGCTTTTAGTATGGTATAGAATGACCAATTCTTAGCAATTTTTCAATTGGTCATCATTTTAAAGCTTTTATAGTTTCAGGAGAAAACTGCACCAGTACAGGGGTTATTCTAGCAAGCACCACTGAACAATCGGCTTCCTTCTTCTTCTTCTTTCTCCAAATTTCCCGGGTGAAACTCATGCGAAGTAGTAAGAAATAGCCAACTTCTTCGTTAAAGTTTGGCATTCTGCTCCACTGCACATGCGCCACCGCACCAGCAAGCTGGATGAACCTTAGACTCAGGGTCAGACTGGGGGCTGCTGCCTCACTGCCTCCCGTCCTGCAACCCTCCCCCCTGCCGTACGTGTACACACTCGCGCATGCGCGTCAGTGCACACACTGTTTGGTTGCAGCAAAAAGCTGTGCTGATGCGCAAACGACAGCCACGCAGTTGCCAGATGGGAGGCCCTGAGGCAGTAGCCTTTAGGGTCTGGAGGGGGACCCTGAGGCAGAAGCCCCGGGAAGAAATCCAGATGGCGGATCTGGGTCGGTGGCCCACCAGGTTTTTTCCCGGCATCCCACCGGCCCAGTCCGACCCTGCTTAGACTGGTGCGGTATAGGAGCACCTGCCCAGGGTATCAGGTAAGTATATACAATCACTTAGGGGTGCCTAACTTTTAGCACCCCCAAGTAAATAGTGCCTTTCCTTTGCCTTTAAAGTTAGGTGATTTCAACTGAATACAAACATTTTTTGTTCACAATTATTCCAATATTTTTTGAGAATGAAATGGGGCTCAGATTTGGTTGGTTATTCAGCTCCAAAACATTTGTGGAGGCTTTACGATTCAGAAGGCTCCAAGAATTATGGAGTCAATGCATCTTTAATTGGAGATGGAGTGAACAGAGAGATAAGTGATAAAAAGTAACAATAGAACAAAATTGTAGGTTCCAGGGTCAACAGTGTCAGGTTGGGGCCCATCTGCAACCCCCCTGCCCCAGCTGCAAGCCATCCAGCCACTGTGGCCCAACCAAAACCCTCATTCTACCCCACTGGCAAGTACCTTATTTCCTTTTCTCCACATCGCACATACTTTCAGGAGGGGAACGGGACTGGGTCAGTAGGGTCCACAAGGGTTCGGGGCCCTGCAATACCTACTGTGAACACCAATATTCTTATCCTTATGTGTCCAGGGCCATCAATCCTTTTTGTGGCAAAGCAGCTGACCAGTAAAGACCCTGTGAATTTTCTCTTTTGCAAAGCTTCTCTCCAGTGTGCCAATGAGAATATGGATCAGGAAGGGAAGTGAGAAGTGCAAAAAGAAACTGTTGTGCATGCAGTGGGAATAGCACAGGCAATTTACTATAGTTCACTTCCTCTGCGGTTTCCAGCAAACAAGCAACATCTCCCCTTTCCACTTTGACAAATTATTTATTCCCTGCTCGTCACACTTTGTAGTGTTAAAGTCACTTTCATTAAGCAAGTATTGTATGACTGATTGCCACTGGTTCCAGTCCAAACCACAATTAATAATGGTAATTGCAAATGTCTGTACACTTCTCCCTGTTGATGCAGCACACTAATAGGATGGTGGGACTGCAACTGAATACTTTATTGAGGAGAATTATTTGACATGGGGAAACAACATTCATTCTCAAGTATCACCTTTCAAGGTCACAAAAAAAAATGAGAGAGTCAGCGAAAATAAAGAAAGGAAGCTGAGTAAAAGCTCGAACATTCCTTAGGAAATTCCAAAACGCAGCGGGACACAAAACGTAATATTTACCGGATGTATACATCTGTAGCCCGGGCTCATCCGCTTGGAACACTGTATTTATTCTGTTCTGTCACATTTTAAAAGAAACACTGAATGGGATCTCAAGCCTGTCCGATATCTGCCCAATTTTGAGATGTCAGTTGGGCTGTCTGTCCCAATGGACCTGTACATGGAACAATAATCTGCTGACTCAGTCTGAAGGGGCCAAAATGGCAGGTTTAATTTGTCCATGTAACATCCATGGGGCAGATTTACTAAAGGCTGAAGTGCCTGTCGCTAGCAAAAATTTGCCAGAACTCCACAAATTCAACATAGTGCGAATTTTGCAGAACATTACCTCTTTCGGCAGAGTTTCTTTCGCCAACTCATGGCTGCTCGCACCAGGAGCTCCCTCCCAGGGCTGGTGGCCTAGCACTTGGGGGTCTCTATTAACCTCCGTTGGGGAAACAATTTCTGTAGACTTTTTCCCTCCTATGTGTGCCTGTATGTTATTAACCCACTTAGGGGGTTATTTATTAAAGACCGCTAAAAACTTGAAAAATTCAAATTTTTACTATAAAATTTGAATTTTTAGTGGAAAAAAAACTAGAATATTTCGAGATTTATTATATCCTTAGGATGGAAAATGGGCGAATACGAAAATCCACCATCTCAGACCTGCTGAGTAGTGATGGGCGAATTGTGGCGTTTCAGATCGCTGAAAAATTTTCGAAACTGCGAAAAATTTGCGAAAAGGTGAAAAATGTGTGAAAGGCACCTGCATCTCATTTTTGACGCCGGCGTCCATTTTTTTTACGCTGGCTAATTTTCGCATGTGAATTTCCACACCAGTTTCCCGAATTTATTCGCCAGTGGCGAATCCCGCAAATTCACTGTGAGTTTGCTCCTGGCGAATAAATTCGCCCATCACTACTGCCGAGGTTGTATATAAGTCAACGGGAGAGGTCCCTATACTATTTGGACATTTCTGTGGTCTGCGCTGGAATTGGCCCGAAAATCCTACTATTTCAGGCTTTTCGGGCAAAAATCCGAAAAATTTCAGCTTTTCTGCTTTTTCTGAAAAAGCCTGAAAAAAATCATACAATTCAGAAAAAAAACTGAAAAAAATGTAAGATTCAGATTTTCGCTAGTCTTTATGGACTTTTTTCCCCGATCCGATTAATTTGAGCTTTTAATTATAAATAAGGTCAAATCGTGGATTCTAGTTTGGTCAGGCTTTTTTTTTTTTTTTAAAGAATTCAAAAGAATTTAACCCCCTTAGAATGTACAGGGCAGGGACTTCCTTCCTACTGTGTTTGTCCTCCCTGTGTACCTTTCTACATTGTAAAATTGTGTAGCATTGTTTATCCTAGTAGCAGTATAAACAGTTTGTATGTTCTCCCTGTGGTCTTCCTTTGGGTACACTTATGGGACCTGTTATCCAGAATGCTTGACACTGGAGGTTTTCTGGATATGGATAAGGGATCTTTCTGTAGCTTGGCTCTCTCTACCTTATGTCTGTTAAAAATCATTTAAACATTAAGGGGCAGATTTACTATGGGTCGAATATCGAGGGTTAATTCGAATATCAAATTCGAAGGTTTTATGCAGGAAATACGATCGATCGATCGAAGGATTATTCATTCGATCGAACGATTAAATCCTTCGAATCGAACACTTCGAAGGATTTTAATCCAACGATCGAATGAATATCCTTCGATCAAAAAAACTTGGGCAAGCCTATGGGGACCTTCCCCATAGGCTAACATTGTGTTCGGTAGCTTTTATCTGCCGAACTAGGGGGTCGAAGTTTTTTTTAAAGAGACAGTACTTCGACTATCGAATGGTCGAATAGTCGAACGATTTTTAGTTCGAATCGTTCGATAGTCGTAGTCGAAGGTCGAAGTAGCCCATTCGACGGTCGAAGTTGCCCAAAAAAAACTTCGAAATTCGAAGTTTTTTTAATTCGAACCCTTCACTCGAATTTAGTAAATCTGCCCCTAAATAAGCCCACAAGGATGGCTTTTCCTCCAATAAGGATTAATTATATGCTTGTTGGGATCAAGTAAAAAGTACTTATTTTTACAGAGAAAAGGGAAATAATTCTTAAAAATGTGAATTATTTGAGTCTATGGGAGTAAACCTTTCTGGATAACAGATCCCATACCTTTTTTTTTTTTTTTTTTTTTTAGATTGACCTATACTAGATAGATCCCATACCTGTACTCTGGTTTACTCCCACACTCCAAAAACATACAGGAAAGTTAATTGGCTCCTGGTAAAATTGACCATAATGTGTGTGAATGTGATAGGGACCTCAGACTGTGAGCATATGAATGATATATAATCCCATGTCAGAAATATATAAATAATGATACATCGTAAGTCATATCGTTGTCTCTGGTTTTCATGCATCTCATTTAAAATAGACAGAAATGAGAACACTCTGCAATATCAGCTATCATATGGTCTTATTCAGAATTTTCCCCAGAATTTTTATATGAATCAGACACGTTGTAGTACAGGTATGGGATCTGTTATCAGAAATGGTCGGGACCTGGGGTTTTCCGGATAATGAATCTTCATACCTTAAGTCTACTACAAAATCATTTAAGCATTAAACTAATCCAATAGGCTGGTTTTGCCTTCAATAAGGATTAATTATATCTTCATTGGGATCAAGTAAAAGTTACTGTTTTGTTATTAAAGAGAAAATGCTTTTTAAACATTTTAATTATTTAGATAAAATGGAGTCTAAGGGGCAAATACACTAAGCGCCAAATCGCCTACGCTAGCGTGAATTCGCTAGCGTTGGGCATTTTCGTTATTTCGCTGATTCAATAATGAACGCTGGCGTAGTGTTACTTCGCACCCTTACGCCTGGCGAAGTTGCGCAACGGACGTAACTACGCAAATTCACTAACGCGCGCATTGTTCTGAACGCTACCTTTTAAGCCAGACTTCCTTCGCCAACTCAGACCAGGCGAAGCGCAATAGAGTAGATAGGGATTCCTTCAAAAAAAGTTAACATTTTTTCTAAGTCCCAAAAAACGCTGGCGTTTTTTCTTTCTTATGGGTGATAGGCTGAAAAAGATCGAAAAAATTTTTGGGGCTCCCCTCCTTCCCCCCAACATTTCCTAACTCATGGCACCTTAACTATACAGTGGGCACATGTGTAGGGCAAAATAAATTTTTTATTTGATGTTTTGAATGTTTCCCAGGCTTGTATAGTGTTGCTACGAATACTTCCATTGAAATTTGAATTTGGCGCCGTATGCAAATTAACCATCGCTAGCGTAACTTCGCTTCGCTTAGCGAATCAACGCTAGCGCAACTTCACAACCTTTACGCTTCCCCTGAGTGCAACTTTGGATTTTAGTGAATTCGCAGAGCGCTGGCGAAACTACGCTTGGCGAAGTGGACGCCAGCGCAACTACGAATCTTAGTGAATGTCCCACTAAGGGAGACGGCCTTTCCATAATTCAGAGCTTTCTGGATAACAGGTTTCCGGATCCCGTAACTGTAGTTTCCACACATGGGCCTGAGAAGATGCAGCGTGGCTATACACATGTATAAACAAAGAAACACAACCTTTTAAAAAGAATAAACCAAGAAACACAGCAAAGGGTTTATAAACGTAACAAAGCTGATGAGAAGCAATTAGGGCCCAAGGGTTTAACATGCCGTCTTGGCAGAATCTGACCCAAAACACAGTGTTCCCTGAAGTATGTGCCCCTTTGGTATAAAAAGCTGTTCTATAAATATATTTGTGTTTGCTTTGTGTCACGTACAGGAGTGTGAGCAGCCACCTATCTTAAATAGAAATCAGCCTGTGAGTGTACGCAGCCCGGGAAGGTAATTCTCCCAATCTCACAAATGAAATGGAGACATGTAAGATCAGTGGTGCATGAATATTTACCCAAACCAGGCTTTACTGCTCTCGACCTGGGTTCAATTTTGCAAATTAAAATGAGCGCCGGGTGGAAGGGGAGATTAAAGCACAGCGTCCTAGAGGCTGCCTGGCCGCTCGCTAAGGTATTAAGTGATCTCCGCTCCCGTATGTTGGGCTATTTCAGTTCTGTTATTGGATCAGGTCAAGAGCGACTTAAAAGCGGAGATCGAAGGTCGCTTGTAGGTCATGATCTTTTATGGCCCTGTATAAGGAATACACAACCCTGTTATGCTAACTAATCCCACTATAAAATTAAAAGTAACTCTTTTGTAATGCTGTGATCCAGACCTTTGTTTGGTAGAAATACAATGAACTATGTGAATACGGCTCTGATCAAGCACCAAATGATACCTTTCTGTTTATTATTCTTCAGCCTGTAGAATGCACAGGACCTGCGGTTTTTTTGGATAAGGGGTCATTCCAGTGGCGTAATTATAGAGAAAGCAGACCCCCGCGGTTGTGTCGGGGCCTGGGGAACCGGAGGGCCCAGTCAGTTTCCTCTATAGAAACAATATTTTGTGTGCTCACTCGAGCGTAGGGTTGCCGCCTTTTCTGGAAAAAATACCGGCCTTCCTATATATTTATCTTTTTTCCCTATTAATAACATTGAGATCAACCATCATTTTTACCGCCGTCTGCCAGTGCCAGGCCCTTCATAGATATTTTTGTTAGGGGGCCCAGCACAGGCCCGCTGGGTCTTTCCATAATTTGGGTCTCCATACATCAAGGGGCAAATTTACTTATGATCGAATATGGAGGGTTAATTAACCCTCCATATTCGACTGTCGGAGTTAAATCCTTCGACTTCGAATATCGAAGTCGAAGGATTTAGTGATATTCATTCGATCGAATGAAAAATCGTTTGATCGAACGATTAAATCCTTCGAATTGTTAGATTCGAAGGATTTTAATCCATCGATCGAACGATTTTTGAAAAAAAGATAGCTAAGCCTATGGGGACCTTCCCCATAGGCTAACATTGACTTCGGTAGCTTTTAGGCAGCGAACTAGGGGGTCGAAGTTTTTTTTTTTATAGAGACAGTACTTCGACTATCGAAGGGTCGAATAGTCGAACAATTTTTAATTCGAATCGTTGGATTCGAAGTCGTAGTCGAAGGTCGAAGTAGCCCATTCGATGGTCGAAGTAGCCAAAAAAACCATACGAAATTCGAAGTTTTTTTTTTCCTCTATTCCTTCAATGGGCCCTCAAGTATAACTCTTTCCAGCTTTCAAATGGGGGTCATTGACCCCATCTAAAAACAAGGCTACACTTTAAGGGGGTTATTTATCAAAATCCAAAAATATCTGAGTATTTCTTAAAACTACTGCGACCAAATCCGCACAGTTTTTTCCCCCTTATTTATTAATACATTTTTCTGAAAATTTCCTGTGCTGGAAAAAACTCGTGAAAAAAAAACGAGTCCTATGAATTTTTCAGATTTTTGCCCAAAAACCAGGAAATCTGCAGATTATTGCACGAAACCCAGTGCAGGAATTCTCCCATTAATTTATATACAACCTTGGCAGGTCTGAGGATGCCGGATTTTCAGATTCTGACTTTTTCCATTCTCGGTATAATAATTACCGAAAAAAATAGTTTTTATCCCACTAAAAGTTCGGATTTTATAGTAAAAACAACTCAAATTTTTCGGGTTTTTAGCATTCAGACTTTAATAAATAACTCCCTTATTGTTATTGCTATTTTTTATTACTCATCTTTCTATTCAGTCCCTCTCCTATTCACTTCCCAATCTTATTATTCAAATCAATGCATGGTTGCTAGGGTAATTTAGACCCTAGCAACCAGATTGATAAATTCCAAACAGGAGAGCTGCTAAATAAAAAGCTAAATAAGTCAAAAACCACCAATAATAAATAATGAAAACCAATTGCAAATTGGCAGGGTAATTTGGAACCTAGCAACCAGATTGCTAATATTGCAAACTGGAAAGCTGCTGAATAAAAAGCTACAGTAAATAAATCAAAAAACACAAATAATAAAAAAATGAAAACCCAAATGCAAATTGTCTCAGAATATCACTTTCTACATGATACTAAAAATAAACTCAAAGATGAAAAACTCCTTTAAAGTCAGAGGCTGAATCCAAATGTCAGGATTGGACCAAATCCTGGATTCGGTGGATCCCTACAGCTGCTCATCTGATTATGGGGCATGTTTACTAACATTGGAGATAAATATATGGAGAGATTTCTGGAGATGTTGCCCATGGCAATCAATCAGCAATTAGATTTAAACAGCCATCTATAACTTAGAAAACAAAAGCAAAGATCTGATTGGTTGCTATGGGCAACATCTCCAGAAATCTCTCCAGATATTTATCTCCAATGTTAGTAAACATGCCCCTATATCACATATATCCTAACTAATTCCGATGCAAGTGAACCAAATTTGATACATAAAACGTGTTTTATAATCTGAGCCAATATCACACCATCATGACCAATGTGGCCCCTCAAAACAGACTACATAGTGATTTCTCCCCGTAAAACATCTTTGCTTTCTACTTTTTAGTTCTCCCAAAGAACCAAGATGTGCTCAGGCTGATCAGGGGGGGAAAAAAGGGCAAGAGATCAAAATCAGAGCGAGAGCCAAGGCTTTTGTTCTTGAGCATCGTAGCTGAACTAATTATTACTGTATGCTAGCTAATGAAATAGTGTTGCCACAAATTAAAAAAAGATCTACAAGACACAGAGCAAAAGGTCCGAAGAAGGACTATAAATTTTACTTTTACATCTAGTATAGCAAGTATGAAACATCTCTGAAAAGTAAAACTTATTGGTGCCTATAGGTTAAGTGCAGACTGCCTGCCTTACCCCGGGTGGTGCATTATATCAGCAAATATCTATGGATGAAACTGCTAGTGTGGGCCAATCCTACATTTGCTTAGCATTTAAAATGCAAATGTTATTATGGGTTCAACGAGCACAAGATGTTCGATAACAATGCTACAATGCTGAGAAATGAGAGGTCAAAAACTGCAGCTTTCCAACTGCTGCTGCACTACCAACTCCACTGTCTACAATACGGCGTGGGGAGGTGAATTTTCCCTGTTGCTGTTGAACTACAATACTACACGAAGAACCCACAAGACAGGTTTTGTCAGTGAAGGGAAATACACTCAAGTGAGGGAAATATATAATTATTTTTTTTAAAGGAAAACTATACCCCAAAATGAATACTTGAGCAACAGATAGTTTATATCATATTAAGTGGCATATTAAAGAATCTTACTAAACTGGAATATATATTTAAGTAAATATTGCCTTGCCTTGAGCCACCATTTTGTGATGGTCTGTGTGCTGCCTCAGAGATCACCTGACCAGAAATACTGCAGCTCTAACTGTAACAGGAAGAAGTGAGGAAGCAAAAGACACAACTCTGTCTGTTAATTGGCTCATGTGACCTTACATGTATGGTTTGTTTGGTTTGTATGTGTGCACAGTGAATCGTATGATCCCACGGGACAGCCCTTATTTTTTAAAATGGCAATTTTCTACTTATGATTTCCCAATGGCACATACTACTAAAAAAGTATATTATTATGAAGATGGCTTATTTACATGAAGCAGGGTTTTACATATGAGCTGTTTTGTGCAATATCTTTTCATAGAGATGTACATTGTTTGAGGGGTAAAGTTTTCCTTTAAAGGGGTTGTTCACCTTCCAACACGTTTTTCAGTTCAGTTAGTATCAGGCACTTCACCAGAACTAAAGACTTTTTCAAATTACTTTTTATTTTCTATTTGTGAACGTTTTTGTAATACTGAAGCGTAACGTTTCATTTTTCACCTTTTTAAAGCAACACTGTTTGGAGGGGATGGTCGCCGACTCTGTAACTGTTCCTAATTAATACATTTAGTTGATCCATTTCTTATCTTTGTTCCTGCTGAGCAGAATCCCTGAGTTTTATTAAAGGCAGCTGTTTGAATTGATACAATAGTTGCCAGTGTCGGACTGGCCCGCAGGGATACCAGGAAAACTCCCGGTGGGCCCAAGTGTCAGGGGGCCCTCCTGCTTCAAAACATTTGGCATATTTCATGACCATTACCTATTTCTATGAGAACAAAGAGGCTAAATAGATTGAATAACAGATTATAGCATGTAAAGAAAAGAGACTAGCAGAACAGAGGTTGCATGAGGAGAGGAATTATAATAGTACTGAGAGTGGGCCCCTGGTCTAAGGTCTTTTGGTGGGCCCCCTGGTCTAAGGTTTTTGGGTGGGCCCCTGGTGTCCCAGACCAACACTGATAGTTACTAATATTCCCACAGATGCTGCTGAGAAATGGATCAACTAGTAGAGCAAATTGTAACAGTTCAGAATCTGCACCTGCATCACTGAGATGCCAGAATGAAACACCAGAGACACAAATATTCAACTTTCAACCAGAGATAACCCAAATCCACTATTTTAGTATTTCGCCAAATCCTTGGTTAAAGATTCGGCCGAATACTGAAACTAATCTGAACAATAATTTACATAAGTAAAATAGGGAAACAAGGGGAGAGAGAGAGAGAGAAAAAAATATTTTGATTTACTTGTTTGTGTGATGAAAAGTCACGTGATCTTTTGTATTCAGATTCGGACAGGCACTTTTATGAAAGATACAGCTGAACCCTAATTTGCACATGTAAATTAGGGGAAAAAGGGGAAAAGACAAAACATTTTTTTATTTATTTGCTTACTTGTGTGATGAAAAGTCACATTTTTTTTGGATTCGGATCAGTCAGGCACTCGGATTTGGCTGAATTCTGCTGAAAACGGCCGAATCCCGAACTGAATCCTGCATTCCTACTTTCAACCTATATTTTAGAAAACCGGTAAAATATAAAAGATGGAAAATAATTGAAAATACTTTATTTCTGGTGAACAATCTGAAAATAACTCAACCTGAAAAAAGTGTTTGGAAGGTGAACAACCCCTTTAAATGTGGATTAGATTAAATGCATGGGTCGAACTGAGTAGACCTGCAACCAACCCAGACCCAAACCAATATTTTTACCAGCTTGGATCTGATACCAATGATCTGATACAAATATGAAAGTAAAGACATCATAAAACCAACATGTATGTCATCCATAGGTCAGAAAGGATGTGGGAAATCCTATTTGCATTTTACCAGACCCAACCCACAGACCTGCCTACTCACTCTGATCCTACTTTCAACTAACCGCTTTGCGCCCAATACCAATATTATCTGAATATTTGCAAATACCAGAATCACTACAGGACTCCAAAGCAGGTTAATAAAAGGAAGAGAGACAGTATAATATAGGGGGGCGGAGGATACAGTCATGAGGGAGGATGGAGGAATAATGCACCCAAGCGGGGTGAGCAATAACAGAGAATAGATCAAGAGAAAACGGTGGAGAGAGGGGTAACATGGCAAAGTAAATGGTTAAAAATTCACCCACATAAACAACGGAACATGGATAGACTAAAGGAGGCCATATACAAGATACATTTGTTTGGTGATACCAACGGTAGGGCGATATCGGGTTAATCCCTAGGGCCGAACGATTGGATTATAGTGAAGAGAATGGGCGCCAATGGATTACGACAGCATCATCTTGGCCAGATATCCATCGGGGAGACCCGTCGGAAACCCTCACACACTGGCAGATAAACTGCTGATTTGATCTAAAGGACTGATACTGGCATCTTTAATCTGTCAGTCACCTTAACAGGGGGACCTTCATGCTGAACCCGTAGGGTAGGACTACACAGGCGTTTTTGGCGCGCTGCATGTCGGAAGCATCCAACAGCATCTGACAGTTGTGACGCGTTGGATCAACGCTGCTACTTTATCCGACATTTCTATCTCTTACTTTATTTCCATTGCATGCATTTGGCGCAGAGCGTCAGCTCACGCAGTGTATCTCGGAGAAGAAATGGACATTCTCCCCAAATGTCAAACTTTACTGGCCATCAGGTGGAGCCCCCCTCCCTGGAGCAGTGACACAGCCCCAAACCTTGGGAACTGCTCAATCCAGGAAAGCAGAGGTTAAGTGCAGCCGTTAAGCAACATTACATTATAACCGCATGCATATAATGGCTTCCATACAATTGCAATAAACACGTCATGCCACCTTGTTCTTTTTGCTGATATTTTATGGACTGACATGCATTGACCTTGCACTTAACACCTTATTAAGGCTGGGGGGTCTCTGGCTGATCACGACACAAGGGATTAACCTGATTAAAGGGATATATTGTAGAGTGGGGGTATTGGCTGGACTTCAAGCTGCTAATAAAAGTCATTCCAAACTCCTTTCACGCAGACATACTGGGCTTTTATTACTCTAGAAATACCAGGAAACTCACAGTTGTTCAATGTGGCCATAAAAAAAAATTTCCTTGTGTCACCAAAGCCGCAACAATCTGATGCTGCAAAAGGCATGGCCGCTGTACGACTAACCCTCTGCTTGCTGCATATGATGCATAACATTATGTGGTACAGGTATGGGATCCATTTTCTGGTAACCTGTTATCCAGAAAGTTACAAATTACATGAAGGCCATCTCCCATGGACTCCATTTTAATCAAAGTATTCAAATTTTTAAAAATGATTCATTGTAATAATAAAACCGTACTTTGTATTTGATCCCAACTGAGATATAATTAATCCTTATTGGAAGTAAAACCAGCCTATTGGGTTTATTTAATGTTTCAGTTGACTTAAAGGGGTGGTTAACTTTCAGTATGTTATAGAATGACTCATTCTAAGCAACTTTTCAATTGGCCTTCATTTTTTCTTTTTAGTAGTTTTTGAATTATTTGCCCTCTTATTTGCCCTCTTTCCAGATTTCAGGTGGAGGTCACAGACCAAATTTTACAAAAATGCTCTGTAAGGCTACAAATTTGTATTGCTATTTTTTATTACTTAATCTTTCTATTCAGGCCCTCTCCTATTTATATGCCAGTCTCTTATTCAAATCAATGCATGTTTGCTGGGGTAAGTTGGATCCTAGCAACCAGACTGCTGAAACTGCAAACTGGAGAGCTGCTGAATCAAAAGCTAAATTACTGTATATACTATCGAGTATAAGCCGTCCCGAGTATAAGCCGAGGTACCTAATTTTACCTCCAAAAACTGGGAAAGATTATTGACTCGAGTATAAGCCGAGGGTGAGAAATGCAACAGCTTCTGGTAAGTTTCAATCTCGTTTTTGGATGACTATTCTTAGGCGCCGGCTACTATTCTAAGCGCCGGCGAATATTCTTAGGCGCCGGCGAATATTCTAAGGCACTGGCGAATATTCTTAGGCACCGGCTACTATTCTAAGGCGCCGGCAAATATTCTTAGGCGCCGGCTACTATTCTAAGGCGCCGGCGAATATTCTTAGGCGCCTTGACCGTTTTTTGCGCTTGACCCAAGTGTAAGCCGAGGTAGAGTTTTTCAGCATATTTTGGGGGCTGAAAAACTCGGCTTATACTCGAGTATATACGGTACTCAAAAACCACAAAAAAAATTAAAACCAAATGCAACCTGTTTCACAATATCACCCTCTACATCATACTAAAAAAAACAAGTTATGGTGATCCAAATAACAGAAAGACCCATTATCTGGAAAAGCCCAGGTCATAAGCATTCTGGATAACAGGTCCCATCATTGTAGTAGTATGGCAACTACTTCATGAAGGAGATGGAGTTGTTTAATAAACACTGTCTGAATTAAAGACTTGTTGTTTTGAGACAGGCCAGAAAAAATTCCCATAAGCCCTGGCACCATACATTATGAAGAAATGCAAACTAAATGTAAGGGGTACCTTGTGTCCCAAGTCTTTTTCTGGCAGTTAGTGAAATATATTATTACTTATCTGTGCCTGACTTACAGTGTGTTGGCTCAGAGAAAGGACCGAATCGCCCCCACTGAAGAACATCATGTCTCTCAACTGTTCTTCATTAACTCAAGTTCTTTCTCCGCCCTTCTAACATTTACATGGCAGAACCAGCTCTTCCATCTGAAGGTGGAAAGCCAAAATATTCCAAATGAGAGAGGCCGGCATCTCATGTTACTTGAGGGGCTGGTGGGACAGTGACAAGTATAATCATGAGCTGATTATGGCTGTGAAGACACAAGGTGAACATGAGAAGGGCACAGCGTAGGGTCACCTCCTCCAGAACGTTTGCCCTTTTCAGTCATTGTGACTATGCTACAGGTGGTTTAAAATTGGCCACCTTGGATACAGGGAAATCTTGCTTTCTTAGACTTTCAGGCAGACCTTACTCCTAAGTATTTGACATTACAGACATTTTCCCAAACCTTATGCCATGAACTGACACCCTTCAGTATCTCCAATATCCTCCCTTTTTTTTAAACTTTTTATTCAACATTTTGACAGCCAAGTATTAAATCCACTTTGTTTGTTGCGTATTATATTATAAACAGAAAATTACATTTTATTTCAGTCATGCAACAATCTTGTATTTTCCATAGGCTGTAGTATATAAAAAATAGGGATGCACCGAATCCACTTTTTTGGATTTGGCCGAACCCCCAAATCCTTTGCGAAAGATTTGGCCGAATACTGAACCAAATCCTAATTTACATATGCAAATTAGGGGTGGGAAGGGGAAACATTTTTTACTTCCTTGTTTTGTGACAAGAAGTCACGCGATTTCCCTCCCTGGCCCTATTTTGCATATGCAAATTAGGATTCGGAGCGGCCGAGCAGAAGGATTCGGCCGAATCCACATCCTGCTGAAAAAGGCCGAATCCCGAATTGAATCCTGGATTCGGTGCATCCCTAATAAAAAATAAAAGGAAAAATAAAGAGTAGGAACAGGGGGGGGAAGGGGTGTATAGGGCTCTCACCGATCTTGTTATACATTCATGGTCTGTAAAATTCTTATACATAATGTGACTGTTGTGATTAATTGATTTAATCACATTAATTGATAATACTGAATCCGAGTCCTAATTTGCATATGCAAATTAGGGGTCGGAAGCAGAAAACATTTTTTACTTCCTTGTTTTGTGACAAAAACGATTTCCCACGATTTCCCTTCCTGCCCCATATTTGCATAAGCAAATTAGGATTTGGATTCTGTTCGGACTTGAATGCTAGCCGAATCCCGAAACAAATCCTGGATTCGGTGCATCCCTAATTGTTATTTTGAGGGTCATCTCTTGTTTGCATTGGGTGGCCTTGAGTTTCGCACCAGGTTTCCCATGGTTTCCAGCTTTCGTTGTATTTGTCCATTTTGCGATGTATCATTGCAGTAACCATAGCCTCCATTTTAATCAAATAATTCAAATTTTAAAAAATTAGTCCTTTTTCTCTGTAATAATAAAACAGTACCTTGTACTTGATCCCAACTGAGATATAATCAGTGTTTATTGGAGAAAAAACAATCCTATTGGTTTTATTTAATGTTAAATTATTTTTTTATCAGATTTAAGGCATGGAGATCCAAATTAAAGAAAGATCCCTTATCCTGAAAACCTCCGGTTCTGAGCATTCTGGATAACAGGTCCCATACCTGTACAACTCCCAACATCCAGCACCACCAGCCAAATGCTGTGGACAGGGAATGATTTGGTCTGGAGTGTTCATATGTTCATATGACCTATAATTTGATAAGTGTCGACACAAGGAACATTCGGTTCCCTGCATGCTCGTGTCTGTGTTTGTACAATTTGCACTGAAACACGCAAGGAAGTGATTTTCTGATTTTCACTTTTCCTGTAAATAACAGAAAACTCGGAGCAGAAAAAAAAAATGACATTCGAGTGGATTCATTATCATGGGTTATTTTTAGTGCAACCATTAATTTGGAGGTTTAATTAACAACAATTATTTCTAAGTACAGACAAGTATTCCTTATTATGTATTATTCTTTAAGTGCTTTCGGTTTAAGAATGTTTAAAAGAGCATTCTTGCGTAATTCCAGCTATGTTATATTAAAGGACCAGTAGCAACAAAAATATATATATATTTATTGCCCTTTATGCGGTCACATGTCAGAACTCACTAGAATTAACTAGTGCAAGCTCAAGTACAAAAATGCATCCAGTGCTATGGTACTTCAGTGAATGAAATGTAAGGTGCAAAGTACAGAGTACAGAAACACAAGGAAGACCTGAAACAAATACTTGCCTTGGGGGTGTTGTTACTCTCAATGTTCCCTTTCCTTTTGAGAAATATCTGGACACAACAGGACAATCGTCTATCGGGCATGGTAGATAATCTGTTGGGCAAGGACTGCATTTTGCCAATCACCTTGCCCTGATTTTAGCCCGGCATGTTGGGCAAGTGGAAACCTGCCCCTGGGCCAGTGTCGGACTGGCCCACTGGGATACCAGTAAAAGTCCCGGTGGGCCCAGGTGTCAGTGACCCTCATGCTGCTAAACATTTGGCCTATTTCATGGCCATTCCTTAATTTTATAACAACAAAGAGACTAAATAGATGGAATAATAGCTTATAGTATGTAAATAAAAAAGACTAGGAGAATAGAGGCTGAGCGAGGAGAGGACGAATAGTACTGAAAGTAGGCTAAGGTTTTTGGGTGGGCCCCTGGCAGCGTCGGACTGGGCCCACCAAAAAAACTTAGACCAGGGGCCCACCCTCAGTACTATTTTCTTCCTCTCCTCACTCAACCTCTATTCTCCTAGTCTCTTTTCTTTACATACTATAATCTATTATTCCATCTATTTAGCCACTTTGTTCTCATAGGGAAATAGGGAATGACCATGAAATAGGCCAAAAGTTTAGCAGCATGAGGGCCCACTGACACCTTGGCCCACCGGGAGTTTTCATGGAACCCCGGTGGGCCAGTCAAACACTGGCCCCTGGAGTCCCATTCCAACAATGCCCTGGGCTGATAGTACAGTAAATGGGAACCTTTCCCCTGAGGTGACATTACAATGAGTGGGAACCTGCCCCTGGGCTGATGCTTGTCCTGATTTTAGGCTGGCATTTTGGGCAAGCGGGAACCCGCCCCATGGCTGATGGTACAGTAAGTGGGAACCTGCCTACTGAGCTGACGGCACAGTTACAGTGAGTGGGAACCTGCTCCCAGGGCAGTGAGTAGGAACTAAATAGTTTCATCCTATCTCTTACAGTGGCTGCATAGTTAATAGGGTTAACCCGAACCCAAACAGAGGCTGGAAAGAATTAGAAAACTTCCATTCCCACCCAAATCCATCTTATCTTGTTTAATTACCTGTAAAAAAAGATAAATACAGGATCAGCAGTAACCAGCAAACAGGGGGCAAAGAGATAAACATTAACTGTACCTACATAATGTTAGTATTTCATTCTACTTGCCTCTATAGTCTTATCTACCACAAATAAAGTAAACGACTCATCAGGATAGACATGGTTACATCGTGACCCAATTAATCATTGTATTTTTTATAAATGTGTTAAATAAAAATGTCAAGTCTGCTGACCAACAGCCCAGGCCCAGCTGAGAGTTGTGGTTCAAAAGAAGGAGGGTATGAAGATTACCATATATCACCTAAAAGCTTTCTGTTATGAATGACATGCTTATATATTGATGCTTACATTATGACAGCCGAGCTAGTTCTTGACTACAATACCCAAGTCTCCACATGTCAGGGGATGGTGGGTGTTTCAGTTCCAATACAGTTGAAGGGACCAAGGATTTGCCTGGGGAAAAAAAGGCACATTTTCTCTTCCCCTTGTACCATTCTGCTCAGCGGAAGGCAGCAGTTATGTCTAAACACAAGTCTCTGGCTCCATCTGCTGTCAAACTGGCTGATGCCTGCATCAAATTCACATGCCCGCTGCCTGGTAGTCTGTTCCTTTCAGCAAACAATCAGCTCAGCAATCTGCAGCTCTTCCAAAATAGGGAATTGTAAATACATTTTCCCCACACATGTATGTAGCAGATATAAAGCCTGAGCCTTAGGTATGACAGTTTATAAATCTACCCAAAAATACCCCACATTAAATTCTCACTGGGACTTGGGTGTTCGGATGCAATAATAAAAATAAAACATGCATCAAAACATGATGTTTACATCTGCCCTTGAAAAAAGCAGTTCTGGCATGCTTTAAAGGAGAATTCCAGAACTGGGTTTTTAAAAAAAAAACCCTACCCTACCTTTACCTGGTCTGAGCTGGCGAAGGCAAGTCTGGAGAATGAGGTAACGTTCAGTAAAATCCCCATCTTAGTGAAATTGTGGAGTTACGTCCGTTCGCCAGAGCGAAAATTCACCTGGCGTTAGAGTGCGAAGCAACGCTAGCGTCTGTCTCCTTCGCAAGCAAAGTGACGCCTGAGCATGTTAGGAAATCGGCAAAGTTCAGAAATGGAGTCACGCTGGCGAATTTTTGCTTATGTTAGTTATGTCGCCCTTTAGGCAATCTGCCCCTAAGTGTTACCCCGGGCAAATGCCCATAACGTTTGGGCATTTGGCGCAGATTTCGGTATCTGAGTTCACAGGCATTATCTTCAGCCACCTTTGGTAATCTTCGTCTGCTGACCAGCGCTTCTGGAATTTTCGTGAATTTCGGCACATGTGCAGTTGTCGCTAAACAGAAAATCGCTCCAATTGCGCATGGCCGACACGCCAGCCTCATTGCGAATATTTCCAAAGAGAAGTTGGCGCCCATGAACTCCGGCTTTTTAAGTAAGGTTGAATTCTCTTTTAAGGCTTAGATACTAGCAGTATTTAACACATCAGCATTCGGACCACAACAGTCCAAGCTCTGATCTGAAAACTATTGTTTACACTAGGATTTCACTCTGAACCAGCTACTGGATTAATAAACAACTAATTAATATTAAATGAACAACTCATTTACTATACTTGAAAACAAATCCAACCAAACTCCCTTCCATGACTTATATAACTCATTTAGCAATATTTTTCCGCGAAAAAATCAGAGCGTCAAAAATCAGAACGTCACAACAAAATCGAGCGTCAATTTATATCGTACAATTGGCACTTCAAAAACTCTGATTATTGGCCAAAAACCCAGAATTTTTTTAATTATTCAGACCGGATCATAATTAAAAAAAACAACCTCAGGGACATATCCCATTGACTTCTACATGACCTCGACAGGTCTGAGATGACGTATTTTCGGATTCCGATTTTTAGCAGCTGTGGAGTATCTCTACATAATCGAGGTTTTTTTTTTTTTTACACAAGTTTTCCAGCTTCCACCAGAAAAAAATTGAGGTTTAATAAATGGGCCCCCTATAATTAAGCAAAATTTCACAGGAATGGAAAGCACTTCACCACTTCTTGCTGTGCAAATAATTCTTTATTTTAGCCAGTTTTACCAATCCAAGTACAGAACATTTACTTGTACGACCTGTTTCAATAAAAAACAGGTAAAAGAGGACAGCTGCATACATTTCTTCATTTGTGTGAGGAAAAGAACCGCAATATTCCAATATCCACAAGAAGTTGCCACTCTCTAAATATCTTTATGCAAAAATAGTCTTTACCATATTTCTTAAACCACAACCACAACCATAATACATAACAGGGCATAAGTGAGCTACACTGTTGTTAATTAAACCTCCCAACTAATGGTTGCACTATGAATTTTTTTGTTTGTTTTTTCACGAAAATAGAAAATGAGAAAATAATTTCATTAGTTTTTCAGTGCAAATTGTACCCACAGACAGGAGCATGCAGTGAACCATATGTTCCTTGTGTCAGCACCACATTATCGGTCATATGAACAATCTACAGGAGATTACCTTTCTGAAATTCTGAGCTTTCTGGATAACGGGTTTCCGGATAACGGATCCTATACTTGTACAACACTGATTCTTCTTATAATAATCAGTGGCGGATTTATGAGATTTTAGGACCCTAGGCTACACTTTCCACAGGCCCCCCTTCTAGGCCACTCCTACTTCCAAAAGTTTAGAAATATACAACAATTAATCGGGGTCGCGGGATGCATCTTAGAAAGCTGAGGAACATTCCATGCATGTCATGCTTTTCCCAGCAGGTACCATGAAGCCAACCCATCCAGACCCACCAGAACAGATAAAAATAAATATAAAAGAAAAGATGATACAAATAAAGAAAATAAAATACACATAAAGAAAAGAAATACAAATAAAGAAAAGATAAATAATAACTGAAAAAACTAGGTGGGCCCCCTAAGCACTATAGGCTCCTCTGTTATAGACTAGGGTAACCTATTTATAAATCCGTCCCTGATAGAATATGCTTTTGGGGAATCATTATCCCAAGGTTTCTATCAAGCAGCATGCCTGTGTCTCCAGTTCGTAAACCAATGCTGGAAAAATAAATAAACCATATTTCACATAAACCCTTTATTTCTAATAAAAAAATTAATTGTAACTGCGTTCTTTTGATTTTTTAATGGAAATAACTATTCATTGACTTCCAATACACTAATATTATCCTGAGGGTCATTTTCCCTTTAGATTGGAAGCTCTATTAAGCATGACTCCCTTAAAGGAGAACTACAGCTTAAATAAAGAAGTAGCTAGAAATGTTGTACATTATGTTTTGGTTTTCTGTACCAGCCCAAGGCAACCACAGTCCTGTGGCTGTGTCTCCAAAGATGCCCCAGTAGCTCCCCATCTTCTGCTGATTCACTGCACATGCTCTGTGCTGCTGTCACTTACTGAGCTTAGGGACCCACTCACAATATACAGTACACATAGAATAGAAATGTCACAATATTAGGCTGATTAGTAATTAATACAGATAATCACTACATGGCAGCACAGAAACCAGTGCAATTAGCATCATAATTTAATTATCAGCCCTGTAGCATAGTTTATATTACAGACCAACCTCATTTTCTGCTGGATAATTAGTGACGAGCCCTAAACTTAGCTTCTCAACAGCTGCTCAGAGCCCACTGAGCATGTGAGTGTCACAGACACTTTCCAAGATGGTGACCCCCTGTGACAAGTTAGAAGTCCTGGATCATTGCTGCTATTGACAATCTGAAACTTTAGATTAGTGCAAAAAGTTCAGTATATCAAGTATAGCATTTTTAGCTATATTAATTTTTATTAATTTAGGGGTTAGTTTGCTGTATAGACCCTTTCTTTTGTACAGCATTGAGGAATATGTTGGCGCTTTATAAAGAGGTATGGGATCTGTAATCCAGAATGCTCGGAACCTGGGCATTATGGATCTTTCCATAATTTGGATCTTCATTCTTTAAGTCTACATACTAGAAAATCATATAACCATTAAATAAACCTAATATGCTGCTTTTGTTTCCAATAAGAATTAATTATATCTTAGTTGGGATCAAGTAAAAGCTACTGTTTTATTATTACAGGGGAAAGATTTGGATCTTTTGATTATAATGGGGTCTAAGGGAGACGGCCTTTCCGTAATTTGGAACCTTCTGGATTAGGGGTTTCCGGATAACGGATCCCACTAATATTCTGTACAGAAATCACACTAATTAAATTTATTTATTTATTTAAAATCCACTGCTTGATAAAAGGCAGGAAAAAAAATATGTGGTAGAACAAAAGAAGGCCGACTCAGCAGAAGGAACGCCGAGCTGATGTTCTTAAGCGTGTGGACATGTCGGTTTACTTTAGAAAATCTCCTAGAGTAAGATAAACAAGAGGTTCTTCCCAGCAGCTTGGCAAAGACTAACAGAGCAGCGTTCATATAAGCAAACACCCAAACTTCCTCTGCCATGAATGAAAGAATTAAAAAAACAAGCAACGTCCTTTTATTTACTATGGGACAGGAGAAATGACGACCAATGCAATAACAGTGTAAGGCCGTTCCTTCTGAAACCTGCCAGCAGTGAATCTGCACGTGAGTTAGCAATGGCTTCTGGTGCCCCATCTCCAACTAAACATCCTCGGTGATTTCCTTATAATACACAAAAGCCATGAATATCCTGTAAATTATATCCTTATAATTGGTGACTAGTGATGTCATCAGTTATAAACGGTGAGTTCTGATATCATCACTTATAAACGGTGAGTTCTGATGTCATTTCAGTCACACAACTCACTGAAACTTGTGTATTATAATAAATAAAGTACCCTCAGTTGCAAAATATGAGAATATTAGAAGTTATCTCGTAGTTCCATGACCTGTATATGGTCATGAAAGTCCTCGGTATCTTATAATATATAAGTATATTTTACAATAGGGGGTATTTTATTCACTATATACTAGGGATGCACCGTATCCACTATTTTGGATTCAGCCGAACCCCCGAATACTTTGCGAAAGAATCGGCCGAATACCGAACCGAATCCTAATTTGCATATGCAAATTAGGGGTGGGAAGGGGAAAACATTTTTTACTTCCTTGTTTTGTGACAAAAAGTCACGCGATTTCCCTCCCGCCCCTAATTTGCAAATGCAAATTCAGATTCGGTTCGGCCGGGCAGAAGGATTCGGCTGAATCCGAATCCTGCTGAAAAAGGCCGAATCCTGGCCGAATCCCAAACCGAATCCTGGATTCGGTGCATCCCTACTATATACACATAGGGCATAGCTGGGAAGATTACTCATAGATATGTCATATTTCATATATTCCCAAGTTTAACAATTGCACGAAAGATCCCAGAGCAAGTGCTGCTTTGGCAGTTTTTCTATGTTACATTTATTGCATCAGCGGTGCCGCTCATAGAAAAGGCTCTATTTTAAAGGGAAAATTTGCACTGTTATTATAAAATCTGGTATTGGATCCGTCATCTGTAAACCTGTTATCCAGAAAGCTCCAAATTAGGAAAAGGCCATCTCCCATAGACTTCATTTTATCCAAATAATCAGAATTTTTAAAAATGATTTCCTTTTTTTCTGCAATAGTAAAACAGTATTTTTTACTTGATCCCAACTAAGATACAGTTATGGGACCTGTTCTTCAGACCTGGTGTTTTCTGGGTAACAGATCATTCTGTAATTCAGATCGTTAGACTACAGACTTTTAGCTGATCCCTGCATTCTACTGCTCAGGCTTGGCTCGATGAAATAAAGAATTAAAACACAGTCATAGAAAATGTTACAGGTATGGGACCAATTATCCAAAATGCTCGGGACCTGGGGTTTTCCGGATAACAAATCTTTCCGTAATTTGGATCTTCATACCTTAAGTCTACTAGAAAATCATGTACACATTAAATAAACCCAATTGGCTGGTTTTGCCTATTGGCGTAACTAGATATTATGTCTACTAGAAAATCATGTAAATCATGGATCAAATACTAAGTACTGTTTTATTGTTACAAAGAAAAAGGAAATTGTTTTTTAAAAATTTGGATTATTTGGATAAAAATGGAGTCAATGGAGCTTTCTGGATAAGTTTTCAACTATTCGTCACCTAAAACCTGCCGAATTGGGATTAATTTGGAGTTGTTTGCAGCCTTCCTGACATTCAAGGTTTTTTTCTCGGAGAATCAAGTTTTCAAAACTCGAATCGAATTAGATTTGCTTTTACGGGGGTCGATCCTATTCACTCGAGTTTTGAAAATGTGAGTTTTTTTTTTTTTTAAAAAAAAAAAAATTTAGATTGGTCAAATTTCGAGTTCATGGGGAAAAATAGAGGAAAAAAAACTTTGAATTTCGAAGTGTTTTTTTGGCTCCTTCGACCATCGAATGGGCTACTTCGACCTTCGACTACGACTTCGACTTTGAATCAAATGATTTGAACTAAAAATCATTCGACTATTCGACCATTCGATAGTCAAAGAAAAAACTTCCACCTCCTAGTTCGCCACCTAAAAGCTACCGAAGTCAATGTTAGCCTATATTTTTTGTACACAAACCACAAAAATGGACTGGAAATGCTATTGAAAGTATTATTTCTGTAGAAATTTCTGCTCTCGGACTCTTGAAGCAATGTAGAAGGCAGTTCTCTTTATGGTCTATTAATGAGCTGGATTTCTGCTGTTTTGTTTCAAGAGTCAGGACTAAAAGTACTAAAGAGAAAGGGAGAGTGATATGGTTTTCCGTTGCAACTACAATGCAAATAACGTTAAAATCCGGACCCGCTTACCCAATTGGACCCTCTACCCGACCCGACCTGCAAGTACCTTATCCGCAACCCGTTGACCATCAAGAATCAGGAAGTGCTGTCATTGCAAACCGGACGTGGCATAATCGGAAGTAGGCATGATCAGAAAAAAGGAGTAAAAATCGCTATTGAGAAGACCCGTGGGCCGACCCTCAAACCCGCAGAACCGCCAACCGCGTCTATACCCGCACCCGAAACCTCTACCCGCAACCCGCAGGTTACCACAGGTTTTTGCGGGTAACCCGACCCGCTGCAAGACTCTATCTTATGCACAATCACAACAAAGTAGCACCCAGACCCTTAGAAGCTTGTTAGACAGGCTGTATAATAAAAAGAGATCTAAGCATATTGCAATAATTGGCTTTGCATACATTTTACATTAGGGGGTTATTTATCAAAGGTGGAATATTAGAGTTTTATATATCTTGAATAAACTAACAACCTACATATTTCTAATTTAAGAATTTTTTTTTAAAAAAACTCAGTGAGTTCGGGGTTAATCTAATTGATCAAAAAAAACCTTGAATCACTCTAACTGAGCTTTCGGGGAAAATCCTCCGAAAAGAACTCAAACATCATGAAGAATATTAACATCTTCAAATGGTTAAAGGGAGCTCTGCCATTGTCTTCTACATGACCTGGACGGGTTTTAGATGGTGTATTTGTGAATTCAAGCTATTTCCAGGGTCAGGTTATAATAAATCTTGAAAAATTTTAGGCTTTTTTATTTTTTTTTAAATGTGAGTTTTGCCCAAAATAACTTGAAAACTCAAATTTTCATGGAAAACACAACTTGAACCTTACTACATCTGCCCCTAGGTTATAGTACAGTATATTATAGATTGGCCTATTCCTAGCAACTTTTGAATTGGTACTTTTTTTTCCATGTTTTATGTCCTAGCATAATATTTAAAATATCTGGTTTTTGGGGTATATATATATATATATATATATTGTGGATAACAATTTGTCTCAGCATTCCACTGCACACACAGTTCCAATGGTTGAACTACTCCTTTAATGGCTTTAAGGACAAATCAGCACTTTTGAGATTTCACAATGCCAAGTGGAACTTGCAGACTTCTCTTATTCAAAACAGCAGTGACCAAGACCGAGTCCCTGAAAGTTCAAATCCCATCAAAACCACACGGGCTGAAGAGCAGAGACGTATGGTTTGTATTAGTGTTCCTGTGTTTGACTTTTTCGCCTCTGGCTGTCTTCCCTCCTCCTCCTCCTCTCCCCCATTCACTCTCCTGGTTACCTTTTCATCCTGTGCTCATACAACCACCCAAACTCTAAGCTGGCTGAGTCCTATCCACTATGTGGTCCCAGAGCTTGTAAAACTCGTGACCTTCCATCCTGTGTTAATACAGAAACATGTTTAAACACACGCATGCAAGCAAGGCTTAAATTATGGGCGATGGAGTAATACATTGTGCTCAGTCCCAGTGCTGACAGTCAGAAGGGGCAGCAGAGCAGATAAACATACAGTACAATATGTATCGAGAATCAATACATTTGATATTTTAGCATAAGAGCAGCCATTAGGGATGCACAGAATCCAGGATAAGTTTCAGAACCCTTAGGGGCAGATCATTCGCACTCTATCGCCAGGCGAATTTTCAATTTGGTGAATGGACGTAACTCTACAAATTCACTAAGCTGCGGATTTTACTGAACGTTCGCCAGACTTGCATTCACCAGCTCAGACCAGGTGAAGTGCAATGGAATGCATAGGACTTCCTCAATTTTTAGTGCAAAAATTTTCTAAGTCCCAAAAAACGCTGGCGACTTTTCTTTTTTACAGAGTGATAGCCTGCGAAGGTCTGGGTTCCCCCCTACATTTTCTAAGACATGGAACTTACACTATACAGTGGGCTCATGTGTAGGGCATTATAACAACTCAATTATATTTATTAGGGTCCCTGGACTGTAATGTAATGTATTTGCTGAAACATATACGTCCATTCAACTTTAGAATTTCCCACCATATGCAAATTAGGCAACGCTATCGCATCTTCAATTTGATTGCCAAAGTAACGCTAGCAAAAATTAACCAGCGTTCGGTGCCCTGGACGCAACTTCGCACTTTAGTGAATTAGCTTTAAGCATGGCGAAGTGTTGCGATGGCTGTCGCTGGCGAATTTTCGCCGGTTAGGGGATTACTTTAAAACCCTGCTCAGATGACTGTTTTTAGCTGACAGTTGTTACAAGTTTTATTATTTTTCATAAATTTAAATATGCAAATTACAGTTTGGTATTAGGATCATTGTTTGTTGATGGATTCTGCATTCTCTACCATTCAGAGCTGTCAACTTTTGAACAATGCTGTCCAGGGGAACTTGTGGACTGCGCCAGCGCACCGGCAAAAACGTAAGGGTTTGTGACATCACAGGAAGTGACTAGTGCACAGGCGCAAATTTCTGCATTTCGCCTGAAAATTCGCTGACATCAAAAAAATTTTGGACACCGCGGAAAAGTTTTCACGCAAAAACCAATGCGCGCCAATACTATTCAGACACCCATTGACTTTAACGTCCGCGTCAAAATTGACACGGGCATCAGTTTTTGAGTTTCGCAACTTTTCCGTGGTGCCCATCACTGGAAGTGACGTCAAGTGCATGTGCAGCGTCTCTTCTGAAGCCATTTTGCTGATGTCACTGAAGTAGTCCATGCACGCGCACATCGGATTTACAAGGACACTTTATTGTCAATGCAAACTACAACTCGTTACAGTGTATTGAAATTCCCTTTCACCAAGAGTCCTCAATAAATTAAAATAAAGGAATTTAGCATTTTCAATAAATACATAAAAATAATACTTCCCAGGAGATTGGCCAAATAGGACAATATAATTCCATTTCCTATTTTATTTCAATGCCCAATATATGCCCTAAATATATGCCCCAAACCTACCCGTTCCACGAAGTAACATGTGCATTGAGGTAGTGACCATTATCCATAGTCTATCTATTTTAATCTAAAAAGTACGCATTAACATCATTTGTAAACATCATCTGTAAAAATGTCCTACTCATAATAGTATCCGCTCCGTAGTGAGACGCGCATTATTTGAATCCAAAAAGTGAAGCATTTACATCAAGAAAGTGACAAGTGCGTAAAATTTGATTTCAAAATGGATTCCCTCATCATCTTTAAAAATTCCTACTCATAATAATGAGTTAAGGACCCTAATTGCTTGAGGAAAGAAACTTATAATATCTTGCAGTTTCAGACCTAACACTATTAGATGCTATTAGATTTTTGAATGCAGTCGTGCAAATTCGTCAAAAATCAGGGGAATATGTGTAAGTGACGGGAAATCCGGGCTCAGACTCCCGATAAAATAGGGGGAGTTGACAGCTCTGTACCAGTCCCTACTAGTACTTTAATAGTAAAATACACCCTACTAGTGCACTTTACTATTAAAGCCACATTCCAGGCCACAAAGAGCTCACTAAATCAATCCAGAAATAAAGGGACACAACTAAACAGATAAAAGCCCTTTTACAAGCAACATCAAAATGTTCCTGCCAACAAGGATCCATAAAACAAACAAAGCAAATTAGAGTTTATAGAAGGGCCCCGTGGGTGGCTCGTGCAGAGTGAACCAAAAAACTGTAGTCAGAGACATTTGGTGCTGTCTGTTCCCTGATCATCAGCACGGAAAATGCAATAAATAATGGAGTCTAAAGATAATGACGAGGGTGAAGTGCAAATTATACTGATACAGGTATGGGATCTGTTATCTGGAAATCTGTCATCCAGAAAGCTCTGAATTATGGGAATGTCATCTGCCATAGACATTTTTTTAAAAGGATTTCCTTTTTCTCTTTATTACTTAAACAATGCCTTGTTTATAATAATAATAAAATATAAGATATTGATCCTGATTGGAGGATTAATGGGGTTTATCTAATGTTTAAATTATTTTATTAGACTTAAGGTATGATGATCCAAATGACAGAAAATGAGCAATTTCCTGTAAAGTCCCCTACTCAACTTTAACAAGTGCATCCCTATCTAATGTAGCTAGTTTCACTTAGGTGTTAGCCACATTAATTCTGGGGTCCCCAACTGAGTTTTGGTAAGGGAATCAAGCCCTTGAAAAGCCAATGACAACAATAGAGGCACTACATCACACTCTTAATTAGGGATGCACTGAATCCAGGATTTGGTTCGGGATTCGGCCTTCTGCCCGGCCGAACCGAATCCGAATCCTAATTTGCATATGCAAATTAGGGGAAGGGAGGGAAATCGCGTGACTTTTTGTCACAAAACAAGGAAGTTAAAAATGTTTTCCACTTCCCATCACTAATTTGCATATGCAAATTAGGATTTGGATTTGGTTCAGTATTCGGCCGAATCTTTCGTGAACGATTCAGGGGTTTGGCCGAATCCAAAATAGTGGATTCAGTGCATCCCTACAAGTCTCCACTTTACTAATTGTCTGTTTGTGACATAAAAGGCAATTGCAACTGTTGCTGGGATTACTTGAGTTGGTAGATGTTCCAACCTCCAAAATGATGACTCCAGAATGATGCATTGACCAGAAACCCATGTGACCCATGTGTTGAGCACCAGTTGGGCAGGTTCAGGTTGTAATTAGGCCAACCACTGCATGTTAGGGGTGGGTGCAGGTCAGACTGGGGAAGTACACTCCTCCTCTGTTCCCAAAGATTCTCTGTTTTGGAACCAGAGGTGTGCAGAGACGTAGAGTAAATAGCAAGAAGATGAGGGTACAGGTCCTACAAAAAGTCAACATTTTGTGGGTTAGGGTTGGGTGCTCGTTAAAGTTTTGCAGTTATGGTCGAGTGCGGGTTGAGTTTTTGTTGACCCGCACATCACTAGTCTGATCATTTAGATAGATAGAATAACAGGAATGTGTGACTGCGTGAAAAGCAGAATTGTCATGTCAATTGAAACTGTCGGTCATTTATCAAAACTGGCAGTAACTCGTGGCAACCAATCAGATTGTTGCATTCATTTTTCTACTTGCAGCTGGCTTTAAAAAGCTAATCGCTGATTGGTTGCTAGGGGCAAATGTGCCCAGTGTTGATAAATGAGCCCTATTGTGTTCACAGAGTGGCCACTGCACCAAGTTGGATTTGGCCTAACACCAAATACCCCCAAAAGATTTGACTGTACCTAAATATGAGTATTCCAATGAGTAAAAAAATGGATGAAAAATGCCTCGGTTGTGACCCAAAACGTCATTTTGTCCAGAGCTTTAAGGGTTTAGATTTAGTTTGGCTGAATAAATGACTTATTCTGAATACAGCAAAAAAAGTGCTAGGAGTTGCCCAAATCCCAATCCTAATCCTGGATTCGGTGCATCCCCCTAGCAATGTTCTCCTAAAAGTATACAGTACCTATATCATTAAGGAATTCAGGGGCTTTTAGAATTTAGGTGGATTTGCAGCTAGTGGCTGCACAGAGAGTTAACTTAAGTATTTTCTGATTTCATGGTTCTGATGCCCCGGATATTATACCATGCTTATAAAAGGGCAAATGGCACCTTTCTTGTGGAATGATCTGATGCCACGATGTTCCTAGATAAAGCTTCTGGTCATATCTCAATCGCATAATACAAAGAAGGGAGTGAGACTCAACTTCTTCCTTCATATCCGTTGCCATAGACAGACAATCAATCTTTCAAAATGTGCCTATCATTTGTGATTCTATCTGATCGTATCTGTCTTTCATGTCCGGAAAAGCCAACAATAGCCCATTCTTCATAGGGATTAATTTTAGTTTTTTGGTGAATGCTGCAACAACCTCTCACTTATTTGTGAATGAAATGAAGAAAAAAAAAAACGTTCACATGAGTTCATCTCTCAGAATCCTCACAGTTCCAAGAATGAGAGGAGCTGGACAGAACTTTTGAGCCTAATGATTATAATTTCAGGGCACTGATGTTTTTTTTTTTATGTCTCTAATAGAGAGCTTGGCCATTGAGTTCCAATAAATGATACAAAATGGCTACTTACTTCCCACCAATTTTGATCAGGAAAAAGTTAAATGGAAATTGTTCAAATTGACAATTTGTGAAAAACCAAAAACATGGGAACATTAGGGAATGTTTATGATCAAGCCCAATGGTTTTATTATGAAAAGTTACTTTTAAAAATGTAAAAGTGTGTTATATGGCCCCAATGGATTCCTGGCAGCTTTGCGCCACGTGGAAACTGGGTAAGCAGGAAGGGGAATTCTGAATCTTGTACCAGTTTATCCAGTCTCTGTGCAGCTCAATCCTGGGAATTACACAATAAAAGTAGAGTGATGCATAAAGGAAATGAACCAATACAGATATGAGAAAGAGTCATTAGGGTCCAGGTTCAGAGTTATCACTTGGACTGGTACTGTGGTTGGCTGGTTTAGCAGCAGCCTGGCCATGTACATACACAGGGTTGGACTGGGTTGGCGGGACACTGGGCTAGAGTCCTGCGCGGGTCCGTTTCTTACCCGCTTGGAATAGCTACCCGACCCTATCCGCAAGTACCTTATCCGCAACCCAGACTCGCGACTCGCTGACCATCAAGAATCAGGAAGTGCTGTCATTGTAAACCGGATGTGACATCATCGGAAGTAGACGTGATCAGAAAAAAAGGAGTAAAACAGGAAGTGCTGCCGTCAACCGGAAGTGACGTCATCGAAAGTAGACGTGACCAGAAAAAAGGAGTTAATATCGCTATTGAGAAGACCCGAGGCCCAACCTGCAAACCTGCTGAACCGCCGACCCACGTCTTTACCCACACCCGGAACTTCTACTCGCAGGGTACCGCAGGTTTTTGCGGGTAACGTACCCGACCGGCTGCAGGACTCTACACTGGGAAAAAACATGGTGGGCCCCGGCAGCCCAGACCTACGATCCACAGGTGCCTGAGACTACTCCCTGATCTCTCCCCCGCTCCAATCATGGCTGCATGAAGAGACAATAATGTATGCACTGGTGCCAGGGTGGAGGGGGGGTTGTGGCTGGGGAAGGGGGGCCATAGTGGTGGCGGAGGGGGAACCCACCCTCGAGCCCAACGCTGCTAAAATATAAGAGTTCCTTTTAGGCAACTGCTTTGCATTTATCCGTTTTGTGGCCTCTATTTGTTCTTTACACTATACCTCCAATCTGTATGGACTTCTTAATGTGGATGCACAGGGGTTATTGGGAAGAAGAAATAAAATGGCCTAGTTGCTGCAAAATATGCAGATTTACCTAGGATCCTAGGTTACCAATTAGAGTCATTGGGAAGTGCCTAACAAAATGGCACCCCAGTAAATCTGGGTTACAACGTCCGTAAATGAAGGAAATTTCAATATGGAGATGTTCCTTTATTTAGTTCTCAAGCGTGTTTCCTATGTTCCAGATTATTAGTAGTAGAGGGGCTTCATATCAGTAAACAGGAAGGAAGCCATGTGCAAACATTCCAATGAGCTTTCAATACTGGCCAATTATGGAAAAGATAATAAAGACAATAAAGTATGATATAAAGTTGAAAACGTTCATGAATAAATAACAACTCCACAGTATTCATGTCATAACCAAATTTACATGCCGTCACCATATGAATATAGGATATCACTAAGCCCCTTAAAATTAGCATTGTCCAAGCATTTGGTTAGAAGACTAGGAGGCACCAAGTGTAAACTGCAGTGACCTCTCCGCATATTGGTTCATTCGGTCAAGAATGTCAGAATCAATTAGCAGAAGCTGAGAATTCCAAAGCCAATTCCTTTTAAACACGTGGCCTCTTGTTTTCTTTCATTTTTAAAAAGTGGTGTCCCAGTTCCCTATGGAGCCCACCTGTCAATCACAGCCCTAAAAAGTTCTGGTAAGTGTCAGGGTCACATGAAGTTAAGTGTGAAATGTGCTTCCTTTTCAAGTGCTAACAGCAGGGACCTATTTGCATGTATTCAGTAAATATATATATATATATATATATATATATATATATATATATATATAGCCTCAGGGGAGCACCTCATGCATATTTATCTGATTTTTTTTAGACATCCACTTGAATTATGATGAATTCCTTGTAATATGCTGGATGTACAAGATTTCCTAAAGTTCTTTACAGGTCCTTTATTTCTTTTAAGCCCTGCAATGGGATGTGAACTTCATCAGCTTAGGTTACTGTGCATTTTAAGTAAAACACTTACCAAAGCACTTGCAAATTGTTGAGAAAAATAAAGGTGAAAATTGAAGCACAATAGGAGGAAAAAACAGAAAAGTGAAAAGCAGGGATGTAAAGAAATCTAAAAAAAGAAATAGCACAAATTGAGAATTGGTAAGCAATGTCAGCAATGTCAGGAAAGTGCCATATAACATATCGCGTAGAAGAAAGTACTCCAGGACAGTACAATGGTTTTTCATAAGGAGGAGCACCTGATAGGGGTAATAGGTTGGCATTATAAATCACAATGGGGTGCTTAACAAATTGGCAACACACAGTGATCTGGGATAGAAAGCCCCAAATGTGAAAGAGAACGTAGAGAAAATCAGTAGAATTGCCAGAAAGCCAGTATTTCAAGCCACCACCAATCACCACATTTACCACCAAGGCCAGATCCGGTATTACAAACTTATCAGAAATGGACTTGCGGTTAAATTTATAATACCCAGTCCTCCCAACCCCTGGGTGCTTTGTTAAACCCCAACCACAACCATGTGCTTCACCCTAGATCTCTTGCAATGTCAGTTCCCTGAAGCTTCCCTTGACCTTCTATTTGTTTATATAAATAAGCTGCTAAGTAGCAATGGGGGCAGCCATTCAAAGGAGAAAAGGCTCAAGCAAAGGTGGCCATACATAGACATATTTAAGCTGCAGAGTCCTCAAGATTGATTTGGCAGCTTATCTACACATGTATGGGGCCCTCTGACAGGCCTCCTGGATCGATATCTGGACAGATCTCGGGGAGGCTTGTTTTTCTGTCGGATCTAGGACTGCTTTGTCTCATTGATTCAGTCCTCGATCGGAATTTTTGTATCTCCTTCATTGTAATGCGATCCGGCCGGACTATCACATTACCAGGACCAAGATAGGCCTGTTAGAGGGAAGATTCGCTCATTTGGCGACTAATGGTGGCCATACACGTAGAGATCTGCTTGTTTGGCAATGTCGCCAAATGAGCGGATCTCTACCCAATATGCCCACCTTGAGGTGGGCAATATCGGGCTGATCCGATTGTGGGCCCTAGGGCCCAACGATCGGATCCTAACAATGGGTAACGATAGGTAATGGGTGGTCAGATCACTGGGCCGCATCAACGAGCAGATGTGGCCGTGATCCAATGGGATTTTTAGCCCCGTCCGATCGAGATCTGACCGACTTTCAGCCAGATATCGATCGGATAAGCCCCATCTGTCGGCAGCTTTTATCGGCCCGTGTATGGCCACCTTTTAGCCAAATCTTTCAGTGTATGGCAACCTTTACAGAGCAGATAAGCTCTGTAATAGTTTTATCTGTTATCCACTATTTAACCTGTGCCATACAGCCTTTTATCAATTTCCTCCATTGCTACACAGCATCTTGTTTATATGAACTATAGTAGCATTTCTGAAGCAACCAGATGAGTTTTACAAGTGCAGGGCAACAGTACATGATATTTTCATTACTTTAAAACACTTTAATTCTTTGGTGTTACAGTTCCTCTAAATGTGAGAAAGAATGTGAGAGTGGAGAATGTGAAATGGAAATCATTTGAGAAAGAATGTAAAAGAGAAAGTACAGAATGTTAAAGAGAAAGAACAGAATGTAAAAGAGAAAGTACAGAATGTAAAAGAGAAAGTAAGTACAGAATGTAAAAGAGAAAGTACAGAATGTTAAAGAGAAAGAACAGAATGCAAGAGAGAAAGTACAGAATGTAAAATAGAAAGTACAGAATGTAAAAGAGAAAGTAAGTACAGAATGTAAAAGAGAAAGTACAGAATGCAAGAAAGAAAGTACAGAATGTAAAAGAGAAAGTACAGAATGCAAGAAAGAAAGTACAGAATGTAAAAGAGAAAGTACAGAATGCAAGAAAGAAAGTACAGAATGTAAAAGAGAAAGTACAGAATGTAAAAGAGAAAGTACAGAATGTAAAAGAGAAAACAGAGAAGAAAGGAAAAGTGTTGTGAGGAAGAGAAAGCACAGAAACAATTGGACAATTGGATTTTGTATAAGGGAGAAATGAAAAGGAAGAATTGTCATATACAGGTATGGGACCTGATATCAAGAATAGCATATAGGGAGTATTGTTTTCCAGCCTATTCCAACCAATGGAAAACATGTGAACCTCCCAAGAACATTAATAAGCATTTTTAGGGTGCAAAGTACCAGTACCAGTGATGTCATGCATTTCTTAATCAAGCAAATGGAGTGCGGCAGCAGTAGTTCTGGGTGCTTTTCCATTGGCTGAAATATATCTGTGGAGAATACACTCCCCCGGGCCATAGCCCTAAACTGCAGCCAAGCTGGCACAATTTGTTCATTCGCTATTCCACTTATTCCTGCAGGAGGAAGACTCTTACCTTTAATGCGGGTATCTCCACGTTGTCATTAAGACTGATGGATCCTGAGAGTATTGTGCCAGTCATCACTGTACCCTGACCCGTGATGGAGAAACAGTGGTCAACAGCCACGAGGAAGGGACCAAGGGGGTCTCTCTGAGGCAAGTAGGTATGTGACTTCAGTAGCTATGTTTTGAAGAGAAAGAGACTTCATTATAAATGACAGTCTAATGAAATGTAGCAAACGTGACAGCAAAGGCAATTTGTTATGGTTTATAGTGCAAAGACTGAACAAACAGCAGTTGGACTGTGTCTGGTTATACAATTAAACTCAACCACCTGATTTAAATAAAACGAGCAAAATCTCCCAATCAGTTCCAGACCCAACAGATCTGCAGGCAGCACACGGTTTATTACTTTGGGTGGCAGGGTGCATCTTTGCAATGTGTGAATACCACCGGGCAGGTTTTAACTGGCATGTTAAAACCTGTTGAATACAAGAACATGTCACTATCCCTTTAATTGTTCTATACGTATTCTTTATTGCAATGACAAACACTTCCTCGTGTCAGCATTCCCTTTAAGCAATACATATGTTTTTCACTATTCTAGCATCTTAAAGGGATTCAGTCAAAGAAAATGTGTTTTTTTCCAGTTAATAGTGCTGCTCCAGCAGAATCCTACACTGAAATCCATTTTTCAAAAGAGCAGAACAGATTTTTTAATATTTAATTTTGAAATCCTACATGGGGATAGATATGTTGTTAGTTTTCCAGGTGCCCTCAATCATGTGACTTGTGCTCTTATAGAATTCAGTCAATCTTTACTGCTGAACTGCAAGTTAAAGTGATATCACCCCCCTCCCTTTCCCACCAGCAGTCCATCAGAATTATGGGAAGGTAACCAGATAACAGCCCCCTGACAACTGCATTGCTAAAAATGCTCCCAAGCCCCACCTAGTGGTGGATATGAGAATAGCACTAAATAGTAAAAATCCAAGTCCAGCTAACCCAAGAGTCTGTCAGTTATATTGAGTATACGAAACAATAGCTTATCTGAAAGCAGTTTCATTGTGAAGTGCCAGCTCGTTCTGAAAGCACATGACCAGGAAAAATGACCTTAGAAGGCTGCCTACACATCAATATTACAGCTTAAAAAAAATACAGTTGTTGGATAAGGAATAAAATTTTATACAGTACAGTGAATTATTTGTGATGACAATGGTGTTACAATTTACAATTTAGAAATCAAAAGAATCCCTTTAAGTGCCACTGTGGGTATGAAAAGAATACTATTATTATGAATTGATTTTGCCTGCTGTTGTGTTTGCCTGTTTTAATTCAGCTAGTGCACAAAATTACATAGACAGCAGGTCCACATGCATTTAGTTGTAGCTCGTCATGTTCCCCACTTATCTTAAAGGGTATATTTTATTGGGTTGGCCCCATGTTTTCCATTTATTCGATCTCCAGGACCAGTATTCATATTTGCATTCTTGTCCATAAAGCTCTCTTCAGCCAAACACTGCATTGCCACCGCAACCGCTATTTGGGATTCAGCCGAATCGCCCAATCTTTAGTGAAAGATTCGGCCCAATAACGAACCCGAATTTGCAGATTCAAATTAGGGACAGGAAAGGAAAAAGTGGAAAAAATGTTTTTAGTTCCTTGCTTTGTGACAAAAATTCACATGATTTCCCTTCCCTAATTATTTGCATATGCAAATAAGGATTCAGATTCAGTTGAACCAGGCACAAGGAATCGACCGAATTTGAAACCTGCTGAAAAAGGCCGAATCCTGGCCAAATCCTGTACTGAATCCTGGATTCAGGGCATCCCTACTTAATACGTGTAATATGCGTAATGCGCCTAATATGTTGTGTCCACCTCTTTTTAAATGGGGCTCAGTCACCCTGTCAGTCAAAAAACATTTGCTAGAACCTTATTACTATTATTAACTTTTATTACTTATCTTTCCATCAGGCCCTATTCTATTCTTCTTTCATTCTGTCATTCATAACACAGCCTTGTTGCTAGTGTATATTGGACCCTATGAAACAAGCTAGGCTCTAAAATTCCAACATTAAAGCTGTTGAAAAAAAGTCAGAATTTGGAAACCATATAAAAAAAAAATAAAGACCAATTGCAAATCTCTCTAACATGAGTGCCAAATAAGGTATACAATGTTCCCACAACAAGTTATGCCCCAGAGACTATTATTTAAAACCCAATTATAAAGGGGGTCCCTTTCCCATTTAACAAACTTTTCTAACAAAAAAACGCAACTGCGCGAGCGCACTGGAAATAAGAAGCGAGTGTCGACGTGCGATAAGCCTGTTTTTATTTAAGTGATAATATTCTATGCCTCTGTATAGATACATATATTTGGCACAACAAAATACGGATGCCTTGTATTATTACAAAGCGCTGAAGTTGTTACATCAGCAGAAAAGAAAATTGAAATGCAGTTTTATAAAAAAAAGGATTCAATATAAAAGCTTCGGGGGAAAAAACTGCAATGAGGGCCTTTTTCCTGAAGTATAATTATTGTTTCAAGTGTGATTGGGAAAAAGTGCAAAAAGTTTTTCTGAAGGAATTTCTGTGCATAATTCCTGTGGGGGGGGGGCACACATTTCTGCTATCAGAATGTGAGATCTGAGATCCATAACAGAAAACTAAATTAAAAAAATAAATATTGGAAGAGAGTATTTTTTTTTTTCCGTCTGAGACAGCGAGCAACTGGCATGGCGGCAGATACACTCTCATTCTGAGATCTTTGGGTCCTATCTGGCTACCCAAAACACAAAGATTTGGGTGACAACCCTAATATCTATATATTATTTATCTTATTTATAAATGGATACATTTATATATATATATATTTATATTCAATACCTGTATTATAAACTCCACACAAGAAGCCAGAGTGAGATGAGCTCTAAAAGTCTAGTTGGTGTGGTGTGATATCACTGGAGGCTGGCCAACCATAATATCCCATAAAAGTACCGGGCACAAAACAGAATTCACCAAAAAAAAAAAAAAATTATATAGTTCCCCTATATTTAGTGGGATAAAGAAAGCAGTATTGTCAGAAAAAAAATGCAATCAATCTTATTATTCTCCATTACGCTTGGTGGAATTTGAAGTATTTAACGTTTAATGTCTTTTGTTTTGCAGCTCTCAAGTTTTGGATTTCATCTGCTATCTAGTGGCTATGGTTTAATCCGACTAGAAGTCAGAATGAATACGAGACTGAATAGAAAGATAAGCAGTAAGTAAGAATAGCAATAAAACTGACCCAACAAAGGTGATCTGTTTTTTGGTTTGCGGGGAAAGGAAAAAGGTAGAGAACCACACAAAATTAAGATAATGAAAAAGTTGCTTATGATTACATTGTTACATTGATAATATATTAAACGTTAAAGGGATCCTGTCATGGGAAAACATGTGTTTTTCAAAACGTATCAGTTAATAGTGCTACTCCAGCAGAATTCTTCCCTGAAATCCATTTTTTAAAAGAGCAAACAGATTTTTTTATATTCAATTTTGAAATCTGACATGGGGCTAGACATATTGTCAGTTTCACAGCTGCCCCCAGTCATGTGACTTGTACCTGCACTTTAGGATGGAACTCATTTCTGGCACGCTGTTATATCTCCCAATTATTGTACTCCCCATAGATGCGACGATTCTTCTTGCCGAGCAACCGATTTTAGCAAAGTCCGACCAATCCCTTGAAATTATCGTGCGGTTAGTGGGATTACGATTTTTGGCCGACATCTGTCAGGAAATTGATCGGCCAGGTCAAAAAATCTTTGTCGGTCCCAGTGCAATCTATCTATGTTTGCAGGGCCAAGCAGGCAGCTCCCCTTTGTTTTCCTGGCAAATTGGTCTTTTTAGTTGATGGACAATTCATTGGATCATTTCGAGAAAATCTTGATGAGGATAGGATCTTTTAAAAAATCTCAACATCTATGGGCAGCTTTAGGGCTAGTCCACACGGGGAGATAGCGACGCGTTTGCGGTCGCGGCGACAAAGCGCCGCGACAGTCGCCGCGACCGGCGCAGGCGACAGTTTTGTATGGGCGCCTATGTAAAAACGCCTGGCTTTTTCAGGCGACTGTTGAAAAGCGCATCGCCTCGTGTGGTTAGCACAGGCGTTTTTACATAGGCGCCCATACAAAACTGTCGCCTGCGCCGGTCGCGGCGACCGTCGCGGCGCTTTGTCGCCGCGACCGCAAACGCGTCGCTATCTCCCCGTGTGGAATAGCCCTTAATGTAAGTGAATCAGTCTCAGTGGGACTTGGCTTTTACTATTGAGTGTTGTTATCTTGCAACTGTTATCTTGTGTTAGGGAGATGCTATCTTGTTACCTTTCCATTGTTCTGTTGTTAGGCTGCGGGGGGGAAAGGGAGGGGGTGATATCACTCCAGTACCTTGCAGTACAGCAGTAAAGAGTGAAGGAAGTTTATCAGACTATCATGATTGGGGGCAGCTGGGAAACTGACAATATGTCTAGCCCCAAGTCAGATTTCAAAATTGAATATAAAAAAATCTGTTTGCTCTTTTGAAAAATGGATTTCAGTGCAGAACTTTGCTGCAGCAGCACTATTAACTGATGCGTTTTGAAAAAAACATGTTTTCCCATGACAGTATCCCTTTAATGTTTATGGTCAGATTTATCAAAGGTCAAATTTCAAATTTATGTGAATTTATTTTACTTAAATAAATTTGAATATACTCTCAACTCGAATGGGAGGTTATTTAAGGTTATTTAAGAAACACTTTGAAAGTCTGATTAGGATAGTCCCAACACGAAAATTCTAATAGAGTTTTTCCTCCGAAAAAACATATTCAAGTGGTTCAACAGACCTCTGCCATTGACTTATAAATAAACTCGGCAGGTTTTAGGTGGCAAATATTCAAATTAGAACTGTTTCCATGGTCAAGGTGTGATAAATCTCACATTCAAACGTACATTTTATACTGGGGGATTAAAATTCGAATGTGTGAATTTTGACACCAAGGGGCAGATTTATCAAGGGTCGAATTTCGAAGTATTTTTTACTTTGAATTTAAATACTTTGAATTCGAATATCAAATTAAAACTTTTTTCATTGAATTTGAGTATTCTGCGGGACGAAGTGAAATCGTTCGATCGTACGATTAAATCCTTCGAATTGAACGATTCAAACGATTTTATCGTACGATCGAACAATTTTACTTCAACTTAAAAAAACTTAGAAAAATGCTGTAGAAGGTCCCCATAGGCTAACATAGCACTTTGGCAGGTTTAATTTGGTGAAGTATTGAAGTCGAAGTTTTTTTAAAGAGACAGTACTTCGATTATCGAATGGTCGAATATTCATATTCAACTATTTTACTTCGAATCGAATTCGAAGTCGTAGTATACTATTCGATGGTCGTAGCATCCAAAAAATTACTTCTAATTCACTTCGACCCTTGATAAATCTGCCCCCCCCCAAAAAACTTAATTTACTATTCAACCCTTAATAAATCTGCCCCTTAATGCATTTTGTTTTGCGGCTCTCAAGTTTGGAATTTTATCTGCTGGCTATGGTTTAATCCGACTAGAAGTCAGAATGAATACGAGACTGAGTAGAAAGATAAGCAGTAAGTAAGAATAACAATAAAACTGACAAAAGTTAATCGGTTTTTGGTTGAGGGGAAAGGAAAAATATAGAAAACCACATAAAATAAAGATAATTAAAAAGATGCTTATGGTTACATTGATAATATGCTAAAAGTAAAAAGTATAATGATGATTAAAAATCATAGGTAATGTCGGCCTGTTTTTATTATGCTTTGTTTATATGCAACATATCCTGCAACACATTAAACTTGCATCAGTCAATGCCCCAGCAAAGTTTAAGGTCCCAATAATATTCACATATTATTGTCAATATTATCAGAAGCCGATTAAACTGCCTGAGAAGGGAAACAAAAAATAAAATCACCCACCTATGAGATCAGAGATGCCAAGGCCAGTTACCGACTCTGGGGCTTCCAGACCCCCAGGCTTTGCTGCCAGTGAGATAATAGGAGATCCATGGAACCTAGAGAGAGAGAATTATAACATAAGAAACTGGAAGCGGAACCAACTTCATTTTTATCCCATAGTTAAAACCCTCGTTTAAATTAGAACAATTTTATCTGGCCTTATTATGAGTGGTCAACCTTAAATGACTGGTTAATTTTTTGTATGTATGTTATGAATGAAAGGGTAATTCAAAATAACTTTTCAATTGGCGTTATTTTTTATATTTTTTTTTCCATTATTTGCATTCTTCTTCATCTCTTTGCAGCTTTCAAATGGGGGTCACTGACCCATCAAAAAAACAAATGTAATCTAATCGCTTCTTTGTATTACTCGTCTTTCTATTCAGGCCTCTCCTATTCATATTCCAGTCTCTTATTCAAATCAGTGCATGGTTGCTAGGTTAATTTGAACCATAGCAACCAGAGTGTTACAAACTGGAGAGCTGCTGAATAAAAAGCTAAATAAGAAATTAAAACCAATTGCAAATTGTCTCTCTACATCATACTAAAAGTTTAACTATTACACTGAAGCAGTGGATTTTCCAACATATTTTATGCTGAAGTCTCTAAATCCCCTTGGGGGTCACTAACCCCATCTAAAAATTAATCGCCTGTAAGGCTAGACATTTATTGATATTGCTACTTTTTATTACTCATCTTTCTATTTTGGTTCTCTCCTATTCATATTCCAGTCACTTATTCAAATCAATGCATGGTTACTAGGGTAATTTGGACCTAGCAACCAGATTGCTGACATTGCAAACTAGAGAGCTGGTAAATAAAAAGCTAAATAACTCAAAAAAACGCAATAATAAAAAATGAAAACCAACTGCATATTGTCTCCGAATATCATCATCTACAAGATTAAACTCAAACATGGACAACCCCTTTTAGGGTAATGGCAGATAATTTATTTTCCACAAGAAATCTGAGCTACTCAGGCACGGCAAATCTCCTGAAAACCACTTTTGCCATTGTGTAAATTGCTGGTGGTAAAACATATGAACCGCATAACTGCTGGAAAACACAAGAGAATACCATTTGCAGCAATTATGCAATTCATATGTATTATCGGCGGCAGGTATATCATTGAAATATGTCGCCTGTAGGTTGCGAAGATTTTTAGCAGTTAAATCTCCTTGTTTGTCATTACCTAAAGAATTTTACGTAATTTCTGGTCACCTAGACATTAAAGGGATACTGTCATGGGAAAAAACATTTTTTCCAAAATGAATCCGTTAATAGCGCTGCTCCAGCAGAATTCTGCACTGAAATCCATTTCTCAAAAGAGCAAACAGATTTTTTTATATTCAATTTTGAAATCTGACATGGGGCTAGACATTTTGTCAATTTCCCAGCTGCCCCTGGTCATGTGACTTGTGCCTGCACTTCAGGAGAGAAATGCTTTCTGGCAGGCTGCTGTTTTTCCTTCTCAATGTAACTGAAGGAGTCTCAGTGGGACATGGGTTTTTACTATTGAGTGTTATCTTAGATCTACCAGGCAGCTGTTATCTTGTGTTAGGGAGCTGTTATCTGGTTACCTTCCCATTGTTCTTTTGTTTGGCTGCTGGGGGGAAAAGGGAGGGGTGATATCACTCTAACTTGCAGTACAGCAGTAAAGAGTGTTTGAAGTTTATCAGAGCACAAGTCACATGACTTGGGGCAGCTGGGAAATTGACAATATGTCTAGCCCCATGTCAGATTTCAAAATTGAATATAAAAAAATCTGTTTGCTCTTATGAGAAAAGGATTTCAGTGCAGAATTCTGCTGGAGCAGCACTATTAACTGGTTCATTTTGAAAAAAATTGTTTTTCCCATGACAGTATCTCTTTAACTGAGAAGTGCTGGCAAATAATCCTTTTTTTCATAAACAGATTTTATTATTTTTTCTTTTAGTTTTTGAGTTGTAAATGGGTTTTTAGTGTGTCTTCTTAACCTAATATTTTCCTACAGCACTGAATTCCAACATGCTCTTTGTCACTAGTGCAGTGCATATTGCTGTAATCAGCCAATTAGACCAGGTGATATCAGTCAATGACTCATAGCAAGAGTAGGTTGATTGCAGCTAGGGAGAAATGTTAGGTTGAACTCACAAATAAATATGTTAAATATATACACAACTCACACTGTAAGAAACAAAAAGGACAAACTGTTGGATAAACAGCACCACTGCAGTTACTGCATTTCTATAATAGCAATAGCCACCCTTCAAGTTATAAGCCTACTCCAGGACAATTTAATGCTATCTAAGGACCGTAGTTGTTTTAAAAAAAACTCTAAAATAAATGCTGTAACATAGGAGGCAAGTATCCATTGGCTAGTTTGATACCAAACAGGTTTGTGGCAACCTGAAAAACAATACAATAACAGGGTTAAAGTGTTAAGAGCCACAAGATGCAGGATAAAGCCATTACACGTACAACACTGGCCAAGGAAATGGGGTGTGGGGAAGTTGCAAATTTTCCCTCTGATTATTATTCTTGGATTCAGGCTCATTCTTATTAGCTCCATATGTGCATTTTCCCTGGACTTATTAACAGAGACTTGAGGGAGCCTTTTCCACAATGAGGTTGTGTCTCACACTTAGCATGTGTAAACTATCTCCAGTGTAGTGTAAGGGTAGTATTATCACCTGAAACAACACAGGCCAGTATGGCCACGCTGAGACACCAAAAATATAGCCACTCAGACTCGATAAACTACCAATTGACACTACATAGTTACATAGTTAAATTGGGTTGAAAAAAGACAAAGTCCATCAAGTTCAACCCCTCCAAATGAAAACCCAGCATCCATACAAACACCCCTCTCTACTTTTAATTAAATTCTATATACCCATACCTATACTAACTATAGAGTTTAGTATCACAATAGCCTTTGATATTATGTCTGTTCAAAAAATCATCCAAGCCCCTCTTAAAGGCATTAACTGAATCAGCATCACAACATCACCCGGCAGTGCATTCCACAACCTCACTGTCCTGACTGTGAAGAACCCCCTACGTTGCTTCAAATGAAAGTTCTTTTCTTCTAGTCTGAAGGGGAGGCCTCTGGTACGGTGATCCACTTTATGGGTAAAAAGGTCCCCTGCTATTTGTCTATAATGTCCTCTAATCTACTTGTAAAGTGTAATCATGACCAGAGAAAACAACCCCAACCTTGTGTAAGGGGCCCGAAGGCTCAGCCAGGAGTAGTGAACCAAGGAGGAAGAACCAGTCCAATAGTTTGAGGTACAGGCAAGGGTATAAAATGAGAGTGGTCGAAGTCCAGGCAATAAGGTCGGTTCAGGCAGCAAAGGTTCAGAATACGAAGTCAGGCAAAGGTCAATACACAGGATCAAAAATGATAAACACAGGAAGCGCACCCAGGAACTCACGAGGAAGAGCCTATAGTAGGGCACAGTCTGTAGTGCTTCAGCATCTTTTATAGGCCTCCTTTGGCGCCAAAACAGACGCAGTGGCGTCATGACGCTGGCGTCTATTCTGATGCTGGCGCTTAGGCGCCAGCGACCAATCCGATGCTGGCGGATCTTCTGGCGCTGGCGTGATGTCACAGAACTGTGACCAGAAGTAAGCACATGGAGGACGCCGCCATCTTGGACTCCGCCATCTTGGGACGCCAGGTAAAAACTCCTTACACCTTGACAGTCTACCCTCATAATTTAAGTCTTCCATCCCTCTAACCAGTTTAGTTGCACTTAGTCTCTGCACTCTCTCCAGCTCATTTATATCCCTCTTAAGGACTGGAGTCCAAAACTGCCCCCATACTCCAGATGAGGCCTCACTAGGGACCTATAAAGAGGCAGAATTATGTTTTCATCCCTTGAGTTAATGCCCTTTTTTATGCAAGACAGAACTTTATTTGCTTTAGTAGCCATAGAATGACATTACACCCATGTTTCAGGGCCAAGTGAAGGGCCCAGTACTATTATATGGTAGAGAGAATTCCATGGCTTCGAAGTCCTCATACTAGGCATGAACCAATCCATAAATTCTGGATATGGCAAAGCTGAATCCTCTGGAAATGATTGTTCACATACCCAGCAAAAGCACAACTGGCACATTCAAATTTGCAGAACATCAAAAAATTGCATTATTTTTCAGATGGGCAGGATTTAAACTAACAGCTTTGAAGGTTTTAGATTTGTTCGACCAGGCACTTAGGACTGCCAAAAACTAAATCCTAGATTTGGTGTCTTACATTGAGCTTTCCCTTTATGTTTGTCCAGATATCCCTGCAAGGATAGTAAACCTTGCATGCAGTCAATTGTTCCATATAGGTTTGTGCATCATCAACAACAAGTATCTGCACACAATGGTTAATTTACTATGCACCTTCAAGACCAACATATCTTAAAAAATAAATGGCCATTTGGCACTGCATTGAAGGCCTTGGCAAAATCTAAATAGACCATCTACTGCAATGCCACTGTCTTACCCCAATGTCATAATAAAGGATGTAAATTTGATTGACATGCTCTGTCCTTAAAATAAATAAACCCCAAGATATTTGTCAACGGTGTTTATCAGCAAAGCACCACTGCTTGCATGATTATTCAGGCAACAATCATTTACTTAGTAGAGCCACCTCATGCCTCCCAAAAGATTTTCATTGGGCAACCCAATTCGAAGACCCCAAAAGGGGCTGGGCATAACATTGCCTAAACTGAGCCCTTTATCAAAGTTGGCCTTTTGGAAGGTATGCCACCTTAGAACTAAATTCTTTTGCCTTTTTTGCACATTGGTTAGAAGAGACAAGCAAATTCCCTTCGGCAGTTTGACCTTTTCTTTCCAGAATGCATAGCTTGTTATCCCAAAGCCTGGCAAACATTATCTGTGGGTTTGGGTCAGGATTTTGGCTAAGCCACCCTGATGTTTGCTTCTGTAGAGAAAAACAGGCAACACCCTGACTTCTAATGTTCTTCAGTAACAAGGGTCTATCAGGAGTATGTTTTTAACACTGGGTCCTCCTACGCACTGTTTTTGGACTTTGGAACCCCCCCCATCCTACAATTTGAGAACCTCTGATGTAGTCTAAAAAATGAAAAAGGAGAGCTGCATGTTACACCTATAATGTTTATAACCTAGCCTTGCTCCTCAGTTGAACTGAACTGGAAACATAAAAACACTGCATTCAGCAAGAACAATGCAAATAAACAGGGGTTTTAAGAGGCAAATGGATGAAAACAGAACAGTGTTAACATGAGAAGGGTAAAAAAAATGGGCAGCCCATGGGAAACAAGTACCAATCAGTAACAGAAATGCCCAATAGCAGGACAAAAGAATAGATCTGGCATTAAAAAAAAAAGCACTCTAACAAACAGATGGAGATCAAATTCATGGAGATCCTACACACTTTTCTCCAGGCCACTGTCACGTTATATGTTCGAAAACAAAGGCAGCACCACAGTGCACCACAAGAAGCAGAAAACTGGTGGATTAAGGAGGAATCCCAACCTACTTCAGTCTCTCTGATACATAATGAGTTCTACTGTAAGCCAACAACAGTGACATCCAATGAGCATAATCCATTTGCCCGAGGCTCTGATTGGGAACATTCGTTCTGAGAGTCCGAAAGATTAACAACAAAGCTTGGGGAAATTCAATTACACTTAATCCAAACAGCAGAAAAAGGAACATTGCATGGAAGAGGAATAATTGTTGAAACAGGTGTCTTCATTTTAACAAATAATAATAAACTGAGAGAAGGAAAGGAGTCTCAGGGTTTTTTTTCCATTCAGCATGGAGCTCGGTACCAAGTGGTCCCTTTATGACGCAGTTATATGGATTTTGGACAGTTAATTTGCTTTCTGGAAGACTATATGTTTTCCTCCTCTTCGTGGAGTGTAACCAGTGGTCAGGATATTCCTAAGTATTCCCCAAAGAAACAGTTGACCTTAAACAGGAACTAAATTTGATCTTTTTTTTGTAAAATTTGATGCATAGAAAAGATAATAAGTGATTTCGGGTTTGATGCAATAAAGATGATGCAGAACGCTTGGCTCCAAAGATCCATAAAGGCTGTCTGCTGAAAATCATCATATGTAAGTTACCCCTCTAGTAGGGATCCCCAACCTTTTGAAACTGTGAGCAACATTCAGAAGTAAAAGGAGTTGGAGAGCAACACAAGCATGAAAAATATTCTTCAGGTGCCAAATAAGTGCTATGATTGGCCATTTGGTAGGATGGTCAGCCTACATTCAGGCTTTGTTTGGCAGTACACCTGGTATTTTTTACAACCAAAAACTTGTCTCCAAGCCTGGAATTCAAAAATAAGCTCCTGCTTTGAGGCCACTGGGAGCAACATCCAAGGGGTTGGAGAGCAACATGTTACTCACAAGCTACTTGTTGGGGATTACTGCCCTCTAGGGTAATGTTATGGTTGCCAACTATGCATATGGTTTATTGTTTGCTACAGATAGTGGCAGACACCAACAAGTATATAACGAGGTGGAGCCTTGAAAAAGGGGCTGTGACCAAGGGCCAGATTTACAAAGGTTCTGTAAACTATACCGGACTTAATCAAGCCTTTTATATTTAATTATTTATTTTATGCGCTGGAACGATTCATCCCAGCTTCTTTCTTCAGAAATTAGACGGGTGACAGTGAGCAGTGCTGCTATTGAGCAATGTTTGGCATCATCTCATCAATTTCATAATTTCATAAATGTCAATTCACTAAAACTTTTCTGCCAGTCAGGAAAGTGTGAAAAACAGGGCCGGATTTCTGAAAGCCGTGCCCCAAGGCCAGTGCGTGTGTGCGCCCTCCCTTCACTGCGCGGTCCTAGCGCCAGGCGCATGGTCCAAAGCGCCGGCCCCTGAGCGCAAGCGAGTGCACTATACTGTATTGGAGCGCCAAGCGCTTCCTTGGATGCAGCAGGGCGGCATGCCGCCCCTAAAATTTTGCCGCCCTAGGCCCGGGCCTATGTGGCCTCGCCACAAATCCGGGCCTGGTGAAAAATATGGAACTCTGGGGGAATCCTTTAAAGATTTCACAGAGAGTAAAAACAGGGATTTTTGATCTATGGGTCCCCATGCTGTTTATGCTGGGTCTCCATAAAATATGACTATATGTTGCCACAATTAAATATACCGTTTAAAGCAAGTTGAAAAAGTGAATCAAAACTAATTTTTAGGTTGCAAAGTTAATTAAAAAACACTCTACTAAAGCATTAAATATAAAAACACTATACAGTTCTATATTGCCCACAATGCAAGTAAGCTCCCAATGTCAGCAGCCATGTTTACTCAGAAAGATAAGCATAAAAAAAAGGTATCCTGGCTAACTCATTTTGCGCGTGTTTCACATCAGGGGATTCCTCCCCTTATCCTAAGTCACACACCCATGTGCATAATGAGTGAATGGGGACACTCTTTATTATCCACATCCTTAAGGTGGCCATAGATGTAGTGATCTGATCATTTGGCGTTTTCACAAAATGAGCGGATCTCTCCCTGATATGTCCACATTGAGGTGGGTGATATCGGGCTGATCCAATCGTGGGCCCCAACAAACAGATGCGGCCGCAATCCGACAGGATTTTTAACCCTGCCTGATCAACATCTGCCCGACTTTCGGCCAGATTTCGAGCAGAGAAACCCGTCAGAGGGCCACACACACAGGCCAATAAGCTGCCGACTCGGTCTGTCTTTTATCGGCCCATGTATGGCCAGCTTTAGAGTCCCAACATGGCCTCCCTCCTGGTGAGGGCAGCAGAGCACTCACTAGAAGCATTTTCTGGCCCAAATAGTATTGTTTCTCCTAACCAAAGAGCAGGCTCTATTAGTTGCACCTCCTGGGGGGGAAACAATTTTACTATGATAGGTAGGCTTAGCCTCTCCAAAAAGGGACCACTTAATATACTGTATATTCATATATAATTAGCTTTTCAGTGGAAAGCCCTGTACTAGTAGCCTTCACAAATATATACAGTGTCGAACTGGGACACCAGGGGCCCACCAAAAACCCTTAGACCAGGGGCCCATCCAAAAACCTTTAGACCAGGGGCCCACTCTAAGATTATTTTCTTCCTCTCCTCACTCAACCTCTATTCGCCTAGTATCTTTTCTTTACATGCTATAACCTATTATTCCACCTATTTAGCCACTTTATTCTCATAGAAATAAGAAATGGCCTTGAAATAAGCCAAATGTTTAGGAGCAGGAGGGCCCACTGACACCTGGGCCCACCGGGAGTTTTCCTGGTGTCCTGGTGGGCCAATCCAACACTGAATATATAATTCAACCCCCCCCAATATTGTACTTTATTCATATTACACACCATTCATATCAGTGCCTATCCCAGTGGAGCTTACATCTAAGTTCCCGATCACACTTACACAAAGCACACACAAAAGAATCAATTTCATTAGGAGCCATTTAACTAGCCTGAATACTCATTGGAGAGTGGGTGGAAACTGGAGTACTCAATGTAAACTACAACAAAGACACAGGGAGAACATACTAACGGCATATAGTGCCCTCGTTGGAACAGGTTTCAGGACTCCAATCTAAGGCACCCATATTTTTGGAGCCAAAGCAAAAAATCTTAGACAATACAATATGATACAAATGACCTGACTTGTAAGAGCAAGACTTACCAGGGAACAAGATAAAACAATAGCAAATAGCTTTCACCCCATTACTTACTTAGTGCTCTCCAAAGTCTTCTGCATTTTCTTGGTCATTTTATCTATGTCCGTCTGCCTCTTATTCTCTGCAAGTAAGTCGATCTTATTCAGGACAACCACCATTTTGTTGCAGGCAATCTGCCCAATGACAAGGCATTCGGCAGACTGTGTCTGCATTCCTTTTGTCACGTCTATCACCAGCATCATTAAGTCAATGATCTGGGCACCTGAAACAAAAACAGATTGTAGGTAGTCAAGTTTTCAGAGTACTGAATGCTATATTGTATTTATCCCTCCTGTAAAACCAGAACATTTGCAGCAAGAGCATCTCACATGCCTAAGCTGAATGGATGTTGTACAGATACTTACAGATACAGGGGGATATTTATGGGAGGAGCTAAAAACATCTATAGCAGATGATTAAGGAAGGCTTTGGTAGACCAAACATCATTCATTTACACTCAAGATCATGATTTAATACAATTTGTACATTATCTCTACATTATCCCCAGTGTCGGACTGGGACACCTGGGGCCCACCCAAAAACCTTTGACCAGGGGCCCACCAATTAACCTTAGACCAGGGGCCCACTCTCAATACTATTATACTCCTCACTCAACCTCTATTCTCCTAGTCTCTTTTCTTTACATACTATAATCTATTATTCCATCTATTAAGCCACTTTGTTCTCATTGAAATAGGGAATGACCATGAAATAGGCCAGATGTTGAGCAGCATGAGGGCCCACTGACACCTGGGCCCACCGGGACTTTTCCTGGTTTCCTGGTGGGCCAGTCCGACACTGGTTATCCCTAGAATTCCATAAGCTTCAGTCTACTAGAGGCCACAGGTAATGTTGTTCCAAAGTACAAGTAGTACTAATCGACTACTAGATAATCGGGCATTAGTTGACAAGTTCCATATCTAGATCAAGATGTCCACCAGGCTGGCATCAGAAGAGGACCGAGCTTAGTTACACACAGGCATCTGTTCTGGATTTGGCTGAATTCAAGCCTTTTTTCAGCAAGTGCCTAGCCAAACCAAACCTGAACCCTTTAAACCTTATGACTTTAGGTCCCACGATCAAGTAAATTGCTTGATTTTTAACATGTACGCATTGCATATTTTTTTTCTCACGTTCCTTACTGTAATTTGAATATGCAGGGTTTGGATTCTGTCTGGTATTCGGAAAAATCTTTTGTGAAAGATTCAGGATTCGTCGAAATCCGAAAAAAATGGATTTGGTGCATCCCTAGCCACAAGTTATTATACTATTTAAAGAGGGTTTTACATATACCCAGTGATGCAATCAGGAGGGTACAGGGGGTACTGATGCTATCCTGTGGCAGAGGGGGGCCCAGGATCGAAAAGTGAAATTTGTGGACTACGTAAGGGGTGGAGCATGTGATGGAGTAGGCAGGGTTTAGCATGACAGGGGAGTGGTGGGTACAAATCAGGGTTTAGGCTGTGGATCCAAGAGACTGACCAGTGAGCTAATAATTCGGGCCCCCAGGCGGGGCTTTGTCAACTTAGTTGTATGGGGTCCCATGATTTCTGATGGTGGATCTGCATGTACCCACTGAACACACAATTAGATGGCACAATTATATGAGGCCAATATTAAGCAAGCTAAAAGTCTTGGCTGCAGCATTACAATAGAGGATTCTGTTAATCCTTTTATTTTTATAGCAAATTGTATTTGATAGAAAGTATCACATTTGTTTAACATTCTTGGCCTCATTTCATCTTTAGATTTCATTATGGTGATCAAGAGAAGGGATCCTTTCATTTCGTTATTGATTTCGAGCATGGGAACCTTCTTCTTTTTTTTAAAAAAAAAAAAAAAGTTCCAATATAGAATGATAAATAAGCAAAGAATGGAAAATCATGACTCATCAAAAGATACCTTTAAGGAATTGGATAGGACATGGGGCTTAGGTCGGCCTTTTGCTGCTGACCACACTGATAACCCATAATACCAATATCATACTCAGCCCTGCTTAGAGCAATTCAAGCAGCTTCTTGCAACAGCTGACAAAAGCAGTTCAGGGATTAAAGGAAACTAGACCTTTGAACACATAGAGGATGATCGATTGCAAAGAAACCAAGCCTTCATTAATAGAAATAAAAACATTTTTAGTTTATCAGATTGAAAAATTGCATTCAAGAAGGAAAAGAAAACGCTGATTAGCAGACGGCGACACATGGAAACCTTCCTGCGAATCACAAATGGATCCAAAACTCCTGATTCACTTAAAGAGATTTTTAAACCTTCTATTTTGGAAACTCATCACTTTTTTTTTTTTTTTTTTTTACAATAAGGGCTTGCGCTCAGATTATGGTTTTTAGCAGCCCCAGTAATTGATTTGGTAACATGTGAATGAAAAGTGAAAGATAAATCAAATCAAATTCTTAAAATGTGCAACACGTTCTCTTAAGGACTGCTGCCACTGTAAGGGAATATGGACCTTAAAATGCATTTATGGTACTGAGAATAGGTCCAATCGCAGGGGCGTAACTACAGAGGAAGCAGACCCTGCGGCTGCAGCCCAGGAAGTATGGGGTCCCCACGAGGCCCTAATTCAAATAAATATAAAACAAGTCAATCTCTAGACATTTTGGGGGCCTGAAAAATAATTTGCTGTGAGGACCAGTAATTTCTAGTTAAACCACTGGTCCAATGGATCTGTATAAATATAGTTCTGATATTTTCATTTATGGATGCACCAAAAAAAAAAAAATGAGAGTTTGTCAGTATCTATAAGGGCTCTTACTCACGAGCGTTTTTACCTGCGCTCCCCTGCGTTCCATTTTTCGGCGTTCAGCCGCAGGGGAGCGCAGGAATAGACGCATTTCATTATTTCAAATGGGGCTGTACTCACACAGGCACGTGTAGGCGCCAAACGCAGGAAAAATGCAGCATGCGTTCGGCGCCTACATGCGCCTGTGTGAGTACAGCCCCATTTGAAATAATGAAATGCGTCTATTCCTGCGCTCCCCTGCGGCTGAACGCCGAAAAACGGAACGCAGGGGAGCACTGGTAAAAACGCTCGTGAGTAAGAGCCCTTAGGGATGCAAACCTAAAGTTTTTCCAAATGATAGAAAACTGAGCTTTCCAATATACATTCATTAAAAGTTTCCAGTGGTTTACAAGTAACAGAAGTAACACAAGTAATAGTAACCTTTGAGTTTTGTAGAGAGTGATATTCTGAGACAATTTGCAATTGGTTTCCAATTTTTATTATTTGTATTTTTTCAATCTAGCTTTTTATTCAGCTCTCCAGTTTGCAATTTCAGAAATCTGGTTGCTAGGGTCCAAATGACCCTAGTAACCATATACTGAGGGCCTGGATAGAAAGAGGAGTAATAAAAAATAGCGGTAACAATACATTTGTAGCCTTGTTTTTTAGATGGTGTCAGTGACCCCCATTTGAAAGCTGGAAAGTAAAAAAAAAATAAGGTAAATTATTAAAAAAAATTTAAATGTTGCCATTCTATAACATACCAAAAGTTAAATTAAGGGTGAACACCCCTTTAAGCCAAAGCAGCAAAAGTCTGTTTTCCTCCTTCAAAGCAGGCCTGTTATTCGGCTGGCTTTGGCTACAATGTTTTAAAAGTCAGTGTCACCAGGGCAAACAATGGAAAGTGATGAAGATACTGTGTCTGATACCAGTTAGATATACAGCTATGGGATCCGTTATCTGGAAACCCGTTATCCAGAAAGCTCCTAGTGAAATGCTGTCTCCCATAGACTCCATTATAATCAAATAAAATTAAATGTCCTTTTTCTCCATAATAATAAAACAGTAGCTTGTACTTGATCCCAACTAAGATATAATTAATCCTTATTGGAAGCAAAACCAGCCTATTGGGTTTATTTAATGTTTATATGATTTTCTATCAGACTTAAAGGGATGGGTCACCTTTCAGTTAACTTATAGTAAGGTATAGAACAGAAAATTCTAAGCAGCTTTTCAATTGGTCTTCATTATTTATTTTTTTATAGTTTTTGAATTACATGTATTTTTCTTCTGATTCTTTCCAGCTTTCGAAAAACACATGCTCTGTAAGGCTACAAATGTATTCTTATTGCTACTTTTTCTTACTCATCTTTCTATTCAGGCCCTCTCCTATTCATATGCCAGTCTCTTAGTGAAATCAATGCATGGTTGCTAGGATAATTTGGACCCTAGCAACCAGATGGTTGAAACTGCAAAGTGCCGAGCTGCTGAATAAAAAGCTAAATAATAAAAAATGAAAATTCATTGCAAATTGTCTCAAAATATCACTTTCTACATCATACTAAAAGGAATCTGAAAGGTGAACAACCCCTTTAAGGTATGAAGAGCCTAATTACAAAAAGATCCCTTATCCGGACAACCCCAGGTCCCGAACATTCTGGATAGCAGGTCACATACCTGTACAAATAAACCACTGCATGGTTGTAATGAACGTATAGTGGAAAGTTGCTTAGAATTATTCCATTCATTATGCAACATTTTAATTTTGGATTTACATTCTGATCTCTGATTTCCCCAGCCTGTGATGCCGCCCATTTCCTGTCCCCCAATAACATTGCTGATTAGCACCTAACCTGCCGGTAAAAGTTGGTTGGGAAGGTGGCAGCCCTTTGATTGGGCGTCTAATACCAGCACCTTTTCTGAATCTTTATCCAGACCTCACTGCACCCCTGGGCTGCCAATCACCAATCATGGCACAAGAACAGGGGGAGCGGGCAATAATGTGGCCCAAGTGTTTGGTAAAAGTCACGTTTAAGCTGTGTGTGGTGGGTGAATATCTTTCCTATTCCACGGCCATTCATATCGGAGGAGTCTGAATGTTCTGCATTATATATGTCAATGTTTAGGCAAAGCAAGTAACGCCATTACAATTTTATTAGTGGTTGGTGGCTGTTAATTTGAACAGCAAAACAGACTCCCAAACTGAATAAAACTGCGCTGATTGAAAGCAGAAGGCTCATCAAACACAGTCGCGGAGCTGTTATTCCTTCCCAACCATCCATGACTACCAGCCTTGAAATACGATAATCCTTCTGATCGGGGGAGAATTGGGAACAGACTACGCCGAGCCAACGATGCTCCACTAGACACTACATTGGATGAGAAATGAATAAGAAAAAGAAAAGCAAATCCTCAGATAATGGCGATGTTTGTTTTCTATGTTTTGGGAGATATTGCAGCAATCCCCCTACAAATCACAACAGCAGAAATAAATGTGCTTTATGAGGCTTAGACACGCTTCATTGGAACACAAGTTGCTGCATCATTAGCCAAGGTACTTTACGGCTTACCATGTCAGCAAGGAAGCAAAAAGCTGAGAGGTAATGAAACCAGGGGAGAGAGAATGACACAAACTGGAGGGAGGGGACTGATTGTTTAGGAAATGATGGGCTCCAGGAACCCAGATCTGAACTAAACCAAAGCTTTATCAGCCATGCAGATTCTATTAAATGCAACTGTAGCACAGGACAGCTTTATAAGCCTGATGATAAAGCAGCAACCCCATGACACATGAAGCTGCCCATACACCTTAAGATTGTGCTCTTGCAGGGACAAATTGGGCTGACCCAATCATTGGTCTGGGGCCCCTACTGCAAGCATTTGAACACCCACCTATTGGCCAAAGACAGATTCAGGTTTTTTACGTCTGTCAGATTTTGAGATTGGCAGGCCAAAGGGAGGACTCCATTACTGTCCAATAGGCTGCCAACCTTGCATGTGGCTGGCCAATGAACATATCCCCTTGTACCTCCAAGATGCTCTATGTTAACATTAGGGATGCACCGAATCCACTATTTTGGATTCGGCCGAACCCCCGAATCCTTCTCGAAAGATTCGGCCGAATACCAAAGCTAATCTTAATTTGCATATGCAAATTAGGGGTGGGAAGGGGAAAATATTTTTTACTTCCTTGTTTTATAACAAAAAGTCACACAATTTCCCTCCCTGCCCCTAATTTGCATATACAAATTAGGATTTGGATTCGGCCGAATCCTGCTAAAAAAAAAGGCCAAATCTTGGCCAAATCCTGAATTCTGTGCATCAATAGTTAACACTGATTTCCTAAATGTTCCTCAACTGGAAGCAGCGAAGGCTCCTAGCAGTGCTGTATATTCTATATAGACCCATGCCTAGGTCTGCAGTTTAGGGGGTGGCACTCAGGTAGCCGCAACCAACTGCCAGACACTTGTACTGTTTTATTTTTACAGAGGAAAAGGCAATAATATTTAAAAACTTGGATTATTTGGCTAAAATGGAGTCTATGGGAAACGGCTTTTTCGTGATTCGAGCTTTCTGGATAATGGTTTTACAGATAATGGATCCTATACCTGTTTTAGACAATTTACAGTTAGAATAACAGACAGCAGCCCAATCAGCCAATAAAATGATGAATCATTATATGCCCTGCTTAATGTAGACCTACATTGTTGCCTATGACTAATGGCCATAACGTCCAAAACGCGTAAGGCTGTAGCCTTGTTAATTCCTTTAAGCAAAACAAAGATTCACCACTCTATTGGACGACTGGGCTGCTGTCCTTTATTCTATAGTTACAATATGGAAGATTGGGAACAACAATAATTGTGGAGTGGTTTGAATAAGAGACTGAAATGTGAATAGGAGAGAACCCAAATAGAAAGAGTACCTGAAATAAAAAGTAACAATACAATTGTAAACGTACAGAACATTATTGGTGTAGGGCTCCAGTTTGGAAACTGGAAAGAGGCAGAAGGGTCTTTAAAAGTCTTTTGGATTTATGGTCCCTACTAATTCACTTTATACATAAAACTTATTATTGTGTCACCAGGATCATATGTGTTTGTGTTGTTGGGTTGGGGACAACAAGAGGAAATAGTGTTACTAATCAATAATGGCATAATTGGGAGGGAATAGAAGGATCAGGGTGCCTTTATTCTGTCTCCTGTAGAAGATTCAAGCTGTGAATCTCGTACACTCGCAGGCAATCTGCCAAGCCCAAATACAGAGCCTCATCCAAAGGAATAAATATGAAGAGAGGGAGATAACCCCTGTAGCCTTTGGATGTAATTTGATTTAATGCTTTTGGAAGAAATGAAAAACACATCTGAGTTTATCCAGCCTGTGTCACTCTCTGAGCGCTTATTGTAACATTGCTACATTAGACATAGTTCTAATTGTGCTGCCCAATTCCATAATTTAACTCTTCCCTGGCAGTAACTCCTTGGGTTCACCATACAATATAATGGCAATCTATGGGCAATCTTACAGGACTGTTTCTGCTCTTTCATTGCCATGTTCAGTCACTTCAACTAACCCCAATGATTCCTGCGGGCTTCAAATTGATGGACTGCCAGGCTGACAAAAGGGCTGTGAAAGGTTTGGAGAGTCATGAAAAAGAGTCACACTTATAGGGGTAGTTTGTTTTTTAACTTTTAGTAAATGCTAGACAATAGAGTCCTGTGCGGAACCAATTTGTTAAGCCTGAACCTGACTCGCTAGCTGACCCGCAAGTACCTTATCTGCAACCCTCTGACCATCAAGAAACAGGAAGTGCTGTCATTGTAAACCGGAAGTGACATCATTAGAAGTAGGCGTGGTCAGGGGAAAAAAGGAGTAAAACAGAAAGTGCTGTCATTGTAAACCGGAAGTGACATCATTAGAAGTAGCCATGATCCAAAAAAAGGAGTAAAACTCGCTATTGAGAAGACCCGCAACCCGACCCACATACCCAAAGAACTGCTGACCCACGTCTATACCTGCTCCTGAAACATCGGGAGGTTTTTGAGGGTAACCCGCGGGTACACACCCTGCTGCTGTACTCTACTAGACAATGTCCCCTTAGCAGTGTCGTAACTATAGAGGAAGCAGACCCCGCTTCCTGCTTCCTCTACAGTTATGTGGAACACCCCCCTCCCCAGCCATTATCTTACCTTTGCCGGCAATAGAGATGGCGCGAACTGTTCGCCGGCGAACTTGTTCGCGCGAACATCGGGTGTTCGCGCTCGCCGGAAGTTCGCGAACGTCGCGCGACGTTCGCCATTTTGGGTTCGCCATTGTTGGCGCTTTTTTTTGCCCTCTCACCCCAGACCAGCAGGTACATGGCAGCCAATCAGGAAGCTCTCCCCTGGACCACTCCCCTTCCCTATAAAAACCGAAGCCCTGCAGCGTTTTTTCACTCTGCCTGTGTGTGCTGAAGAGATAGTGTAGGGAGAGAGCTGCTGCCTGTTAGTGATTTCAGGGACAGTTGAAAGTTTGCTGGCTAGTAATCGTTTTGATACTGCTCTGTTATTGGAGGGACAGAAGTCTGCAGGGGTTTGAGGGACATTTAAGCTTAGGTAGCTTTGCTGGCTAGTAATCTACCTTCTACTGCAGTGCTCTGTATGTAGCTGCAGTGGGCAGCTGTCCTGCTTCTGATCTCATCTGCTGACTGCTGCAATAACAGTAGTCCTTGTAAGGACTGCTTTTATTTATTTTTTTGTTCCAATACAGAGCAGTATCAAGCAGATTACTAGCCAGCAAACTTACTATCATCTGTCCCTGAAATCACTAACAGCTCTCCCCCTACACTATCTCTTCCAAGCACACACAGGCAGATTTTTCAGATACATTTTTGCCCTTGATCCCCCTCTGGCATGCCACTGTCCAGGTCGTTGCACCCTTTAAACAACTTTAAAATCATTTTTCTGGCCAGAAATGTCTTTTTTAGATGTTAAAGTTCGCCTTCCCATTGAAGTCTATGGGGTTCGCGAACTGTTCGCGAACCGCTCGCATTTTTGCGCAAGTTCGCGAATATGTTCGCGAACTTTTTTTCCGACGTTCGCTACATCCCTAGCCGGCAAAGGGGGATGTAGGCTGCTTTGGTGCTGGGAGGGAAGGGGGCGGGGAGTGGGCATTCATGAGGCGGGAGTGGGCGGTGCAGGCGGGCATGAGGCGGGTTGGGAAGTGCACTGCGCCAGGCCCTGTGAAGATTTTCTTTTTGCAGGGGGGCCCAGCACACTGTAGTTAAGCCGCTGCCCCTTAGCAACTGGTCTGCATTTTTTATAGTTGTTTTAAAGGGATGGTTTACCTTTCAGATAATTTTTAGTATGTTATAGAATGACTAATTCTAAGCAACTTTTTAATTGGCCTTCATGTTTTCTTTTTTTATAGTTGAATGATTTGACTTTTTCTTCCAGCTTTCAAGTGGGGGTCACTGACCCCATCTAAAAACAAATGCTCTATAAGATTAATGTATTGTTATTGCTACTTTTTATTACTCTGCTTTCTATTGAGTCCCTTGCCTATTCATATTCCAGTCACAAAAGATGATTTTTTTTTATTTTTTCGTTTCCTGCCCCGAATTTGCATATGCAAATCAGGATTCAGTTCGGTATTCAACCCGAATCTTTCACCAAGGATTCAGGGATTCGGACAAATCCCAAATAGTGGATTCAGTACATCCCTACTTTATTTATTATAATACACAAGTTTCAGTGAGTCATGTGACAGAAATGAGATCACTAAGCTCCGATTATAACCGATGACATCATTAAGCACCTTTTATAAGGATATCATTTACAGGATATTCACGGCGCTTGTGTTTTAAATTTATATTATCTAAATGAATACACTAAACACTAAAAGACAACACTCTTTTCGGGAACCTTAGCACTTTAGCAGTCCTTTAGAAGTTGCATATTGCCGAACTACAACTCTCATGCATCCTCCAAAAGCTGACAAGTATTAACTGAATCCAGGTTCTTATAGGAAACCTACAATAATATGCGATGAAGGAAAAATCTTTCATGTCTGCACAAATGCAGTCAGTGGTCCCTTGCAGTTTTCATGCCTGGCCCCTGCACCAATTATAGGGGGGTCTCAAATGAAATGACACTTGTCAGGTCTCCTTGAGTCCCATTCCCCCCCCACTTTCCCTACACAATAGCTGTAAGAGTTGGTAAGGCTAGCTGTGAGGAAAGGAGAGAGGGGGCATTAGTACATGAGAAATAAAGACTCCTGAAGATTAAAGTCACGAGCAGAGACAGACGGCTGTTTTCTTAATAACTGAAAACACGAGTTAGGCCTGAATGCGCTCATTGTTTGATACAAGGGGCTTCGGCTGGGAGACAGGACAGGCTGGCGACACAGCAGCCTTTCACTCAAACACAAAGATCTCCGACGCACTGGGGATTTCATTCCTTTATAGGAGAACATCAGGCACTGGGGAGGGTTTTATACTAATAACTGTACCCCCTGCATTATGTCACATATGTTGGTTATTGCATTATGCCCTGTCCTTGGCTGCTTCTCTTTCACATGCACTGCACATACAGGGAGAGATGCAGAGGAGGCCATGTGAGGCCTGAGGCAATGACTTTCCTGTTGATCAAAGGGCAAGTAAAAGCCACACTAAAAATAGCCTATGTTAACCCACTTATATTCTGCCTTTCTCAGGCACAGGCAGCCCTCCTTCATTATTCCAGTGTATATCCCGTGCATCAAGTATCCGATAACCACACACTCTGCCTAATAGAGAAAGTTGATGGTAAGTGAGATTATGCACTTGAGGTAGAGTCCTGCGTGGAACCAATTTTTAATAACCGGATCCGAACCCATGACCCTAACCAGAGGGTACCCGACCCTCTGCAAGACTCTAAAGGTGGCCATACACGGGCCGATAAAAGCTGCCGACAGACCGTGTCGGCAGCTTATTGGCCCATGTATGGGGGCCCCCGACGGGCTTCCCCGATCGAGATCTGGCCGAAAGTCGGCCAGATCTCGATCGGATGGGATTAAAAATCCCGTCGGATCGCGGCCGCATCTGTTCGTTGATGCGGTCCCGCGATCTGACCGCCCGTTTGTGAAAGCTAGGATCCGATCGTTGGGCCCTAGGGCCCAACGATCGGATCTGCCCGATATTGCCCACCTCAAGGTGGGCATATCGGAGGGAGATCCGCTCGTTTGGCGATGTCGCCAAACGAGCGGATCTATCCATGTATGGCCACCTTAACATGAGGTTCTAGGGAAGTCGACAGTAATGCCTGAAACAGAATTCCCTTTAGCACCTCTTGCATACGTTTCTGTTTATAGCAGCCCAATGCACTTCAGTGGTATCTCCTCATTGCCCTATGCCAGAGGTGCCTGAAAATTAGATCGGGATCTACCAGTAGATCTTTAGCTGGGGATCAATAGATCTCAAGACACTGTCAACAAACTTGTCTATATCACCCTCCTATTTTATGCTTTTCATGCAGATATTTATTATGTTAAGGTAACACAAGAAATAGTTGTTTGTTAAATATAGCAATATACATTTTCTCATCAATCAATATTTAAATAATATTTTCCATGGAACAGAATGCTAACAATACTTCTACGGATATAGATCCTAATGGGTAGGGATGCACCGAATCCAGCATTCAGTTCGGGATTCGGCCAGGATTCTGCCAGGAATTCGCCCAGGATTCCGCCCCTAATTTGCATATGCAAATTAGGGATGGGCGGGAAATTGTGTCCCCTTCCCACTCCTAATTTGCAAATGCAAATTAGGATTTGGATTCGGTTCGGTATTCTGCCAAATCTTTCACAAAGGATTCGGGGGTTTGCTGAATCCAAAATAGTGTATTCGGTGCATCCCTACTAATGGGACGATATCACTAGACGTAGACCTCGCATTAGTAAAGTATGGGCACTCCTGCACTATGCAGTCTTTAGCCACTGAATCACTCAGTAGTAGAGTCGCCCAGCAAACACAGGCCAAACACACACAATATCTGAGACTGGGGTGCAAGAAAACCTTACCCTTTTGATTGTAAGCTCTTTTGCACAGGGCCTTCCCCACTTTTTGTACCGGTACTGGTTGTAACTCTGTATGTTCTATGTATGTAATTCATGTGATTTCTTTATACAAGCACATTTATTTTACAGCTCTGTGCAATATGTTGGCGCTCTAAAAATACATAATAATAATAATAATAATAATAAAGGGATTGGTCACCTTTGATTTAGCTTTTAGTATGTTGTAGAGAGCAATATTCTGAGACAATTTGCACTTGGTAGTCATTTTTTATTATGTGTGGTTTTTGAGTGATTTAGCTTTTCATTCAGCAGTTCTCCAGTTTGTAATTTCAGCAGTATGGTTGTTAGGGTCCAAATTAACCTAGCAACCATGCATTGATTTGAATAAGAGACTGCAATGTGAATAGTGAAGGCTTGAATAGAAAAGAGTCATAATAAAAAGCAATAACCATAAATTTGTAGCCTAACAGAGCGTTTGTATTTTAGATGGGGTCGGTGACCCCCATTTGAAAGCTGGAAATGGTTATAAAAAAATAAATAATGAAGACCAATTGAAAAGTTGCTTAGAATTGGGCATTCTATAATATACTAAAAGTTAACTTAAAGGTGAGACACCCCTTTAAGGGCATATAAAACCTGGCAGCACAGGTTCATCTGAACCGACAGTCACACGCTCCCTTCCTACGTGCCCTCTAATTTGCTCCGCACTTCTGCACAGGCCTTTGATGAGCAGAACTGCAGACACGGGCAGAGGAAATGATGGTGATTACAGAGATTTCAACAGCAACTCCAGATTTCATCACTTGTCTGTAAGGCCTGAAGGGCCGGGATTAGGGTAGGGTTGCCCGCATGATGACAGTCCTGAGCGATATGCCAAGCCTGCACGGTGTCTTTGTAACCAGATGATATTAGTGTGGAATATCCCTTCCCAAGCATAATACAGGGATGTTCAGCCTGCAGCCATCCAGCTGTTCATTCCTTGAGAGACTACAGCTGGGAGCCTTAAATAAGCCCTTCAGCTTAGTGTAGCACTGCTATCACTACCAATATCTCAGGGTGTGCTTTCTGCAGGGCTGGCTATAATAATAATGAAGTAACCCTGACTGGGGGGAATGGGGCCTTCTGGGACTGCTGCTTCAGGGGCCCTCACATACACACCCTGGGGCCCGACCCCAGCCTCAACTCCCTCTGGTCCCCCCACGTGCAGAACTTTTTCCTTCTCGTGACCGGGACCAGGGAGGTAAGTCGGGGGCAGCGGCGATAGCAAATTTGGACTGGCGGGGCCCACCGGGTTTCTTCACAGTGTCCTGCCGGCCCAGTCCAACTCTGGGGCTTATTTAGCATTGAAGCAGGGAAAATGTAAATTTGACTTGTTAACAAAAGCGGCTTTTTGGCAGAAATTAAGAAAATGGGTAAAACAGCTTAGCAGAACTGTTTGTAAGTTGCAGATACAAGCACTTTGCAATTGGTCTTTTTTATTTTATTTTTTACTTTTTGTGTTTTTTCAATTATTTTCCTTTCGATTTGGCTTTACTAGACCAGCATGAGAGGACACGCTCAAGATGAGTTTCAATTTCTATTGCCGTAATTATTATTTTAACTTTTTATTGTTCTTTTCAGGCCCTCTCTGATTCAACCCCCATCCTTCATCCTGACATTCAAACGCCTGGTTGCTACAGTCAGTAGCCTGACAACCAGACAGCAGTTTAAATGCCAGACTGTAAATTTCCTTGAATATTATTAGCATATGTCATATTATTATTAGCATATGTCCTGCGCGAAACCAATTTCTAAGAAACGGATCTGACCACGCAACCCAAACCGTAACCCGCATATTTACCCACTTTGATCCGCTACCCAGACCCGCAACTGCCTTATCCGCAACCTGACCCGCAACCCGTCGACCACCATCAAATAGGAAGTGATGGTGCTGCAAACCGGAAGTGGGTGGGGACAGAAACAAGTTTTGTAAAACTTTAAAATTAGTAAAATATAGACAATATTACATAAGGTAAGAAATTTAGATGAGACCCGCAACTCGACTATACCAGCGCCTTAAAATCCTCCCCTGCCTGCTTTTTTTGAGTGTAACCCGTGGGTACCCAACCTGCTGCAGGACTCTAGCATACGTTGTGGTGGAACTTCCCATTTAAAGGCCACATTCTAGCAACTAGGGATGCACTGAATTCATTATTTGGGATTCGGCCAAATCCCCGAATCCTTCATGAAAGATTCTGTCAAATGTGAGGCCGAATCCTAATTTGCATAAGCAATTTAGGGATAGTAAAGGAAAAAAGGGAAGTAAAATTGTTACTTCCTTGTTTTGTGACAAAAAGTTACATGATTTCCCTTCCAAATTCGGATTCTGTTAGGTCAGGCACGAATCCTGCTGAAAAAGGCAGAATCCTGAACTGAATCCTGGATTCTGTGCATCCCTACTGGCAACCAGGCAGTGGTTTGAATGAGAGAATGGAATATGAATAGAAGGCTTGACTATAAATATAAAAGTCATGTGATTTCCCTTCCAGACCCTATTTTACATATGCAAATTAAGATTTGGAATTGGTTTTACCAGGCACAAGGATGCTGGATTCGGAGCATCCTTATTAGCAACCCTTTTTACTGGAAAGTGTTCCCATCCAGAGGCAGCTCTAATAGGCAGAACTTGAATTTCATCACACTTATATGCAGATACAAGCCCATTATGCAGCAGTGTAGGTCTGTCCATATGCCTAAAGCAACATCGGAGAAGGAATGCATTTGACCAGGTCAAGACCGGGGTTTGTTTGCAAATTCTGTCATCGCAGAGCAGCTGGCTGCATTTTGATAGGGGAGATACCTGTCAAAGTGGCACATTTTACTGATTTGGGAGCTAACTGGTGGCAGGTTTCTGGTGTCAATTGGGAGCCGTGTTTGTGTACACTGTACTATAGGTTTGGTTTAACACAGAGCAAGGTCATGGCACAGCTCCTGACCTACAGCCCCCTGCATTCCAAGTACACATTAGTAAGCTAGGGCACACTGCCCCCTGGTGACCAAATCAATGCACGCTTTCCCTACGTTAAAAAAAAATCCACTTTTGTTTTCTAAAATTCTTCTTAAAAATAGTTCATTGGTATCAGTTAAAAATGGGAGTGGGAGTATCCAAAAGACCCCTTACTCGGTATTCATATGTACATTTTTTTTAACGGAATTATCTAGCTTAAGAAATAATGAGCGGGTCATATAAGGAAAAAGTGCAATGATAACGATCTAAATGGAGTTTATTAAGAGCACATTGTGTACTTTAAGAATAATAGAATATCAGCCATGATAAATGGGGCATTGTAGGGGAAAAGCTGCCAGTCTTAAAGGAGAAGGAAAGTTGTTAAGCATAAATGTTAGACACCCCCAAGTGAATGTATTTACTTACCTGAAACCCCGGCCGGTGCTCCTATCAGCAGAAAACTGCACCGGCCCAGGGTTATTCCATTGAGCACCACGGAGTGATCCTCTTCCACCTTCTTCTTTCTTCTCGCGGCTGCGCATGTGCATTACAGTAAAAGGCCAAACATTAACTAAAAATTCAACTTTTTCATTCTACTGAGCATGCGTCTGCCCCGGGAAATTTGAAGAAAAAAGAAGCCGGAAGAGGATCGCTCCGAGGTGCTCACTGGTATAACCCCGGGCCGGTGCAGTTTTTTCTGTAACAAGAAAAAGTCCATTCTAATAATCACAGTTATTTATATTCAGTGCTTGTATGGGAAACAAAGTCCTGAATATGTTAGTATCAGCGACAAATAAGCCTACCCACCCCCCTTTTAATACATTTAACACCATCCCAAGCCCAAAAGCCAGTGTTATTCCAGAGTTTGACCAGGTATGATCCAAATTCAGAGACAGGTATTAGGTGCATCCACAAGGGGACATTTTCTATTGACTTATATATCAAACTGAAGCTGCTGAGTGTTTTTCACAATAGCAGGAAAAAGAAGGATTTGACCCCCATGCTCTAGGGCCACTGCCTTTTAACTCCCTCTATGTGTTGGGATTAATTATCCGCTGTTTGGGCCCTAGACTCACTTGACTCTTCTGATGTAGTGGGTTGATTATCTGATACACCCACTTCCAGATCTGGTTAAAATAATGATGTTTTACAGATGAATCACGAAATTTGGACCATAATTATCCTTACTTTCCAAATCCAGCTGCCTGATTAGCAGAAACACAATAGCATGGGAAACTAGGGCAGATTAAGAGACAGAACGAACATCAAACGCTTGGAGCCGTGTGCAGACACAGGGTAAATATCCCTAAAGTGCGTTCAGTTTCTGCAATATTTCTAAAGCTTTAAATTACACTACGGTGTGCCACTATGTTATGCAATCCCCAATAATCCGAACACCTTTTATTTTTTACCCCAGGCTTGCATTTGTCTTCTTTAAAAATACACTATACTGGGATCATTTTCTGTAAGGCTAACTGCCGCCTGCTTCCCAAGCACCACTGTGCCTCTTCAGAAAAGCTCTGTATTTTGCTTGAGCCAAAGCTGAAAGTCTAAGGTACAAGGGATGCCTGGATACTGGGGGATGATAACAACCCTGGGCCCCTGTGCCAGTGGCGGAACAGCAGTGGTAAGCGATTAAAATCACCAGGAGCTGCCTAACAAACTGGCATCTCCTAGTAACTCAGGCTTTCCTTGTCCTTTAATAGGGAAGTTTGGCAGTGTGGGACTAAGTAATATTTCAGTGCTGTGCTTGAAATTAGCAGTAAAGTTTATTAAAATCCCCTTATTGTAACAATAGCACAATAAATACCTCTATGTAATTATCGAGTGGGGCAGTAATCAAATCAATGACATTTTCATTGTCTCATCGAAAATTCAGTGAAACCTTAAAGGGGTAGTTTACCTTGAACTTAATTTTTAGTATGACATAGACAGTGTTATTTCACAATTGGTCTTAATTTTTTTATGATTATTTAGCTTATTGTTCAGCAGCTCTTGATTGAAATTTCAGCTGCTATCTGGTTGCTGGGGTCCAATTTACCCAAGCAACTAGAGATGCACCAAATCCACTATTTGGGAATCGGCCAAATAACACACAAATCCTAATTTGCATATACAAATTAGGGACGGGAAGGAAAAAGTGGAGAAAAAGATTTTTTTATTTCCCTGTTTTGTGACAAAAAGTTACGTGATTTCCTTCCCTGCCCGAGTTCGGATTCCGTTCGGATTCCGTTCGGCCAGGCACGAGGATTCAGTCAAATTCGAATCCTGCTGAAAAAGGCCCAATCCCGAACCGAATCCTGGATTCGGTGCATCCTTACTCGCAAAGGCAGTGGTTTGAATGAGAGATTGGTATATGAATAGAAGGTTTTAACAGAAATACAAGTAATAAATAAGTAGCAATAAAAATAAAATTGTAGCTTCATACGGCACGACCCCCATTTGAGAGCTGAAAAGATCATTCAATCATACAAAAACTATAAAAAAATGTTGAAATGTTTTTAATATTCTATAGAATATGTCCCCTTTCATTTTAAGTTTTCACTCATTTTACACCATTTGTTGTGGTCCCACTAATCTATAATGCACAATATATTCCCCTTATTTTACACAACTTTTCTCTGGTCCCCTGAAATGGGGATTCTAATGTAATGGGAGATCACATATCTGAGCTGGAAAATATTTTATCCAAATTTTCATCAAATGGGTTGTGTAAATATTATATAAATAGGAGGGCAGTTGAGGTACTTATGTACAGTGTCGGGGGCCCAATAGCTCCATTCAGCAATGCGCTGGGATTGTTTCAAGGCCCAGAGGAACACATGAAACTTATTACTACCAAAGGAGGCTCCCGTTGAAAGTGAAGGGTTAATCTGTTCATATGTTCCGAGAGATCCTTATAACAGCAGAGAATATTTTTTGAGGCTTACAGTTCCTCAATGTGATCCGACGGGCCTCTCTTGCAGCGGAACAGCTATACAAACGTGTCTCCTACCTGACCCTGCAAGAGTGACATTTAAAATAAGTACAACTCCACAACCACAAACCTCTTGTAGTAATCCTCCTTCTTGAATTGGCCCGGTCCTGAACTCTCCTAATGAGGCTGCACATGCCTTGATGTTGGAACGCCGCGTGTTTGACTTGCTCATTGCATCATGTAGAAACATACCTACCCGCAGATGCGCTGCCTGCTCCCCTTCCCCTAATCTCGTCTCCCTGGAGCACTTGCACGGGGTCACATACGCAGGCGAGCATCAGGCATAAAAGGACACGCAGCTTTGGGAGATTTGCAATGGAAAGTGGAAACAGATACTTTGTGCTGAACTCTGCCTACACAAACCATTGGGGATGGAATGGTCCTGAAAATCATTTCTGCTTCTAGAAAGAGTTTAAAGGGGACCCATCACCCAAAAAAATTATTTATTTTATCATGTTAGTCAAGCAAAATTAACTTTAATTACACTGTATAAATTATTTGAATCTTGTTTCCATCAGTCTGGGAATTCATAATTATAACAAACAGGCAGGAGCCATTTTGTGGACACTGTTATTAAGACAAGTCTTGTATCATCTCAGAATTTTGTTTGTGCATCAGAATGGGGGACCTGATGTCCATCCCCATGTACTGGCTACACAATACAATGGTTAAAAGTACTGGGGGAATGTGGGGAGAGCAGTGACATCTAGGAAGTGCAGAATTGAAAGTGAAAGTAATTGCTTGCGCCGCCTCTATGCCTAAGGCATAGAGGGGGCAGGCAATATTTGATTGACAGCTGAGGTTTTTAAATGAGCTTACAACATCTATGAATGCTTTAATAAAAAAAAATTGGATTTCATGTTTAATTTGAAAAGGAATTTTAATATACAGCTTTTTATGTTCACTTTAAAGAAGAAGGAAATCTACAGAGGTAGTGTATTTTCAATAGCTCAGCCACAATGGTGCAAGCTATAACACTATATTTATTCTGTAGCATACCTGGTTGTTTAGGATAGCAGCTGCCATATTAGCTTGGTGTGACATCACTGCCTGCCTCAGTCTCTCCCTGCTCACTCATAGCGCTGGTTTCAAAATTACAGGAGGGGGAGGAGGAGGAGGGCAGTGGCATAACTAGATATTACTGGGCCCCACAGCAAATTATTTTTCAGGCCCCCAAAATCTTTAGAGATTGGTTTTTACCAATATTTTGAAACTGTATATGAATTAGGGCCTCTTGGGACCCCTATACCTCCTGGGCCGCCCTGCAGCTGCAAGGTCTGCTTCCTCTGTAGTTACACCCCTGGTGTAGAGAGAGGGAGAGGAACAAACGGAGCATGCTCAAGCCCTAGCCCTGGAGGTTTAAGCTGAAAGAAGAAAGTCTGATACAGAAGCCCATGTGTACAAAATAGGAGGAAAGAAATGTGGTATTTCTTTAGAGAAACAGAGATCAGTGTTACTTTGAGGATTTACTGGTGTATTTATATAGACCTTTCTGATAAAGCTTACTTAAAGCTTACTTAATTTTAACCTTTCCTTCTCCTTTAAAGTGATTAAAATATGCAAAATATTTGCTTTACGTATGTCACTCTTTGGGCAACTTCCCCAACATTAATTCAATTAATAGGGCTTGTGCTGAGCATACTTATGTCCTATTGTTTTCATTAAGTCAACCTATGTATGGTTTTTGCAATATGTTACAGTAAATGGGGTCAACCGAAACAATGTTCACTTTCCATTGTTTGAGGAGCAGTAGGTAGCAAAACAAATGACCCGTCCACAGAGAAGTCATCTGTTAAGCTGGTCATAAACAGGCCAATAAGTTGCAGAGTTGGGTTGAGATTGAAGCTAGTAATGGCAATGGAGGTAATGGAGGGGTTTGTTTAAACAGAGCTTGTTATGTCCATTACAACAAATAATCCTATTTAGGGGGGACGTAGTATAGGGAATAGTTATCCAGAAATCCATTATCCAGAAAGTTACGAATTACGGAACGCCGTTTGTTTTTAAGATGGGGTCAGTGGCTCCAATTGAAAGCTGGAAAGAATTAAAAGAAGGAAAATAAATAAAATACTATTAACGAAGGCCTGTTTCTCTGCACTGGTAAAACTTGCTTCAGAAACACTACTATAGTTTATATAAAAAAGCTGCTGTGTAGCAATGGGGGCAGCCATTCAAGCTGGAAAAAAGAAGAAAGGGAACAGGTTACACCATTGTATTGGACAGGGCTTATCCGTTATCTGCTATGTAACCTGTGCCTTTTCTCCTTTTTTCCAGCTTGAATGGCTGCCCCCATTCGCCACACAGTAGCTTGTTTATATAAACTATAGTAGTGTTTCTGAAGCAAACACACAGAGTTTACCACCATCAGTATATCATATGTCAAATACTTTAAAAAGATTTAATTTATTGGTGTTATTGTCCCTTTAATATACTAATGCATTTTCCATGTTGATTGAAAGTTAAGTACACAACACACAAGGTATTTTGCTCAAAAAAACGTAACCATATCCTTTGGTAATTTTAAACCAAATCAAAGTTAAACTTCATAAATCAGATTTATTATTTTCAGCGCTTGTATTTAAAGTTATTAGGAGTTGTAGTTGGTACATTTTTGGAGAATCCAGATACCCAAAAATGCTCCCGACTCATGGACTGACTCCACAGCTCTGTTTAAGGGTCAAATTCATGGTTATAAAACTGGAAATTTGGCTCTTCTAGTGCAGAACAAGTGATGCAGCCCCCCTGAACCTATGGTGCAGGAAAGGTAAGCTTTGGGGAGCTAGGGGGTGGCATTGCAGGAGCCACCTCAGGGGACACAATCGCCTCTACCAGCCAAAGAACCACACAGTCGGATTTAGTATGACGCCCACTTCCCAATGCAAAACTCTACGTACATGACAAGTTTGATTCAACTGACACAGATCAAAGGAATGGCTTAAAGGAATGGTTCGGTTTAAAAATAAAAATTACATAAATAGGCTGTGCAAAAAAAATAAATGTTTCTAATATTGTTAAATGTTAAAATGTAATGTACGTAGTCTGGAATGGATGTCTAACATAATAGGTAGAAAACTACTTCCTGCTTTGCAGCTCTCTTGGTTTCCACTGATTGGTTACCAGGCAGAAACCAATCAGTCACTGGGGAGAGGGGGAAGTCATATGGGTCATAACTGTTTGCTTTGGAATCTGAGCTGAATGCTAAGGATCAGTTGCAAACTCACTGAACAGTTATGCATACCTCCCAACATTTTGGAATTAATAGAGGGACAAAAAAGTTGGAGCGAGTAGCGAGGTGAAAATGTTTGTGACCATGCCTGTTTTGTGGCCACACCCCCTAATTACCATGTTAATTTTACAAAATTTGTCAGGTTATCAAAGTTTGAACATATTTCTGTGTTTTTTTTCCACTTATTACAGTTTTGCTAATGAAGGTGAATTGCCCTTTAAGCTGTGAGTCTAACATTTCAGAAGGGACTTGTTATCTTATATTGTTACAATTACTTATTTGCTTATCTAGAAATTGTTACAAAAGTATCTTATCTGCTGCTGTGGCTGTTCTGGGCTCTCTGCCAAAAGCCAATTAAGTTTGAAACGTTGTTTCTTTTTCTGGCTGTTCAATTCAGAGAAAAACTGGACTTTCCAGCACAAACGAGGGACTGCGGGTAGAGCTGTCAAAAGAGGGACTGTCCCCTCTAAAAACGGGACAGTTGGGAGGTATGTATGTCCCATGTGACCCCCTTTAAAGACGCTGACTAACTCAGAGTTAAAGAGTTGAAAAGCAAGAAGTGGTGTTCTATTATGTTAGACATCCATTCACTCCAGCCTTTATACATTACATTTTTGACTAACTAACTATATTAGAAATTTTTTTATTTTGCACAGCCTATTTACCCAGTTTTTATTTTTACACCAAACTGTTCCTTTAAGGGCAGCAAAGAGACAGTGCTATCAAAATTGGTTTTGCTCTTCTATGTAATAAAACCCTGAGACATTTACTAATATCCATGTAAGACTTTGTGTAACTTGATACAGGAATGATATTGCATTGCATGACATCCTTTTTTCTTAATAAATGTGCGGAGGGAATCATTTCCCCTTACACTCCCCCTTCCTGTACCTTGGCGTGCTGCACACAAGCCCTCTGATCTGGAAGAGAGGAATGCAAAATAAAATTTGTTTCCTCAGCTCGAGGAGAAACTGCTCACACCATATCATATATCTTGGACTGGAAACATTAGCAAATAGATCTGTACATGTCACAACACACTGGCGCATATGCAAACAATTTGTCTTTCTGGAGCATGTGTCCCTGTATAACAGACAGATAATGAGGCCAGAGCAGGACTAGATTTCCTACATGTAATGATGCTATGGGAATGGAAGGCTTTTACCTCTTATCAAAATACCCATCAGGAGGATTCCTACAGTGTAATTTAATGGAAAATACTTATGCAGCTGAGAGGTTAAAATACAATACAGTTATACGACCTGTTATCCAGAATGCTCAGGACCTGGGTTGGTCCAGACAAAGGGTCTTTCCATAATTTGGATCAGCATACCTTCCATATGCTAAAAATCCATTTAAATAATAAATAAACCCAATAGGATTGTTTTGCCTCCAGTAAGGGTTAATTGTAGGTCAGCAAGTACAAGGTACTGTTTTATTATTAAAGGGATTGTTCACCTTTGAGTTAACTTTTAGTATGATGTAGAGCAGGGGTCCCCAACCTTTTTCACCCGTAAGCAACAGTCAGATGTAAAAAGAGTTGGGGAGCAACACAAGCATGAAACAAGTTCCTGGGTGGTGCCAAATAAGGGCTGTGATTGGCTATTGATAGCCCCTATGTGGACTGGCAGCCTACATGAGGCCCTGTTTGGCAGTACAACTGGTTTTTATACAACCAAAACTTGCCTTCAAGCCTGGAATTCAAAAATAAACCCCTGCTTTGAGGCCACTGAGAGCAACATCCAAGGGGTTGGGGAGCAACATGTTACTCATGAGCTACTGGTTGGGGATCATTGATGTAGAGAGTGATATTCTGAGACAATTTGCAATTGGTTTTCATTTTTTATCATTTGTGTTTTTTGTGTTTAGCTTTTTATTCAGCAGCTCTCCAGTTTGCAATCTCAACAATCTGGTTGCTAGGATCCAAATTACCCTAAATTATCGAAATTTATGGGAGTTTAAACTGAAAGGAGGTGCCTCCCCATAAACCCAATAGGCTGGTTTTGCTTCCAATAAGGATTCATTTTATCTTAGTTGGGATCAAATACAAGGTTCTGTTTTATTATAACAGTGAATATGGAAATTGTTTTTAACAATTTAGTTTATTTGGATAAAATTGAGTCTATGGGAGACGGCCTCTCCGTAATTCAGAGCTTTCTGTATAACGGGTTTCCGGATAACAGATCCAATACCTGTACAACAAAATTAATTTATTACTAATTTAGCAACTATAAAAGCAAGTTTAAAAGATGTGATAACTAGGGATGCACCGAATCCACTATTTTGGATTCGGCCGGACCATAGAATCCTTCGTGAAAGATTCAGCCGCATACTGAACCAAATCCAAACTCTAATTCATAGAGTATTCAGAGAGTAGTTCATATGCAAATTAGGGGTGGGAAGGGGAAAACATTTTTTACTTCCTTATTTTGTGACAAAAAGTCACCTGATTTCTGTCCCCGCCCCTAATTTGCATATTCGGCCGAATACGAATCCTGCTGAAAAAGTTCGGTGCATCCCTAGTGATAACAGTACCAACTTAAAAAAGGCAACTTAAAAAGAAAACCTAGAATAAATGCATTCGCCCTTTGAAGTCGCTATCAATTTTCACTATGAAATCACGAAGAGGACCCGATGGAATTTCCTGTTTCCAAAACACGGAAAAGGGCGAACTGGGTGGGCGATCAACTAAATAATGCCCATGAGGAAGCCAAGATAATATAAATGGAACAAAGCACAAGATGGTCAGCAATGTTTCTCCTAATGTCCAATCAGTCCATTTCCATGCTCGCTGGCAGAGAGAACAAACTGCCATAAATTAAGAAGGCTGATGGCTGGGGCAGATTAAATCCAGTTGCATGCGGGGAAACAAAAGGAATAATAAACAGGCAAGAAGGAGCCATTGATTTGTCACTGTGACCTGCACCCACTCAGGAGAGGCCGCTCCTTCTGAGAAACGGCCATTGTCTTTTTCATTCCTTTCCTACATTTTCCGTGGGAAAATGCAACCACTGGAAACGGCATTGACTCCAACTTTAGCAAAAAAAAGGAAACGTGGAATTGAGATACTCAGTAACATTATGCAAAAAGGCTTCTCCATTATAAGTGTTACAATTTATATAGCACCCAAATATACTAAAGTAATTTGGGACCTGTTATCCAGAATGCTTGGGACCTTGGGGTTTCCAGATCATGTATTTTCCCATAATTTGGATCTACATACCTTAAATCTACTAAAAAATCATTACATAAACCCAATAGGTTGGGGTTTCTTACAATAAGGAATAAAGGAGCGGATCACCTTTATTTTAGCATGCTATAGAATAGCCAATTCTAAGCAACTTTTCATTATTTATTTGTTATAGTATTTTTATTAATTATTTCTAATTCTGACTCTTTTCCAGCTTGACCCCATGTAAAAAACAAATGCTCTGTAAGGCTACAAATGTGTTGTTATTGCTGCTTGTTATTGCTCATCTTTCTATTCAGGCCTCTCTTATTCATTTTCCAGTCTCTGACTCAAAACAATGCACGGTTGCTAGGGTAGTATAGACCCTAGCAACACTATTGTTAATACAGAGAAAAAGGAAATCATTTTTAAAAGTTTGGATTATTTGGATAAAATGGAGTCTACGGTAGATGGCCTTTCCGGAGCTTTCTGGATAATGAGTTTCCGAATAACGGATCCCATACCTAATTTTTGAGGCACCTCTACATTAAATTAGACCCTGGACTCAGGGTCTAATTCTCCTCCGCAGAAATGAATGCACCTGCCTGGGGTTCTTTCTATCCATGCACCATGCAACCATCCTAACTAGTGATGGGCAAATCTGTGCCATTTCGCTTTGCCGAAAAATTGGCAAATTCACCTCAAAATTCAAGAAAATGAGAAAAATTTGCAAAATGAATTGAAGTCAATGGGTGTCAAAATAATTTTGGCACGCGGCAATTTTTATACGCGCAACTATTTTGTCCAAATGCATTAAAATCAATTGGTATCCGAATAATTTTGACGCATGCACATGCACAAGTATAGTATAGGACATGCTATCCAGAATGCTCAGGACCTGGGGTTTTCCAGATAACAGATATTTTCATAATTTGGGTCTCCAAACCTTAAGCCTACAAAAAAAAATATTTAAACATTAATAATTATTATTATTAATTATAATTACTGTTTAGTTACTACAGAGAAAAAGGAAACATTTTTAAAAATGCTAATTATTTTATTAAAATGGAGTCTATGGGAAATGGTCTTTCCATGATTCAGAGCTTTCTGGATAATGGGTTTCCAGATAACGGATTCCACACCTGTATTTCCAAATAAGCTACTATACAATATATTACACATTGGTTTTAGGTATATGCGATGTAGCCTGACCCTTTCATTAAATAAAATGGCCCTTATACTGACAAATATAGGGTGAGAATCGAATGTCCCTGCAGTTTTCTGCTTACTACAGGAGATAGCGGTACGCTGGCATAGTTTTAAAAAAAATGTTTTACATCTCAAACTAGTATTCTGTCATTACACAATCGGCCACTAGGGGCTCTGATTTACTATACTGGTCGAAAGATTTACTGTTATTTCACCAAAAGGAACGGTTCTTTATTTGAAAAACCCCAGGTCCTGAGCATTCTGGATAAGAGGTCCCATTCCTGTACTATTGTTCTCTCTTGGTCCCCATATACACCATTTGAATTAACTGTTACACTATATGCTGCTTTCCAGCAGGCTATAAAAAAACAAGTGCAGCATTTCCCTTTGTAACAAAACAATCTCTGTTTAACCATGCAAAACGTTAATCCCTTTTGGAAAACTGATGACATGAAGAACAGCCCAGGCAAAATTGGGGGGAGCTTCTATCCCCTCAGTAAATGAGCTTTACGGAAACAATTGTTTACAACACTGTAGCAGTTAAAGGATAAGTAAACCTTTAAAATAAGTGACTGTAAAATTGATGAGGATGCTATTCTAAGCACTTTTATCATTTACATTCATTATCTATTTCCTTTTTATTTCAAGATACTAAGGGATACATGTACACGTTTGGTTACAACACCGCCAGCTGCTGGTCATTTTCTGACCAGTCTGATCACCAAGAAGTCAAGGAAGATGTCAGGAGACAGAAAGAGGCTGCTCTGATGTTCTTCTGCTTAGGAAATATGTGCGAAAGCAGAAAAACATCAGAGCAGCCTCAGGTCAGAAAATGACCGGCAGGTGGCGCTGTTGTAACAAAATTCATTTATATTAACAGCACATGTATCCCTTAATATCTTGAAATAAAAAATAATTAAATTATGAATGTAAATTACAAAAGTGCTTAGAATAGCACCCTCGTCAATTTTAAATTCACTTATTTGAAAGGTTTACTTTTCCTTTAAGAGCTTTGTGCGGACCCTACATGGCCTTATCTTTGAGCGGTCAATATCAGAGCTGTCAACCTGGCAGAGTGCACAGTGGGGGGCTGAACAATTTCAAGGTATGTGATGTCACGCACATGTGCACAAGCCAAAGAGAACACTCAGCGCATGAGCACATCGCTCCAGCCGACGTCACTGAAATGTTCTGCGCATGCACACATCGGATTTTTGATGTAAATTGTCAGAAATCAGGGAAATGTGTTGGAGTGATGGGAAACAGACCACAAATTCTTGTAACTCTGGAAGAAAATCAGGGGGAATTGACAGCTCTGCAATACACACTAAGGGATTATCACTCCCAGGCCCGGATTTGTGGCAAGGCCACAAAGGCCTGGTTTTAAGGCAGTAAGTTTTTATGGGCGGCAACCTAAGGAGCGATAGGGACGCGTAATCCCCAGTGCTCCAGCTCATGCTTGTGCGTGCGAGTCGGGAGGTTGTTGCACTTCAGAAGGTGTGGGTACAGGACCCAGCAGGCCTAGGGGCGCCCAAGCCCGAAATCTGCTCCTGATCACCCCAGTGCTTTATGTGCTTGACCTATGCTTACATTAGTCATATGTACAAAACTGTGAAAGTGCTAATTGCACAAGAAGAGTGGAGATACACACCTCTGTTGCTGGCATTGCCCAGTAGGAATAACTCTGCAGACATGACTGGGTACACAACAGCAGTAGACGCTCTCAATTTAATTTAACTGTTGAATAATCATGTTCTCCAGTAGTACATAAGACACAACAAAAGTCATGTTTGACCACAAGCCCGGTTGCACATCTGCTAAACCAGCCAGTTGGGTGAATAATCAATTACAGGTCAATATGTGCCCCACACACTTCCATACATTTGCTCTCAGTGTCAATGGTAGTACCATTGACACTGAGAGCAAAAAAATACCGGCCTTCCTATATATTTATCTTTTTTCCCTAAATAACATTGGGATCAACCATCAACCATACCTCCCAACTGTCCCTTTTTCGGAGGGACAGTCCCTCTTTTGACAGTTCCCTCTTTTGACAGTTCAACCTGCAGTCCCTAGTTGTACCGGAAAGTCCCTATTTTCTCTGCACTGAACAGCCAGTGTAACAATTTTGAGACACAAAAAAACAGTTTAGATAAGGAGAAATATTTTCAAACTTTCATAACCTGCCAAATTTTGTAAAATGAATATGGTAATTAGGGGGTGTGGCCACAGAAATGGACGTGGTCAAAAAATTTCTCTGTTATACGTGCAAAAAAAATTTTTGTCCCTCTTTTTACTTCTAAAATTTTGGGAGGTATGCATCATTTTTACCAGCCTGGCCGGTAAAATACTGGCCAGGTGGCAACCCTACCTATATAGCTCCTGGGCCCCCCTTGCAGCCACAGGGTCTGCTTCCTCTGTAGTATACCCCTGAGTAGAAGTCAGATTGTTTTAAAAATCAGGGACACTTCTAATAAATGCAAGTTGCTCTGCTGCACCCATTATAAACTAATAGTATTTGACATAGTCCTAAGCAGACCATGTAAAGAAATACATTTTGTACCATTTTCTTCCCATTATTTTTCGTACCATGGCTATTGATTGATTGCACAGGTTAGAAAATTTCTGTCAGCTAACGTTATCTCTGCCTGTATTCCCTGACAATATCAGTGGGTGACCGTCACTACTATTTCCAGGATATAACTTTCGTACGATTGCTGCCTGTCAATTAGTGGCCAGAACATCTTCGGGTTTGTTCTTTTTCCTACTTATGTAATCTGAATGGTTAGTTGTAGATTGTTACATTGAAATGAACGATCGATATCCGAAAGTTTGTTGGGGCACTGGGCCAAGAAGTACTGCCTTGGGCACAAATATTACCTTATAGAAATCACACATAGAAGGGTGCCAGTGCCAGCGATTACTGTACAAATACACTAAAGTATAATTGTGGTCCAGCTACGTGGCCCCAGACCCTCAGCTTGGAAGGTGGAATAAACTGATGGCAAAACCATTGTTTGGGGGTTCCAGGCACACTGAAAAACCACAGGGCCTCAAAAATATAATAAAAAAGTTTATTGTTTAAATTTAAAACGTGAACATTTCCCGTTGGCTTTATACTATATTTTTGAGGCCCGGTGGTTTTTCAGTGTGCCTGGAACCCCCAACATCAGTTTTGACGCAAATATTACTTTGCCTGGCTTTGATTTGGCCAATGTACTTGCAACTCCCACCAAATCCAGAGAAGCCAACACAGAAGTTTTATATGTGTACTGACTGTGCCTTTTTCCTTGCCACTCCCCTCTCATTCCTTGCTACACCCCCTGGCCATGCTCCCTGCTCTACCTGAAGTTACCTGTTTTGGGCATTTCCTATTTAAGTGAATGGGGAAGTGATGAAATGTTTTAGTGCTAAAATATCCACGTGTAAGTTGGCAGGGATTGATATGAATGACTGCCAGGCAAATGGGTAATATGACCTACATTTTAAAAAAAACGAATGTTTCCTTATTAAACAAATATAAACTTATAAACTCTGATAATTGGAGAGATATTGCCATGTTGATATGCCATTAATTTTGCCCTACAGAATACAAAATATGTTCAGTTCCAATTGTGACTTAGAAAGTATTCCTTAAGGAGCAGGGCTCCCAATCCAAATGCATCAATGCCGCTGGGTAAAACACCACAGGCTCACTTATTTAGTCCCAAATGACATTGGTATAGCATCCAGGGTGTAACTATAGAGGAAGCAGACCCTGCTGCTGCAGGGGGGCACAGGAGGTATACTGGCCCTCTGAGGCCCTAATTCATAAACAAATTTAATAAATAGGCGACCTGGAAGCCGTAGCACCGGGTGAGCGCGCGCATGTACAAGTTGATGATGCCGGTGCGCCTGCCCAAGCGTGCATGTGCAGAAGCCCCAATCAGCGTGCGCACATGTGCAGAAGCCCCAATTATCATACAGCAAGACAGGGAGTGAGTGGACCGGACATGGGGTAGACGACGGAGCAGGTATGTGCCTGGCGCCCCCCAGCTTTGCGCCCTAGGCACTTGCCTACTCTGCCTACCCCTAGTTCAGGCCCTGCCATTAACATCTGGATACACCATTGGCAGCATCAGTGTCTGCCAGTGGCATCAATTCAGCGATGTGCAATATGTTGGCGCTTTATAAATACATGTTAATAATAATAAAGTCAAATCTAGCTTCAAGCTCATTTTCGTTTTGCAGAATAGTGCCCCAAAGCCACACCATCCTAGCAGTACTTACCAACACCTCAACTGTACTGTATTTCCCTGGGAGTGGAGATCCTGTTGTGTGAGTTATGCACGGCTCCAGGTATTCCACATGCGGCAAGTCCTCATAGCTTATTTTTGTTCCTATTGTGGATAAGATTGAAAACTAGCAACAGAGGAAGATTATTTTACCATGTTCTGGATAAGCTAGAAGAAAAGCAGAAATGACATGAGCATGGCATGTACACGATGGACATGTGTCTTATTTCATCCTCAGCTACTAAGTTACTGCATTAACTAGGCCTGACCTTTCTGAATCTTCCTTTTGTTGTAAAAGCCATTCCCTACCTTACAGAGGCTCAATGATGTTAACATTAGAAAAACATAAATACTTTGAATATGATATGAAGCAGGAAGGGGTGGGTCCCTTACTATCAGAGGGGGGTCAGCTGGTTGATGAAAACAAATTAAAAGCGCAGATTCTGAATTCATATTTTTCATCTGTCTACACAAATGAGGAATCAGTAAGTGAAGGTTTCCTTCTTAACAGTCCCAATTCTAGTAATACAACTAATGATGCATGGTTCACACATGATGAAATTCAAAAGAGACTAGAACATGTTAAGATTAACAAAGGTCCAGGGCCAGATGGTATTCATCCCAGGGTAATTAGAGAGCTTAGCTCTGTGATTGCCAAACCTCTTTACTTAATTTTTCAGGATTCATTGAGATCTGGCATAGTGCCGAGAGACTGGCGAATTGCTAATGTGGTGCCTCTATTCAAAAAAGGATCCCGTTCTCAGCCTCAAAACTATAGGCCAGTTAGTCTGACGTCAGTGGTAGGAAAGCTTTTCGAAGGGTTAATAAAGGATACTGGACTTCATAGCAAATCATAATACTATGAGTTTGTGCCAGCATGGTTTTATGCGTAATAGATCTTGCCAGACTAACTTAATTTCTTTTTATGAGAATGTAAGTAGACACCTCGATTCTGGGATGGCAGTGGATGTGATTTACTTAGATTTTGCTAAAGCATTTGATACAGTGCCACACAAAAGGTTACTGGTTAAATTAAGGAATGTTGGACTGGAACATAGTATTTGTACCTGGATAGAGAACTGGCTAAAAGATAGACTACAAAGAGTGGTGGTAAATGGAACATTTTCTAATTGGACCAATGTTGTTAGTGGAGTACCGCAGGGCTCTGTACTAGGTCCCTTGCTTTTCAACTTGTTTATTAATGACCTGGAGGTGGGCATTGAAAGTACTGTTTCTATTTTTGCAGATGATACTAAATTGTGCAGAACTATAGGTTCCATGCAGGATGCTGCCACTTTGCAGAGTGATTTGTCTAAACTGGAAAACTGGGCAGAAAACTGGAAAATGAGGTTCAATGTTGATAAATGCAAGGTTATGCACTTTGGCAAAAATAATATAAATGCAAGTTATACACTAAATGGCAGTGTATTGGGAGTTTCCTTAAATGAGAAGGATCTAGGGGTCTTTGTAGATAACACGTTGTCTAATTCTGGGCAGTGTCATTCTGTGGCTACTAAAGCAAATAAAGTTCTGTCTTGCATAAAAAAGGGCATTAACTCAAGGGATGAAAACATAATTATGCCTCTTTATAGGTCCCTGGTAAGGCCTCATCTGGAGTATGCAGTGCAGTTTTGGAATCCAGTCCTTAAGAGGGATATAAATGAGCTGGAGAGAGTGCAGAGACTAAGTGCAACTAAATTGGTTAGAGGGACGGAAGACTTAAATTATGAGGGTAGACTGTCAAGGTTGGGGTTGTTTTCTCTGGAAAAAAGGCGCTTGCGAGGGGACATGATTACACTTTACAAGTACATTAGAGGACATTATAGACAAATGGCAGGGGACCTTTTTACCCATAAAGTGGATCACCGTACCAGAGGCCACCCGTTTAGACTAGAAGAAAAGAACTTTCATTTGAAGCAACGTAGGGGGTTCTTCACAGTCAGGACAGTGAGGTTGTGGAATGCACTGCCGGGTGATGTTGTGATGGCTGATTCAGTTAATGCCTTTAAAGTTAATGTTAATGCTTGGATGATTTTTTGGACAGACATAATATCAAAGGCTATTGTGATACTAAGCTCTATAGTTAGTATGGGTATATAGAATTTAATTAAAAGTAGAGGGGTGTATGTATGGATGCTGGGTTTTCATTTGGAGGGGTTGAACTTGATGGACTTTGTCTTTTTTCAACCCAATTTAACTATGTAACTATGTAACTATATGCTCGAGGAAATAGCATTATGGATGTCAAGGAATATAACACAATTATTATCTGGGTGTCTGAACGAAAAAAAAATCTCACTAAAACAAGAATGCATGTGACACATCCAAGATAAATAATTCCTGAAATAAATAAAAGATTCATTAATCTGAGATCCAGTGCAAAGGCCTTGGTCGGTGTTCATAAAAAAATCGACTTTTTGCTTCATTGAAACGTGATCCACGAAGAACACTGATAAATTCTGTGTGTTCAATGCCTGAAACACACGCAAGAAACATGAAACTGACCTGTTTAATATATTTTCCTTTATCATGGAGACTTTATTTTTCATTCCAACAGCAACAGCATATAAAGCCCTCTTTGGGAGCAGGAAGTGATACTGCCAGGAAAACCGGGGTTAAATGTTCAGGTCTCGCACATATACATTCAGTTTTGATATTTGCAATAATTCAATCCAAAAATAACACAGTTCTTGACAGTTTAAATCCATCATGCTGCAATGATATTTATATTGCTGAGAGGAACTTGATCATACATTGAAAATCCATCTATTTAGGCTGTGAAAACAACTAGGCCCTTAATTCCGCTTAGGGTATCACATGACACAGAGGGGGTTCGGTACAAAAACGACGAGTTTTTTAAGGACAGACAAAACGATCTGAAAAGCCCCCTTAGCCCCTCAAAATGTGAAAACAACATTTTTAAAACATGTAACAGCATTTCCCCATTGGCAATATGCTCTGGACTTACCTACCGCAACATCCTTAACCCCACAGATATCAGGGTTGACACCTGACTGACTTCTGTGACAGACCATTAGCTAAAGAAATATATTATCCACATTTTATTTTAAAAAAAGAAATGTTTAAAAATGTTTTATGGGTAACTAAAGACCTAAGAGACCATGAGAAGATTTAGTAACAAAAAGCGATTCTTAAAAATCACCAGGCCAAAAAGAACCATCTCATTTAAGAGGGCAGTATATTTGCTTTTCGACATTGGTGCAAGGAAAAGGGCTTTTGTTAAACAAACAAAATTGTACATTGTACTTCCTGTCCTGCTGAGAAAGTTAAAAGCAAATCAACAGTTCACTGAGAAGCCTCTGTATAATGAGCTGCTCCTTATCTTACAGCATAACAGGCTGCAGCTGAGGAGAGGGAGGGTTTTATAAAAGAAAAACTATACCCCCTGTATGAATACTTAGCCAACAGTTTATATCATATTATTATATTAAGTGGCCTGTTAAAGAATCTTACCATGATTTGCAATCATGAAATAACGAAAAACATACATATTTCCCAATTACATTTATATTTTCTTATTTTAATTGGCCTGTTAAAGAATCTCACCATGATTTGCAATCATAAAATAACAAGAAACATACTTGTACATATTTCCTAATTAAATATTTTTTCATTTCTTGCACTAAACAGGGCGAATTCTGACATTGAAACTAAATAACATTTTACTTCCTCACTCCTACTAGCAGAAAGAAAACAAATCAGCAGTCCACTAAGTTGCCCTTCGTATAAATATACCCCTCCCTTCCACTAGCTGCAGCACGTCAAGCTATGAGATAAGGAACAGCTTATTATACAAAGAAATTAGGGATACATGCCAATCGGAGCAGTTGAAATTGTTTAGTAACTCACATTGTGAATGTGTTCACTACAGCCGGGGAATGTTTGGTTGAGAAAGTCAGAAATAAACAATATATAATAATAACTATATTAAGTAATAAAATCTTTTTTGAAACAAATTTCTTAAACATTTATTACAAGTTACAGAATGTTTATTACAGTGACAGGTGAAAGTACCTGCTTTTCATAGATCAGCCACATTCATCTCAGCTGCCATCTTCTACCAAAAAATTTGCATCTATGAAACACATTAATTTATGGATGCTGTATACAGAGCAGTTCTCATCCTCAGACATCAACCACATGGTGCTGATTTATAGAAGATTTTCGATAAATGCAGTGAAGTCCATGGCTGTGCCCTTCCATTACCACACCATGCTGCTGGGTCGCTTAGAGCCGAAGATCCGAGGTCCAGAAAACTTGTCCCAAAGATCTGAAGTCCGGAAGCACCCAAAGCGCTGAAGAGCCAGAAACTACGAATGGAGCCGAAGCTGCGAGAAGACCCGAAGTTGACGTCCTGAAGCCGTGAAAAGACCCAAAGCCTCAAAAGGAGCCAAAGCTGATGCCCTGATAATTCCTAAGATAATTTCCACTGGTGTTTTCTTTAAATCATATTTAACCCCTGGCCACAAGTGTATTATTTTAATACTATACAGGCCCCTGGACACCAATGTTTTTTTTTTTTTAAATATTCTATGGGGCCCCTGACCACCAATGTTTCTTTTTAACTTGTATGGGGGGGGGGCATGGCCACCAATGTTTTTTTAAAATTTTTTATGTGGGACCCTGGCTGCCAATGTTTTTTTTTTTATCTTATAATGGGGTACTGACCACCAATGCCTTTTATAACTTGTGTGTGTGGGCGTTTACAGTTTTTAGCCCTGTCTGTGTGGCCTTTTTACTGTGGTGTCGGCTGGGTGGGGGCCCAGAAAATTTTGTTATACATGGCCCCGTAATTTCTGATGGCGGCCCTGGTGGGCCAGATGGAGAAGTGGGGCACAGTTAGGTCGCAGGCGGCAGGAAGAGCTTGGCCCTAATCCGCCTGAATCTTAAATATTTTGTTCATGTGTCGGTCAGAGCCCTGGTTTTTGGCTGGCCTGCACATCACTACTGGGGGAGGCAGAGCAAACATCTCTTCTGAACTAATCTGAAATCTTTGGAGGTATTGGACCTGTTATTCCTAGATTTTCCAGATAAGAGGTCTTTCTGTAGTTTGAATCTCCATACCTTAAATCTACTACAAAATCAACTAAACATAAAATAAACCCAATAGGATTGTTTTGACTCCGGTATTTTGACAGCAGCATCTCTTAGTTAGAATCAGATACAAAATAAAATTATTACTTCAAAAAATATTTTTTTTATAAAATGTACATTTTTTTTTTTTTTGCTTTAAATGGTTCTATGGAGATCATAGCCTTCTTGTAATTTCAAGATTTCCGGATTAGAGATCTCATACTAGTAGCATGATAAAATATTGAATCATTTTTCTGTATAAGTAGAAGTTACTGGTCCACACAACAAAATCATTTACAAATAATCTCTAAAGACACTGTGAATTCAATCTGTTTCTCAGAAATATCCAGAATACATGCAGGGGCATAACTACAGAGGAAACAGACCAGGGCCGGAACTAGGGGTAGGTAGTGTAGGCACATGCCTAGGGCTCAAAGCTGGGGGGTGACAGGCCCGTACCTTCTCTGTCGCCTACCTTATGTCCGGTCCCCTCTCTCCCAGACTGTTGCTTCTATCTCTGTCTACTGCGCTCCTGCGCATGCTCTGTTTTTGCGCATGCACGCACGATATTGTGTGCACGAGCGCTAATGTGTCGAAAGCGTCGGTGCCGCGGCCGGCCAGGTTGCCTAGGGCGCCTGGCCCGGCTCTGAAATAGACCGTATGGCTGTGGCCCAGGAGGTAAAGGGGCCCCATGAGGCCCTAGTTCATCTACACAATAAAAGGATATCAAAGGTTCCGCATACCTCCCAACACTTTGGAAGTAAAAAGAGGGACAAAAATTTTTTTTCCGCATGTAGTGCAGCAATTTTTTGACCACACCCTTTCTGTGGCCACACCCCCTAATTACCATGTTTGTTTTACAAAATTTGGCAGGTTATGAAAGTTTGAAAATATTTCTCCTTATCTAAACTGTGTTTTTGTGTCTCAAAATTGTTACAAAGTATCTTATTTGCACCTGTTAGGTGTTCTGGGCTTTCTGCTAAAAGCCAATTAAGTGAGAAACTTTGTTTCTTTTTCTGGCTGTTCAGTGCAGAGAAAAGAGGGACTTTCCAGTACAAATGAGGGACTGCGGGTTGAGCTGTCAAAAGAGGGACTGTCCCTCCGAAAAAGGGACAGTTGGGAGGTATGGTTCCGGTAGTCCACTTCCTCTGCAAGTCCACAAGGATGTCTGTTCTCCCTCAGACCCGTAACAGGATTCAGTTAGTATTTGTAGAAGGAACCAGCGCTCACTAGTACGAGGTTTAAACAAAATAAGGGGGCGAAAAGAGTGATTCCAATATAGTGTAGTATTATTACATAGATTCAATACACCACTTTGTGAGAGATATTCTAGAAAAAAGTGCCCTTTTTCAGTTTTGCTATTAATTAATGTGCCACTTATTTCAGTTCACACAGTGTGGTGAATCTTATGTGAAGGTACTCACGAAACGTTTAAGTAGAAATACTTAGCAAGTTACACGAGGCAGTTGAGACGCCGGCAATTCCACCTATACCGACTGCCTGGGGACCCAGAAAACGGCAAAGTGGTAACTTTTTATGCAAATTTTAACAGTAACATTGTGAGTTTGTTTTTAACTTTATTGGGGATTTAAAAAATGACGGTTTTACACTATGTCAGCGCATTTCTTTAAAGCTATGGGATTTGGAGCTATCTGGAGAGACGACTGCTAAACATTCCTTTTAATGTTCATTTCTACTTAAACGTTCGTGAGTACCTTCACATAAGATTCACCACACCGTGTGAACTGAAATAAGTGGCACATTAATTAATAGCAAAACTGAAAAAGGGCACTTTTTTCTAGAATATTCTAATCTCAAAAAGTTGTGTATTGAATCTATGTAATAATACTACACTATATTGGAATCACTCTTTCGCTCCCTTATTTTGTTTAAACCTCGTGCTAGTTAGCGCTGGTTCCTTCTACAAATACTAACTGAATCCTAATTCAACTATAGTTTCAATAAATATTGGTAAAAAAAGGTAAATCTCTAAACATTTTGGTGGCCTGAAAAATAATTTGCTGTCGGGCCCGGTATATAATAGTAATATCTAGTTACGCCACTGAATACATGTAATTCTAAACCAGTTCCCTGAGAAAAAGGTGAAGAAATTCATTTATCTGCATTGAGCAGGAATTCTGTCTTTTTCCACTTATATTATGACCAGTTCATATATTTTTTCACTTATTTGTGTGACCAGTATATGACATTCTTTATTATATTTGTCCACTTATTATGTGACAAGTACATCACTCTTTATTATATTTTTCCGCTTATTTATGTGACAAGTACATGACACTCTTTATTATATTTTTCCACTTATTTATGTGACAAGTACATGACACTCTTTATTATATTTTTCCACTTATTTATGTGACAAGTACATGACACTCTTTATTATATTTTTCCACTTATGATGACGAGACTTGTAGATCAGATGACACTCTTTATTATAACATCAGAATGAGGATAACTTTGCAAAGCAATCACGGCTTGTGCAGATACAGGGGCTCTCTGCACTCCTGAAAGGAATATCACAAGTATATATGTTTCCCTGTATATTCAAAGGGAATTAAACTGTGGCAATAGCAAACTCTCCACACACGGTAACCATATAGTTAAAATGCCGTTGTCAGCCGCAGGCCTTGTTGCTAAGGCACAGCGAAGCCATCACAGACGCAAGCGGAAACCGCAACTTGACCCTAAACTGACATATCCCTTATCCAATCCAGGCTCGATTTTACAGCAGAATGTCCAATCAAACAGCAGCATTGGTCGAACTGGGGGCGGAGATTAGCAGGGTCTAGGAAATCGCGTGGTAACCCGCCGGTAAGGCAAGAGATTCCCGCTCACGTGTGGGGAGAAGAGTTCAGTTCAGTTCCGGCTCACCTGACACACTCTAGGGAACGTCATTTCTCTTCTTACCGGTCACTGTGGCAGCTTCCACCATGAAAATCGAGGAGGTGAAGAGCACCACAAAGACCCAGCGCATCGCTGCCCACAGTCATGTGAAGGGCCTGGGGCTGGATGAGAACGGCATGGCCAAGCAGGCGGCCGCTGGGCTAGTCGGGCAGGAGAACGCACGGGAGGTAAGGGGGAAACAGCGGTCGTGATGCATTATGGGCCCTTTCTTAAAGCAATAACGTCCAATTTTTAATTCTTCATACGTTATCTCCCTGAATCGCCTGTCTGGGAGTGTTGGGATCTGTGTGTGAGGAGCAGCAGCACAGGTAGAAGTTTCTATGGTTGCCTGTTGTCTTTAACTTCCAGGGACACTAAATGCTTCTTAAAACTGACCAATTGCATGGACACACTTCACTGCACTGATCTACCGAATGTTAGTTTTCTTTGTGGCTTCTGCTTATTAAAATAAGGACAAGTAACCCCACAATAAAACCATGTGTAATCAAAGAAACCCTCATTCCAAACAACATCCCAATATACATCTATTAAACATTCTCAGCGCCTTTTATCTCTAAAAACCAACTGCTATTTAAAGCAGTATTTGCTCACCTTTCAGTTAACTTTTAGTAGGATGTAGAGAGGGATATTCTGAGACAATTTGCAATTGTTTGTTAATTTCTTATGATTTGTGGTTTTTGAGTTATTTTGTTTTTTTATTCAGCAGTTAATGAATTTGCATCTTAAAGGGATACTGTCATGGGAAAACATGTTGTTTTCAACATGCGTTAGTTAACAGTGCTACTCCAGCAGAATTCTGCACTGAAATCCATTTTTCAAAAGAGCAAACAGATTTTGTTATATTCAATTTTGAAATCTGACATGGGGCTAGACATATTGTCAATTTCCCAGCTGCCCCAAGGCATGTGACTTGTGCTCTGATAAACTTCAGTCACTCTTTACTGCTGTACTGCAAGTTGGCGTGATATCACCCCCTCCCTCCCCCCCAGCAGCCTAACAACAGAACAATGGGAAGGTAACCAGATAGCAGCTCCCTGTAAGATCTAATAAAAGCACTTAATAATAAAAGCCATGTCCCACTGGGACTGATTCAGTTACATTAAGTAGGGGAAATAACAGCCTGTCAGAAAGTAATTCCATCCTAAAGTGCAGGCACAAGTCACATGACTGTGGCAGCTGGGAAACTGACAAAATGTCTAGCCCCATGTCAGATTTCAAAATTGAATATAAAAAAAAATATGTTTGCTCTTTTGAGAAATGGATTTCAGTGTAGAGTTCTGCTGGAGTAGCACTATTGACTGATGTGTTTTGGAAAAAACATGTTTTTCCATGACAGTATCCCTTTAAGCAATCTGGTAACTAGGGTCCAAATTACCCTAGCAACCATGCATTGATTTGAATAAGAGACTGGACTATGAATAGGAGAGGCCTGAATAGATGGATGAGTAATAAAAAGTAACAATAACAATACATTTGTAGCCTTACAGAGCATTTGTTTTTTAGAAGGGGTCAGCGACGCCCATTTGAAAGCTGCAAAGAATCAGGAGAAAAAGGCAATTAACTTCCCCAACCTTTTTTTACCCATGAGCCACATTCAAATGTAAAAAGAGTTGGGGAGCAACACAAGCAAGAAAAAAAGTTCCTGGGGATGCCAAATAAGGGCTGTGATTGGCTACTGGTAGCCCCTATGTGGACTGGCAGCCTACAGGAGACTCTGTTTGGTTGTAAACCTAGTTTTATCCAACCAAAACTTGCCTCCAAGCCAGGATTTCCAAAATAAGCACCTACTTTGAGGCCACTGCGAGCAACATCCAAGGCGTTGGTGAGCCACTGCCACTGTTTGGGGATCACTAATGTAGAGCGTGATTTAGTGGGACAGTTTGCAATTGGTTTTCATTATTTCTTATTTGTGTTTTTTATTTTTGTTTTATTGAGCAGCTCTCCAGTTTGCAATTTCACCAATCTGGTTGCTAGGGTTCAAAATACCCTAGCAACCATGCATTGATTTGAATAAGAGACTGGAATATGAATAGGAGAGACCTAAATAAAAACAATGAGTAATAATAAAAAAAAAAAAAAGCAGCAATAACAATTCATTTGTAGTCTTACAGAGCATTTGTTTTTTAGTTGGCGTCCGTGAAATCAGAAGAAGAAAGCAATTTGTTTCAGAATTATAAAAAAATCTATAATGACAACTGATTGAAAAGGTGCTTAGAATTGGCCATTATATTGCATACTAAAACTTAAACTGAAAGATGAACAATCCCTTTAACTCCAGGTTGTTATTTTTTAAACAATGTTGCAAAAGTCTTAGTTCCCCAGCAGCAAAGACAGGTCTGTTAATCAGCTGCCTTGTCTTACATTGTATCAACAGTCTGAGCCACCAGGGCAGAGAATAGAAAGGGACAGACACTGATTTCAATAGAATACATATACAAATAACTTAAAAACTAGGGATGCACCAAATCCAGGATTCAGTTCGGGATTCAGCCAGCAGGATTCGGATTCAGCATGTGCAAATTAGGGGCAGGAGGGAAATCACGTAACTTTTTGTCACAAAAAAAGGAAGGAAATGTTTTCTCCTTTCTACCCCTAATTTGCATATGCACATTTGTATTTGGTTCAGTATTCGCCAAATCTTTTGTGAAGGATTCGGGGATTCGGCCGAATTCAAAATAGTGGATTCAGTGCATCCCTATTAAAAACAGTAGGAAATTTTAATAAATGTACAGTGGTGTGAAAAACTATTTGCCCCCTTCCTGATTTCTTATTATTTTGCATGTTTGTCACACAAAATGTTTCTGATCATCAAACACATTTAACTATTAGTCAAAGATAACACAAGTAAACACAAAATGCAGTTTTTAAATGAGGGTTTTTATTATTTAGGGAGAAAAGAAATCGAAATCTACATTTTCATGTGTGAAAAAGTAATTGCCCCCTGAACCTAATAACTGGTTGGGCCACCCTTAGCAGCAATAACTGCAATCAAGCGTTTGCGATAAATTGCAACGAGTCTTTTACAGCGCTCTGGAGGAATTTTGGCCCACTCATCTTTGCAGAATTGTTGTAATTCAGCTTTATTTGAGGGTTTTCTAGCATGAACCGCCTTTTTAAGGTCATGCCACAACATCTCAATAGGATTCAGGTCAAGACTTTGACTAGGCCACTCCAAAGTCTTCATTTTGTTTTTCTTCAGCCATTCAGAGGTGGATTTGCTGGTGTGTTTTGGGTCATTGTCCTGCTGCAGCACCCAAGATCGCTTCAGCTTGAGTTGACGAACAGATGGCCGGACATTCTCCTTCAGGATTTTTTGGTAGACAGTAGAATTCATGGTTCCATCTATCACAGCAAGTCTTCCAGGTCCTGAAGCAGCAAAACAACCCCAGACCATCACACTACCACCACCATATTTTACTGTTGGTATGATGTTCTTTTTCTGAAATGCTGTGTTACTTTTACGCCCGATGTAACGGGACGCGCACCTTCCAAAAAGTTCAACTTTTGTCTCGTCGGTCCTTTCGTCGGTTCATTGAGATGTTTTTTAGCAAAATTGAGACGAGCCTTAATGTTCTTTTTGCTTAAAAGTGGTTTGCGCCTTGGAAATCTGCCATGCAGGCCGTTTTTGCCCAGTCTCTTTCTTATGGTGGAGTCGTGAACACTGACCTTAATTGAGGCAAGTGAGGCCTGCAGTTCTTTAGATGTTGTCCTGGGGTCTTTTGTGGCCTCTCGGATGAGTTGTCTCTGTGCTCTTGGGGTAATTTTGGTCGGCCGGCCACTCCTGGGAAGGTTCACCACTGTTCCATGTTTTTGCCATTTGTGGATAATGGCTCTCACTGTGGTTCGCTGGAGTCCCAAAGCTTTAGAAATGGCTTTATAACCTTTGAAATTGAACTCAGGTGTGATAAACCACAGTTAAGTTATTTTTTAACAAGGGGGGCAATCACTTTTTCACACAGGCCCATGTAGATTTGGAGTTTTTTTTCTCCCTTAATAACGTAAACCTTCATTTAAAAACTGCATTTTGTGTTCAATTATGTTATCTTTGACTAATAGTTAACGGTTTTTGATGAGAAGAAACATTTAAGTGTGACAAACATGCAAAAGAATAAGAAATCAGGAAGGGGGCAAATAGTTTTGCACACCACTGTATATTGCAAAGTTATTTAGAATTATGTTTTCTTTTATTAGGCAGAGAATTATTTTTTGGTTTGACATCCCCTTTAAATGTTGCATTTCTGTATGGTAGGTATAGCACCTTTATTGTGGGGAAGGCTGTAAAGCAAAATGTGTGGGGGTGTAGGATTAGTTCTGCAAATTTGGGGAACACTAACAGATTCTTTGGTACAGGTGTTAAGTGATGTAGCAGTTAGTGCTGCCTGACAGTAGCTAAGCCCTCAGCCTAATATTCAAGTACAACCAATCCTGCTTTCAATGTGCAAAGTCTGCAGCAGTAGCCAAGAACAAATGTTATAGCGAGGTCATTAATAACTACAGTACAATAACTACAGTAACTACAGTATTTTGAACTATAAAACAAACACAATCTTAAATCTAATGCCCAACTTTTTATGATCTTTTAGTAGTCACACCATTCATGGCCTGATTGGCCAGATCATTGCATTGTTGTCCTCATTGCAGTGATATGTGCAGTCTGAGAGTGTTAGCAGGCAATGCAGTAACTTCCAGTGGATCTGACCCTTGCACTAACAATTTGCATTCTCATTGTGGGCTGATGTAGAAATGGGACAAGGGGTCTTCTTATGACCAGATCCGATTTGTTAGAAAAATATTGGCTCAAAAATTGCATGTTGCAACTGTGGTTTATATCTTTGACTCAGTATGGAGGGATGATATTTACCGTATTTGTGCATTACACGGCAGTACATATCCATGGTGTACAGTTAGGGACAGGATCAACCATAATAATCACAGGTTGACTCGGTTGCCCGTGGACCCCTATCTGTATGATCAGTTAACCCATGCAGCTTGGCCCAAAACATGGAAATTGTATTGCATTACATTGCACAGCAAACGCATTTAAAACCCCATTGAGTGTTTCTAGTAACGGAGGATCCATGATGGTTACCAAAAGCATTTAAAGGGGCCCATTACCCATTTTCAGCTGCTCCCGGCTGCTGCCTCTTGTATGCCTACGATTCACAGAGGGCAGTTTAGTGGTTGGTGGCCACAATGTTTGTGTAGAAAAAGCAGTGCTGACCGGCACTTAAACGGATCCACAGGACCAGAGAAGATCAGTTAAAAAATAATTTTATTTATACAAAGTTAAAAATGTATATTTGCATCTCCATCTGCCTTACGCGTTTCGCACCTATTTAGAACACTTAGTCATGGCCACAATGTTTGGCAGCAAAAACATGAGGTTCTATACAGCATAGTTTGGTTTCATCATCCCACCCTAACTGGCCCAGTAATTAAACCACCGCCTGTCCCAATTGGCTTTTTGGTCTTCTAAACTTTCCTCCTGGCCATACACCCCCAGTCTGACTAGCCATGTTTAATCATGCCCGAAACCCATAGCACCCTATGTGATCTATAAACCAGATCTTTGTGTCTCGGTCCTCCTTCCTGCCAATTGGACCCCTGACTGGACACCCCCACACCTTCCAAACCTCTCCACTTGTACCATATACTGAACCAAGCCAAAAAGTGACTTTAGCCAAATTAATCTCGTCCGTTGAGTATAAAGCGACGTTCCCCTTTGCTCACAGGGTAAAGCCTTTCTTTCCATTACAAGTCCTTTTTGGCTTCTAGAGGGAAAATTGTGGGGTTTTTTTCTTCCCCCAGAGCCAGTTTTGTGGCATGGTTTTGATTTGATGTCCTTTTTTTGAGCGAGATACTATATTTCAAACACAGGCAGTGAAGCAGTACTTAATCTGGAGCCTCTTCTGACAAGCTCCTGCAGAGAACATTGGAGATTTAGTGGGCTCTATGGACAGATGATCTGATAGCAGCTGGATTTCTCAGTGAACCAGGAATTTGGATTGTTAGGGTGGGATGGTGGAATCAAGGGTGCAGTACAAATAACGCATCTTCTATAAGCACAGTTAACCTAGGCTTGTTTGTTCAATATAGTCACTAATAAGTAAAGTAGTGCCCCTTTTATCACACTAATTTGAAAGGTCTTGAGCATGCTCTTGCTTTGCTTATGCTTAATAAATACACGTATGGTATCTGTAATCCAGAAAGCTCATAATTAAGGAAAGGCCGTCTCCCATAGACTCCATTTTATCCAAATAATAAATTTATTTTTTCTCTGTAATAATAAAACAGTAACTTGTACTTGAGTCTCAACTACAATATAATTAAAGGGGTAGTTTGCCTTTAAATGAACTTTTAGTATGATTTAGAGTGATATTCAGAGACAATTTGCAATTGGTTTAAATTTTTTACTATTTGTGGTTTTTTAGTTATTTAGTTTCTTACTCAGCAGCTCTCCAGTTTTGCCATTTCAGCAATCTAGTTGCTAGGGTCCAAATCACCCTAGCACCCATGCACTGATTTGAATAAGAGACTAAAATATGAATAGGAGAGGCCTGAATAGAAAGATGAGCTCTGAAGACAAGGCGATTAGTAACCAGGCGACAAAATCTCCCCGAATCTCCTTGTGTGAACTAACCCTTACAGAGCATATGGGCTTTAGATAGGGTCAGTGACCCTCATTTGAAAGCTTGAAAGAGTCAGAAGAAGGCTAATAATTTAAAAAACTATAAAAAAAAAAAAAAAAAATAATGAAGACCAATTGAAAAGTTGCTTAGAATTAAAGTTAAATTAAAGGTGAACAACCCCTTTAATCCTTATTGGAAGCAAACCCGGCCTGTTGGGTTTATTTCATTTTTTTATATGATTTTCTAGTAGACTTAAGGTATGAAGGTATGATACTCATTTTTTTTCTAATGAAAAAAAATTGGAAAACCTCGTGTTGATTCTGGATAACCGATTCCCATACCTGTAGGCCCAGGGTGTCTGCTAAAGAGTAAGTTAGTTAATTTTTGTTTGGCAACATAACACTGTGACAAGTAGATAGATGAATCGGACTATACATTGTGTCTGTTTGGGTCATTTGCTGCTTTTCCTGGGTAAAGCTGGTCCTTCAGGGCAGTAACACTGCAGGCATTATTGGGTAACGTGTTTGGGCTGTTTAAAAACACAGAAATGCTTGCAAGCGATTCTCATGAAAAATTATGGTGCAGGAATGACGGCAAGAGACTTTACATTCACTTAAATGGGTGTTTTACCTTGAAGTTAACATTTAGTATGTTCAAAATTGGGTAATTCTAAGCAATTCTTTTTATATATATATATATATATATATATATATATATATATATATATATATATATATATATATATATATATTTTTTTTTTTTTTTAATTATTTGCATCCTTCTTTTGACTCTTTTCAGCTTTCAAATTAGAATCATTGACCCCATATAAAAACAAATGCTCTGTAAGACTACAGTTGTGTTATTGCTACTTTTTATTACTCCTCTTTCTATTCAGGCTTCTCCGATTCATATTCCAGTCTCTTATTCTAATCAGTGCATGGTTGCTAGGGTAACTAGAACCCTAGCAACCAGATTGCTGAAATTGCAAACTGGAGAGCTGCTGAATAAAAAGCTAAATAACTCAAAAACCACAAATAATAATAATAAATACCAATTGCAAATTGTCTCAGAATATCACTCTCTGCAATACTGAAAGTTAATTCAAAGGTCAACAACCCCTCTAAAGCTTCAATGCACACAATTTCCATTGTTGCTAATTGGTGAACTGTATAATCTTTCTTCATGGTGGGCAGAGGTGTCTGGCATGGGGCAAGTGACTGCACTATTTAAATCTGTAAGAGCTGTTAAATATTTTCTCTTTAAATTACAGGCATGTGGTGTAATCGTGGAGCTAATTAAAAGCAAGAAAATGGCTGGGAGAGCAGTACTGCTGGCAGGACCTCCTGGAACTGGCAAGGTACCTTTTTTTTCTGCTTGTTTCTTTCACCTGGATCCTATTTAAGCATGGAAAATGCAAAGCATGAGGGTGTACATGTCTCCTATGCCAAACTATGCTTTGAGTGCTGGCATTGCCCCCTTGTGTTGAATTGTTAATAGTTCCACTTTGAACCCGTGAATAACAGATCATGTGCATATACAATATATAGGTACATTTTATTATACAGTGGGATTATGCATAATACTTTGCTGCCTCTTTCTTTTAAAGGGGAACTCTCACAAATATGAAAATTTAATATAAGCTTCATCATACTGAAATAAGAAGTTTTCTAGATACAATCAAATATTCTGCATCATTTCTGAAATAATCAAGTTTATCTTCACTATCCTTCGCTCAGCATCTGTTTCTCTTCATTCTGTCTTCATGCAGTAGTTGGGTGTCAGATATTCATTGACAGATCCAATATATCTTATAAGGGGTTCCTTTTCCTAGCAGATGAATTAGAGCTCACTCAAATAACTGATTCAAATACAAACAAAATCTAACAAAATAACTTCCTTTTGCACACATCCTGCATGTAGAGAGACATGGTGAGTGTCTCTGAACACATCTCTTAACACATCTTCTAGGCAAAAGGAGCCCCCTATAAGAAATATTGGATCTAACTGTTAATGACTATCTGACTCCCAAGAACATACTCTGATAAAAAGTTCTGCTGGGGTTTAGCACTGTAATGGTTAAGTTGAGCTCGGGAGATGTGATTAGGAGAAAAACATAGGATCAGACAGCTAGAGTTTCTATGGGAACCAGCAATGCTATCTCTTCATTGGCTGTTAGACTGGAGGGTATGTTTAGTAATCTGAGCTGAGAAGCACTAAGCATGCTCATAAGTCAACAGCCAAAATATATTCCTGAGCGAGGGCGCAGAGTGGGTTAGAGGAGTAGAAGGATTTTTAAGTGTTTAAAGGGATACTGCAGCCTTACTGTTAACCTTTTAACAACCAGAGTGGCAATAATCTAAAGATTTCAAAGAGGCTGTTCACTGATCCTGATGCAGCTGCATCAGGCTACAGCAGGGGTAGGCAACCCGCGGCTCTTCATCCTGCTTACTTCGGCTCAGTCTATGCAGCCCTCACACCTGCTGGCGGCTTCTTGAGTGTGTGAGACGGCGTTAAGCGAACGGCTATCTTACCGTGGTCGCACACTCAGGAAGCCGCCAGCAGGTGCGAGGGCTGTATAGACGTGACAGGCAAGACCAAGCCGTAGCAAGATGATTCATCATGGTCCTTACCATGAGTCACACACTCAAGACAAGAGAGGGAAGTTCAGCAGAAGTCACATTAAACAGATAAGAAAAGTAGCATTTAATAGGGCTATTCAGTGTTTTAATTTATTTCAAAGTGGGCCTACACATACACATTGCACTTCTGTTTGTTGTATTCTGTTGTTGTTAAAATTAAAAAAGGTTAAAACTTTTAAAAGTTTATAAGTTGTGTTGTATGTTTTGCGGCTCTAGACTATTTTTCTTTTGTGGAAGAGGGGGCAAAATGGCTCTTTTGATAGTAAAGGTTGCTGACCCCTGGGCTACAGTAATGCTTTGGGAACGGTATGCTTTTTCCTGGATACATGAATAAACATTTGCCTGGTATCTTCCATGTTAAATGGATAGATCTCTACCACTGAGCCAATTTTTTTTTTATCTGAATAATAGGGTGCATTTTATTTAGTTGGGTTGCACCCCTGATGTACACTATTGTGTTTCAGACTTTAAGGCTAGGACTACACAAACTATTCCAGCACGATACGACGCGCAGCGACAAAACGCATGCGTCAAGTCACACGCGACAAATAAGGTAAGAGAATTGTTGCAGCGTTGATCCGACATGACTGTTGGATGCAGATGCAGCATCTGCATCTGACAGTCGTGTCTCGTCGGATCAACGCTGTGACAATTCTATCTCTTACCTTATTTTTGTCGCGTGTGACTTTTCGGATTGCGCGGGAATCGTTCTTGTAGTCCTAGCCCTTTAGATTGTATACTTAAAGGGCATCTGTTGGGCAAAAATATTATCCCCAACCAAAGGGGCGGGCTAATACTGCTCGCCCTCCGGTTAGGGGTAACGGTAGTTTATTTTTTTAACTGCTCCCGCCAGCTCTAGGCCACCTGCACCAGGAGGGAACTCCCAATATGAGCAGCCATGTTGGGGCACACGCATGCGCATAATGAGCGAATGCCACAACTTGCTCTTTATGCACATGAAGTTCGAATTGCATTATACGCATGTGCTATGTACAACATGGCCACTCATACCACTTCCAAGTGCAAGTGTTCTAGTGCTGGTGGGGGGTATTTTTTTTTTTTTTTTTTAAACTACTACAACAGATTTTTAAGCCCTTTAACATTCTAAGCGCAACTGGGCAGGGATCTCCTTCCTCTTGCCTCATTTATTATTTATCTGTACAGTGCTGCATACATAAGTAGCATCATATCAATATATACACACATACCACATACATTTGGTCAGGCCTGTGGAGTTCCCGTACTCGGCATACTTTCCATCTTAATGTCGTTTGTCTATTTACAGACTGCCTTGGCTTTAGCCATTGCTCAAGAACTGGGCAACAAAGTTCCTTTTTGCCCCATGGTTGGCAGTGAAGTCTATTCTACAGAGATCAAGAAAACAGAGGTACTGATGGAGAATTTCCGGAGAGCCATCGGTAAGTGGTCGGTGGGCAGCCTGTAATGTCTTGACTTTAAATGGCACAGCCTAGTGTTAGTAAAATATACATGCAGAGTTGGAATTTCCTCTTCTTAAGCCTTCAATTAAAAAAACAAAAACTGTCAAACTGAATGCTAATCATCTGTAATAGAGCGTTTATATAGAGATTTAACATAAGAACAATTTTGAATTCTCCCAGCACAATATTTACCTTTTTTTAGCTTAAGGTAGTATCCACGACAGAGAGAGTGACCTGACAGTCTTTAGCGGAAATTGATTATTGTAACAAATGGGCATCACTTTCTTCCATGTTAGAGGCTTTTCGTTGCTTCCCAGGACTTTTTGCAGGATTTGACCAAAGTCGTGTGACATTGAAAAAATATGTAAACCCCAAAATACAGTTTTGCTTAGTGAAAGAAATTACAGAACAGCCATCTCCCATAGACTGCATTTTATACAAATAATCCAATTTTTTTTAAAACCATTTCCTTTTTCTCTGTAATAATAAAACAGTAGCTTGTACTTGATCCAAACTAAGATATAATTAATCCTTATTGGAAGCAATACCAGCCTATTGTGTTTAAGGTTTACATGGTTTTTTAGTAGACTTGAGGTATGAAGATCCAAATGACAGAAAGATCCTTTATCCGGATAACGTGTCTTATACCTGTATATGCTTCTGTGAAAAGCATTCAAGGCTGACTGGTGTTAGAATGTTTTAAGAGACAGAACCAGCAGTAAAAAAGTAAGAATACAGCCTTGCTATAACAATGAATGTATATTGGATAGTTGCTTATATTAACATTTTCTTTCATTTGGAAATTACATTTTTGATTTTACATGCCTTTTAGATTAACATTTTGATTTTTCAAATAATGCAAGTTTCGGGGGATTTTTCTTTGCTTTCAATTTTTTTTTGGAGGATTCAATATTTGGCTAAAAATTCTGGATTTGTTGCAGCAATACAAATATTGGGCAGGATTGACTGTCATGTAGGTTAGAGAAATGATTCCTGATAGAAACTTCACAAATCGAAGGTGATCATATTTTTTTTTTTTTTTTTTTTTTAATCACCAGTGATCATTTTCTGAGCCGTACATCTGCCACGTAAAAGGGGAGTAATCTACCTAGTTAATCCTGCAGCCATATAAAGCTTGAACCATCATTGATTTTTGCAAAGAAAGGATAGTCGACGTTATGAAGTCTTTAAATTTGTGTCAAGTTGGGCAGGTGGGGGAGGGCTCTGGAGCAGAAATGAAAAGAGAAGTGTCTGCAATATTTCCTCAATGTGATGAAGTTGCCTGTCAGGGATTTGGAAATTTGAAGCAACAGATGAAATTCGTGTCATCCCTGTTTTCGTTCCCAGAGATAAGAGTCAGGGAGTTAAATCATAACTAACAGTCACTGGTATTGTTACCCCAGAACATTCTCTAAATGTCAGCGCCGGGAAAGGTTATAAACAAATATTGGGTTTAGTGAAAGACTGAGGGATTCTATTGTGGGCTATCCAATTTGCTACATGGATTGGGTTTAAAAGCTTTAATAATAGGGCCCGTGCTCTCTTCAATTAAATTATAAACTTCTAAATCAACCTATGTCTGTTATGAATCGGGACCTGTATGGTCTGCAGAAGCTAGGAAACTGCGCAGAAGCTTCTCCCGCTAGGACACCGCGCAGAAGCTTCTCCCGCTAGGACACCGCGCAGAAGCTTCTCCCGCTAGGACACCGCGCAGAAGCTTCTCCCGCTAGGACACCGCGCAGAAGCTTCTCCCGCTAGGACACCGCGCAGAAGCTTCTCCCGCTAGGACACCGCGCAGAAGCTTCTCCCGCTAGGACACCGCGCAGAAGCTTCTCCCGCTAGGACACCGCGCAGAAGCTTCTCCCGCTAGGACACCGCGCAGAAGCTTCTCCCGCTAGGACACGGCGCAGAAGCTTCTCCCGCTAGGAAACGGCGCAGAAGCTTCTCCCGCCAGGACACCGCGCAGAAGCTTCTCCCGCCAGGACACCGCGCAGAAGCTTCTCCCGCCAGGACACCGCGCAGAAGCTTCTCCCGCCAGGACACCGCGCAGAAGCTTCTCCCGCCAGGACACCGCGCAGAAGCTTCTCCCGCCAGGACACCGCGCAGAAGCTTCTCCCGCCAGGACACCGCGCAGAAGCTTCTCCCGCCAGGACACCGCGCAGAAGCTTCTCCCGCCAGGACACCGCGCAGAAGCTTCTCCCGCCAGGACACCGCGCAGAAGCTTCTCCCGCCAGGACACCGCGCAGAAGCTTCTCCCGCCAGGACACCGCGCAGAAGCTTCGCAGACCGCGCAGAAGCTTCTCCCGCTAGGACACCGCGCAGGAGCTTCTCCCGCTAGGACACCGCGCAGGAGCTTCTCCCGCTAGGACACCGCGCAGGAGCTTCTCCCGCTAGGACACCGCGCAGGAGCTTCTCCCGCTAGGACACCGCGCAGGAGCTTCTCCCGCTAGGACACCACGCAGGAGCTTCTCCCGCTAGGACACCGCGCAGAGAAGCTTCTCCCGCTAGGAGACCGCGCAGAGAAGCTTCTCCCGCTAGGAGACCGCGCAGAGAAGCTTCTCCCGCTAGGAGACCGCGCAGAGAAGCTTCTCCCGCTAGGAGACCGCGCAGAAGCTTCCCCCGCTAGGAGACCGCAACGTATTAACAGACCTGTTCTGACCTGTTCTCAACAGTTTTGACGTTCTATTACCATTGCTCTTTGAATGGCAGCTGGTCTACTCTAGGATAACTTATTAAAAATTTGATTTTTTACATAAAAAAAAAAGGCCTCCCCTGTATAAATCTGATCTAACTGTGCAGTTTATTTGCCATGAGTTTGCCTAGGAGTATGCATATGTTTATGTAGAGGGTGGGGTAGTTCTTTTAAAGGGGTTGTTCACCTTCACACAGCTAGTTGTTTTCAGATAGATCAACAGAAATAATGACCTTTTCCAATTACTTTCTATTTGCTATGTGTCATCGTTTTTCTAATATTGAAGTGTCATTTTTCACCTTCTAAAGCAGCTCTGCGGAGGGGGGTCGCCGACCCTGTCAACTGTTCTTAAATGATACATTTCTTATCTTTCTCCCTGCTGAGCAGAATCTCTGGGTTTCATTACAGGCATCTGTTAAGACAATAGTTGCTAATACTCCAGAGATGCTGCTGAGAAATGGATCAACTAAATGTTGCAAAACAGTTTACAGTCTGCGCATGAATTACTGAGCTGCCAGACTCAAACACCAGAGACACGAACATTCAACTTTAAACTTCTGGATTTGGAAAAACTGTAAAAATAAATAAATAAATAAATAAATAAATAAATAATTGAAAGTAATTGAAAAAAGTCTTTATTTCTTGGGAACAAAAAGTGTTTGGAAGGTGAACAACCCTGTTGAACTTGATTTCTATACTTCATGTATGGATGAAATAGATGCTATTTTCTTCTCCGCAAGGGCAGCAGAAAATTGCTTCTGCCATTGATTTAAACCCTTTCATGTAGGGGTAATGAAGTGCCTATTTGAGGCCAGCCCATAATCTTATTTAGCCTCCGCACTAGTAACTCAGCTGATCTACTCTGAGCTCCTTGTTATTGTCATGTTTGTCTAAGCACCCTTCTAAGCATCATTCACCATACTAAATACACATATAATCTCAAACTGAGCATACGATGAATGAGGATGCTGAAGGTCTATACACTGAACTAGTTGTCTTGACAGCAGATGAGAGGCCTGATTTGGGCAGATGTAAATAGAAAATAAATTTATATTGGGAGAGAGAATATGGGACTTGCAGAGACTTTTAAACAGTCAATTTATAGACTGCATATCCAGGGTTGCATATTTAAAGAAAAGGAAAAAATAAATAAATATATATATGTATGTATATATATGTGTGTGTGTGTGTTGGGTAACATACAAATAAAGATCTATATATCCTATATTTGGTTCATTGTTTATTCTTATACTCATGTGACAGAAATTCCATCACTCGGCACTCTTCTTTATAAAGATATAATTCACGTGGATCTTGTTTTTATATATAATATTTAGGGATGCACCGAATCCACTTTTTTGGATTTGGCCGAACCCCCGAATCCTTCATAAAAGATTCTTCCGAATACCGAACCGAATCCGAACCCTAATTTGCATATGCAAATTAGGGGCGGGAAGGGGAAAACATTTTTTACTTCCTTGTTCTCTGACAAAAAGTCACGCAATTTCCCTCCCCGCCCCTAATTTGCATATGCGGATTCGGTTCGGCCGGGTAGAAGGTTTCGGCCGAATCCCGAACCGAATCCTGGATTCGGTGCATCCCTAATAATATTATGTGTTTGTGTGTATGTATATAGATTGCATTGCAGTAAATTTGGGAAGTAGTGTTTGACCTGGCATTGGCCAAGGCCTATGTTCCAGACTGATCATTTCTATTGGTCTTTTGTCATCAAAGTTAGTTACATATGAGTTGAATTTCCCCTTAATTCACCTTTAAGTTAACTTTTAGTATGATGTGGGGAGCGTTATTCGGAGACAATTTGCAATTGATTTTCATTTTATATTATTTGTGGTTGTTGAGTTATTTAGTTTTATATTCAGCAGCTCTCCAGTTTGCGGTGTCTCTAATCTGGTTGCTAGGGTCCAAATTACCCTAGCAACCATGCATTTGAATGAGATTATGGAATATTAATAGGGGAGGGTTGGAACAGAAGGATTTGTTTTTAGAGGGGGTCAGTGACCCCCTTTTTAATCTAGAAATAGTCGGAAGTAGAAGGCAAATAATTCATAAACTTAGAAAAGAAGAAAAAATAAATAATGAGGACTAATTGAAAAGTTGTTTAAAATTGGCCATTCTATAACATACTAAAAGTTAACCTGAAGGTGAACCACCCCTTTAAACCATAATCCGTTTTTAATTTTCAATGAACAGGACTTCTTACCCCATGTCTTAAAGCTTTGCCTTTGTTTCCATCAGTACAATAATCATGCATTTTTACATAGTTAAACATGATGTCAGAGAAAATGAGGCTAGTTTTACATAATGTTTCCTTTTTTCTTTTCAGGACTAAGGATAAGAGAGACTAAGGAGGTGTACGAAGGAGAGGTGACAGAGCTGACTCCCTGTGAGACTGAGAATCCAATGGGAGGGTACGGCAAGACCATCAGCCATGTTATCATTGGACTGAAAACTGCAAAAGGAACCAAACAGCTAAAGGTGTGTAACTGAATCAGCTCTGAACTATATTGTACATTTCCGCTACCTTGGAAACACTCTATGAACTCCATTGAACATACCCAGCCATTCATTTCTAATCAAATGTACACTTTAATTGTATACAGTAAATCATACAGCAACCCCAATATATACAGCAATCCTAATAATATAATTACCTTACCCTGAGTGTATCCATTTCCGCCCAAGAGTATTCTCAATGTCCTTCTTTTGCTGGTTATAGGGGGTATTTTCTGTGGTTTTGACGTCCATTACACTGACAGATATGATCCAGAATGCTGGGAAAACTGGCAGTACCACTTTCCACATTCTTGCCTGACTTGAAATTGCAGATGGAATATCCCTTATCTGTAGCAATCTGTTGCATGTATTCATGTCAGAGGTTCACAGCACTGATTTTGTTTAATATTTTTAGCTTGATCCCAGTATCTACGAGAGTCTGCAGAAGGAGCGAGTAGAAGTTGGAGATGTGATCTACATTGAAGCAAACAGTGGAGCTGTAAAGGTTGGTGCTTCATGCATATATTCATGTTCATTTTCACTCACACAAACCATTTTTATTCTTGCTTTAAAGGGGAACTATCGCGAAAATGAAAATGTAATATAAGCTTCCGCCTACTGAAATAAGAAACTTTTTAAATACAATCTTTTAAAAATGATGTACCGTTTCTGAAATAATCAAGTTTATCTTCACTATTCCTCTCTCAGCATCTGTTTCTCTTCATTCTGTCTTCATGCAGGAGTTGGGTGTCAGATGAATGATCCAATATGTCTTATAGGGGGGCTTCTTTTGCCTAGAAGATTTATTAGAGCTTGTTCCATTAAAATCAGCAAACATCATGTCTCTCTACATGTAGGATATGTGAAAAAGCTGTTCTTTTGTTAGATTTTGTTTGTACTGGAATCAGTTATTTGAGTGAGCTCTAATTCATCTAGGAAAAGGAACCCCCCCCCCCCTATTAGTTATATTGGATCTAACTGTCCATGATTATCTGACACCCAGCTCCTGAAGACAGAATGAAGAGAAACAGATGATAAGAGAGGAATAGTGAAGATAAACTTGATTATTTCAGAAACGTTGCAGAATTGTTAATTGATTCTATTTAGAAAGTTTCTTATTTCAGTATGATGAAGCATATATTAAATATTTATTTTCTCGACAGTTCATTGAGGACCAATGAGGAAAGTGGCAGTCACTGGTGAAAGGGGGTGGCAGTTTGCCTTAAGCAGACTTGGCAAAATCACGGTGCAGAAGTGTTCAGGGAAAGTTCTGTGCTGCTCATAATTCAAGTCTGAATAGGGTACAGGGGGTATCTGGAAGGCTTGGTGAAAAATGGCAGCAGCCTGCAATGCAGAATATTACTCTGAACACTAATAAAAGAAGAGGATTGCTGACCTGGGATTAGAGGTAAGTGATTTGAATTACTGTAATGGCATAACAAATTGCTACCACCTAGTGACTGAGGCTTTCCTTGTTCTTTAAATGCACTAACTGAGGGGCCACGTTTATTTCTACCCGTCGGAATTGCCCAACAGTCTTTTGGGCTGAAACTGCAACAATGATGCAATTTATAATTCTCTTCTGTTGCCCAAGTTATTTGTATAATTCTGGTTCCTGATTAACACGATCAAAGCATTTTATTAGTGCTCTGTGTAACCCTTTCAAAGCTGGATGTACTACATGGTTTTAGTAGGGCGAAATGCTAAGAGTCTTCACTTCCTAAGGCTCTCTGTAATTGTGCTGAAGGTTTTGCCATTGGCAGCTCACCATCTCTTGAATGAAAGGCTTTGGCGTTCAGGTTTTGTGTGTTTGAGCTTTTGTAATAAAGCAAAGGGGAGTTCCAGCTAGAAAGAATCCTTTTTCTAAAGCTGTCAACAGGGCAGTAATTGGTAAGCGAGTAACCTTTGCCTGTTATCAGCAGCTTGTCCGTCATGAATTTGGCAAGCACACTTATGGTACACCTGTTTTCCCTTCCTCCACTTCTACCAGAGGCAAGGCCGATGTGATACATACGCCACAGAATTCGACCTTGAAGCTGAGGAGTACGTCCCCTTGCCGAAGGGAGATGTTCACAAGAAAAAAGAAGTGATTCAGGACGTCACCCTGCATGACCTGGATGTTGCCAATGCACGGCCACAGGTACAGTAGCACGGATGGTTGAATAGGTAATCTGTTGCAGAATTGTTTAAAGGGTCGGTAATCAATACATTTGCCTTATAACTTACGTAGACCTCAGTATTCCAAGACAAACTTAAGTTAGTGTAATAAAGGGGTGAACCTTTATTAATATGAATAATTGCATTAGTATTATCAAAAAATATGAATCACCTATATACAGGATCAGTGATTAAGCCTTCTGATGAACTGCTAGTGAGCAATAACAGACAAGAACAAGTAATACAAGAAATAAATAGATTTACTTAGCTTAATATGAAGTTTTTACAGAGAGAGCTTGCCAGATAGCATCAATTCAACGCACCAACATTTGGTGCATGATTGGTTCCCAATTTTTGGATTAGACAGCACCGAGACAAGGCAATTTTTCTTAAAAAGCCTTTATTTAGAAGGCTTTTTCTCAGACAGAAATACAGCACAGCAACACTTCAGGCTTACAATAGCCTTTCCTCAAGCTACTGGGTACAAGTTAGTGAACACATTTTATACACTTTAGAGTAGCTTGGTGCAATTCCTTAAGCAAATTAAACAACAACGTTGCGAATTGGCATTATATACATTTAAACATCTTATAACCATTTCTTCCTTTATATTGTTTGAAGCATATCCATGCATAATACATCATCTCAATGAATCAATGTCTGAAAAAGCTAAAATCGTTTAAAATATTTTACTAAAAATGATTAAAAAACGATTTACCGGAAAATGTTGTGTAATTCATATTCCCTATTTAAACCTGATGGTGTCAAGGTGCCTAACAATTGTATCCACTTAGCTTCCTTTTTCAATAGTTCCTTTACTCTGTCACCCCGGTGATGCATTTTCGCAACTCCATCGACCACCTGGTATTTCAATTGGTGCACACCATACCCCTTTTCAACAAAATGACAGGCAACTGCCTGTTCCACCTTCTTTGTCTTAATGGCTGACTTGTGCTCTCGTATTCGCTCCTTCACCATGCGTGTAGTCTGCCCAATATATTGGAAACTGCAAGGGCATTTGATAACATAAATGACAAAAGAAGAGGAACAGGTAAAGTGAAAATACTTTGGTTTGTGCTACTGCCACAATAAGAGTATCTATGGTACCACTTTACAAAAATAAATATTAAATCAATAAAGATACAAAAATGTATAATGAAAGAAATAATAAGTAAGAAAACACTCACAGTTCACCTCAGTCCCAAGGTGCAAAAACCAAAAACATTGTATCCAAAAAGTGTGAGGGTCTCCAAAAATAAACAGATGTAAAAAGTAGAAAATTTATTAGGACATGAAGACCTAGCGCGTTTTGTGCCTATAGGGGCACTTACTCATAGGCTCTCACACGTTTTGGATAAAATGTTTTTGAACAGGTAAAGTGGCCATTAATCTTTCAGGTTCCCAATAACAAAGCTATGATCCAAAGTACTAGCGAAGTTACTAACCCAAAGCAAAGACTTTCTTTTATAGTAAAGAAACCTCTAACACTCAATGCTTACCTATGCGAAATTGTTATCTTAGGAGACCTCCAAACCCAAATGCTGACCTGTGCAATATTGTTAGCATGTCTAACACATCCAGCATGAACTTTGTATCTCTTCAACCAGGCCTGTGTGTTGTCCATTTATTCATTCATTCTTAAGGATGTTTGCTGGCCAACCGTACCTATGTTTGTTTTAGAATATTTGCCCAGCAATATAAGTACACCAGGGACATTGGACTCTAATAACTGCCCCAAAATCTGTTGAGTTTTACTTTACTCTCAAACTTAAAGGAGAAGGAAAGGCTAAAATTAAGTAAGCTTTGTCAGAAAGGTCTATATAAATACACCAGTAACCCCTCAAAGTAATGCTGCTCTGAGTCCTCTGTCAAAAGAAACACAGCATTTCTTTCCTTCTATTGTGTACACATGGGCTTCTGTATCAAACTTCCTGTTTTCAGCTTAAACCACTAATCAGACAGCAACTCCCAAAAAACAATTTGCCTCCACACACAGCAGCAACTTGGTAAGGAATATAAAACATCTACTTGTAGAACATGGCTCCCTACAGTAACATCCATGTGTGTTCCTCCACTCCCAATTGCTGTTATGTGTATTTTCCTGCCATTTCCTTTCTTCTCTCCCTGATCTGATACTTGCAGCCACCCTCAACTCTGATACATACTAACTTGAACTTTCCTCCTAAACATGCCTGTTCTTCCACCCTTCACTGAGCCAGTACATGTCATCCTGTTGCTCTTCCCTTCCCCATTCTGGTACCTACTTACTTGCTCTTCCCACTTCTCTGCTCACTTACTTCCCACTGCTATTTTTTTTTTTTAATGCAGTATTCTTTCATGTTTTACAGAGTGGAAGAATTCAATATAAATGTCACACTGGGTGTTGTAAATTTTAGGAAAATCCACCAAAACGTTTAAGTTGTGTATATGTAATTTCAGAATGACTGACCTGACCATATCCTGTTTTTGCTTTTCTAAAGGGAGGACAGGACATTCTGTCAATGATGGGACAGCTCATGAAGCCAAAGAAAACAGAAATTACAGGTATGGTAGCCCAATTGAAAGTACAGTGATTTTACATAATCAAAACCAGCCTATTGGGGTTATTTCATGTTTACATGATTTTCTATTAGACCTTAAGTATGAAGATCCAAATTACAGAAAGATCCATTATCCGGAAAACACCAGGCTCTGGTCATTCTGGATAACAGGTCCCATACCTGTACAATGCTAGAAATCCGCAGTGTTATTTTACCATAATCAGCCCATTTCAAACCATTGTTTCATTTCATTGTTTAGTCGGTGAATAATAATTCTTATGTATGCATTATTGCAATTAGGGATGCACCGAATCCAGTATTTTCGATTCGGCTGAACCCCCGAATCCTTTGTGAAAGATTCAGACGAATCCGAACCCTAATTTGCAAATGCAGATTAGGGGTGTGAAGGGGAAAACATGTTTTGTGATAAAAAAAAAAAAAAAAAGTTGCGTGATTTCCCTCCCTGCCCCTAATTTGCATATGAAAGTTAGGATTCAGATTTGGTTCGGCCAGGCAGAAGGATTCATCCGAATCCTGCTGAAAAAGGCTGAATCCCAAATTGAATCCTGGATTCGGTGCATCCCTAATTGGAATATTAGTCTCTCTTTAAGACAGTAGGTAGAGTGTATTTGTCAGTGTAAGCCACATTTAAAGGGAATGAAAAAGTCATCTTTTTGCCTAATAAAAGAACCTAATTCTAAGCAACTTTGCAATGTACATTCATTGCAAATTCTCTATGGATTTTAAGTTATTAGTATATGTATTTCTATTGAAAGCAGTTTGTCTGTCCCTTTCTATTCTCTGCCCTGGTGGCTCAGACTGTTGATACAATGTAAGACAAGGCAGCTGATTAACAGACCTGTATTTGCTGCTGGGGAACTAAGACTTTTGCAACATTGTTTAAAAAGTAACAACCAGGAGTTAAGCAAATGTGGCAATTTGGAGGTTGACTTGCCCTTTAAATTTTTGTATAATAGTATGCCACAAATGAGTTGTTTCTTCAAATCACTTTCTATTTTTTACCTTTTAAAAATTAAAGGGGAACTCCGGCTTCCAAACCAAAATTTGATAAAGAGGCCCACATAAAACAGAAACCCCTAATATACCCATTACAGTTACCTGTTTCTTCAAAAAGTATGAATAAATGCCATTTTCTATGCTGAAATCCAGCTGTTTAACAGTTCTCTTTCTGCATCATTTGAAATCCTGGCAGGGAAGGAGGGAGTAAGCACTGATGTTACAAATTGTAACAACTTCTCCACAGCTATGTACCAACTTATGTATTAAATGTAACTGTTAAGAAGTGATCTGCGGGTCAGGCAGTTTTGGCCTGACTTTGCACGCTTCTTCGCCGGCGGGTGCGGGTTGAGCTGCTCTCCCCGCCCCTTTTGTGATGTCATCGGCGGGGCGGTCAGGCACAGTCGGGTTAAGGTCGGGGAAATCCCGACCCGCACGTCACTATTCAGTCGTGATGTCCCAACCCAGCACTTTTTCTGGTTTTAAAGCCTACCACAGCTTCACCACCTCTAATTTCTAAAATGAGTGGGTATTTGTAGTGATTTTACCAGAGGGATGGGGAGTGAGGACAGTGGTATAGGGTATAGGCAGTCATGTCACCTGGAGGCAGGGTATGGGCAGATCACGAAAAAGCACTATATAAAAGTACATAAAAGGCACATTTATCAAACGTCGAATTTTCAAATTCATGGGTGGTTTTTAAAAACTCATAAACTCGAAATTCGACCAGTCGAAGTGTATTAGAAAAAAATTAATTTGTTAAACTCTGGTGACTAGGATCGAACAGAAAACTCGAGTCGAATTCTATTTGAGTTTTAAAAACTCGTTTCGAGGTTTTTTTCTCTGAAAAAAAAACTTGAATCTCAGGCTGCAAAAACTCACAATTGATCCCAGGACATCTCCCATTGACTGAAACAGCGATTTGGCAGTTTTGAAAGTAGTATGATAAATATAGGAAATCGAATTCAATTATTATTTTTTTTTAAAAAAAAAAACTTGAATCCAATTTGACAAATTCTCAAGTCGAATTTGACAGTTTTGGCCATAAAAAACCTAGAAAATTCTAATTTTCAATTTGACCCTTGCTGAATCTGCCCCTCTGTGTTTGGGATCAGTCATATTCAGTGGATTTTTAGTATGCATGCCGTGTGCAGACCTTTTATCAAGGCTTCTGTGCAATATATAATAATAATGTTACAGTAATACAATTTTCTGTTAATATTCTAGATAAGCTGAGAGGGGAAATCAACAAAGTAGTGAACAAGTACATTGATCAAGGCATAGCTGAACTTGTCCCGGGAGTCCTGTTTATAGATGAAGTGCACATGTTGGATATAGAATGTTTTACATACCTCCACCGCGCTCTAGAGTCATCCCTTGCGCCCATTGTCATCTTCGCTACCAATCGTGGCAACTGCATTATTAGGTAAGTACCCGAACCGAAGTCAAACTATATCTCCCTTAAAGGAACAGTGACACCAAAACATTAAAGTGCTTTATTTCTGTTTTCCCTAATGCTTTTCACAACTGTGTTTTTGTTCTTCACTGGCTCCCAACAGATTCAATGCTATAACTTTTTATAGTGCCCTGGGCGCTGCTCCCATTCATGATTGTCATCCTACTGTGGCATAGATTTCCAAGACTGTCTCAGTGGGTATGGCTGTGATGTTCTGGGGGCATTCCGTGCCCTTGTGGTTTCCAAGTTGTGTGTTTTGGGAGTTGTGGAACACACTAGATTGTCGGGTTTTCTGCTTGCAAAAAGATATTGCATAAAACAGCTCATATGTAAAACCCTGCTTCATGTAAATAAACCATTTTCATAATAATATAGTTTTTCTAGTAGTATGTGCCATTGGGTAATCCTAAATAGAAAATTGCCATTTTAAAAAATAAGGGCCGCCCCCTGGGATCGTAGGATTCACGGTGCACACAAACTAACCATACTTGCTCGGTCACATGAGCCAATTAACAGACAGGGTTGTGTCTTTTGTTTCCTCACTTCTTCCTGTTACAATTGTAGTATTTGTGGTCAGATGATCTCTGATGCAGCACACAGACCATCACCAAATTGTGGTTCAAGGCAAGAGATAAGAGATGTAAAAGGGCAATATTTACTTAAATAAATCAATAAATATATGTATATACCAGTTTGAGAAGATTCTTTAATATGCCACTTGATATGATATAAACTATCTGTTGCTCAAGTGTTCATTTTGGTGGTAAAGTTTTCCATTAAATGACCAATCAACCAGTGGCCCCATTCAGTTCTCCCTAGTTAGGGAGCCTGTTCTACTCCTGGCTGAAAAGAAAAGAGAATCGAAATGTTCTGTACATACACAGCATGTAGAATACTGTGATCTCTGCAAGATGTTAAGCAATGGGGCTCACTGCACAGTAAAACCAATCAAGCAACTGGTGTTACAGGTACCCCAGGTAATAGAGCTGGTTTGTCCTTTTAAGTAGCATGTTATTAGTTTACTTTTCCACTGTAGGAGGATCCATGAAGGGCTGAACCAAAGGCTGCTGTATCAGCACATAAACTTAAGGTGCCCATACACTGAGAGATCCGCTCGTTTGGCAATGTCGCCAAACGAGCGGATCTCCCTCCGATATGCCCACCTTGGGGTGGGCAATATCGGGCTGATCCGATCGTGGGCCCTAGGGCCCAACGATCGGATCCTAACGCTGCCTAAACGGGCGGTCGGATCGCGGGACCGCATCAACGAATAGATGCGGCCGCGATCCGACGGGATTTTTTGTCCCATCCGATCGAGATCTGGCCGACTTCCGGCCAGATCTCGATCGGTGAAGCCCGTCGGGGGGGCCCCATACACGGGCCAATAAGCTGCCGACATGGTCTGTCAGCAGCTTTTATCGGCCCTTGTATGGCCACCTTTAGTTAACCACAGCTGTACTTAAGGCTGGACAGTGGTTGCCCATGGGCATAAAATACTGGTTTAGGGAAGATATAAACCTTGTTTAAATGTGCCCATCTTTGGATTGAAACATCAGGAAAATCCCAGAACCAATAACGCTCCAAATTTGCAAATCTTGGAAGTAAAGTTCACCTTTATACAAGCCGTTATGTTGCAAAGAGAACTATATTAAGCTGCTTGGCTTTGCACAAGCATTCCTTTTTTTTTTTTTTTTTTTTTTTTTTTTAATTTGACATTTTAGTCTATCTCCAAAGTGAAAACAAAATGTCACCTGGTTGTTAGGAGTAGTGACCCTGGCAACCAGAAATCAAATTGATTGTGACAATTTTTATTTATTCAGTCTGTTTGTCTAGCCCCTGTCACTTCAGTCTGACATTTAGATGAATGCCGGGTTGGTCTTAAATGCAGAACCGGAGAGCTGCAAAAGAAATGTTAAATTGAAAACCTAAATTAATAATGTAATTGCACATAAATTGTATTTACCCAAACCTCTGGTAAATCTGTGAACCGCTGATGCATAGTGTGAAGCACCAACATATTCTACAGCGCTGTACAATAAGAAGCACTGGCAAAGATAAATAAGATACACCACTGTACAGGGTTGTAGCATTTCTGCCTCCTAAACTGACAGATGCTACCCCATACCTGACTCTTTTCTATGCGTTTCTATTCCCTTCACTGGGGGAATCTGTTTACTCAAAGCAATTAAATGAGAGAGAATATTTTTTAGATAAAAGTGCCTTGCTCTGGGATAGCTGTGGATACCCATTCATGCAGCTGACGCCATCTGGTGGAAGACTAGTAAAAGCAGGAAAAAAGGATCTATTGCTACTGTTGTATCTTCAAATTGTGAAATTCATATTAATAATGGTTTAACCCCACCGTGGGTCCAGCCTGATGCTCCAGTTGTATTTATATATAAATACAATGTGTGTATATTATATATAAAGTCCAGCACAACATATACAACAACAAAGTAAAATACGGAGGGCCAAGGACAGCACTCACAAGACATTAAAAAAAAAAAAAAAAAAAAAGAAAAGTGAGTAATAAACTTTCTGCTCTGGTGCTCCCATAAAGATATAGAATCTCCTTTGCGAGAGAGAGAGAGTAATGGTGCACTCGTGTAGTAATACAAAAAGAAGTTTCTCAAGACTAACTGCAAAGGTGAAGTTTATTGATCAAGCATTTCGGTTCCACGCAGGAACTTTCTCAGGGATTAGATTTAATATTGCAGATTTATATTTACTGGATATGAAAGCCGAGAGTGTAAGTGTTTTTGTTTTTTTTTTCAGTTATTGCTGATAGAAGTACTTGCCTCCCTAATAACCCGATGTCCATATTTTAATAATAAACGGCATTTATAAAATCTGGCCACAGTGGGGTCTACACACACGGGGACTTGCTTAAGGACGGAATGGTACACCCCTGGAACGAAATAAAACGTGCTCAAATCCAGGAAGCTCTCCCCTGGCAGGACAGGCTACCAATACCCAATTTCAGGGGAACACCATGGACTTCACAACTACTAAGATAGACTCAGCTCTTAGAGCTACCTCCACCAGGAGACTTGTCACCACGCTATATTCGCTTCTCCTAGCTACAATTAAGCCTCCATTTAAAGCAGCGGGTATAGCCTGGAGCAGAGACTTTCCAGAGTTGGAGGACGATGACTAGGAAGAAGCAACTGACTGGGCTTATGACTACTTGGTCTCAACCAGAGATAAACTGATCCAATTTAAAATCCTAAGCAGTCTCCACTTACAGGAGAATTTAACCCTAAACGTAAAAAAAACCCCTAGACCCCCCTCCCTGCTCCCCCAGCCTAATTGTTACCCCGGGCAAATGCCCCTAAAGTTTTACTCCGGCCCAGACTGGCAATCTGTGGGTTCTGGCAAATGCCAGAGGGGCTGATATAAGGTGCCATAGAAAGTCAGTATTTGGTGGGCTGGTGGGGGTTGTTTGGGCCTCTGTGTACCTGAAATGATTTTGATTCTCATTCCAGACCTGGTTTTATTTACCCCTTGGTGCAGATTCAGGCATCGGAGTTCACGGACGACATCTTCAGGCGATTCGGTAATTTTCGTAATGAGTCCTGCGATTCCGCAATGTTCGTGAGTTTCGGTGCATGCGTAGTTGTTGCGAAACTGAAAATGGCTCCAACTACACATGCACCGACACGCCGGTCTCATTCCGAAGAGAAGAAGATGGCGTCTGTGAACTCCGATGCCTGCATCGGCACCGAGGGGTAATTAATACTTATGGGGCTTTTGCCCGGGGTAATACTTAGGCTGGGGGGGTAGGGTCTATATAGGGTAGGGGTTTTTTAAGTTTAGGGTTGAATTCTCCATTAACCCCCAACTAGACTGTTCTGTATGAACAAACGCGACTCGCCTACACCTTATTTGGTCATGTCCCCGAATCCAAGCCTTCTGGTCCCAAATCCTCACATATATCCAGGACAAAACAGCACTACCTAAACTGCTAACCCCCCCCCCCCCCCAAAGCATGCCTCCTTGGTGTAGTGGACTAGGTCACCACATGGGCGGGCATGAGAATACTATTCTGTACCTTACTGTTCTATGCCAGGAAATGTAAACTTTTTTTTACCTGTGAGCAACATTCAGATGTAAAAGGAGTTGGGGAGCAACACAAGCATGAAAAATGTTCCTGGGGTGCCAAATAAGGGCTGTGACTGGCCATTTGGCAGCCCCTATGTGAATTACCAGCATATAGGAAGCTCTGTTTGGCAGTACACCTGTTTTTTTCTGCAACCAAAATTTACCTCCAAGCCTGGAATTCAAAAATAAGCACCTGCTTTGAGGCCACTGAGAGCAACGTCCAAGGGGTTGGGGAGCAACATGTTTCTCGTGAGCTACTGGTTGGGGATCACTGCCATAGAGTAAGGCTGTTCTGTGAGTGCGCTGCATCTCAACACAGTAATATAATACACACTGGGGCTCATTATAAACACTGGGCAAATTTGTTGGCCAGATGTCGATCGGCAGGGAAAAAATCTTGTTGGATCGTGGCCACATATTTTCATTAATGCTTTCCTGCGATCCGACAGCCCGATATGGCCCACCTCAATGTGGGCATATCAGGGAGACATCGCCAAACGAGCGGATCTCCCTGTGTATGGCCATCTTTATTTGGTATCTACTTGGAGCTGATAAAACAGTGATGTCATTTATGTGTAACCTTGTTTTAAGGCAAGGATCGATTACCTTTGAATCAGAAAGGTGGTGTGGGGATGAGGTAGATCCCAGCAAGTCTGAAATCCACTGATTTCTCATAGCCCACCATATTGTACTGGTTGATGCAAAGCTTTATTGAGTACTCTATATCTGGTATTGTCTGGAGTGTTAAAGGAGAAGTAAACATTAAAAATGAATATCGCTAAAAATGGCATATTTTATAGACTGAACTTATTGCACGAGGCTAAAGTTTCAGCTTGTCAATAGCAGCAATGATCCAGGACTTCAAACTTGTCACAGGGGGTCACCATCTTGGAAAGTGTCTGTGACACTCACATGCTCAGTGGGCTCTGAGCAGCTGTTGAGAAGCTAAGCTTAGGGCTCGTCCCTAATTATCCAGCAGAAAATGAGGTTGGTCTGTAATATAAGCTGATGCTACAGGGCTGATTATTAAATTCTGATGCTAATTGCACTGGTTTCTGTGCTGCCATGTAGTAATTATGTGTATTAATTACTAATCAGCCTTATATTGTGACATTTCTATTCTATGTGTACTGTATATTGTGAGTGGGTCCCTAAGCTCAGTAAGTGACAGCAGCACAGAGCATGTGCAGTGAATCAGCAGAAAAGAAGATGGGGAGCTACTGGGGCATCTTTGGAGACACAGATCTTTACTGCTTAAGGGCTGTGGTTGCCTTCGGCTGGTACAGAAGCACAAAATATAATGTACAATATTTCTAGCTACTTCTTTAGTTAGGCTTTAGTTCTTCCTTAATGGATGCAAATTCACACTCACATCAGTATCCAGAATTGATATTTCGAGATCAAGCTGTGTTCTTAGGATTTAAAAATGTCCAAATCTTTCATGTATTTTGTTATAGGGGCACAGAAGATGTGGCGTCTCCTCATGGCATACCCCTGGATCTCCTGGACAGAGTGATGATCATACGTACCATGCTGTATACACCGCAGGAAATGAAGCAGGTATGAACATATCAATGGGTTCCTAGAGAAAAGGAGACAGTCGCTGCCCTGCACCCACATGTTAATATGTTTTGATTGACTGGCCTCTGTGCTGAATTCTAAATGGTGATGTTGGTCAGAAACCTTCTGCAGTCCTTCCCAGCACCCACTACAAATCTTTGTGGGTTTATAATTCTCTACTTGTAACAGGCCGTCTATATAAAGTTTCAGGAGAGCTCGCAGGCAGTGCTTTTCCCAGGTTTCATTTCAATAGGCGCCTCCTGCTATCTTGTTTACCGAGCTGCCAAAGTGAAAAATACCTGTATTATATGAGACTTGCTATCTCAGCAGTACAACACACAACATCATTATCCAGACTGCTTCTTATCACTCAGCAGCGAGCGTGGGCTTCTGGGAGTGTTGTGCCACCTTCCTCCAAGTCTCCGTCCCATGCGTTCCCTTCCTCTAGTCTTTAATGATATTACTAACACATGGCTTTGAGCCTGGAAATCCTGCTGCTGCTCTAGGACTATATTCTTATACACAAATGAGTAAATGTGAGAGGGGCAATGTGTGTGGCCACCTAACAGGGACTTTCAAGCACTGAGCTTGGACCGATTTAATAATTCTACGGTATAATGGAAAATAACACCGGCTGAAGCAGGAGACTGTAGAGTAAAACATGTCATTTTTAGGATGTAGCAATTGCCACGCTGCTTTTTTTTTGTTTGTTTTTTTTTCATTTATCACTTGTGCTGCAGCTTGAAATCATTTTAGCATTCATAACCTGGGATCGGTTACGTGATGAAAATGAATGTAGGACAACATTATAATAAAGAAATGATAGTCTGTGCCAGCTGCTTTATAACTTATTTTATTTTAGAACTTTATCTAAATTAAATGACTGCTCCAGGCGTAGACTGTGCATATATGTTGGCTCTTTAAAGGGCATGTAAAGTCTAAAATAGAATAAGGCTAGAAATGCTGTATTTTGTATACTAAATATAAACATGAACTTACTGCACCACAAGCTTTATCAAACAAATGATTTATGCTTTCAAAGTTGGCTACAGGGGGTCACCATCTTGTAACTTTGTTAAACATCTTTGCAAAACTAAGACTGTGCACATGCTCAGTGTGGTCTGGGCTGCTTAGGGATCATCATAAACAAAGCTGCTTAAGTTCTGCATTGCTGGGAAGTAAGGCGGGGGCTCCCCCTGCTGTTCATAAGTATGATTGTTTCCCTGCTCAGCAGTTAGGGACCATCTGACAATTCCTATCTACAGCAGTAAATGAAGGGAGAATTTCACTGCATACAGTCAGGTTTCTTATAAAAACGGTACACATTTTTTAATTAAAGTATATTGTAGATAGGTTTCTTTTTCATTAAAGAAAGTAAAAACGGGATTTTATTTTTTTTTTTGCCTTTACATGCCCTTTAAGGGATAATTCACCATTAAAGGAGAACTAAAGCCTTACTAAAGAAGTCGCTAGAAATGTTGTACATTATGTTTTGGGATTCTGTACCAGCCCATGGCAACCACAGCCCTTTAGCAGTAAAGATCTGTGTCTCCAAAGATGCCCCAGTAGCTCCCCATCTTCTTTTCTGCTGATTCACTGCACATGCTCTGTGCTGCTGTCACTTAATGAGCTTAGGGACCCACTCACAATATACAGTACACATAGAATAGAAATGTCACAATATAAGGCTGATTAGTAATTAATACAGATAATTACTACATGGCAGCACAGAAACCAGTGCAATAAGCATCAGAATTTAATAATCAGCCCTGTAGCATCAGCTTATATTACAGGGGAAGCTCATTTTCTGCTGGATAATTAGTGACGAGCCCTAAGCTTAGCTTCTCAACAGCTGCTCAGAGCCCACTGAGCATGTGAGTGTCACAGACACTGCAGTTTTCAGCTGGGCTGGACCTAGGAGTAGGCACGTGCCAAGGCTTCACAATTTAAAAGCAGCTCAGCACTTATGGCAACAGAGAAACCAGAAACAAAATATGGTGTAGTATGTTCAAGATCCTTAGCACCCTGTGTGTTCCCTTTAAAAACCTTCCATTACTTAGAATGGTGCACAGATGCTTATTCCAAAAACCTTCACCAATTTGGCCAAAGTGCCTACTTACAAAACAGACAATACAATAGAGTATTTTCCCCAACACAGAGTGCTATCTAAGGAACTTGAACATACTACACCATATTTTGTTTCTGGTATCCCTGTTACCATAGGCCCTGAGCTGCTATTAAATTCTTAAACTCATGTACAGCTGAGAGACTGGGAAAACAAGCCTGAAGGACTAACTATTCTTAATCATTATTTTTTACAGAGATGCACCGAATCCAGGATTCGGTTTGGGATTCGGCCTTTTTCAGCAGAATTTGGATGAATCCTTGTGCTTGGACGAACCAAATCCAAATTTGCATATGTAAATTAGGGGAGGAAAGGGAAGTCACGTAACTTTTCATCAAAAACCAAGGAAATAAAAAGTTTTGCACTTTTTCCTTTCCCACCCCTAATTTGCACATGCAAATTAGGGTTTGGATTTAGTTCAGTATTTGGCCAAATCTTTCACAAAGGATTCGGCTGAATCCCATATAGTCGATTCGGTGCTCCCTAATTTTTTATTTATTGTATACAGTATGTGCCAAGGGTGCAGTGCTGGCAGGGTCACTACAAACATGCTACTTCTATCTGTCTACCCCTAGTACTGGTCCTGGGTCAGAGAAAGAGAGGGTATGGGCCCTGACAAGCTTGTCACTAAAAACCATCACCTCTCTTTGTTGTCACAACATGAGTGTGTGAGGAGGGGGACTGAATAACGGCTTTGTCTAGGGTGTCCTGCAGTTGTGGCCTGGCACTGATAGCTAGGGTCCAATTTACCCTAACAACCACCTAGGGGTTTAAATAAGAGATTAGAATACATTGGGAGAGGCCAGAATAGAAAGATATTTAATAAAAAGTAGGGGTCCACTATAACCATTTTTTTCTTAAAGGACCAGTAACATCATTTTTTTTTAAAAAAAAATTTGTTAGTGTAAAACGAAAAAAAAAACACAAAGACAAATTAAACGTTGAAATCGCTAAGTCTATATTAAGAAATAATTTACTGAAACTTTGCGCTCCTCTTTAGAAAAGGCAATCCATAGTGCGGCGCTCCATTTCTCCTCCCTGCCTTCCTTATAGGAGATAGCCAGGGAGGAGAAATCGAGCGAATGTCGCCCTGTCTCCTTTTCTAAAGAGGAGCACAAGCAGAGTTTTGGTAAATTATTTCTAATAAAGACTTAAGACTTTAATTTTTCTTTGTGTTTTTTTTTTTTTTTTGTATACTAACTTTTTTTTAAATTGATGTTACCGGTCCTTTAATACTGAATCCTTAATTGCATATGCAGATTAGCAAATCAATCAATGAAAAGAATGGCTGTTGTTTATTTTTTTTCCATTTCTGCTTGAGTTGTTTTTCTTTCCTCCTGGCTATAATCTGAATAAGAGTCTAGGCATTTAGGCATTTATTATCTGCTCGGTTTGTCCCTGGATTTCTAAATTCCCCTTAAATAACTGGTATAAAACTAGATCTGGAAAAGGCCATGGATTACAATGCTGGATCAGTGCCATTGGCTCTGCTAGGATGCTGCTATATTTGCTGGCAGAGACTTAATAATTGGGGTGTTTCTGTGTTTTAGATCATTAAGATCCGAGCTCAGACAGAGGGGATAAACATCAGTGAAGAGGCCTTGAATCACCTCGGAGAAATTGGTACCAAGACGACATTAAGGTAAGTGATACAAACCGGTATCATGTCAGTCGCACACGGGAGCCTCTAACAGGGCCGACTGCATGAGAAATATCCTTGGGGCCCAGCAGTGCTCAGGTTAGACAGATGGGAACTGTCAGGCATCTAAACAGCACATGTGCTTTAATCACACTCTGATGTCATCGCAAAAGCCTCAGTACTTGCCTTATTGCTTCGTCAGGTTACTTGCTTCCATCACATCCCATCAGTCCTCTCCACTGTGTTTACTATATTCAGTGAATGGTTATGAACGATGCATTAGATTAACCATTTATACACTAAGGGGAGAGGGGTAGAATAATATTTACATTTATTTGATATGACGGAAACTGGAAATACAGAGGGAGAAAACAAATCATGCATTCCAAAGCAATGACATTTACATAGAACATGAAAGGAGTTGTTCACCTTTAAATTAGCTTTTAGTATGATGTAGAAGTAATAGTCTGATACTATTTGCAATTGGTTTTAAAAAGTTTTTATTATTTGTCGTTTTTGAGTTATTTCGCTTTTTATTCAGCAGCTCTCCAGATTGCAATTTCATATATCGTTGCTAAGGGTCCAAATTACCTTCGCAACCATGCACTGATTTGAATAAGAGACTGGAATAGAAATATGAGTAATAAAAATGTAACAATACATTTGTTTAAGGGTAAGTCCACACTGGGCGTTTCGGGGAGATTTGGTCACCTGGCGACTAATTACCTAGTTTTTGCGGCGACCAATCTCCCCAAAAGCCTTCCCTGACTCTGCTCTAACACGAAAAAACGGCGCTGATCGCACGTGGCAGTTCGTTTTCTGAAGTTGCCATACGGGAAAATGAATCGTTGCGTGTGATTAGCACCAGCATTTTTTCATTGGGGCGACCAAATCTCCCCAAAACACTGTGTGGACTGACCCTTAGATTGGGTCAGTGACCCCCATTTGAAAACTGGAAAGAGTCAGAAGAAGGCAAGTAATAAAAAGAGAAAAAATAAAGGCCAATTGAAAAGTTGCTTAGCATTAACCATACTGTAACATACTAAAAGTTAATGTCAAGGTGAACAGATTAGCGCACAGAGCGTTGTTAGGAAGTTCCATTGTGGTGTAAAAATGCCAAATAGCATTAATATAGAAAATCCTTTAAAACGCAATATTTTACATGCTAATATCCGCCAGAAAATGTCCGAATGCATGTTTTCCCGCATAAGAGCCAACACGCCAGGACAAATCAAAATCTATTAAAATATGGGTGTGGATTATAGCACCCACGTGGCGTATGAATATAGAGTGTTTGAAGGTGGTTAATGAAATTACACGACCTCTTCATTCCACTTAATTGTGACATCATTACTGAATTCCTGCAGTACCGTTTAATGCCTTTTTGTTCGTATTTGTTGTAGCCATTTTTTTCGGTGAGTCATTTGTTGATCCAGAGACTAGTCCGATTTTGGAGTCAGGAAGGAATTTATTTCCCCCCTCTGAGGCAAATTGGAGAGGCTTTAAACGGGGTTTTTTGTCGTCCTCTAGATCAACTTGCAGTTAGACAGGTTAAAATAGAGTTTAAAGGTTGAACTTGATGGGACGTGTGTCTTTTTCAACCTAACTTACTATGTTACAGATATAAATGCCCAATACTCGATTGCTGTGGTTTGTTGTTTTTGCACATCGCAGCCTTATTATGCAGCAATGCATGGGATGTAATTGATGTAACGTTGTAGTGAAACATTAATAGTGCAAGGGTTTGTTAGAGAGTGGAACAAATCATGGGTTGTTTTCGTCATGGCTGATTCACACACACACTTAAACATGCTTATAATGTCCGCGTGCGTTTTCACACCGCATGACAATCCCAATAACACACTAAAACCAAAGAAAAATGTGAAGGAATGTATCTCTGCTTAGAATTCCGTCTGCATCCCTTTTTACTATACAGAACTCAATATTGTAACGAATGTCCTATCAAATGAGTGGCAGGAGACAAAAGAAAGAAAATGAACATTTAGTATCATCGTTGAACTGTTCTTCCACTCATTTATAGTGAAGGGTTCTACTTGGCTTCTGCACGTTTGTTCCATTGATTTTTCTCTCCCTTCGGTGTCATTGCAGGTACTCTGTTCAGCTGCTCACCCCGGCTAACCTGCTGGCCAAGATCAACGGCAAAGACAGTATCGAAAAAGAGCACGTGGAAGAAATTAGTGAACTGTTCTATGATGCAAAGTCCTCTGCCAAAATCCTCGCTGAGCAGCAAGAAAAGTTCATGAAATGAGAAAGGAAGGGTCTCTGTAGTGGAGCAAAAGCACCTCAATACTGAACAGGGTTATATTTATATCGGAAGGAGTAAAGCCGCCCATCGTCTGCATTCCCTGATATGGGAGAGTGAGGCTCCGAACTGATATAAACCTTTCACCAGTTCATCGAATCTCAACATTTTTTTTTTTTTTTATATATATAGAAAATACTGTTTATAATATGTTTTTCATTAAAACCATCAAATGGGAGTAATGCTTTTTCTTTCCCTCCTTTACTGCTCTTGTGTCTGTGTAGCATTCACTTTCAATGTAACTTGTAGTATGTTCTAGAATGGCTAATTTTAAGCAACTTTTCTATTGGTCTTCTTTTTTCTTTATAGTTTTTGAATTATTTGTTGGCTTCTGACTCTTTCCAGCTTTGAAATGGGGGTCACTGACCCTATCTAAAAAAAAAAAAAAACATGCTCTGTAAGACCACAAATTTATTTCTACTATTTTTTTTTTTTTTACAATTGGGTGTAGGCATTGTTAAATGTAATAGGTGTTGTATAGACCTATGGTGGAAATAAGAAAGGGCTGTCCTTGGCTGGAAAACGCTTTGACAGACGAGTCTGGGATACAAAAGGGTAAAGGCATTTTCACTATAGTGGTTTGAGTTGTTTGCAGATGGATTTGGGGTTTCTGGCACGTTTTGGAAAAGACTTGCTGGCTTTATTTCCCCTTTAAAACACTGATGGTAGTGTAAATGTGAATATAAAGAATGAGAGGTGGAGAGAGAGAGCAATGTTCCCCCCCATGTTTTGTTATTCTCCTAAACAGTCGCAATTATCAAATCCATCTCCGTGGTGAAGTTTTTACAGCCAAATGGCCAGGATGGGTAAGCAGCTTGCCCAATTTGTTATGTCCTTGGAGCAGGGGCCCGCCGAAAAGGGACATATTTGTTACATCTTATCAGCCTGACACCTAATCTAGCAACAATTACAGCAGACACATATATCCTGAAATTTCCATTGCACCACGGAAGGGAGAAATGCGATGGTAAGTTGGCGCTGGAGGAGAGGGCTGTGAATTCTGCATACAGCAAATGAGATTGTGGCCATCAGAGGGAGAAAATTGGGTCAGTTAATTTAAAGCCCGGGAAGCAGAAGGTATATAGTGGTATTAAAGCAGAAGTATCACAGAGAGAACAGTGCTCATTGCTGGGATATTAGTGTTACGATGTGGACGTGAAATGTAATACACACTCATGGCTTTTTTAGATGTCTTTCAGTGACCCCATACCTGTTTATAAAATCTTAGTTACCATTAGGGGGGGGGGGTTTCTCCACTGCTGTATATCAGCCAGAAGTTAAGACCCTGAAAAAGCATCTGCTACTTCCCATTGAATTGCTTGAAAGTGTATAACCAGAAATATTCAATAAATCAGCCTGAAACACTACTGTTTAAGTGCAATTCTTCGATATCTAAACAAGTATAAGGCACTGGTACGTTCTTATTTTTTACACAAAATGTCTCCTTTAATGCTCTGCCAGGCCTTTACTGTAGCGGCTTTCGGTTGCTGCTTGTTTGTGGGTCTTTCTGCCTGAAGTTTAGTCTTCAACAAGTGAAATGCTGCTTAATTGAGTTCAGATCAGGTGACTGACTTGGCCATTCAAGAATATTCCACTTCTTTGCTTTAATAAACTCCTGGGTTTGGCTGTATGTTTTGGGTTATTATGAAACACTTCCCAATCAGTGTGACTGCATTTAGCTGGATTTGAGCAGACAGTGTCTCTGAACACCTCAGAATTCATTCTTGTGCTTCTGTCCTGTGTCACATGATGGATAAACACTAGTGTCCCAGTGCCACTGGCAGCCATGCAGCCCAAGCCATCCCACTGCCTCCCAAATGTTTTATACAGAACTGTGCTATGCTTTGTATCATGAGCTGTTCCACACCTTCTCCGTACTTTTTCCTTGCCATCATTCTGGTAGAGGTTGATCTTGGTTTCATCTGTCCAAAGAATGTTTTTCCAGAACTGTGCTGGCTTTTTTAGATGTAGCAAAGTCCAATCTAGCCTTTCTATTCTTGATGCTTATGAGTGACTTGCACCTTGCAGTGCACCCTCTGTATTTACTTTCATACAGTCTTCTCTTTATGGTAGACTTGGATATCAATACGCCTATCTCCTGGAGAGTGTTGTTCACTTGTTTGGCTGTTGTGAAGGGTTTTCTGTTTTTGCAGCTTAAAGGAAAACTATACCCCCCAAACAATGTAGGTCTCTATTAAAAGATACTGAGTAAAACAGCTCATGTGTAAAACCCTGCTTCATGTAAATGAACCATTATCATAATAATATACTTTTTTAGTAGTATGTGCCATTGGGTAATCATAAATAGAAAATTGCCATTTTAAAAAATAAGGGCCGTCCCCTGAGATCGTAAGATTCACTGTGCACACATACAAACCACATGTAAGGTCACATGAGCCAATTAACAGACAGAGTTCTGCCTTTTGCTTCCTCACTTCTTCCTGTTACAGTTAGTGTAGTATTTCTGGTCAGGTGATCTCTGAGGCAGCACAGATAGAGTCACGAAATGGTGGTTCAAGGCAAGAGATGTAAAAGGGCAATATTTATGTAAATATATATTCCAGTTTGGTAAGATTCTTTAATATGTCATTCAATTTGATATAAACTATCTGTTGCTTAAGTATTCATTTTGGGGGTATAGTTTTCCTTTAAGGATGGCTTGTTTCACCTGCATGGAGAGCTCCTTTGACCGCATGTTGTTTGTTTACAGCAAAATCTTCCACATACAAGCACCCCCCCCCCCAAATCAACTGCAGAGCTTTTATCTGCTTCATTGATAATGATATAACAAAGGAATTGCCCACACCTGCCCATGAAATTAATGTTCTGATTGGCTTAATGATTGCCAGAACAATTCGCCCAGGGCCAGAACTAGGGGTAGGCAGAAGAGGCTTGTGCCTAGGCCGCCAAGTTGGAGGGGTGCCAGGCAGGCCTTCGAGTCAAAATAGGCCCTGCCATTCCAAGTACACAGAGGCCCAAACAGCCCCCTACCAGCCCACTATATGGTAACTTTCTATGGAACCATACAGCAGCCCCTCTGGCATTTGCCAGAACCCACAGATTGCCAGTCCAGGCCTGGCTGTCAGGCACGGTACCTCTTCTGGTATTCTGGCCACATGCTCCTCCACGCATCCACTTGCATACGCATTTCGGCATGTGCGCTGGTTTAGGAAGAGGCGACCTAGTAGGCTGGGTTGCCTAGGGCACCCAGCCGACTTGGCCTGGCACTGGATTCGCCCATCAATGGTCAACTATATCTGAGGAGACTTTGGACGTATCTTTGCTGTGTCGGCTACTTATATTAACCAATGGCTCTCTGTTCCTTTGTTCACGGTGCGTGCCTTTTTGCTGAAAGTAAACAATCGTTTAACAAGAATTATCTGATTGTCCCATTCACTGGCCGATTTCATCAGTTCACGAAAATTTTGAAACATTTCTGGGCCATTTTGTTGGAAAGATTGTTCGCACTGTGGATGTGTAAGAAGTGTAGGCGATTTTAACAGATTATGTTAAAATCAGTGGTTCCTCATGACAAAATCTACCAGTATATTGTAAGGGGTTAATCCATTTTACATGAGGTGGGGGGATCCTGTGAGCCCCTTTATTTGCTCGTTGTCCCTATCTGGAGCAGGCAGGGGCTGTGTGGAGCACTGGTGGAGTTACTACTAAAAATGAACACATAAATAAATATAATGAAGCCGCTCTCCCCATCCGTCAGAAGCAGCAGGCGGGAGATCGGCGGTATTGATGGTCCTGTCACTTGGCCGCTCCCAACTTTGTGATTAATGTTCTTCAAAAACTTTTTCCCCGGCTCCTGCTCACCGTGCGCTCCTTTATTAGCCATGTATCTTTCCATCGGCGAGAAAACGTGGAGACGCGCAGATGAAGAAGTGCGTGGAGGGGTCCTGGGCCGTGTGACAGCGCTTTATTAGAAAAGGTAATAAGTGCAGGTGTTTGTCTCAATACGCCCGCGCCTTTATATTCCCACTGCCCCTCTCAGGCGGGAAGAGATTAACCCTGTGGGAGTGAAAGGCCTGGAACTGCCTTGTATTGTAGCTCTCCTTCGTCCCTGACAGGGTTAATCATATCTGCCTTGCCTTGAACTTAAGGCCCTGGAGCGGGTACAATTTCTCACGGCAAGACAGCACGATTAATTCCTGTTGCCCTCCAAGGGTCCTGCTAGAGCACCGCCAGTCCAGCTGGCCCAGTGCTGATAAGATGTACCTTTTGATTCACTCGTTCTTTGATTGGTCTTTCTGTCACCCACAATAGCTTTCACCGTTTGGGACCTCTCTGCCTGCTTGACTGATCTATCTATCTGCAGGCTTCTCTTTCTCCATTACCAGTCGCCCCCACCCTTCTTTTTTTCCATTCCCTTCTCTCTACTGCCCTTTGGCTTCCCCCCTTCGCCACCTTACTTTTCCCGCGCGCACCTTGTCCATAACAAAATGGCCTCCCTCCCTCTCCCGCCTCACACTCCCTCAGCGCCACATCTAATAGAAATCCACTGAAGCTTCGTCTGTAATAAAATACATCTGCCAGGCCGCTTCTCCCCACCAGATAAAGGCCTGTCAGTGTTATTTTGCAATCCTTGGGCAGTTTGATTAATGGTGAAAAGCCAAAGCAAGATCGACTACTGTTTTTTTTACAAGGGCTGTCAGCGTGGCTGGGCCTTCACAAAACAGGCCGGTTCCATAACAATGCAGCCTGAGGGAAAGGTTGGAGGGGGGCACACGACAGAGAGAGAGAGGGGGGCTGTTTCTGTGTGTACCCAAATCATATTAGTCTCTCCACTAAATATAAATGACTCCAGGGCTATCAGCAAAGTGTCGGGGAGGGGGGGAGGGAAACAGGAGAGTGCTCTGGCACATTGTAATAACTAAATGCAAATAATAAATCATTGTTGAAGGGACATGGCTGATAATATTTTTGTCTCGCTGGTCTTCTGCCATTGCTTCAAAAAGAGGGTGCGGGGAGTCGAGGAAGGGGTAGGATTCGATAGTGAGAGAAGCGCCTGGAGCACGTTATTAATCTGTCAGTCACCTCTCGCCGGCCTGTCTCTCTAGCACCCACTACCCCTCAGGAAACACAAGCAATGGAATTAGGATTGCCACCTCTTCTGGAAAAAAATACCGTCCTTCCTATAGTCTTGTCTTTTTTCCTATTAATAACATTGGCATCAAGCATCATTTTTACCAGCCAGGCCGGTAAAATACAGGCCAGTTGGCAAACCTAAATGGACCCTTTGGTGTACCAGTACCTATAAGTCAACCATCTCCTAATAAAATATATAAACTATCAGTTTCATCATAAAACACAATTCTGTACTAGTATGGTTCTTAAAAAAATACGGAACAAAAACTTAACCCGCACCCGACCATAACCTGCAAAACTAACCAGGGTTGCCAGGTGTAATTTTCAAAACAAGCCAAAGTCAGCTACAAAACCAGCCCAAAATTAGCCAACAGGCACTTCAAAAGTAGCCCAAACATAGCACAATATGTGCAGTGAAAAAAAAGTCTAAAAAGTAAATGAATATATGTGAAAATTTCACTGTTTTGCAAATTTTTCCATGAAGCAAAGTAGGACAGATTTGCCCCGTCACCAGGGGTGTAACTACAGAGGGTGCCCAGGAGGTATAGGGGTCCCTTTAATTCATATACAATTTCGATAAATATTGGTAAAACAGTTCATCCTCTAGACATTTTGTGGCCAGCAGATTTTTGCCCCAAAATAGTCTGAAATTGGGAAAAGTCACTGGAAAATGCAATACCAGCACCGGATTTCACCGACTGGGCCCCTAGGCTGCGTGGTCCTAGTGCCGGGCTGCATAGTCCAAGCGCCTGCCTCCCGCACTGCTCTGTGGGAGCAGAGGAGGAGTGTACTTTCCCAGTCTGGCCCTCACCCAAACTTAACCTGCAATGGCTGGCCAAATTTCAACCCAAACCCACCCAACCTGTGGTCAACCCGTGGGTTTTGGATCAACCCACGCATAACCAATATGTAATGCTTAGGGTTGCCACCTGGCTGGTATTTTACTGGCCTGGCCGGTAAAAATTATGGCAGATGCCAATGTAATTGATAGGGAAAAAAGATAAATATATAGGAAGACCGGTATTTTTTTCCATAAAAAGTGGCAACCCTATTAATGCTGTGTTTGGGAAGCAAGTAGTGGTTGTAAATACAGTTAGTGCAGGGGATGCGACTGCCCTGGGGTCCTCAAGAAGTTTTAGAAACTGCAGTACAAAGTCCACACGCCATACAAACAGGGTTATGGTGTATAAATGGACAGAAGAGATTAAGATTATTGTGGCGATACAAGGCCTGGAAGTTGAGAGTAATCAGGGTTCATAATATAATTTGCACCAGGGGATAGGCCACCACATAGGTGTTTTGCTGTGTTCCGGTGCAACTGGTAGGTGGCAAGCACCTTTACACTAGAGACAGTAGTATTACATGGTCAGCACAGTGTCAGATATACAGTATGGGTGCCTTCCTCCATACAATCTCCTCTTCATCATTATCAATTATACAGCATCAGCTAATTATGAAACTCTTTACAGACAACCAAGGGTCAAGATTCATCATCGTATGAGGGGAAACCAAGGGAAGAAATGCACTGTATATACAATAATAACCATGTACTATGTCAAGAGAACAAAATGAAAATACACGTCTGTATTAGCAGACAGCATTACGGGATTTCATTTCAAACCCATTTTGAATATCATGCAGGCTTTAATTTCACACAAATGTCCACCCCCTGGTGATTAAACCTGTGAGAAGTGCCATGCCACCCTCATGGGACTTGATTACGATTTATTCTTATATAAAAGGCTGTTGAATGGTACTTTATTGGGTGGGTCAGTTGGTGCATCAGGTTCTGCTCAGTAAGCAAATATGTTATTAACACAAGTCACCAGTACAGCCTCTGTGCATGTTGTACCGATTCTACATTGTTTCTGGGTTGTGACACCCTAAAGAGGCCATACACGGGAAGATTAAAGCTGCCGATATGGGTCCTTTAGACTGATTTGGCAGTTTATCTCCCCGTGTGTGGGGGCTTCCAACAGGTCTCCCCCATCGATATCTGGCCAAAAATCGGCCTGATATTGATCGGGCTCGTTTGATTTTTTTTTGCAATCGAGGACCTCATTGGCTAGTTGATTCAGTCCTACGATCCATTTTCTTCATTGTAATCCGTTTGTTTAACGATTGGATTAACCCGGTATCGCCCTTTGGTGGGCATATTGGGTTAAGGTCGTCTCCAAAAATCTGCTCCAAACAAGCGGATCTTATCGTGTACGGCCACCTTACATAAGAAATTTCTTCAGATGATGTTTGGCTGATGATGGTAGAAATGCTACTCCAGGCTTCTCTCCAGGCCCTTCAATGTTTAATTGGGTCACACTTTTGTGAATCGGAGTCGGTCAGACAGTCCTAAATCACTGGCTAGGCCACATATTAAATACGCAGGTTTGGGCACCTGTCTTTAAAAAAAAAAAAAATAAATAACTGGTTACATTAAGGAGAAGGGCGAATAAGATAATGTGTGTTTAGGATTATTCTCCCTAAAAAAGAAACACTTTAGAGAAGAATTGGAAGGGACATTTCAAACAGTGCAGCGTGCAAAGTACGATTGCAATGTTGTTTTTACTCACAATGCACTGATTTCCCCCCAGAATTTCAGCATAATTGTGATCACGGGGGGAGTTGCACCTGGCACAATTGTGCACAACACACCAAAACATGTGGGTTTACAGAAGCAAATTGCAGCTAACATTTTCAGTGTGGGGAGTGTGTCACTTCTGGCAAGTGGTGTTGAACAGCATTAGCTTGTGATTGTTTTGATGCAACCCAGTGTGAAAACTCTTACATTCGGGATAAGAGATAACAAAGCCTAGAGTCCTGCAGGGTTTCGGGTACCCGCGGGTTACCCGCAAAAACCTGCGGTACCTTGTGGGTTGAGGAGAGAAGTTCTGGGTGCGGGAAAAGACGCAGGTCGGCGGTTCTGCGGGCTTGCGGGTCGGGCCGCAGGTCTTCTCAGTAGCGATATGTACTCCTTTTTTCTGCTCACGGGTACTTTCGATGACTTCACTTCCGGTTTACAATGACAGCACTTCCTGTTTTACTACTTTTTTTCTGATCATCTCTACTTCCAATGATGTCACTTCCGGTTTACAATGACAGCACTTCCTGATTCCTGATGGTCAGCGGGTTGCCGATAAGGTACTTGCAGGTCGGGTCCGGTAGCGGTTCCAAAAGGGTAAGAATGCAGGTTGCGGGACCGGGTTGCGGATTGCAGATTGCGGGTACGGGTCCCAAAAAATGGACCCACGCAGGACAATAACACAGCGTCAAAAGGAACAGTCAATAGAACTGCTGGAGATTTGTATATTGACACAATACAGTTTATTTATGTTCTCCTTACAGGTTATGGAATTCCTTACAAATTAGTAATAATGAGCAATTTATCAATGTGTTAAAAAAAAGGGACTAGAAAAAATGTAGCAAAGATGACAGTGATCATTGGTCCATGGAGAGGTCAACTTGTGGCGCTAAACTGGCACAGCTGGTAAGTGTAGGTTGGTATTCTCTGCCTTCTGTAAATCAAGGTAGGTGTGTGCAAATAATTTGCTATTGAAAGAATCGGTGCATAGAGGGGCAATTACAGAAACTAAATACAGTAGGTGCTGAGCTTTCAGTGGTGGTTTCTGCTCTCCCTCCGTGCGTTGTTACATACAAAACAAGTCATTTCATGAGAATGTGCCATTGTGAGTTTATGATTAGGAGGAGATTGTGTGGAGGGGACATCCAAGGTAAATGCAGAGAATGATTTCTCCTCATTACTCTGAGCCAGATTCAAGGTCAGCTCTCGCCAGTGGAGGAAAGGGGATTTAAGTATCACCAAAGGGGGCGGAGGGAAATCTTTTCAAAAAGGTCATACGGCTTTAGAAGTCCTCGCCCGAGGAGGCCACTGATTATTGTTATATGTATTACATAGGGCTTTTAGCTTCTCAAGGTGCTCAAGTGTGATTTTGCTGGAAGACATGATTATATTGTTGGGCTCAAGGAGAAATGCATTCCTGGTTACCCCAGTGACTGGTTTCCCTGACGGTTACTAGTGATGGGCGAATTTATTCGGCAGGCGTGAATTCGCGGTGAATTTGCGCAATTCGCTGTAGCGAATAAATTTGCAAAACGCCCGTGAAAATTCGGCCAAAAAATTCGCTGGCGTCAAAAAAAATTTTTCGCCGCATTCAAAAAAACAGACGCCGGTGTCAAAAACAGCCACCGGCGTCAAAAAAACGTGCGAAATTCGTGAATTTTCCGGCAAAGCGAAACGGCGCAAATTCCCCCATCACTAACGGTTACACATTCATTGGATCTGTGTCTTTCAGTCCAAAGTAACCGACTCGGAACTGCTTGAATACTGATTGGTATTGAGTGATCAGCTGATTGGCGCATACCATAAAATGTTTAGCCAGTTTGACTCTTTGTTGTTTTGACTCTTTAAGGGCTCTTACTGACGAGCGGTTGTAGCTGTGCTCCCCTGCGTTCCGTTTTTCTGCGTTCAGCCGCAGGGGAGCGCAGGAATAGACGCATTACATTTTTTCCAATGGGGCTGTACTCACACAGCCGCATGTAGGCGACGAACGCAGGAAAAATGCAGCATGTTGGGTCTCAACCTGTGTTCGGCGCCTACACGCGACTGTGTGAGTACAGCCCCATTGGAAAAAATGTAATGCGTCTATTCCTGCGTGCAGCTACAACCGCTCGTCAGTAAGAGCCCTAAAGGGGAACAATCGTGAAATCAATAATCACATAAATGGATCAGCACAGGTTGTTCACCTTTGAGATAACTTTTAGTATGATGTAGAGAGTGATATTCGGAGACAATTTGCCACTGGTTTTCATTTTTTACGATTTGTGGTTTTTGAGTTATATAGATTTTTATGCAGCTGCTCTCCAGTTTGCAATATCATCAATCTGGTTGCTAGGGCTCAAACTATACTAGCAACCATGCACTGATTTGACTAAGAGACTGGAATATAAATAGGAGAGGACTGAATAAAAAGATGAGTAATACAAAGTAGCAATAACAATAAATGTGTAGCCTTACAGAGCATTTGGTTTTTGATGGGGTCAGCGACCCCCATTTGAAAGCTGGAAAGTGTCAGAAGAAGAAGGCAAATAGACCAAATGAAGACCAACTGAAAAAAGTTGCTTAGAAATAGCCATTTTGTAACATACTATAAGTTAACATAAAGGGGAACCACCCCTTGTTGACTCTCTGGGGCTCATTTATCAAAACAAGGCAAATTTATATCTGGGCAGTAACGCATGGCAGTTAAACAAATGTTACATTTTTGTTTTACTTGCACCTAGCTGCCCAGTGTTGTTGATAAATGGTCTGTCTTTTAGACCAAAAGCTTGCTATTAGCTGTCTAACCCTGCTATATCTCAGAACCCTTTCCTTAGGCACCTCCCTTATCCTACTAATTAGAGATCACCCACCCATTGTAGATCCCACGCTAACCTCATGTCAAACCTGGAAGCAAGTCCTTCATTTGCCCTCGATAATCTGTGGCCTTTAAGGCATTTTACCGTTCAAGTCGGATATTGACCTATCAAAGGAATTAAGAAGTGATAAGATTGTCCATGCATTGCATACTTCCTAACCTTAAAAGGAGAATCATTATGAATATGAAAATTTAATGTAAGCTTCATCATACTGAAACCTTCAATAAAATATTCTTTTTATTCTGAAATAATCAAGTTTATCTTCACTATTCCTCTCTCAGCATCTGTTTCTCTTCATTCTGTCTTCATTCAGCAGTTGGGTGTCAGATATTCATTGACAGTTAGATCCAATATATCTTATAGGGGGGCTCCTTTTGCCTAGAAGATGTATTAGAGCTCACTCTATTAAAATCACCAGACATCATGTCTCTCTACATGCAGGATTTGTGCAAAAGGCAGTTATTTTGTTAGATGAATTATCCAATATATCTTATAGGGGGGCTTCCTTTCCTAGCAGATGAATTAGAGCTCACTCAAATAACTGATTCCAGTACAAACAAAATCTAACAAAATAACTGCCTTTTGCACAAATCCTGCATGTAGAGAGACATGATGTCTGGTGATTTTAATAGAGTGAGCTCTAATACATCTTCTAGGCAAAAGAAGCCCCCCTGTAAGATATATTGGATCATTCATCTGACACCCAACTATTGAATGAAGACAGAATGAAGAGAAACAGGTGCTGAGAGAGGGATAGTGAAGATAAACTTGATTATTTCAGAAATGGTACAGCATTTTTAATTGATTGTATTTAGAAATGTTCTTATTTCAGTATGCTGAAGCTTATATTAAGGGGCAGATTTACATAGGGTCGAATATCGAGGGTTAATTAACCCTCGATATTCGACTGTCAAAGGTAAATACTTCGAATATCGAAGTCGAAGGATTTACCGCAATTCGTTCGATCGATTCGAAAGATTTTAATCCAACGATCGAACGATTTTTCTACAACCAAAAAAATCTTAGAAAGCCTATGGGGACCCTCCCCATAGACTAACATTGAGGTTCGGTAGGTTTTAGGTGGCGTAAAGTAGGGGATCGAAGTTTTTTTTAAAGAGACAGTACTTCGACTATCGAATGGTCGAATAGTCGTAGTTGAAGTTCGAAGTAGCCAATTGGATGGTCGAAGTAGCCAAAAAAAACATTCGAAATTTGAAGCTTTTTTATTCTATTCCGAGCTAAGTAAATGTGCCCCTAAATGTTCGCGATAGTTCCCCTTTAAAGGGGTGGTTCACCTTTAAGTTAAATTTTTGTACAATGGCTAATTCTAAGCAACTTTTCAATCGGTCTTCAATATTTATTTTTTATAGTTTTTTTTTTACTATTTGCCTTTTTCATCTGATTCTTTCCAGCTTTCAATTGATGATCACTGACCCCATCTAAAAAAACAAATGCTCTGTAGTTGTTGCTACATTTTATTACTCATCTTTCTATTCAGACCCTCTCCTATTCGTAACAATGCATGGTTGCTTGGGTAATTAGGACCCTAGCAACAAGATTGCTGAAATGGCAAACCGGAGAGCTGCTGAATAAAAAGCTAAATAAAACAAAAAAAAAAACACAAATAATAAAAAATGAAAACCAATTGCAAACTGTCTCAGAACATCACTCTCTACGTCATACTAAGGGGCAGATTCACTAACCGGCGAAAAGTCGCCAGCAACTCCTTTGCATCCGTTGCTACACTTCGCCAGGCAAAAATTCGCTCAGACAACTCTAATTCACTAAAATGCGAGTTTCGTCGTGGGCACAGAATACTGGCGACTTTTCGATACCGTTACTTCGGCAATGCGAGCAATTGAAAGTGAAGATAGGCTAGTCACACGAAACGCGTTAGTTGTAATCCCCCTCCACTGCAATTTTAATGCGCTTAATAAAGCCAATATTTTGATATTCAAACGCCTGACTCCGTAACTGCTTTGATCGGCGCTCGGGAGCGGTACCATTGAAGTATATGAGAGTCCATTGCACTTTGCCTGGTCTGAGCTGGTGAAGGCAAGTCTGGCGAAAGAGGTACCATTCAATAAAATCGGCATTTTAGTGAATTTGCGGAGTAACGTCCATTTGCCAGAGCAAATTGTCACCTGGCGATAGAGTGCGAATGAGCGCTAGCGTCTATCTCTTTCACTAGCAAATTGGCGCCTGCGCCTGTTAGTAAATTGCCAATGTCCCTGTTGGCGGTAACTCTGGCGAATTGTCACCAGCACTTGCCACTTCACCCTTTAGTAAATCTGCCCCTAACAGTTAACTCACAGGTAAACAACGCCTTTAAAACAAAAAAGGTAATGTATCCTCTATATTGTTGCTTGTATATAAGTAATAACTTCATTGCTACAGTCATTGAATTACTACAATCGAATTTGAATCCTCTCTTTGGTCCACCAAATTGAAAAAGTCTACCTTCTTTTTATATAGGGACCCATCTGACCCCCAAACTCACACAGGAAGATGAGGAGGAGGCTACATACTATGGCAAATTATTGTATTCACTTCAACCAGAGACTGGACAGTTCTAGACTATTTGTGACAAGTGATGGGTCACAACCCCACAGCCATGCGTCACACATGTGCTGCAGAAGAGGTGGGATTATTATGCACCATAGCACCATTTTGTCTATTGAACTTACATTGGCCAACCTTGTATCCCCTGGATTATCCCTTTTGGGGATAGTCAGGGCCGTCATCAGGGGGCATGAAGGGGGGCCCGGCAGTGCTGCAGTTTTGAAAAGAGCCGGGTCTCCCTTGCAAGCGCGGAAGCCGTGCGTGCGGCCAGCCGAAATACGGAAGTGCCGAACAGCCGAAGGACCCGAAGCCACAAAAACAGCTGAACTCCCAAAGCGGCGAAAAGACCCAAAGTCACGAAAACAGCTGAAATTGATGTCCTGAAGCTGCGAAAAGACCCAAAGTCACGAAAGGAGGTGAAGTCCTGAAGCCACGAGTTCAATTCTACTGAACACCAATGTGGGTTTTTTTTGATCCCCTGGCCACCAATGTATTATTTTAATATTCTATAGCCCCCTGGCACCAATGTTTTGTTTTTTTTTTTTTTAATTTTTGGGGCCCCAATTTTTTTTAAACTTGTAAGGGGGACCCTGGCGCCAATGTTTTTTTTTTTAACTCATAAGGGGGCCCTGACCATCAATAGCTTTTTATAACTTGTGTGGGGGTTTTTTTAGCGCTGATGCCTGTATGGTCTTTGGGCGGGATGGAGTGGGGCTTAGGTGGAATGGGTGGGATCTTGGGTGGGGCTTGGGCGTTAGTGTGGGCGGGCCCAGGGGGCCCCCGAAAATTTTGTTGTACTGGGCCCCGTGATTTCTAATGGTGGCCCTGGGGATAGTCATTTACTAATGTAGCAGGGATAATAAATTGGACAGTCTGGATAAGCTAATAGTCTCCAGCAATCTCTGTTGTCCTGTGCTTAGGTGGCCATACATGATAAGATCTTAACCCAATAGGCCCACCAACAGGAGGGTGATATTTGGTTAATCCAAAAGCCGGCCCTAGGGCCAAATGATCGGATTACAATGAAGAGAATGGGTGCCAATGGGTCGTAGGACCACATCAACTAGCCAATGCGGTCCATGATCAGAGGAAAAATCAAACCAGATCAATGTCTGCCTAATTTTTGGCCTGGTATAGATCAGGAGACCCGTTGGAAGACCCCTACACAGGCAGATAAACTTCCGGATTGTTGAACTGATTTCGGAAGCTTTAATTTGCCGCGTATGGCCACCTTTAGTCAGGATAACGTGTAAGGCTAACACAGTGGTCACGTTTTTTCATTTCAAGCTTGAAGTTTTGGATCTGGGGCCCCTTAACGCTTGATATTACATATTACACATATAGGAACATATGAGCCTATGAAACATTCAGCCATAGTTTCAATAATATTGTTCTAGTTACTTTTACAAAAAAGTCTCACCTTTAAAAAATATATAACAATTAGTACAGATGTTGTAATCTGCCTTTCATGTTGCTTATTTGTACCAGGCGGAATGTTACCAGTTGCTGATTGTGCATTTAATACAAGGGACTTGATATATTTGTACATAAATTAAGGTACTCATCTCAACGGCTGTACTAAATATTACATTTCAGCAATTGCAGCAGTTTTTCCCAGCCACAGATTTAAGCTTGTCAGCCCCTGACCCTCATCCACATAGACTTTCCTTCTAAGCACTTGGTGATTTTAGGGAGGTCATCTCTAACCTCCATCTGTCGCCTGCACTGGTGCCCATAATGTGCAAGAGGGGAGCCTTTAACTGGCTGATAACACTAAAGATGATATAGAAGGTCCAGTGAAGGAAATAAGGCTGTCAGAGCCTGTGTGTTATGGTTACACTGGGAAATTTACTTCTCTAATAGAAAACATCAGCAGCAGTAGAGGTCACTGGTATATCCAGAACCGCAATATATCTCGGCTATGTAGTAGCATGGGATTAAAGGGGAAGTACTGGTAAAGCAAGAGTCTCCCTGATATGAATGAATACAAATGGTAATATATATATAACACATATACTTATATAATACACAAAAGCCATGAATATCCTGTAAATTATATCCTTATAAACGGTGAGTTCTGATGTCATCAGTTATAAACGGTGAGTTCTGATGTCATTTCTGTCACATGACTCACTGAAACTTGTGTATTATAATAAATAAAGTACCCCCAGTTGCAAAATATGAGGATATTAAAAGTTACCTCGGAGTTCCATGACCTGTATAAAAACACTCGGCCTTCGGCCTCGTGCTTTTATATGGTCATGAAACTCCTCGGAAACTTATAATATCCTTATATTTTACAATAGGGGGTACTTTATTCACTATATAAATAAAATTCATACGTTTATATGTATCAGTAGGCCCCAGATCCCCCATCCAATGCTGAATGTGCTTATTTTCCCTCCAAGTCTGGCCCAGGCTTCCACTCTTTTTTTTTTTTTTTTTTACATTTTTGATGCAATAAAAATGTCACTGGGGCTCAGTCTTATATAAAAGCAGTCAAATCCTTGGCAACGTGCTCCACACTACCTCAGTGCTGCCTAAATATTAAATGGTAATAATAAAAGGCTGCTCCATCTTCACTAAGCGGAGAGGCCAGTATATGTGACCATTAATAATATGGATCACCAGTGGCCCCTAGTGTCCAAAAACTGATTTAGCAAATTATTTAACTTTTCCCAAAATAAACTGCCAAATCCAGGATTCAGTTTTGGAATTTTGACAAATTATTCCACTTTGTTGCAGGATTTGCATCTGGACAAGTTTCTAATTGCCGTTCATTGCAATTTTGTATGAAAAAATAGTATGAAATGGATTTTTCTCAAATTTGCATATGTAAATTAGGGTTCCATAACATGCTGTCCAAGTTTATACACTTGAAAAGTCACATGACCCATCTGTTATACAGCGCTGCGGAAGATATTGACGCTTGTTAAACTTGTTAATTATCATAATAATATAGAGAGTCCCTGCAGAATCACAAACCTTTGCATTCTTGAAGTGGTATAGAGTGTTTCTGGGTTCCTCTTTAGTGTCCCAAGGGCCGCCATTAGAAATCACGGGGCCCCGTACAACAATGGATAATTATAATAATACTCTGCATCTTGCCCTGCCTTTTCCAGTCCTCTCCTGCTATCTGCTCCAGTGCTCTCTCTTTCCAGTCCTTTCCTGCTCTCTGTTCTAGTCTCCTCCCACTATCCTGTTCTCCAGTTCCCGATCTCAAGTCCGCTCCCGAGCAACACCCGCACCGTCCTGTCCAATTCTTCTAGTCTGCTTCTGTCTCCTGATCTGATCTACGCCCGCACCGTCCTGTCCCATTCAGTCTGTTCCTGTCCTGAATTTCGACCTCTTCATTCTGTCCAGTCCTGATCTTCGCCCTCTTCATTCTGTCCAGTCCTAAACTTCGCCCTCTCCATCCTGTTCCGCTCTGCACCTGTTCCAGTCTGACTCAACGTCCTATTCAACCTGTTCCTGCCTTCCCTTTACGTGTTCCCTAGGCACATCCAGCTGCCTCAAGGACTCACCCTTCCCTCATCAGTCTGCACAGCATCCCCTACTTACTACACCACAAGCCTAATCAAACGAATGATTTATGCTTTCAATGTTGGCTACAGGGGGTCACCATCGTGTAACTTTGTTATACATCTTTGCAAGACTAAGACTGTGCACATGCTCAGTGTGGTCTGGGCTGCTTAGGGATGGTCATAAACAAAGCTGCTTGAGTTCTGCATGGCTGGGAAGTAAGGCGGGGGCTCCCCCTGCTGTTCATAAGTATGATTGTTTCCCTGCTCAGTAGTTAGGGACCATCTGACAATTCCTATCCACAGCAGAAAAAGAAGGAAGAAATTTACTGCATACAGTCAGGTTTCTTATAAAAATGGTACACATTTTTTATTTAAAGTATATTGGAGATAGGTTTCTTTTTCATTAAAGAAAGTAAAAATGGGATTTTATTTTTTTGCCTTTACATGCCCTTTAAAGAAGCGTCTCTTTCCATTGTGTCTTAGAGAGATACCCCCTCATCTTCTGGTAGAGTGGTGCTTCTGGCTACCCTGGTGATGGATGCATCCACTTTTGGTATAATATCCCGCATCTTCCTTTGCAAAAGGGAACATCTTGTTGAATTTTCTGGAAAGAATACGTTTCTTGTCCGGCTTTCACACTCCGTTTCTGAAGTTTTCTTAATGACCTCATGTAGTGGAAACAGATGGTTTCATTGGCTGACGATTTAAACATTTTATCTTGTTTGCTGGCCGAGGTTGGTTCATCTCTTAAGTCTAGTGTCTCTCTTATTGCTTTGGTAAGTGGTTCCACCATATCTAAAGAGATGTCTGATTCTGCATCCTCTGATTCAGATCCAGAAATTTCGCCTTTCAATACTGAAGAGGCAGTTTCCCTTGGCCTGGAGCTAGCGCCATCATTAACACTGGTCTTAACATGTTAGACATGGAATTGTTGGATGATTCCTTCATCCAGTCCATGAGATCTGAAAACTGGAGGCAACGCCTGAGGCCTCATGCAGACAGTTTTTGCACAGTCTTTTATCCGGCAATGTTGCATGTCCAAACAAAGTGCATTCACTTCTATTGATTTTCGCCTTTGCTCTTCTGTGACTGGGGAACTTCTGTAGAAAAAATGTTTTTATTAAGGAGCTAATCGTATCTCTGGTATTGTTATTTAAAAAAGAACAATACACTCACCCCCTTGAGCTGGAGTATGAGCGTCTAGAACTCATTACACCAGTCCCTGTTTGGAATAAACAATAATACTTAGGTACTGATTCCATGTATCTGAAGCAGTCCGTTAAGCAATAAAGGCTTAAGCCTGGTAAAAGAAGGGCATACTTCTTACAGTTAGTACAACTAATACAATCTGTAGGCACAATCTGGGGGAGATAAAATGCTGTTCTGTCATCCAGCAGTGTCTAAACCAGTTCCGCGTCTTTTTAAAGTTTCGTGTATGCGCATTACCTTTCTTGTAGGTAATGGACCTGCAGCAGTTTATTGCGCATGTGCCAAGTTCCCAAATTGCGGCTTACAATGTTGATCGGCAACAGATGGCCATCGACTCACCAGTCCTTCCAAAGATTCTCTTAAAGGGGATGTAAAGGCAAAAATATAAAATCCCATTTTTACTTTCTTTAATGAAAAATAAATCCATCTCCAATATACTTTAATTAAAAAATGTCTACTGTTTTTATAAGAAACCTGACTGTATGCAGTGATATTCCCCCTTCTTTTACTGCTGTGGATAGGAATTGTCAGACGGTCCCCAACTGCTGTGCAGGTAAACGATCATACTTTTAAATGGCACCCCACCTTACTTCCCAGAACTTGAGCAGCATTGTTGGATTCCTGTAGAGATTTGTATCCAGAGACTCAGTGCAGTCTTTATATTCTGATTAATCATCAGTCTTGCTGTATCGACTTCTATGGCAGATATTATTTGACTTGTGCTGTTTTGATAATTTATGACCATCCCTAAGCTTAACCTCCCAACTGAAGCCCATACCACACTGAGCATGTGCGAGTCTTGATATTGCAGAAATGTCTAACAAAGTTACAAGATGACAGCCCCCTGCGCCAACTTTGAAAGCATAAATCATTTGTCTTATTAGGCTGCCGGTGCAGTAAGTTCATGTTTATATTTAGTATACATAATACAGCATTTCTAACATTATTCTATTTTAGACTTTAGTTGCCCTTTAAGCAAATTAGCTCGGTCCTGGAGCTTCAACGCAGGAGATGGCGCTATGCTTGCACTAGTAACGGGGAGTGCAGGAAGAAACAGGAAGGGAGGCTAATCTATTTGTTACAAATTCCTGTTCCGTCCACATGACAGGAGGGATTAACCGTATTGTGCCCACTGCCATGTGGAAGGAACAGTAAACATGGCTAGGGTGCAATGGTGAGGAGATGTTACCCACTTGCCAATGAGGCTGTTTTAGGGGTAGTTTCCCAGCCCTCCTTCACCGCCCATGATCCTAGCTGAGCCAAACAAGTGGCCTGTACTCAGGGCTGCAGATCGCTCCTCCCACAGAGATTAAGATTCTCAAGATGGAAGGATAAGCAGATCCTTACATTAAAAAGGTGGGGCCACAGGGTTGCATGTGAGGCCTAGTGAGGGGCATAATAGGGACCCTTGGGTGCCTCCAGCTGTAGGCCCTGCACTGATAGGAGTTATTGGCACAGATCTTCTCTGCTCAAGGGCTATAGTTGCTTTGCACTAGTAAAGCTGAAACAATTACGGTATTAGTTGTCTCTTTGGCAAGGTTTAGTTCCCCTTTAACATCTGTCTATCAGTTGTGAGTTCCATCTTGCAGCATTTTACTGTGTTTGTTTCACTAAGTTGTAATAGTAAATGTGGGGGGGGGGATTTCTATGGACGATCTGGAATTATGCCATATATACAAATCTCTGTTGTTGTTTAATAATATAAATCTGTGCATCAACCTTTAGGGGTGAAATGTTTGTGTTAAATTGTGATCATTAATCGTTTTAATTCCAATTGTGGGTTACTAGCAGCAGGTGTACACTGTACTGACCACAAACACATTTGTGTTTCACAGACTGTTTGTAATGTGCAATACAACATGAATGCAGAAATAAACCGAGCACCTGCTAATATTAAAAGCCAAAACAGAGCAGGATTCTGTGACAATAAAACAAACACTAGCAAATATTTGTTCATTCAAAAATAAGGCTTTCATACAGCAAAGACAAATACAAAAGCCACCATAAGATTCAACTGCAGGGAAAAAAATTATATTTTGCCTCGCCTGCTGCATCCCCAGAAAAAGCCACTGCTCAATATACGAGTCCACAGGAATGAACATTTTTGTAGAAATAAATCTGTATATGAGTATAGTGTTGTTGTGATATGGCCAATCCCAACTGCTGAAACACTCAAGAGTTGCAAATTTTCATTTTTAAGACCAAAAGATGAAATAAGAAAAGGTTTTGGCGGTTTCCTGCAAGGATTCGGAACCTAAAGCCCCTGGGGGAATGGGAATTTGGTTGCCCTGAAATTCCAATGTTCTGCAGTTAAAATACATGAGAAAAATGCCTTTATTAATCATTATACCCATGCTGTAAAACATCTGGAGGTTGGTTTTGCCTCTCGGAAGAATACACATTGTGCCAGATTATACATGAACTTGTGAGATAGCATGTTTGAGGTATACGAGACGAGAAGCTGCCATGGCTACCGGAAGGATAAATCACAAGAAATATCTCCATATTCAAAGGACTATGCCCATTTAAAGGGGCACATTATGGGGATTGTGCCTTGTCTAGCTAGTTGTCAGGCCTAGCAAGCTAGTTGGCTTGTTTACCGTATCCCAAAGTCCTAGGAAATTTGCAAACAGCCCAAATATGAACAAAGCCTCTAGCAGATGTAACCACAGAATAGCAGCAGTGACAATAAGGAAGTGTCCTGATCACAAAAACACAAAGTCTTTATGAGCAGGAAAAACTGGCACAGCGCTTGTTTTCTAGAAGTTTTATTGAAAAAAAAAAATGTTAAAAAAAAAAATAAACCATTGCTCCATTGCTCGTGTGGTGTGAACTAACCAGGGTGTGTGGTCTTCTAGCAGAGACCTTAAATAAGATGCCCAACCTAAAGGCATGCCTTTCAAGCTGGGAAATTAAAAAAAATCTCAAAAAAAAAAAATTTGCTATTGTCCAAAATTCCATATAAAATGGCCAGATCTTGTAAAAGGAAAAAAAAAATATTATGGAGGACACCAACTTGATGGTGCACATCAGCCTCACGTTAAGTCCTTGGAATACAAGCGCAGCATTTGCCTTCCAAGTTGTGTGATGAATCAGACCCCACTGGGGTGAGACAATTAGAAAAGCAATGCTCCCATGCTTCCCATTTCGCTCTGCTCTTTGACGAAGATCTCAAAATACTGATAGATGATGGTGACGGCCAACAGGATACCCGTTCCAGAACCAATGGCCCCCAGGAAATCTGCCAGGACAGAGAGTGCTCCAATGCAAAGACCTCCAAAAGCAGCAGCTGTTGGGATGTATCTTATGGAAGAAGAGACACAAATAACATCTTTACATAAAGAATGATCGTCCTATCGTTGGTATAGGTAATTCAGTGTTGCCATCATCTTTTATGTGACTAAAAAGCACCAACCCATGACTTTCCAGCTACTGCTAAAAAGGAACATTGACTACCATTGGTATTTACAGTTGGATGAAGATGGCCGATTTATTGCAAATACATACTAAACTACTAGACAGGGCAAGCCTAGACTTGTTACATTCTCAGTATGTATGTTACACACTTTCATTATATCCATACAGATTAAATGCTGTAAGAATTGGCCGTGCTTACCTATTGAGTTCATGCACCATGGATGTCTCCCGGTGGCCTCTCATTACCATCTGCTGTTCTTTTAGTTGTTTTGCAACCTAAATAAAATCATGCAGAAAACTATTAGAAAATAAAACCTAAGATAAACAGGATATTAGCATCTAGATGAGGTGAGACAGGCACTCACGTCCTTTGCTGAAGAGCCAGATACTTCTATCCAGGTCTTGGAGAAGAAAGCGCAGGATCCCAACATGAAGACTATGTAAATAACGGCATGAACCGGATCGTCCAGCACCGAACCAAATGATTCCGGAGGCGAGAGATAATAACATAATCCGGCTACAGGGTAGGCCCGGGCAGGACCTCCAGAGGATGTATCCTGAAATGCAAGATAAACTTTAAAGGGATACCGTCATGGGAAAAAAAAAAATGTTTTTTTTTTTTCAAAACGCATCAGTTAAATTCTTTACTGAAATTTGTTTCTCAAAAGAGCAAACAGATTTTTTTATATTTAATTTTGAAATCTGACATGGGGCTAGACATATTGTCAGTTTCCCAGGTACCCTCAGTCATGTGACTTGTGCTCTGATAAACTTCAGTCACGCTTTACTGCTGTACTGCAAGTTGGAGTGATATCCCCCTGCCCCTCCCCCCCCCAGCAGCCTAACACCAGAGCAATGCGAAGGTAACCAGATAACAGCTCCCTAACACAAGATAACAGCCCAAGAAAAATGGAGCACCAAAGGAGCTGATTATTAGTCCGTTATAAAATAGAAATGTATTGAAGAATCATTAAAAATGGTGAAGGCATGCCCAGTACATATTGTAGGCTGCCCGTTTTACCTGTTTCATGGCTACCGACCACTTCCTCAGAAGTGGGCAGCCTACAATATGTACTGGGCATGCCTTCACCATTTTTATTGATTCTTCAATACATTTCTATTTTTTAAAGGACAAATAATCGGCTCCTTTGGTGCTCCATTTGTCTCGTGCTCTATATGGAACTTGGCTGTGTGAGATTGCAGTGTTTGTGCAGCACGCTGGAGCTTAACTCTGACTGGTAAGTGCTCCCGCGTTTATTCATTACAAGGTAACAGCTGCCTGGTAGATATAAGAACAGCACTGCACTATTGTCCTCAAAAGTCATATTGTAAGTCTGAGAAAGCATCTTTTTGCAAATGTCTCAGTAAAAATATGTCTCGGTAAAATATGGAGCAAAACAGATACTTACAGACCATGTGCCCAATAAGTTGACAAGGAGGTTGCCACTGAAACGGGCAGACAGCATCTGGGAGATGACGTACAGATTTGAGACCAGGGCAGACTGGAGGATGATGGGGATGTTAGAAGTATAGAAGAGCTTGATTGGGTAAGTGTTGTACTGGCCACGGTACCGGGCTGACTTGATTGGAAGATCCACTCTAAAGCCCTGATGAGGGGAAAAAAAATGTAAAAAAATAAGACATTATAGAAATTGACGTTTATGCCTCAATTGGAATATCTCTTGTAACTAAGCCTATTTTTTTCACTAAGCTGTATTCCGGAGTCTGAAACTCCTGTTAAACCTGAAACAGAGGACGCTAAACTAGATACCAGACTGGCTTCAAACATGAATCCACACACAATACAATTGTGATGCCTCAGCAGAAGCATGAGAATACACACCTGGAAGTATATGACGACCCCGAAAACAAAAATGGTAGCAATGAGGTTCATGAGATTAGGCAGGTTCTGGCGATAGAAAGCCTCCCTCAGAGCACGGACTTTGTCACTACGTGTGGCAAGCAAGTGAAAAAGGGCAATGATTGCTCCCTCAAACTCAGTGCCTGCAGAGAAAAAGAGGCATGAGAGTCCATGTAAATGTTTATTAATGTTCTTGCAACTCTGATTGTCTGATTGTCAGCGACAAAACAAAATGTTCCTTTCTTACCTCTGCCTGTGTTCACAGTAGTCGGACTGAATGCCTTCCATACAATGGTCTCACAGATGTTGGTAGCAATAAAGAGGGAGATACCAGAGCCCAGACCATATCCTTTCTGTAGTAATTCATCCAGGAGCAAGACAATCAGGCCAGCAACAAAGAGCTGAGGATAAAAAATATACAGTTACAGAGTTTAGGAATTACAAGCACAATTCTTTTGATGAAGGAAAAAATTTAAGTAGAATATTACTCTCAAAACAACAAACTGAAACTCAGCAGTTTTATGTGGTGTTCCAAGCAGAACCTTCCAACTACTTGAGAGCACTAGAGATGCGCTGTAAAGTTGTATTTGTTACCTGGATGGTGATAAGAAGACAGATGCCAGCTCCCATCTCTGAGGGATCCCCGTACATTCCAGTCATGACGTACACAATGGCTTGACCGATGGTGATTATCATTCCAAATACTGGAAAGAGAAATAGTCTTTGTTTAATAGCAAGTTCCCCTTATCATAGGTGAAGCCTAGTGACCCTCCAGGTTATACTATATGGCTGGCAATTCATCTAAAGCAGAGACTTGCAGGGCTTTTCAGTAGCTACGGTAGAATACAAGACCAAAAAAAAAAGATAAGACCTATTTTTACAGGAGAAGGAAAGGCTAAAACTAAGTAAGCTTTGCCAGAAAGGTCTATATAAATACACCAGTAAACCCTCCAAGTAATGCTGCTCTGAGTCCTCTGTCAAAAGAAACACCACATTTCTTTCCTTCTATTGTGTACTCATGGGCTTCTGTATCAGACTTCCTGTTTTCAGCTGAAACCTCCAGGGCTAGGGCTTGAGCATGCTCAGTTTGCTCCTCTCTCCATGTCCCTCCTCCCGTCAGGGAGTGATGACACACACCAAGCTAATATTGCAGCTGCTATCCTTAATAAAGAGCTTCTAGAGCAGTTTTGCTCCGGTATGGTAAAGCATTCTGTAGAATAAGTATAATGTTATAGCTTGCACTATTGTGGCTAATCTATTGGTAATAAACTGTTTTGGTAGCTTTCCTTCTCCTTTAAGGGTTGGGCGTTCATTACACAGCAGCCACCTTATGTTACAATAAACAGTTTTTACTTTATGAGGTGATGTGCCTTCAACTTTTTCTGTCTTGGATTATAACAGTTGGAGAAGCTCTGCAAGAGTATAGGCACACTGACTCCTCAGCAGTCCTTTAATTTTAGCGAGTGAGTCTGTATTGTTTTGTTAAACCCTTCCAAGGTAAGACAGAACTTACATTTCTGAGCACCATTGAAGAGAGCCCGGTCCTTAGGAGTATCTCCAACCTCAATAATCTTGGCACCAGCCAGAAGTTGCATGATTAGACCAGAGGTGACAATGGGAGAGATACCGAGCTCCATCAGGGTACCTGTGCATGAGACAAAATGGAAAGTGAGCAGCCGGCCTCAGGTACAATGAAACCATACTCAAAGAGAACACATGTCAATAAAAGCAACAGTGAGCCTTAAAGGGGTTGTACACCTTTGAGATATCTTTTAGTGTGATGTAGAGAGCGATATTCTGAGACAATTTGTAATTGTGTTTTTTGAGTTATTTAGCTTTTTATTCAGCAGCTCTGCAGTTTGCAATTTCAGCAATGTGGTTGCTATGGTCCAAATTACCCTAACAACCATGCACTGATTTGAATAAGAGATTGCAATGTGAATAGGACAGGTCTGAATAAAAAGATGAGTAATAAAAAGTATCAATAACAATACATTTGTAGCCTTACAGAACATTTGTTTTTAAAGGGGGTCTGTGACCTCCACTTGAAAGCGGAAAAGAGTCAGAATAGTAAGGCAAATAATTCAAAAAATATCAAAAAGAAGGACTATTGTAAAGTTGCTTAGAATTGGCCATTCTAGAACACACTAAAACCACCCCTTTAAAGAAAGTTTCAGTTTTCAACACGGCTCACTAATTAGCAGTGGCCAAAAACAACTTATAACAACAGTGATCAGTCTTGAGCAAGTAGAACACATAAATATCTGATAGTTATTATATATAACTGCACTGATGCAATTTTGCTCAACACTGAAAAGTGAACCTCTGCATGTTTAAAGTGTCATTTCTTGTTAATTATCATAAGCACAGCCAAAGCCTTGATTGTTCAAAAACAGCAATTATAATACAAGTGTAGACTAAAGGGGTTGTTTACTGTTAACTTTCAGCATAACAGACATTGATAATCTGAGACAATTTGCAAATTGTTTTTAAATGTTTTATGGTTTTACAGTTATTTAGCCTTTTGTTCAGCAGCTCTCCAGTTTGATATTGCAATAGCTATTTGGTTGCTAGGGTCTTGTTTCCCTTAGCAACCAGGCAGTGGTTTAAATGAGAGACTGAAATATGAATAGGAGAGACTGGAATATGAATAGGAGAGACTAGAATATAAATAGGAGATACTGGAATATGAACAGGAGAGACCTGGATAGAAACATAAGGAATAACAAGTGCCAATAATAATAACATTTTTAGCTCACAGAGGAAACCTTTGGCTGATGGGATCAGACCCCCCCCCCCCATTTGAAAGCTGGAAATTTAGAAAAGGAAGGCAAATGATTCAGAATCTATAAGTAAATAATGACGGCCAATTTCAAAGTTACAAGAATAGGTCATTAACTGATCTAAATTGGTACATTAGTTGATCCATTTCTTATCTTTGTCCCTGCTGAGCAGAATCCCTGAGTTTCATTAAAGGCAGCTGTTAGAATTGATACAATATTTGCTAAGGGTAAGGGCACACCTGGAGATTCGGGTAGATTTAGTCGCCCGGCGACTAATTGCCTCTTCTTTGGGGTGACTAATCTCCCCGAACTGCTTCCAAAGTTTACTCATGAGGAAACTTCGGAAATCGAAGTGCCGCGAGTGCATTGGCACAGGCGTTTTTTTCATTCAAGCAAACGGAAGACACAGGGAAGCAATTCGGGGGGGGGGGGGGGGGTTAAGTGCCCCAAAGAAGAGGCGATTAGTCGCTGGGTGACTAAATCTCCCCGAAACTCCAGGTGTGCCCTTACCCCAATACTCCAGAGATGCTGCTAAGAAATGTATCAACTAATGGAGCAAATTGTAACGGTTCTGAATCTGCACCTGAATCACTGAGCTGCAACATTCAACTTAAAAAATGTTAAAAAATAAATGATTGACAACTGAACTGAAGGTGAACAAACCCTTTAATACAGTTTCAGGGTAGATGGTGGTATAGTATCGCAACTGTAGAGACAATCCATCCCTTTCATTGAACCCCTCACAGGTAAAAAAACGAGTCCAACTGCTGCACATAGAGAAGACTGTATATGCTAACCCTGTATTCTCATTTATTCAATGGAACACTATTAAGACTGATGTTCTTGTTCAAACTGTCCAACATATCAAAAGGACACAAATGCTGAAAGTGACAGGTTACCTCTGTTAGAAGCCAAAATGACTCTCATCCAGTAGAAAGGATCAGCGGAATCCGAGGACATAATACCGAAGAGTGGGATCTAAAGATAAATGCAACAGGTAAGAAAAACATTATTCTGCTGAATGCTTTATGTACAGTGTAAGTGCTGAAAGAAAACATAGAACTACAACATACATTTTAGGGCACAAAAGCTCCAAGTCTTGCTTAATAGCATGAGAAGGGAGGTCTGGCTCATTTCACCCAGTGAGTTATATATAGAATATGTTATTAGAAGCAAAGGCAAGCAAAAAGTATTATATTTTCTTACCTGGCAACATACTAAGAAGATGAACAAAGTGATGGCAGTCCATAGTACCTTTTCCTTAAATTGGATCTAAGGGGGAAAATAAAACATTAATTACATGCAAACAGGTGGACTAAGATGCAATATCTGCTTTTGCATACAAGTATAGGATCGATTATCTAGAATACTTGGACCATGAGGTTTCCAGATAAGAGATCTTTGTGTAATTTGGATCTCCATACATTAAGTCTGCTAAAATAGTACATTAAAAGTTACCTATGGGTCATGTTGATCTCAGCCTGTCAGTTAAGAGTTTCTAATGCTAACAGAATCCTGCTGCACAAATATGGCAGCCCCCTCATATAGGAACATGGGGCATCAGACAGGTAATGTGAAAGCTTTGTGCAAATACTTTATAGCAAAGTTACAAGTTGCTTTTCAAAGGCAATATTATATAATATTATATATATTATGATAAGATGTATAAAAAGAGTTTAATTTCCGGTGTCAGTATCTCTTTAAGCATTAGATAAACCAGAAAGGATTGTTTTGCCACCAATATGGCTTTGTGCAGCTTAGTTACCATCAAGTACAAGGTACTGTCTTATTATTACAGGAAATCATTTTTAAAAACGGTGCTTAGTGATGTCATCAGTTATAATCGGAGCTTAGTGATGTCATTTCTGTCACACGACTCACTGAATATTTCACCTGTATAAAAACACTCAGCCTTCAGCCTCGTGCTTTTATAGAACTTCTCTGTAACTTATAATAGCCTTATATTTTACAAGAGGGGTTCATTTATTCACTATATAATGGACTCTATGAGAGATGGACTTCCTGTACTTCAGAACTTTCTGGATAAGGGGTCCCATCCCTGTACATTTTTACACATCCATAAAGCAAAATCATACCTTTCTTTCTGGCTTTTGGATTTCTGGTAGTACTGCACAGAATGGCTTGATGACTTCAAGAAATTTGACTGAAAAAAAAAGAGAAAAATAAAAACATTTAACTTAACGGGCACAACTGCTGGTGAGAGCAATAAAGAAAGGATATACATTCTCTCAGACCATTTTCCTTTGATAGAACAACATTAATTAATCCCATGAATAATGCAGCAATCACGGTCTAATATCTCTGTTTAATGAATGTGCAAACCTTCAACCAAGTTGTGTATTTAGTGCTGTACTTACAAACCTTTAAATAAGATTATTGGATACAACACAGAGAGCAGAGGTGGAAGGGTTCAGTGCTTGTGTGTATGGAAGAAATATTGACATTAATTTACAGTACTGGGAATTAATGCCACTGCCTGGGTGCATCAGGCGAGACAAAAAAAAATCCAAAACAAAACCAGTGGCATATGCCTTTGTGATAGCTGTGACTGAATACTGGGGAGATTATTTTAACTAAAATCCCTTTTCTATCAGCACTGCAGTGAGATTGTCACAAACGAATGATTTAACATTAAAGGACAACTAAAACCTAAAATTTAATGACTAAAAATGCCAAATTTTATACACTGCAATGATTGCACCAGCCTAAAGTTTCAGCTTGTCAATAGCAGCAATGATCCAGGACTTCAAACTTGTCACAGGGGGTCACCATCTTGGAAAGTGTCTGTGACACTCACATGCTCAGTGGGCTCTGAGCAGCTGTTGAGAAGCTAAGCTTAGGGCTCGTCACTAATTATCCAGCAGAAAATGAGGTTGGTCTGTAATATAAGATGATGCTACAGGTTTGCTGATTATTAAATTCTGATGCTAATTGCACTGGTTTCTGTGCTGCCATGTAGTAATTATCTGTATTAATTACTAATCAGCCTTATATTGTGACCTTCCTATTCTATGTGTACTGTATATTGTGAGTGGGTCCCTAAGCTCAGTAAGTGACAGCAGCACAGAGCATGTGCAGTGAATCAGCAGAAAAGATGATGGGGAGCTACTGGGGCATCTTTAGAGACACAGATCTTTACTGCTAAAGGGTTGTGGTTGCCTTGGGCTGGTACAGAAGCACAAAACATAATGTACAACATTTCTACCTACTTCTTTAGTAAGGCTTTAGTTCTCCTTTAAGGGGGGTCTATTTATCATGCTGTGTAAAAAAGTGGAGTGAAACATTACCGCTGATGTTATCCATAGCAACCGATCAGATATTTGCTTACATTTTCGAACTGTTGAAATCTAATCCGTGGGCAACATCACCGATATTGCTTCACACCAGTTTTGATGAACAGGCCCCTCAGTTTACTAAATGCATTTAACACCAACACTGCACATAACCCAAGTGCAATGACCAATACCCTACTACGTGTTATTCATCTTACATATTGGCTTAACCCTGACACTGTCACTTTTTTACCTGTAAATCGATTATAAGATAAATATACACAGAACTGCACTGTAACTGAACTTACTGTACTATGTGCAGCCCTATGCAACTAGAGAAAGAGTTACAGTGTTTATATTGTGTATATATAACAACATGGCATGGGCTTCATCTTCTCACATGGCTCATGAGAGATATACATCCCTTCAGCTGCTGCCTTAGAAGGCTTCACAGTTCTCTCTCTTTCTCTCTCTAGAAACACTAAATCCTGGTGTTGCTGGTGTGTGTGTGTGTTCTCAGTTGATGTATAAATCGATATACCCAAATCATATGCAATACACATACATTTACAAAAGAAATGGACATAGCAGTTATTAGTCCCTGCACTGGAAAAACATGGGTCTCCTTGGAATATCTGTGTATATCAGTAGCCAGAACATAGTTAGGGAAGGTTACACCATAAAGGGGGTTATGTATTAAAAGGCACTAAGTTTAGTTAACCATAACAACCAATCAGAAGACTGCTTTTACTGTTCACCTGTTTAGAAGCAAACATCTTATTGGTTGTTTGGAGTCGCTGCTCCTGGGCAAAAGTTAGTGCCTTTTATTACATATTGGGGAAAGGATTTTAAAAAATATTAACCCCCTAGACTCCCAACAAACTCACTGCACCCCAGACAATCGAGATCAGCAGAAGGAATAAAACGTGGGGTTTAGAACAGAAAGCAGCAGAGTTGTCAAAATAAAAAGCAAAAGGAAATGAATGAGAAATCTAGATGTTTACATGGAGTTTCCAGATATCGTTAAATAAGGCTTCTCATGCCCGAGCCAGGCCCCAGTGATAAGGTGATGCTGGCACCTATTGGGTGGTGGGGGTCCCCGCTACAGAATGTTGATCTGCGCCCCAGGGATACTTACTGCCCATCGTGAAGGTGTTGTGGTGGGCTCAGCGGCCTCTAGGGGTGTGACGGACTTGGGGACCGGTCCTGTTACTCCGCGGTCTCTCCTTAGACTGACACGCAGCCGCCACCGTCTGTATAGGAAGAACCTCCCGAGACACGTCACCCCTCCTAGGCGCCGCACACACACGTCAGTAACCGGAAGACAGAAATCCCAAGCATTTCCGCTTCCTGCCACGCTCTGGGCATTCCACACTGAGGCGGCTTGCAGCAGCGGCCATTTTTATAATGGGCTACTTCATTCTCTTCCACCTTATCTACGCCTTGCTGATACATTCATACCGTTGGGTGATAAAATACACGCAAGTCGCTTATTACTCAAACGTGTCTGCGTTTAAAAAGGAAAGCGGGACATCCGTACCGACGGATACTTTTTACTTTCGCCATTTCTCAAAATGGCGTATTTCGGAAGCAACACACCGGGGTTTCCGGAGGCGCAAGTGACGCTACTTCCGGTGTCTGATTAAAATGGTGACTGGCGCTTCTGCTATTGGCTGTATTGAAAGCGTCATCTATAACGGGAAAGGGGCCATGTTATTTTGGAACTAGTAAGAACACGTATTTCCTGTTCCTTAACACAGCAGTGGGCAACAACGGGTTAATCCCCTCCCGCCCTGCATTGGGACAGGAAATACCAAATAAAAAGCCAGGTCCCACCCCCTGGCTGCCATCTATTTTTCTCTTGTTGCTACCCCCATTAGTCCAGACTGGATACCTCTCTCCTTTCTGATGTCCTGGGACCGAGGCCTGTTTACCTCTTGGGTGTCTCTAGGAAAGCCAAGGAAGGCTTGGGCCATGTGTGCCACGTGTGCCACCAGCGCTGTAAGCCGCAAACGCCTCCTAGGCACTGTGCGCGATAAGACGCTGACGTCAGCCTCCAAAATGGCGCCGGCGTTTTTACGCTTGCGCGATGACGCAAACTTGGAAGCGACCGTGAAAATGCGCCTGAGGCTTGGCGCTCAAGTTAAAAGGAGCGTCTTTTATCTCCCTATGGCTGCTGAATTGGTAAGAGTTTTCTTGTGCCATTTGTGCTGTCAGGAGGGTACTATTGTAAGTATGAGTCCCCTGACCATTGATATGAAGCCCGTAGGGATGCTCCTGGGACATAGAACATAATTTTTGGAATTTTTTTCAGGTTGGATAGCTACATCTATTGGAGGATCCCTATTGTATAATGAGCTGTAGAAGGTCTCACTCGGGCTCAAGGGGGTGAGTGCTTTTTCTGAGAGGTGAACACAACAGGAGGCGAGGGAAAAGGAATGAATATGTTGATATTGTTACTCTTTTTTTCTTAATAGGAGTCCTCCAAGCAGAGAGAGGAGTAAAAGAACGTCAACTAGAGCTGAATGTGCTTCATGTTCGGATTATGCTCTTCCAGATAAGAGGCTGTGTGTCAAGTGCCTGCGTGATGCTTCTGGAGTTGACTCACCTCAAATGTCCGATATGATGGATTGGATGAAAGAGACTATAAATAAGTCAGTATCCTCTATGATGTCACAAGTCACGGATAATGTTCTAAAGAATTTAGGCAGAGGGTCAGCCTCTGTTGGAGGTGGAAGTAGTTCAGGGCGTGGTATGAATTTCTCGGATGTATTAAGCGAATCCGAAGGAGAGATTTCAGACAGAGATTCAGTACAGGATGATGAATCTGCATTTAACATAGATATGGTGGAGCCACTTATTAAGGCAGTAAGGAAAACACTGGATTTGGAAGACCAAGAAAAATCTCCGGTTAAACAGGATAAAATGTTCAAATCATCCGCTAAAAAGAATCATCTTTTTCCAGTGCACAAAGTTATTAAATCAACCATTCAATCAGAATGGGATAGTCCTGATAGGAAACAAGTAGTGCCTAGAAAATTCAAAAAACTGCTCCCATTTTCAGCAGAAGTGGCTAAATCCTGGGAAAATCCTCCGAAGGTTGATGCGGCCATTACTAGAGTGGCTAGGAAAACTACCCTTCCAGTGGATGAAGGGGTATCCCTTAAAGACACCATTGAGAGAAGACAGGATGGGGTCCTTAAGAGGGCTTATATTGCTGGTGGAGCAGCTTGTAAATCAGCCATAGCAACAACCTCTGTCACAAGAGCTAATAAAATATGGCTCCATGAACTGGAAGATGCTATTAAAACAGGCACAGATAGAGATAAACTTGTCGAATTACTTCAGGATATCAAAGTGGCCAATGAATTTGCGGCAGAAGCTTCCTTAGAATCGATAAAGTTGGCAGCTAAATCCATGAGTCTTTCGGTGGTGGCTAGAAGAGGACTATGGTTAAGACAATGGCACGCAGATGCTCAGTCAAAGCATAACTTATGTAGCCTTCCTTTCAAGGGGAACTTATTTGGTCCAGAATTGGATCAGATAATTTCAAAAGCATCTGCTGGCAAATCCTCATTTCTCCCACAGGATCGTAGGGATAAAAGAACCCAACCAGAAACTTCAGAGGAAATTATAGAGAAGCTAGACAATACAAACCAGGGAAGGCTTTCTCTAGGCAGTGGAAACAAGGCCCTAATTACAGGAACCAGTCCTTTCAGTCTAAAGGAACTAACGTCAAGCCCGAGAAGCTCAGATCATGAAGGTATGGGAGCCCCATTCTATGTGGGAGGAAGATTAACAACATTCAGTGCAATGTGGGCTCCAGTCTGTTCAAGCAAGTGGATTTTAAAGATTATATCAGAAGGATACAGTATAAACCTACGCAAAAACCTTCCTCATCAGTTTTTTTCGTCTGACAAACCAAGGTCTGCAAAGAAGTCCCTTGTTCTAAAATCTATTATCCAGAGTCTATTAGAAGACAGAGTTATTTCAAAGGTTCCCCGAGATCAGAGATTCTCAGGAATTTATTCCCACATTTTCCTCAGGCAAAAACAAAACGGAGATCTCAGAATGATCCTCAATCTTAGAGCTCTAAACAGACAGAAGTTCCATCATTCAAGATGGAAACATTAAAGGCGATTACCCAATGTGTCGATCCAAACGACTGGTTAGTGAAGTTGGACATAAAGAATGCTTATTGGCACATTCCAATAAAAGTAGCTCACAGGAAGTGCTTCATTTCAAAGTACTAAACGAGCATTTCCAGTACAACGTCATTCCATTTGGCCTAGCAACAGCTCCAAGACTGTTTACAAAAATCATGGCTCCCATCATAGCAAGTTTAAGATTACAGGGGATCCAGCTATTCGCTTATTTAGACGATATCCTTATCAAAGCTGCCTCAAAGGAGATCTTAAAGGATCACCTAGTAAGAGTGTCAGACATGCTTCAAAGGCTGGGATGGATAATGAACTGGGAAAAATTTTTACATCCCCCACACAGTGTCTGGAGTTCCTGGGAGTGATAATCAACACCAGAAACTTCAACCTTTCTCTTCCACAAAGGAGAATTCAGGATATTCAAAATTCTATAAGAACCTTCAGAACCAGGCCTGTTCAAACAGCAATAAATTACCAGAGAATATTGGGGAAGATCATATCCACAGGGGACTGTGTGAAGTGGGCCCTTTACCATGTCAGAATCTTGCAAAACAATTTCTTCTCCAGATGGGATCACAATTATCTCCGGCCTCATCAAAAAATACAACTAGTACCGACCACGATTCAGTCCCTGAAATGGTGGACAAGGACGGTGAACCTCGAACGTCCAGTGTCTCTGAGTCAACCAGACTGGTTGATATTAACCACCGATGCCAGCAAGTGGGGACGGGGAGCCCACACACTGGGGATCGGAACTCAGGGCAAATGGGCCCCATTGGAAATTTCCAGGTCTTCCAACTGGAAGGAGCTCAGGGCGATATTCATGGGCCTCCTAACATTCAGACGACAATTTCTGAAAAAATCGGTACTGGTGAAATCAGACAACGTGACTTCGGTCAGATACCTGAACAGGCAAGGTGGGACGAGGTCAAAACGTTTATTAGACTTGACCATGACTATTTTTTCTTGGGCAGAGAAGAACTTGAAAGATCTGAAAACAATGTCCAGACCCGGGGAATGGGAATTGAACCAATCTGCTTTCAACATAATCATGACAAAATGGGGTCCCTTTTGCCTCGATCTGATGGCTTCGAGAACGAATGCGAAACTTTCGAAGTTCGTGTCCTGGACAGCGGATCAAGAAGCTTGGAAGGTGGATGCATTCTCGATGCAGTGGAAATTCGTCAGGGCCTACATTTTTCCTCCCCTTCCATTAATTCCAAGGGTCCTGAGAAAAATAAAGAAGGACCAAGCGGAAGTGGTTTTGGTGGCCGAAGAGACCTTGGTTCTCGAAGATTCTAGCATTATCCAAGGATCTCCCACTCAGGCTCCCCCAATGGAAGGATCTGATGAGACAAGGGGAAATAATCCACCCTCTTCTGGGCAGTTGGAATTTAATGGCTTGGCTCTTGAGAGGTTAAACCTTCTATCTACTGGTCTCTCTGAAGCTTCCATTTCAACTCTAATTGCGGCAAGGAAACCCAATACCTTGCAAAAATACTTTACCATCTGGGAAAAGTTCAGTGATTGGTGCAGAGGAGCAGGAGTTGATCCACTTGAGATCTCTGAATTCCATGTGGTGGAATTTCTTCAGAAGGGATTAGAGTTGAAGCTTAGCCCGGCTACGCTCAGAGGCCAAGTCACAGGAATTTCTCATTTCTCTAAAAAACAGTGGTCTCAATCCTCCATGATTAAAAACTTCTTCAAAGGAGTCAAAAGATTGGCACCGGTCACTAGACCTCAGGTTCCCCCTTGGGACTTGAGTCTGGTGTTGAAGGCTCTTTCTGCAGAACCCTTCGAGCCTATACAAGACATACCACTTAAGATGCTAAACTTAAAGATGTGTTTTTTGCTTGCAATCACCTCCGCGAGGAGGGTCGGAGAGCTTCAAGCCCTGTCTATAAAGGAAGGTAAGCTTACCTTTCTTCAAGATAAAGTAGTGCTCAAAACTGCAGATAAGTTTATTCCCGAAGTGGTGTCACAATTTCACACCACTGAGGACATCATATTACCTACATTCTTTCCTGATCCTAAATCCGACAAAGAGCATAGATGGCATATCTTGGACGTTGTAAGATGTCTAAAGATCTATCTTGAAAGAGTTCTCTGTGTGAGATCTTCGAACTCCCTCTTGGTGATCCCGCAGGGAAAGAAAGCAGGGGCTCAGCCATCCAAATCAACGATAGCGGGTTGGATCAAAGAGTGCATCCAGACGGCCTACTCTTTAAACTCTGACATAGTACCCTCTACTATTAAGGCACATTCCACTAGAGGCATGGCGGCATCTTGGGCCTTTCATGGATGAGCCAATTCAGAAGAAATCTGTAAAGCAGCTGTTTGGTCATCATTTCATACATTTGTGAACCATTACAAATTTGATGTATTTTCGAAAAAATCCTCGGCTTTTGCATCATCGATGTTGAACTCCGCATTGAATATTTAATATTCCCTCCCTCTTTATGTTGTGTATTCTTTGGTACATCCCGTTGTTGCCCACTGCCGTGTTAAGGAACAGGAATAGGGAAAATCATATCATACTTACCGAGATTTTCCTTTCCTGGACTGTAACACGGCAATGGGCAAGGTTCCCACCCTCAAGGGGGAGGCTCCAGGATTCAAAGATGGCGGCCAGGGGGTGGGACCTGGCTTTTTATTTGGTATTTCCTGTCCCAATGCAGGGCGGCAGGGGATTAACCCGTTGTTGCCCACTGCCGTGTTACAGTCCAGGAAAGGAAAATCTCGGTAAGTATGATATGATTTTCCCTAATCTAAGGCAGCAGCTTGGTGCTACTCTAATCTACAAAGGATACTGGCGCAGGGTAGTATTCTAGTGAGAGCAGTGCTGCCATCTTTTAGTCTGTCACAGGGATTCTGTGGGCTGGTCCTGAACCTGGATATGTACAAGAAAGTAACTTTTAAACTTAAAGGGTTGCTTCAACTTAACATCAACTTTTAGTCTCTCATAGAGTGGTTAATTCTAAGCAACTTTTCAATAGGCCTTATTTTTTTTCTTTATAATATTTAAATTATTTGCAACCTTCTGACTCTTTTCTGCTTCCAAATGGGGGTCACTGACCCCCATCTAATAAACAAATGCTCTGTAAGGCTTCACATTTATTGTTACTGCTGCTTTTATTACTCACCTTTCTATTTAGATCTCTCCTATTCATATTTCAGTCTTTTATTCAAATCATTGCACGTTGCTAGGGTAATTTGGATCCTAGCAACCAGATTGCTGAAATTGCAAACTGGAGAGCTGCTGAATAAAAAGCTAAATAACTCACTAAATAAAGAAACCCTATTGTCTCAGAATATCAAATTGTCTCACAATATGACTCTCTGCAACACAAAAAAGTTAATTTAAAGGTGAACAAGCCCTATAAATGTGTAAAGTTAAAATGTTGCACTACTGCACATGTGCGCACCACAAGGCTAGAGCAAAGATCTTAATTCTCCAGGGTGGTGTATTTTCTAATGGAGAGGAGAGATTATAAACACTAGGGGGCAGATTTATCAAGGGTCGAAAGTGAATTTGAGGGAACTTTCTAAGTAAAAAAAATTCGAAGTAGATTTTTGGATACTTCGACCATCGAATAGGCTACTACGACTTCGAATTTGATTCGAAGTAAAATAGTTAGAATGTTCGACCATTCGATAATCGAAGTACTGTCTCTTTAAAAAAAACTTTGATTTCAATAATTCGCCAAATTAAACCTGCCGAAGTGATATGTTAGCCTATGAGGACCTTCTAGAGCATTTGTTTTCTGAAAAAACGATTTTTGAAAAATCGTTTGATCGATGGATGAAATCCTTTGAATCGCTTGATTCGAAAGGATTTAATCGTTCGATCACATGATTTTACTAAAATTAACTAAATGGCCAAATTCGATGTAAAAAGTCGAAGTATTTCAATTTGATCGATTTTTAAAGCTTTTTCTACTTCGAAATTTGACCCTTGATAAATCTGCCCCTAGGGGTGCCTCACAAATTGCCACCCCAGTGATTTTGTTCTCCTTTAAATTTGGAATGTGACTGTGATAAATTATAACAGGGCCCACTGTGGCAAAGTCATTTATGTACTCATGCACAATATTTCCAGGAACACCTACCTGCCCAACATCTCACTCTGAAACCAAAGGTATTAAAGGGGACCTGTCACCCAAAGAAATAATTCCAAATTATTTTTTTATCATGCTAGTTGAGCAAAATAAAACTTACACTACATTTATTATTTAAATTTTGTTTCCTTCAGTCTTGGAATTACACAATCACAGCACACAGGCAGGAGCCATTTTATTGACTGTAATACAAGGAATTGTTCAGTGTGAAAATAAAAACTGGGTAAATAGACAGGCTGCGCAAAATAAAAAAATGTTTCTAATATAGTTAGTTAGCCAAAAATGTAATGTATAAAGGCTGGAGTGACTGGTTGTCTAACATAATAGCCAGATCACTACTTCCTGCTTTTCAGCTCTCTTGGTTTACACTGACTAGTTACCCTGGTTACCAGGCAGTAACCAATCAGAGACTTGAGGGGGGGCACATGGGTCATATCTGTTGCTTTTGAATCTGAGCTGAATGCTGAGGATCAATTACAAACTCACTGAACACATATGTACCATGTGGCCCCCCTTCAAGTCGCTGACTAACTCAGAGTTATAGAGCTTTCTGGGTCGGAATCAGGAATCTATTGTATACTGTCCACTGCTCCTAGAATTGAGCCACAGGAGGCACTGCTTTTGTAGCCTGCCAGGCAGGGCCTGAACTAAGGGTGGGCAGAAGAGGCAGCTGCCTAGGGTGCAGTGTCGGACTGGGACACCAGGGATCCACTCTCAGTACTAATATTCATCTCCTCACTCAACCTCTATTCTTCTAATCTCTATTCTTTACATACTATAAACTATTATTCAATCTATTTAGCATCATAGAAATAGGGAATGGCCATGAAATAGGCCAAATGTTTAGCAGCATGAGGGGTTTTCCTGGTATCCCTGTGGGCCAGTCCGACCCTGCTAGGGTGCAAGGACAGGGGAGGTTGATGGGCAGGTAATTCTTAAATTGTATTCTGCCTACCCCCACGTACGTGTTTGCTCCCTTATTTCATTCACTCCTCCATCGCTCTCCCTCTCTTCACTCCCCGTCTGTTTGCTCCTCTCTAGCCAGGTTGTATGGCTGTCTTTTCCCCAGTCTAGTGGGGCAAATTCACTAAGATGCCACACTTCGCCAGGCGTATTTTCGCCAGCGCTCCGCAAATTCACTAAAATCCGAAGTTGCGCACAGGGGTAGCGTAAGTTTTCGAAGTTGCGCTAGCGTTAATTCGCCAAGCGAAGCGAAGTTTCGCTAGCGATGGTTCATTTACATACGGCGCGAAATTCAAATTTCAATGGAGGAACACGTATAACCACTTCAAATGCCTAGAAAACCTTCAAATCTGGAAATAAAAATTTTATTTTGCCCTACACATGTGCCCACTGTCTAGGTAAGTTGCCATGAGTCAGGAAATGTAGGGGGGAAGGAGGGGAGCCCCAAAAAATGTTTTGATCTTTTTCAGCCTATCACCCATCATGTAGAAAACACGCCAGCGGTTTTTGGGACTTAGAAAAAATTTTGACTTTTTTTGAAACAATCCCTATCTACTCTATTGCGCTTCGCCAGGTCTGAGGTGGCGAAGGAAGTCTAACGTAAAAGGTAGCGTTCAGTACACTGCGCAAGTTAGTGAATTTGCGTAGTTACGTCGCTAGCGAAAATTCGCCTGGCGTAAGGGTGCGAAGTAACACTAGCGAAATTACGCCATCGTTCGTTAGTGAATTTGCGCAGTAGCGAAAAATGCCAAACGCTAGCGAATTAACGCTAGCGAATTAACGCTAGCGTTCGGCGCTTCGCATCTTAGTGAATTTGCCCCACTCCTGGTCCACACCCATGATCCAGCTGCAGGCAATAGCCGAATCAAGGGACTACTTAAAGGGGTGGTTCACCCTTAAGTTAACTTTTATTTATATTATAAAATGGCATATATTGTTTTATAATTATTTGCCTTTTTCTTCTGACTCTTTCCAGCTTCAAATGGGGTCTCTGACCCCATCTAAAAATCAAATGCTCTATAAGGCTACAAACTTATTGTTATTGCTACTTCTTTCATCTTTCTATTCAGGCCTCTCCTATTCATATTCCAGTCTCTTATACAAATCAATGCATTGTTGCTAGCTTCATTTGGACCCTAGCAACTAGCTGAAATTGCAAACTGGAGAGCTGCTGAATAAAAAGCTAAATAATTCAAAAACCACAAATAATAAAAAACTGAAAACCAATTGCAAATTCTCACAATATCATTCTTTACATAATACTAAAAGTTAATTAAAAAGGTGAAGAACCACTTAGCACCTAGTTTTCAGACAGTTCACCAGAAATAATTACTTTCTATTTTCTATGTGTGACCGTTCTTCTAATATTCAAGTGTAAAGTGTCATTTTGTTAACCTTCTAAAGCAGCTTTTGGAGGTGGGGGGTTGTCGACCCTGTAAACTGTTCTAAATTGATACATTTATAATGTTTGTCCCTGCTGAGCAGAATCCCTGACTTTCATTAAAGGGGTGGTTCACCTTTGTGATAGCTTTTAGTATAATGTAGACAGTGAGATTCTGAGACAATTTGCTATTGGTTTTCATTTTTTATTATTTAAGGTTTTGAGTTATTTAGCTGTTTATTCAGCAGCTCTCCAATTTGCATTTTACGCAATCTGGTTGCTAGGGTGCAAATTCCCCTAGCAACTAGGGATGCACCGAATCCACTTTTTTGGATTCGGCCGAACCCCCGAATCCTTCACGAAAGATTTGGCCGAATACCGAACCCTAATTTGCATATGCAAATGAGGGATGGGAAGGAGACTTTTTTTACTTCCTTGTTTTCTGACAAAAAGTCACGCAATTTCCATCCCGCCCTAATTTGCATATGCAAATTCGGATTTGGATTTGTTTCGGCCGGGCAGAAGGATTCGGCCGAATCCGAATCCTGCTGAAAAAGGCCGAATCCCGAACCGAATCCTGTATTCGGTGCATCCCTACTAGCAACCATACATTGATTTAAATGAGAGACTGGAATAGGAGAGGGGCTGAATAGAAAGAAGAGGAATAGCAAGTTGCAATAATATTTGCTTTGTAGAAGGGGTCAGCACATTTGAAAGCTGCAAAGAGTCAGAAGGAAAAAGGCAAATAAAAAAACTATGAAAAAAAACAATGAAACCAATTGAAAAGTTGCTTAGAATTGGCCATTCTATAACATACTAAAAGTTACCTTAAAGGTGAACCACCCCTTTAAAGGCAGCTGTTTTGATACAATAGTTGCTGATATTCCACAGATACTGCTGAGAAATGAATCAACTAATTGTATCAAGTAAATGTAACAAAATTGTAACCGTTTAGAATCCGCACCTGAATTACTGAGCTGCCAGACTCAAACACCAGAGACACAGACACTAAAATTTAAACTTAGATTTTGAAAAAAATTATGGAAAGTAATTGAAAAAAGTTTTGATTTCTGGGGGAAAAATCTAAAAACAATTAAACTGAAAAAAAAAGTGTTTGGAAGGTGAACAACCCCTTTAAATTGCCTTTTCCCAAAATCTGGTCTGGATTCTTATCTCTTCTGCTTGACCAAGATGAGTTCCTGTTCCTGAGAATCCTGCCCAAGTATCTTGTCCTCAGTTCCCGTCCTGTAAGACTTGTTTCTGCCCAGTAGTTTTCCCCAATATGTGACTTTCTGGTTCAATCTTGGCCTGTTATCTTACTCTCCGCTCTTTCCAACTAGTTTAACCAGCAATTCAGACACCAGTAACACATCACAGCTAACAGCCAATGGGACGTTGAGGCACTGCTGTATAAGGCTAGGACTTCACAGGCGATTTCGCAACGATCCTCCGCGCTGCGCAAAATCGCAGGCGTCACGTCGGATGCGACGGAAACAAGGTAAGTAATTGCAGTGTCGCATTGTTGATGCGACGCAACACAACTGTCCGATGCAGACGCAGTGTGCAGCGGCTGCATCCGACAGTTGTGTCGCCTCGCATCAACAATGCGACACGATGCGACAATTGAATTACTTAAATTGTTTCCGTCGCATCCAACGCGACGCCTGTGATTTTGCGCATCGCGTCAGATCCCTGCGAAATCGCCAGTGAAGTCCTAGCCTAAGGGGTAGAAATAAAATGCTGCCTATGGGCAAATAACTTTTTGTTTGCTGGACACACAGAACACGGCCTTATCTTTTTAGTTACAAGTAGTGATGAGCAAATCTGTCCTGTTTTCGCGAAACTTTATTGTTGTGAATATTTTGTCGTTCAACAAATTTGCGTCATTTTGTTTAGGGATGCACCAAATCCAGGATTCAGTTCGGTAATCAGCCAGTATTTGGCCCTTTTCAGCAGGATTCTGATTCAGCCAAATCCTTCTGCTCGGCTGAACCAAATCCTAATTAGCGGGGAGGGAAGTTGCAAGACTTTTTGTCACAAATCAAGGAAGTAAAAATGTTTTCCCCTTCCCACCCCACATCTGCAAATTAGGATTTGGTTCGGGGCAGAATTCAAAACAGTGGATTAGGTGAATCCCTAATTTTGTAGCAAGCTACATTAGAGTCTATGGACGTTTCTTTGTGGCACCTTGTTTCTACTTTGAGGCTACCAATAAAAATTGGGAGGGAAAAAACACTTGCATGTTTCACTCAGTGTACTGCTACACACATGCCCTACATTGTTAGAGAACCTCCTATCCACTAGTCTATAACTGCTTTTTCAATAAAAAAATATATATATTTTTTAAAGGAGAACTAAAGCGTAACTAAAGTAGCTAGAAATGTTGTACATTATGTTTTGAGCTTCTGTACAAGCCCAAGGCAACCACAGCCCTTTAGCAGTAAAGATCTGTGTCTTCAAAGATGCCCCAGTAGCTCCCCATCTTCTTTTCTGATGATTCACTGCACATGCTCTGTGCTGCTGTCACTTACTGAGCTTAGGGACCCACTCACAATATACAGTACACATAGAATAGAAATGTCACAATATAAGGCTGATTAGTAATTAATACAGATAATTACTACATGGCAGCACAGAAACCAGTGCAATTAGCATCAGAATTTAATAATCAGCCCTGTAGCATCAGTTTATATTACAGACCAACCTCATTTTCTGCTGGATAATTAGTGACGAGCCCTAAGCTTAGCTTCTCAACAGCTGCTCAGAGCCCACTGAGCATGTGAGTGTCACAGACACTTTCCAAGATGGTGACCCCCTGTGACAAGTTTGAAGTCCTGGATCATTGCTGCTATTGACAAGCTGAAACTTTCAGCTGGTGCAATAATTCAGTATAAAACATATGGCATGTTTAGCCCTTTTCATTTCTAGGGTTTAGTTCTCCTTTAAAACCTGAAAAATTCAAGGTTTTTGTTTTTATCCCAAAAATTTGAGTTTTATTGAAAACTATTCTTGAAAACTCAAATTTTTTAGGAATTTTTTAAAATAAACAATTGGACCTTTAATAAATAACCCCCTTAAAGTATGAAGAACCAAATTACATTATCCAGAAACCTCTTCCCCCCCCCAGTCCCAAACATTCTGCATAACAATTCCCATAGCTGTTTATTAAAGTGATACTGACATGTTCTATTGCTTTACAGAAAAGAATGCTGGATGTTGTAGTTCCACAATATGTACAGGGATTCTGTTCATGTTATAAAGTAATTTATAGTAATTATATACCAGTATAGATACTGTATGTTATATGGAATACTTGGGACCTGGGGTTTTCCTAATATCTAATATTAATAATAACCTAATAATCTCTCCATAATTTGGATCGGCATACTTTGCGTCTGTTGAATATAATTTAATAATTAAATAAACAGGATTGTTTTGCCAGCAATATGGATTCATGCAGCTAAGTTATCATTAAGTACAAACTACTGTTTTATTATTATAGAGAAAAATTAAATAATTTTTCAAAAAAAAAAAATTATTTGCTTGGACTGTAAAGGAGGTGGCCTTCCCGTACTTTAGAGCTTCATGGATAATGGGTTTCCAGATAAGGGATACCATACCTACAATTTGTAATGATATTTGTAATAACTGTCTTCTTTTCACAACCACTAGATGTCACTCTAGGCAATATTTAGGGATTTATTTGTATGACATTATTATTATTACTATTATTATTAACATGTATTTATATAGTGCCAACATATTGCGTAGCACTGTAAAGTAAATGTGATTATACAACTAAATCACATGAGTTATCTACATAGAACATATGGAGTTACATACATCACAATCAATACCGGTACAAAAGGTGAGGAAGGCCCTATGCAAAAGAGCTTACACTCTAAAGGGAAGGGAGTAATACACAAGGAATGGGAGTGGGCATGCAGTATATGGATATAGCAGTATATGGATAAGCAGAATTACCTGTAGGAATGAGAAGAGATAGGAGTTAGTTCCATGGAACTGCCTTGTATAACTGTCATTTCTAAGCACTTGTGAAATATTAGCACTTAGGAAATGTTAGCACTAGTGATGGGCGAAAAATTCGCAAAACGGCGCCGGCGTCTCGTTTTTGACGCGTGCGTGTGGATTCATCACAACCACGTAAAGTCATGGGGTAAAAAGTGCAGGAAAGTCATGAATTGCTTTTTCCCATAGATTTTCAGGCTAATTGGAAAATTCCAGGAAAACACATGATTTATAAATTGCTTAAATACTGAAATAAATATTACAAATTGTGACTTTCCTCTGTTTGCATTTGACTGCTACTTTATGCTTGTGCTGTAAAACTTAAACTGGTGGATCTTCCTGGAGGCCTTGTTCTTCTGGGTCTGGACACATAGGAGATTGGGGGTATATGCAAGCCCCTCTGCAAATGCCCTATAATTAGGAATTAAAAGTAGAAAAGGACTGTACATAAAATATTAAGATTATCTGCTCCTGTGCCAGGGGTGTGTGGGTGTGCATCGGTGAGATGTGTAGGGAGGAGGCACTGGTTAATGAAAAGGGAAGGGCTGATATTTAATTAGTATGTGATTAATGTCAGATTTCTTTATGGGCATCGTTTCCCCATCCTGACAGTGCCTAATGGTACATCCTAATGGTACATTTCCCAAGAGAATTCACCACCATCTGTAACTTCTGGTCCCTGCAACACGCCTGCTGGCCACTAGATGGTGCAATTGACTTATAGTAAACTACAATAACATGATGACATATAATAAACCACTGGTTTGTTACATCTTTATTGTATATGTGTACCGATTCCTGCACGTCATTCACTTGCCAGCTATGGGGCTTTAAATTACTATGGTTATCATTTCTGCCATAGAAAAATAGCTTATGTGTATGGTTATTATATGTCACGTGTAAGCCACCTGATATTGAATTGCATAGAAATGCACATGTTTCAATTGTAAAGATGCATGTGCACCATACCCCTAAACACAACCCCCCATTCATTATATGTATATAGAGAAGGAACGCTCAGCACACAGTAAGTAATGCTTTCTGATTTTGTTGTATGAAACCCTTCTTATAAATGTACTTGCGTTTTCTCTTATTGTGTATATTTAACTCCTCTTAATTGATTTAAAATCCCCAGCTTGCTTCATAAAGAAACAATCAAGCAGCAGGCACCTGGAATATATGGTGTCAATTGAATGCTTTTTCTCTCAGGAGGCGAGAATCTAGGAGCAGAAAGCTTATAAAAAAACAGTAATTGCAAGTAGATACTTATATTTCGACGCTATTGCATCTTTAATTAAAGAAGCGCAAGAAAAGATTATATGCAGAAGTGCTGTATTATATATATATATATATATATATATATATATACAGTACCAGCCCAGAGGCTCCACAGCCATATAACAGTAATGATGAAGGCCTTTATAGCTGGCTTCTCATCTTTGATTTTTTTTCCCAGTTCTCAATGTGTGTGTTAACAAGTGCCTTTGCACTTTCTTTGTATTTAGTCTGCTGACCACCCATGTGAATAAAGCTCTGTGCAAGGACCAAGCACCATGTATACAAAAGGCAGAGGACATCGGAGCTTACACCTATTTTTTGCACCTGCACCCTCCCCTGACCATCTGTAAATCTGGCAGGTCGGACTGGGCTGGCAGGACACTGGGGAAAAACCTGATGGGCCCCAACCCTCATGGGCCGGCCGGCCAGCCCAAACCTGCTCCACACGTTTCCCTATTATTAACATTGGGATCAACCATCATTTTTACCGGCCAGGCCAGTAAAATACTGGCCAGGTGGCCACCATAGGGGTGGGGGACCTGGGAGTGTGTGTGCTGCCCTTGATTTTGCAGCCCCAGTGGAACCAGACCCCCCTTGCCCGATGCTAAAATCAGGCCCCTGGTTTCCTGTTGTATCACTGGAAAGTTGCAGGGGGTGTGTATAATGTCTGGAAGTCAAGGAAATTATCTAGTGTCTGTTCTGTGGAAGAACTACAGCAGTCAGGCCCAGATTTGTGGCAAGGCCACAAAGACCCGGTCCTAGGGTGGTGATATTTTAGGGACGGCATGTCGCTCAGCCGCATCCTTAGTAGCACTGGGGACTTAATGCTCCCCAGTGCTACTGTGCCGGAGAGAACTGCAGCGGCGCTAGGAACCTGCAGCCACGGGAGGGCGGGGGTGGCGCGAGAGGAATCAACGGTTCAGGGACCATTCAGCCTTGGGGCGCCGCTTTATCAAATCCGGTCCTGACAGCAGTGATCCCCAATCAATGACCAGGCCCAGATTTGTGGAAAGGCCACCAAGGCCCAGGTCTAGGGTTGCAGGATTTTAGAGGAGCGGCATGCTGCCCAACCACACCCACACTGGGGATGCGCAGGATCTATGATAGTTTTTTTAAATTTCCCATGCAACAATCTCCATTTCTTCAGTTGCGATGATGAAACTTGAATAAAGGGGAGGGGGCAGGGGTAGGGTTGCCACCTTTTCTCGAAAAAAATACCAACCTTCCTATTTATTTATCTTTTTTTCCTATTAAAAACATTGGGATCAACCATTATTTTTACCGACCAGTCCAGTAAAATACAGGCCAGATGGCAACCCTAGGCAAGAGTGACGAACAGCAATGGTCCTAGGGGCGCCCGCTATGTAAATCCAGCCCTGCCAACTTGGATGTTGCTCCCAGTGGCCTCAAAGCAAGTGATTATTTTTGAATTCCAGGCTTGGAGGCAAGTTTTGGTTGTATAAAAATCAGGTGTACTGCCAAACAGAGTCTCCTGTAGGCTGCCATTCTACATAGGGGCTACCAAATAGCCATTTGCAGACCTTATTTGGCACCCCAGGAACTTTTTCATGCTTGTGTTGCTCCCAAACTCTTTGTATATTTGAATGTGGCTCATGGGTAACAAAGGTTGGGAACACCTGATCTAGAGGAACAGCTTCTAATAAACTTTAAATGCCCATAAGCAGAAATTTTGACGTGGAGACTACATTCTCCTTCTTTCAAACCAACAAAAAAAAAAGTAATTTTTCAAAGGCTCTGGGAGAATTTGTCCTTTCAGCATAATTAGAAAGAGAACTACAGACATCCCGTTATTGAATTTTTCCTCATATGAAGATGGATGGGGGAAGAAGAAAAGCAATTATATCTGGCAAATCAGATTGGCAACTGAGAATACCTTTGCTCCAAACAAAATATATTTAGTCTGTTCTACTAGCAGGTCTGACAGAAAAGGAAGATTAACTGCTGGAACAGACACAGTCTGAAGTTCACTTATTTTGCAAGGATTTGTGGAAAAAGAGCAGCTTGTCAGAACAGGTCTTGGAAATAAATTTATGTCAAGGACTCATAAGGAAAGCCAAATTCAGACACCATACAGGAATAATATGGATTATTAAAGGGGTAGTTCACATTTAGGTTAACTTTTAATATGTTATTAAAAGGGCCTATTATTAGCAAGTTTTCAATTGGTCTTCATTATTTATAGTTTCTTAATAATTCTTTGCCTTCCTCTTCTGACTCCTTCCAGCTCTCACTGACCCCAGCAGCCAAAAACCTATTGCTCAGTGAGGCTACATTTTTATAATTATTGTTACTTTTTTTATTACTTATAATTCTATTTAGACCCTTCTCTCTGTCTCTCTTTCAAAACATTGCCTAGTTGCAGGCCCAGGTTTTTGGAAAGGCCCGGCCCTAGGCAGAGTGTTTGTTTTTTTAGATGGGGTCAGTGAACCCCGTTTGAAAGCTGGAAAGAGTGAAAGATAGAAAAAAGTAAATTCTTCAAAAAAATTTTTTAAAAAATTAAGGCCAATTGAAAAGTTGCTTAGAATTAGCCATTCTATAACATACTATAAGTTAACTTAAGGGTGAACCACTCCTTTAACCATAAAAAAAGTTTCCTCTTCAAACTGAATATGGCCCATTATTGGATAATCTGGATCTTGTTCCCAAACTGGACCACTCAAATATTTTCAAGGCAACAGTAACAATAATACAAAGGGGGGTATTTACTAAAACTTGAATTTATCTCATATTTTTATTAAACCAAGCTCGACCAAACTCCCATCCACGATTTTATCTTGTTTCTAAATATATTAACTCAAAAAGTTGTGTTGGGAGAAAAAAAACTCAACAAAATCGAGTGAAACCTCAAATCATTCACATTTTTGGGATTTTTTTCAGGTTGTCGCCCAAAAGCCTTGAATTTTTCAGGTTATTGGACAAAACCCAGTGCGGATCATGATATCTTCAAATTAAAAAGGAACATTTCCCATTGACTTATACATAACCTCAACAGGTTTGAGATTTTTGGATTCTGACTTTTAGCAGCTTTGGGGGGTAATAAATCTCAAAAAATTCAAGGTTTTTTCCCCTCTAAAAATTCGACTTTTTGCCCAAAAAAACCTCGACCAGAAAAAATCCAAGTTTAGTGAATAACCCCCTTAGCTTTGTCATAACTCCCAGGGCTGAAAGAATCCTAAAAGTAAGAGCTGTATTATTATGGATGAATAGAAATGTAGATAAACAGTTGTTTAAAGTAAAAATGATCAATGTTTATTGCCAGTCTAACAGATTCCATAATAATCCTACACAACAGATATTTACTATTTTTAGATCTACAGCAGCAAATCTGAAATTGTCTTCTGCTTGTCGCCTCTTTGCAATGTACAGACATATCCCAAGACTTTTCTCTTTCACTTGTTTTTTATTAATTGAAATTGCTTGAAGCAGATTTTAAGGATCTTTGATAAAAAAAAAGTTAAAGGGCATGTAAAGTCTAAAATAGAATAAGGCTAGAAATGCTGTATTTTGTATACTAAATATAAACATGAACTTACTGCACCACAAGCCTAATCAAACAATTGATTTATGCTTTCAAAGTTGCCTACAGGGGGTCACCATCTTGTAACGTTGTTAAACATCTTTGCAAGACTAAGACTGTGCACATGCTCAGTGTGGTCTGGGCTGCTTAGGGATCGTCATAAACAAAGCTGCTTGAGTTCTGCATGGCTGGGAAGTAAGGCGGGGGCTCCCCCTGCTGTTTATAAGTATGATTGTTTCCCTGCTCAGCTGTTAGGGACCATCTGACAATTCCTATCCACAGCAGTAAATGAAGGGAGAATTTCACTGCATACAGTCAGGTTTCTTATAAAAACAGTACACATTTTTTAATTAAAGTATATTGGAGATAGGTTTCTTTTTCATTAAGAAAGTAAAAATGGGATTTTATTTTTTTGCCTTTACATGCCCTTTAAAAGGGATTCTGTCTTCATTTTGTATGGCTTGAAAATGATGGAAAGGCAGAATTTTTCCAATAATAAGTCAAAACTACCCTGACAGCTATTAATATATAGGAAGTTGCCACCTTATATTTTGGATTAAGGTCCTCAATGCCTAGATTGAGTAAAGCTTATCTTTCTTTAGGAACTTTGAGATCATACTGAATACTTTAGACAAATATATTATAATCTTTGGACACTCTCACCATATTTGGTACGTACAGTATCTGCTTTGATACCGTATTCTCTCCAACATTTATTTGATTCACTGGGGAAATATTATAAACTTTGACAACCTCAATATTTGCAGTGCATGTAATTATGCTATAATTGAATTGCCCTTGATAATTAAGGGATGCACCGAATCTACTATTTTGGATTCAGCCTAACCCTCAAATCCTTCGCGAAATATTCAGCCGAATACTGAACTGAAATCGCATCCTAATTTGCATATGCAAATTAGGGGTGGGAAGGGGAAAACATTTTTACTCCTTGTTTTGTGACAAAAAGTCATGCGATTTCCCTCCCAGCCCCTAATTTACAAATGCTAATTAGGGTTCAAATGGGCAGAAGGATTCGGCCAAATTAAAAATATTTTTAAACAATGGTAATTTTGTCATGAGAAAACTTGTTTTTTCAAAATGCATCAGTTTATAGTGATGCTCTAGCTAATATTCCTTTTTTCAAAAGATCAAACTCATTTTCTAATATTTAATTTTGAAATCTGTAAGTTTCTCAGGTGCCCTCAGTCATGTGACTTGTGCTCTGATAGACTTCACTCTTTACTGCTGCACTCCAAGTTGTAGTGATATCACCCCCTCCTTTCCCCCCAGCAGCACCAGAACAATGAGAAGGTAACCAGATAACAGCTCCCTGATACAAGATAACAGCTGCCTGGTAGATATAAGAACAGCACTCAATAGTAAATTTCCAAGTCCCACTGCAACACCTTCAGTTACATTGTGTAGTTGAAACAATAGCTTTTCTGAAAGCAGTTTCATCATGAAGTGCTGGCTCTTTCTGAAGGCACATGATCAGAAAAAATGACATGAGATGGCGGCTTCACACCAATATTACAACTAAATGAAAAACACTTCTTGGTTCAGGAATTACATTTTATACGGTAGAGTGAATTATTTGCAGTATAAACAGTGTAATTTAGAAATAAAAATTACACCATAAAATTCATGACAGAATCCCTTTAAGGATTGTAATACAAATACCTGTCGGCCATGGTTTATTGATGCATTCTACTGTGTGTTCCTTCTTCTGTGTTCCTTCTGCAATGGATTCTGTGCTTGTTAACTTAGTGATTAGATGATCACTTTTTGTAAGGTTTCCAGAGAGTAACGCCTTTTCTGTTTCAAAGGAGATGTTCTAAAGAACTTGTAGACGTTTAAGAGCCATACATCTTTAAAAAGTATGTAAATAAATGTCAAAGATTCTCTTTGCTTGAGGAATATCAGATAAATCTGAGGAAATGCCAGAATTAAGCTCCTTCTTACTTAAGAACTGGAATAATGAGTAGAGGAGCAAAGTTGGAGGACAACTTGTCCTGTTGTATTGCTGAGTTAAGGATAAGTTATCCCAAACTTGATCATGTATCACTGTAACTGTTAAGAGGCTGGAACAAAGGCAGATAGAATTATAATGTCTACAAGCTGATATATACATACATATACACAAAGAGTGTGTTGAGATGTTTTGATATTTTTCCCTTAGCAGAAAATCTTTTAGGCTCTTTGCCTGGTATTCAAAAGAGATTCTGTCTAGGGATGCACCAAATCCACTTTTTTGGATTCGGGATGGGAAGGGGAAAACATTTTTTACGTCCTTGTTGGCCGAATCCGAATCCTGCTGAAAAAGGCCGAATCCCGAACCGAATCCTGGATTCGGTGCATCCCTAATTCTGTCATGATTTTGTGATGTAGTTTTAATTGCAAATAATTCACTCTACCATATAAAATGTTATTCCTGAACCAATAAATATATATTTTTATTTTAGTTGTAATATTGGTGTGTAGGCATCCATCTCAGGTCATTTTGCCATTTTGCCTGGTCATGTGCTTTCAGAAAGAGCCAGCACTTTAGGATGGAACTGCTTTCTGAAAGAGCTACATTTCATGATGGAACTGCTTTTAGATTAAGCTATTGATTCTGTCATGGCCAGGTGTTTTACTATTGAATGTTATTTTCATATCTACTATTAGGTTGGGTGTGGGAGCATTTTTGAGATAAGCTGTTGTTTCTCAACTCAATGTAACTGGACGAGTCGCAGTGGGACTTGGATTTTTTGCTGATGGGATGCTCGGGGGAAGGGAGGGAGTAATATTACTCCTACTTGCATTACCGCAGTATAGAGTGACTGAAGTCTATCAGAGCACAAGTCACATGACTGAGGGCACCAGGGAAATTAACAACATGCCTAGCCCCATTAAATATAAACTTAAATATAAAAAATCTGTTCTTTAAAAGTTTGTGTGTGAGACTAAAACATTTAGTAATAAACCTGTCTTTTTGTGCATTTACAATTTTTTATATCCTAGGACTGCTGTCCTTGGTCCTGTGTATTTGTGTGTGTATTCCTGTGTATTTGTATTATGTGTACTAGCACCCAGGTTTGGGCTATGTCCTACATACTGCCTCCAGCTGTTATTGAATGAAGTCTCCTACTCCCAGCATTCTCTGACAAACTGTAAACTAACCAGTTAACTCCACTGGATAGAAGTCCCTCTGCAGTCTTATCTTCTTTAAACCCTAATGAGACATGGCGATGAGATAAAATTAGACCGCCTTCTTGGAAGAGTTCTTAAAATTATATAACTGCATCATTATTATGGTAATTTAAAACCTTGTGGATTTCTCTGGTGAGGTGAAATGGATTTAAATTACCATAATTAAGATGCCGTTATATAATTGCACAAAGTCTCATAAAGGTGATGCACGGGTGAGCGATAGCTCTGTTCTGTTACCCGCACTTCTCTCATCCTTTATCTCTCATACAGCGAGACGGCTGTGAATAGCTCAGTGTCCTCTAAGTTTATCCCTCTGGCTACACCAACAATGGAAATCTTTCGGTTCCGATTTCCGAACATAAAGTAAGCAAATCTTTTTTTTTTTTTTGGTTCAGGTAAGTTTATTAGAACAAACACTACACAGGTATATAGCAGTTTTACAGCAGTAGAAGTGCATATATGCATAACAGTCAGACGGTTAATACATTCTAGACATAAGGTAGAAGTACAGAAAAGAGGTCAAACAGACAGTTATAAATCTTCCAGAATCCATAGTTGCCAAATCTTAAGATACTGTTTGGAAGTACCATTCCTTCTAGCTATGAGATCTTCTATCTTTTGCAAGTCTTGGACTGCTTTTTCCCATGCCTCATATGTAGGGGGGAGAGATGCCCTCCAATGAAGCGCTATGAGCTTTCGGGCCAGGAAAAGTAACTTATCAACCATTTTACGGGCTGGGGATGCCAGTGGGGTAGGTGGGTCCATACATAATAAATACCATTTAGGGTCAAGTGGGAGCTCAAACCCCAGTAGTTTCGTTATCCGAGCCTGAATGGCTACCCAGAAGGAATGCAGTTTGCAACAAGACCAGAACGTGTGCATGAAAGTACCCTCTTCTCTCTCACACCGCAAGCATGTATTCGGGAGCATCGGATTAAGCCTGTGAAGGAGAGTTCTAGTGTAATAGGCCCTGTGTACAAAATATAACTGTTGAATTCTAAACTTGTATATGGGGGAAATAACCAGCGGGGACTGGAGAACTAGTTGCCACTGGTCATCAGTCAGTGGGGCCACATCCTGTTCCCACCTGTCCCTGGCCTTCAGGGAGGTTTTTTGATATACACTGTGCTGTAGTGCCTTATAAAAGAGAGATATTTTGCGCCCGGGTTGTGTTTGTGTAAACACGTCTGATACAGGTGTGCAAGGCAGTTGGTAATTATTAGACCTAAGAGCCTTCCGTAAAGCCCCAATGATTTTATGATAGGTAAGCCACTGAGAGGAGGGGACGGCATACCTTTCCCTAAGGGTGGAAAACGAGACCCCTTAGCAGTCATCCCAGATTTGGCCCAGGGTAAATATTCCATCGTCTAGCCATGCTTTGGGGACTCCCAACTTATCCAAAGGCGATAGTTTGCTATTATACCATAAGGGTGTAAGGGGATCCAGTCCTGCCCGATTCGTAAGGTGGTATACCCTGTTAAGGATACCTTTTTGATGGATCAACAGCGGATTATGAGCGGGTCTGGAATTTTTGGGGGCTACCGTTAGAATGGCATGCATTGGGGGGAGTTCTGTGTGCAGTACAGATTGCCACAACTGATAAAGTGCCTCCCCATCTGTGGAGTGCAGTAGAGTCCATAACTGAGAGAGCTGTGCCGCCAAATAATACATCTGCATATCAAGTAGAGCCATACCACCCAAATCTTTTGGCCGACACAATGTTGCCAAGGCCAATCTGTTCCTGGATGACCCCCATACAAAGCGCCTAAATAAAGACGCGAGCTCTACAAATAAAAGAGCCCTGTATTCTGGTGGGTGCATGCCAAAGTAAATACAGAAGTTTCGGGGCTATGATCATCTTAATAGTCTGGATGCGACCTGTAGGACCTAATGGTAGCTGCTCCCAGGTTTGGAATCTGGACCTCACCCATTGCAGCAGGGGGGCAATGTTAAGAGCGTAATAAGTAGTGATCGGCAGGGCAACTTTGACCCCTAGGTAAGTGAACTGGGAGGATCTTTGCAGTGGAATAACGTTAGGAATGGCAGCCCCTGCATTCGAATCAATAAGGAACAGAGTAGATTTAGAAGTAAGCAAATCTTTAGCTTTGGGAGTTCTACCAAAATGATGAGCAATTGAAGGGACCCTGTTGCTTATCTACCCTGATGATTTTTATTTAGACTCCCTAGAAATACTTTCATTAATTCATAAATGCACATCATTATCATCATCATCATCATCATCATCATCATCATTTATTTTAATAGCAAAGAACACTCCATTGAAATCAGGCCTTTCAGCAATCTTTCTACTCCCCATTCCAGAATGCCCAGGACTTAGGGTTTGTACGAATTATGGTTGTCCGGATTTGGACTTTCATACCTTAAAGGAAAACTTTCCCCCCCAAAATTAATATTTAAGTAACAGGTTATATCACATTAAGTGACATATTTAAAAAATCGTACCAAACTGGAATATATATTTAAGTAAATATTGCCCCTTTACATCTCTTGCCTTGAACCACCATTTTGTGATGGTCTGTGTGCTGCCTCAGAGATCACCTGACCAGAAATACTACAGCTCTTACTGTAACAGGAAGAAGTGTGGAAGCAAAAGACACAACTCTGTCTGTTAATTGGCTCATGTGACCTAACATGTATGGTATGTTTGTGTGCACCGTGAATCCTACGATCCCAGGGGGAAGCCCTTTTTTTTCTTAAATGGCAATTTTCTATCTAGAAATTACCCAATGGCACATACTATAAAAATAGTAAATTATTATGAAAATGGATTATTTACATGAAGCAGGGTTTTACATATGAGCTGTTTTATGCAATATCTTTTTATAGAGACCTACATTGTTGGGGGGGGGGTATAATTTTCCTTTTAGTCTACTAGAAAATCATATAAACATCAAATAAATCCAATAGGCTGGTTTTGCTTCCAATAAGGATTAATTATATCTTAGTTTGGATCCAGTACATGTTACTGTTGTATTTTTAAATAGAAAAAGGGAAATCATTTGTAAAAATTTGGATTATTTGGATAAAATGTAGGCTATGATAGACAGTCTTTCCATAATTCAGAGCTTTCTGGATAATTCAGAGCTTTCTGTACCTTGATGCTGGCTGCCTCCATAGACTTCTTATGGTCTGAATCAGACTTGGAAAGTGTCTTTGGTATCTTAGTAAATATTGGGAATGATAAGAATGGTATCCCTTTTCTTACCTTTTCTGAACTTGCCAGGCTTTCAAAACATAACGAGTTATTTCAATATGGCCCCTACATGCCTACATTTCTGCTATACAGACACCTAGAAAACCATGACTATAAAGGGGCAGAATGTATTGCCTTGTACATCTTAATCAGGGGTCCCCAAACTTTAATACCCATGAGACACATTCAAATGTAGAAAAAATATGGGAGAGCAACACAAGCATGAGAAATGTTTCTGGGTGTGCCAATTATCGGCTGTGGTTGATTATTGGTAGCCCCTATGAGGACTGACAGCCTACAGGAGACTCTGTTTGGCAGTACACCTGGTTTTTATGCAACCAAAACTTGCCTCCAAGCCTGGAATTCAAAAATAAGCACCTGCTTTGAGGCCACTGGGTAGAGTCCTGCAGCCGGTCGGGTACCCGCAAAAACCTGCGGGTTGCGGTAGAAGTTCAGGGTGCGGGTATAGACGCGGGTCGGCTGTTCTGTGGGTTTGAGGGTCGGGCCGCGGGTCTTCTCAATAGCGGTTTTTACTCCTTTTTTCTGATAATGCCTACTTCCGATGATGTCACTTCCTGTTTACAATGACAGCACTTCATGATTCTTGATGCTCAGCGGGTCGTGGGTCCGGGTTGCGTATACGGTACTTGCGGGTCAGATCGGTTAGCGGGTCCAAGTGGATAAGAATGCAAGTTGCGGGTTCGGGTTGCGGATTGCAGGTTCCAAAAAATAGACCCAAGCAGGACCACTGGGAGCAACATCCAAGGACTTGGAGAGCAATAAGTTGCTCATGAGCCATTGGCTGGGGACCACTAATCCAGAGCAAGATGCTATTCTTTTAAAAATAGTATATAGTGCATTAGCTATCAATATGGGTTCCATAAACATTTTTGTTTGTTTGATGAATACTTGAACTATCTCTGTGTTCAATGTCAAATGAAGCAAGGATGTTTTCCAGCCAAGAGGATCTGTAGGCCCTGGGCAAATGTCTTCTTTGCTGTAGGCTAAACCAGCCCTGTCAGTTAGTATTTTGAATTATTGAACGTTATCCTTCTTGAGCCTCCATACAGCAGGTTGGTGAGGATGTGAAGGGTCTACTTGTGTATACAGGGTTTTTAAAAGACATTTTCTCTCAGCCAGAATGCAAGTGAAGAAAAGGGTTAAACATCCACCTGCTTTGTGCCAGGCGTTTGTCACTCATCTGCCCACCATTCATTCTTGATTTGTCTGACGTTGCGCAGATGAGTCGTTGCAGCCCAGGCTTCTACCCCTCTGCAGGTCATTATAATTACAGCATTGTTTTCTCTATTTACAGGGAAAAAGGAAACATCTGCTTGAAAAGAGTGAAGGGAAAAGGGAGACATGACTGTTAGAGGAGAAACTGACAGCTTATTCTGTACTGTGTGTTTGCAGCTACTTCACTACCCCAGAGCTATAACTAATCATGTTCTATTAAAGGGGAAAATTCACTTACTAGAGTGGTATTTATATTGCTGTATGTTCTATATGTACTTTTGTATCCTTGATATTAGATTTTACAGATTTCAATTTATGGGAGATCCCCTGCCAGCTTGAAGTATAAAGGAAACGTAATGGGATAGTAGCAGGAAGTCATGTCCTTCCCCATAGATTGTAAGCCCTTGAGGACAGGGCCCATCTTGGCTACTGTCATGGTTTATCGGTATGCCAAATATGAAATGGGCTATTTAAATTAACTTTTAGTATGATGTAGAGCAGGGATCCCCAACCTCTTGAATCCATGAGCAACATTCAGAAGAAAAAGGAGTTGGGGAGCAACACAAGCATGAAAAATGTTCTTGGGGTGCCAAATAAGGGCTGTGAATGGCCATTTGGTAGCTCCTATGTGGATTGTCAACCTACATTGAGGCTCTGTTTGGCAGTGCACCTGGTTTTTATACAACCAAAACTTGTTTTCAAGCCGGAATTAGTAAATAAGCTCCTGCTTTGAGGCCACTGGGAGCAACATCCAAGGGGTTGTGAGCAACATGTTACTCACGAGATACTGGTTGGGGATCACTGATGTAGAGGGTGGTATTCTTTGCAATTTGCAATTGGTTTTCATTTTTTATTATTTGTGGTTTTTGAGTTATTTAGATTTTTATTCAGCACCTCTCCAAATTTTCAATTTCAGTCCAAATTACCCCAGCAACAATGCATTGATTTGAATAAGGGACTGGAATATGAGTAGGAGTGGCCTGAATAGAAAGATGAGCAATAAAAATGCATTTGTAGCCTTGTTTATTAGATGGGGCCAGTGACCCCTATTTGAAAGCGGCAAATAATTAAGCGGCAAATAATTCAAAAACAAATAATGACCATTTTGAATAATGAAGAATTGAAAAGTTGCTATAACATACTAAAACTTAACTTTAAGGTGAACCCCCTATTTATGTATCCTTATGCAAAACACTGCAAAATATTGCTGGCACTTTATAAATAAATATAATGAAAATAATATAAAAATAAAAATAACTATGCCTGAAAAACTTGCCCATTTCTAGTTGCCTATTACTAATGCCAACCTGCTATCCGCCAGCCTCCCTGTTACCAGTCTGTGCCTGATTTTGATCTCCAGCCTATTGATTGGCAGCTTAGCTGATTTTGACTTTGTCCAATCATCAGTGGGTTTGGGGATGCAGGTTAAACAGACTGCCTTCTGGTTCTATTGGATCGCAGTCAGAACAGACAGAAAATGTTGATGCCCTTTCTTGAACGGTGGACAAACTCGTTAGCTGCAGGCCCTGGGAGTTCATATAGGCTCCAACATTCGGGATCTTTTCTTTTCTTCCTTTCCAGAGATCGCTACAGTTCTGGGTAGAAAAGTCAAGTATTATTGACTTTTTTGCTGAGTGTAACCTTGGCATTTCCTACCTAATGGTTCTTTTTATCCCTGTGTTCATGAGTCACATTCTGACTTGCCTACACATTGTTAGAGTCAATTGTAATGTCATTGTTACTGCCAGTGTTTGGGTGGTAATAAGCCGCCAGCACAAAAGGAAAAAAATATCATCATTAGTTCTTTCATTAGCAGATGATTGGGGCTATACCGTAAACGGACTTTGTGGCCAATTTGAACCTGCAATAAAGCAAGTTTAATAATGTAATATTTTATTCAGGTCACTATTTTTCTCTTCTCATCTGTGCCGTACAATCTAAGACCTCAGTCCCAGGGGAGTCAGCCGTTTGCTCTTCCTTCCATAGCCCCACACTGGGTGCACCCAGGAACATCATTTGGGGGAGCAGGTATCCTATCCCCAGCATGCAAGTGTTTACTAAACATGAATATATTCCGTTTTTAGAAGGGTAAACACTGTGGGGGTTATTTATCAATTTATCCGAACCTTGAATAATTTGTAGTTTTCAGAGCAAAAAAAAAAAAAAAAAAACGTAAAATTATTTGAGATTTATTAAAGTCCGATGGTCTAAAAACTCAGAATCCTAAACCCTGGCATCTAAAAGCTCTTGAGGTCCTGTATAAGTCAATGGGGAAGGTCCTAGTGTCTGCGCTGATGTCCGTAGCGATATCCAATTATTTCAGGCATTCGGAGCAAAAAACTCAGAAAACTCCAAACAATTCAAAGTTTTCGGGGAAAGCTCCGAAGTTTTCAGAGTTTTGCCCGACCCTATTTTTTCGGCTTTTTTCTTCATAAATAAGGTCCATTCGAGAGTTTGGAGTTGCTCGGAGTTGGATATTAGAAGTACTGAGATAAAACCTTGATAAATAACCCCCTGCATGTCTTGCATTGTAAAGGGCTCCTTTTAGCTCTTCTCATTCTAACCAGGTTGGTTTCTCTGCTTCATTGAATGGCACCAAGGGTGCAATTTTGTACCTGTTAGTTCTCTGGCACTTGAGCCCGGGGGCATCTATTAATGAGGCTCCCTGTCTACAAGGGTAACTGCTTCTTTAACTGAATTATATTAGATTCTCCCAGCTTACCACCTCCTGCTGGAGAAGTAGCTGTACATTCCTTGGTGTCCCACAGCTTCCAATACCTACAAATAGAAAGACAGTGGCAGCAGTATGATAGTCCACCAATCATAGGCCTATGACTAAGGGTGGAAGTACCCGAAAAACATAAGCCGCTGGCCTTGCCTCCCCTTTTAATGCACTGAATCCACTTTTTTGGATTCGGCCGAACCCCCGAATCCTTTATGAAATATTCGGCCGAATACCGAACCGAATCCGAACCCTAATTTGCATATTCAAATTAGGGGTGGGAAGGGGAAAACATTTTTACTTCCTTGTTTTCTGACAAAAAGTCACGCAATTTCCCTCCCCACCCATAATCTGCATATGCAAATTAGGATTCGGTTTCGGTTCGGCCGGGCAGAAGGATTCAGCCGAATCCAAATCCTGCTGAAAAAGGCCGAATCCTGGCCGGATCCCGAACCGAATCCTGGATGTAACTGGTTTCTAGTTCTGGTTCCCGACATAATGCAGGTATTACATGAGTTTTATAATGACACAGCTTTTTCATGCCGGCTCTATAAATACAAGATTCTTTACACAGTGTAAATCCCATAAAGGTCCAACTTGTGGTCCTTTATGTTCTGTTAAAACACAGACATTCAAGAGTTATAGGAATGACATTTGGCCCTGGTTCCACCACTACTGAGGGCAATGGCAGGACAGCCCTTCTGTTTAACAGAGTTAATAAACTCAAGCCCCTGTTGCTGTGAAATACAACTCCCTGGATAGATGAATAGAATGATAGATACTGAGAAATATGTAAGTTATGACGGTCAATTAACAAAATGTTCTGTCATCAGATCTAGCTTTTCCTTCTGCATAATGCATCCAAAACCCTAGGACCCGAAACATTCACCTGAAGCAAAAATGAACTGATAAACATATAAATATTATAATCCTGATTAGGCTTCTGCTTGTTTGTCGCTACCCATTTAAGAACTATTATTACAAATCATATTTGCTCCCAGCTCTGTGTGATCACAGCCAGTCAGATATTGATTATTAGTCTGCTTTTAACCTGCCGATGGGAATGCCCACCCTAAAGTGCACAGCATAAAGGAAAAACAGGATAATTAAACTCATTATGGAGGGAAGGGTGGCAAGCAAGCGCAAGAAACACCAAATCAATAAACCAATGTCCTTCTTATCCTTAATGCTCAGGATCATTACAGTGTTTATGCACGTATTTGCTCCACAGCTGGATGGGAGCAATTGAAGGAAATTAAGTGCAACAAATTGGTATAAAGTCCATTTATGATTTATTTACTGGTTTAAGCTTAGTGGTGGGACGACTTGATGGATCGATAATTAAGAGGAAAGATTAAGAAGAAAGTCAAGTCATTGAAGTCTAGGTGCAGGAGTCGTGGCTAGCAGGTTTGTATTTATATATAGGTACCCAAAGGCCTGTGCCTAGGATGGCAGCTTTGGGTATGTGAGGCTCACACACCTCAGCAACCGCTCCTCCTCTGCCTCGCCATTCTGTCAATCCCTGCACTGGCTTCTGTTACCTTTCAGAATCAAATTCAAATTAATGACACTGACTTTCAAAGCACTTCACAACTCTGCTCCACCCTACATCTCTGAACTCATCTCTATATACTCACCCACTCGCTTACTACGGTCCTCTACTGACCTGCTACTCAACTCTTCTCTCATTACCTCCTCACATGCTCACATTCAAGACTTTGCAAGGGCTGCACCCCTCCTCTGGAACGCTCTCCCACGGTCTGTCTGACTTTCTCCCAACCTTTCTGCTTTCAAAAAATCTCTGAAAACGCATTTCTTTCGAGAAGCCTACCCTCACTCTGCTTAACTACCAAACGCAACACCACATACAGTACCACATTTCTCACCCACTTTATTCGATCTTGCCACTCCCACACCTTGTGTATTACTCCCTTCCCTTTAGACTGTATGCCTGTGCATAGGGCCTTCCTCACCTTTTGTACCTGTATTGATTGTGATGTTTGTTACTCCATATATTCTATATATGTAATTCATGTGATGTAGTTGTATAATCACATTTACTTTACAGTGCTACGCAATATGTTGGCGCTATATAAATACATGGTAATAATAATAATAATAATAATAATAATACGTGGCCCTCGGGTACCTATATATTTGAAAAATGTTTTCAAAATAAAATAAAACCCTTAACTGCCAATCCGAGGGTGGTTCCAGACCTAAATACAGTCCTAGTGGACTGTGAGTGTCAAACTGATCTTATTATTACAAAAATATACATATAAACAGGGAAAAATGGAGGTTCAAGCTCAAATGAGTATAAAACAAGATGTGTAGCCATAACTAAAGATCAATTCTAAGTAACATTTATTATAGGGTTACCAGATCATTGGAAAATTCAGGGGCAGTTCTAGCAAAAAGCCAATAGAAGGGCCATGCAGCATACATTTATCAAAGGTTGACAATGAAAATATACATTTACAAGCATGATCATTGGCTCAATGGATTTTTACTATAGCTCAGTAGCTCAGAAGCAACATATTGCTCACCAACCCCTTGGATGTTGCTCCCAGTGGCCTGAAAGCAGGTGATTATTTTTGAATTCCAGGCTTGGAGGCAAGTTTTAGTTGTATAAAAACCAGGTGTACTGCCAAACAGAGGCTCCTGTAGGCTGTCAGTCCATATAGGGGTGATCAAATAGCCAATCACAGCCCTTATTTGGCACCACCCAGGAACACTTTTCATTCTTGCGTTGCTCTCCAACTCTTTTTATATCTGAATGTTGCTCATGGGTAAGAAAGGTTGTATATATTGTGTACATACAGAGTGCTGTGTATAGGAACAACCATCCATGCATACTAAATCAGCACTGATGGGAATTGTCCTTGGCTGGGGGCCCACCCATAGATCCTCTGGTACTGGCAGACCAGTCCAATTGGCAGCAGCAAGAAAGATGTCAAACGACTTGTTCTTATTGACTGTGTGTGTCTTAATACTAGCCTGGGGCACCAAAAACATTACACCACTGCCATGTGAGAAATCTACTCTACATAAAGATGGTTCAATATTATTTCTGAAATAACACCAGCCGTTCATAGCAACCTTATTCTGCTCTCTGCATTAGAGATAGGAGTTGTTGCAACATCCTGTGTTTTGGTCATTTAAAGGCTTCAGAGTTTCTGCTTTATCTCAGTGCATTTATTAGGAATATGCAGTATGATAGCAGACTAAATGGAAGTGATTAGGGAATTGCCAAACTAGAGGCAGCAGAGCCTGTATGTTGAGAATCATGTACATAGCCCTGGGTCCACTCTGCTATTTAATTTTACTTTTAAATATCTTCATTCACACTGAGTTAATCAGTACTGTGCACAAGACAGCAGCTCCTTCAGTAATACTGGGCCGACCGGCCAGGGTTTTTTTTTATTCTGAATGAATTGCTAAAGTTGTGGCCTCACCCTTAAAGGAGAAATACGATATGAGCAAGTACGCATGCCTCCCATCTCTGTAGGGAACAAGAGGAGGACCTAGAGAGCATTTAAAATTCATCAATTGAGGATGGTTTTCTCCAGACTTGAATGAATCAAAACTTTGCTTTGCATCACACTGATTTGTGAAATTCTGTTCCTCTGCCAGATAAGTGCAGCAAGGTGACCCAGTGGTTTGCAGTGCGATACACAAGCTGACCAGGTCCTCCTAGCCTGAGTTGGCAGCTTATTGGCCAATGTATGGGACCCACCAACGGGCCTGCCTACCCAATATCTGCCCGAAAATTGGCCAGCTATCAATTGGGTAGGTTTGATTTTCTTGTCCGTTTAGGACCACATCAGCATGTTAATGCAATCCTCATCTGATGGGCCTGTAGGCTCCTCTGTATGATTATGTCACTTCAAAAATTGGGAAGAAGGTGGTGCACCACAATAAATTGTAAATTACTCACCAAATAGTAAATGTGGTCCGGGTGCTCCAGCCCCAGACCTGCAGCGGAGCGGTACGACAACAAATATTTGGAAAGAGCAGGGCCGACCGGCACTCAAACGGATCCACAGGACGTTTCAGACCCACTCAGGGCACTTAGTCATGGGCTCTCAAAACTGAGCCCATGACTAAGTGCCCTGAGTGGCTGCGAAACGCGTAGGGCGGATGGAGATGCAAATATACACTTTTAACTTTGTATAAATAAAATATATTTTTTTAACTATTTTCCTTGGTCCTGTGGATCCGCTTGAGTGCTGGTCGGCCCTGCTTTTTCCAAATATTTGATTCTATCACTTACCAACGATCAGATCAGACAAATCAGTCCACTTGTTTGTAATCTCTCCAGGCGACTTTTCTCTCTGGCGAACGGTCGTTACTCTGCAAATTCACTAAAATGTAAATTTTACTGAACGTTACCTCTTTCGCCAGACAGACCCGCATTTGTGCCGAGGCCACAAAGGCCCAGGCGTAGGGCAGTGAAATTTTAGGGGCGGCATCTCGCCCTGCCACATTCTAATCTACATTGGGAACTCCGAGTTCTCCTGCCCAATGGCGCATACGTGCTCTCGCTGCACGCGCGCGCGGGGGGGAGTTTCCTTCGCCACCTCAGACCAGGCAAACTGAAGCTACATCTTCCTTAATCTTATGTCAGTGACATCATATCCTGTATGCCGGAAATTCATAAACGTTGTAAAAAACGCTGGCGACTTTTACTTTTTTAAAGCGGGATTGCCTTCAAAAGGAATAACTATTAAAGATTTTCTTGTTAACATTTTTTTCCCAGACATTTGAGGTTCATGCCACATTTGTTTCAGGGTGGGTTTATGTCTTTATTATGGTTCCTTTGATATTTGTATTAAAAAGTAGGCACTTCAAGCATTTGCACCAACATTACTAATAAAGACACCATACGACCTATATGTACCTGCCCTATTCAACTTTAAATTAAGCGTAAGAGTGCTAATGAAGTTTCAATAGGCAGAAATTAACGCTAGCGAAAATTCCCTATGAAATACTCGCACTGCCAAAGTAACGCTAGCGAAAATTCACCATTGTTCATCTGCTGAGCTGCAACTTCGCATTTTAGTGAATTTGTGTATTGGTTACAAATTTGCGCCTGGTGAAGTGGCGCGAAGTGTGGCAAAGAGGTCGCTGGCGAAAATTCGCCCATTAGTGAATATGCCCCTAGTCCAGGGAGTTTAGGGGGCACATTTACTATGGGTCGAAGTAAAATCCTTCGACTTCGAATAGCAAAGTCGAAGGATTTACCACATTTAGTTCGATCGAACGATCGAAGGAGAAATCGTTCGAAGGATTTTAATCCATCGATCAAATGATTTTCCTTCGATCAGAAATTGCTAGGAAAGCCGAAGTCGTAGTCGAAGGTCGAAGTAGCCAATTCGATGGTCGAAGTAGCCAAAAAAAAAACTTTGAAATTCGAATTTTTTTTCATTCTAATCCTTCACTCGAGCTAAGTAAATGTGCCCCTAGGTATGTTCTTTCTGTGTCTGTGTGGGGGTTTCTTGTGGGTACTCCTGTTTCCTTTCACTTTCCATACAGGCAGGTTCATTGGCTGCTCATAATATTGACCCTAGTGTGTGTGAATATGATAGGGACATTAGATTGTAAGCTCCACTGCAGCAGCGACTGATGTGCTGTGGAATATGTCACACTATATAAAGAATTGTAATAACAATGATAATGATAAATCTTGGATAAATCTTGTCCTAACAAGGCTAGAATCTATTTTCATAAATATGTATAAATAGCTCAACATTGGATTTCCGTTATGTTTCACCAGCTCCACAGGTATGTTTATTGGACTTTTTTTCCATTTACAGCAATGCAACGTTGTGGTAACACAGATTCAGCCCCTATGGCTCACAATTTGTTATCACTAAGGCCTCACACGCTTCTCACAATGAACACTCAGGCCACGTCCACACCAGTCAAGTGAAACACATGCACCGCAATTGAGACTGGGGCTACAGATCTCTGCACACAAAGGTATAATACAGTTGCAACTAGAACAACTACACTACAGGTTTAATATCTCAGCAACACAATAGAAAGTCTTTCAGATACAGGCACATTGACTAAGCAGAACAGGTATGGGATCTGTTATCCAGGAAGCTCTGAATCACGGAAAGGCCGTCGCAGATAGACTCCATTTTATCCAAATAATCCAAGTTTCTAAAAATGATTTCTCTGTAATAATAAAACAGTACCTTGTACTTGATCCCAACTAAGATATAATTAATCCTTGTTTCAGGCAGAACCAGCCTATTAGGTTTATTTAATATTTACATGATTTTCTAGTAGACTTAAGGTATGAAGATCCAAATTACATAAAGATCTGATAACTGGAAAACCCAGGGCCCGAGCATTCTGGATAACAGGTCTCATACCTGTAGTAGAATACTCTGCAATGCATTAGGATGAGAGAACTGAATCAGACAAGCAATACAGCAGCTCTCACTCGTACATATCAGGGAAAATACCAAGAAACATTACCCTATAGTTCACTTTGAATTAAGGAGCATCAAACAGAAAAATATTATACACACCCAAATAAAATAAGGTTTAAAGAAAGTATTTTTTTTTTTAAAAGGGGGTTAACTCTTAAGTGTGTTTATAGCTACTTTTCAACTGGTCTTTTTTAAATCCTCTTTGAATACCTTTCCAGTTTTGAAATGGGGGTCGCTGACCCTGGCATAAAAAAACAATTTTTTTTCGTGAGGCTACAGTGTTATTGGCTTTGTTACTTAATATTTCTCTCCAAACACTCTCCTATTCTTTTTCCATTCTGACATTCAAATCACTGCCTGTTGCTATGGTAAATTGCCCCCTAGCAACCAGACAGCTGCTAAAATTCCAAACTGGAAAACTGCGGAACAAAAAAAAGCCACGTAATTAAAAAACCAGTCCTATTGCATATTGGCTCTGCATCATAATGAAAATACCACCCTTTGGAGGCAATTACCACTTAAAGCCAATAAAGTCATCATATTTATCCCCTATTTCCTGCTGTTTATCAGGGCTAATTTCTGGCAGGTAAGGCAGAGGAGACTAATGGACTGAATCTAATGAAGGGAGATAAACTGTGCACTGACATTTATATAATCTTTATCATTTCCTTGCTTTCTATAATGCAAATTCCCCCAGCCCATAGCAGTTACCAAGCAGATTTCTGCAATAAAACATTAAATCCAAACTGCTCAGCACAGGCAATTAAACAGGCAGTTAGGAGTCTTTCTTTCCTTTCTAAATCCTGCTCAGGTATCCACCAAGTCTCTAGGCGGTGGGATTAGGTCCCTGGGGTTGAGCCGAGCCACAAGACAGACATCGTATGAATCGTGCATGGGGGCTCTGACGCACGCCACATTCCACTGGTTGTCCCACGGGTCCAGCTCCAGGATTTCTTTTGTAATGACTTCATAGCGATCTGCAAAACAAGGCCACCCACAAGCACATTCAACATGTAATATCCAATATATATTTACAGTACAATTAAGTACAGATACGTTCCCTGTGTGTTAGCATTCCTCTTATCTCTGTGAGTCCTGATATCTTATCTCGAAGTCCTGATATCTGATTGGTCACATTATTGCATCACATTGCACTGTTCGTGGTCACTCCTGCACACCGTCGTACAGTCCTCAATTATAAACCTCTCAGCATTTGTTAAACGAAGAGGGATAACAACTTTTGCCATGCCCATTTTATGGCCACACCCCCTAATTCCTATGTCCATTTTACAAAACGTGGCAGGTTATGAAACGTCTAAAACATTTCTGGGAGTTTTAGTGCAATGTTTTATGTGTTTGAATTTTGATAATGAAAGGGAATCGTCCTTTAAAGGACCAGTAGGGTTGTCACCTGGCCGGTATTTTACACGGCCTAGCTGGTAAAACACCTGCCAAGGCTGGTATTACAAATTTATTTTTAATTTGTAATACCCTTAAAAAAACCCCAATTGACTCAGAGCTTACCTTTTTTCCAGTCTTCAGCCCATCATGTGATGTTGCTCCGCCCTTTTTGCGGCATCACGGACCACCCCTTTTGCATCACGGACTACCCCCTTTGGTGCCCGCCCCTCCACCGGCTGGTAAACTTTTTCAGAAAAGGTGGCAACCCTAAGGACCAGTAACATCAATATTTTTTTAAAAAAAATTTGTTTGTATACAAACAGATTTTTTTTTAAAAAATGTTGATGTTACTAATACTTTAAGTTACGAGTCTCAGTTCTCCCAAGAGACCGCTTATCTTAAATAGTTACAATTTTATCTTTGCTTATCTTAAATTGTTACAAAATAGTGATGTGTGGGCCAGCCCAATACCGTGGGACCCGGTGGTTCAGGCCGACCTCACACCCCCTTTCTGGGTCATGGGCGGGTTGAGCTCTTCTGACTGCTCTCCCTGCCCGTGACCTTCCAAATGCCGGCTTCTGACTTCCGGGTTTAACTTTTATAGACGTGCGCCTGCTTGCCCTGCCTCTTTTGTGATGTCATTGTTGGGGCGGGTAGGTGCAGGTCTATAAAAGGAACCCAGAAGTCGGGGTCGGGCAGGCATGGGTGGAGGGAAGGTGCCAAAAAGCCTCTTATTTTAATTACGTTTCAGAAACTTTATATCTTTTTCTGGAGTCATTGCAGGAGATCAAACAGAAAAATGGGACATTTCAGTAAGAAACCCATGACTGCGGTCTGAAAATGACATTGCTACTAGATGCCAGACTCTGTGGATGGGGCTGCTGTAAGATGCCATAAACAGTCTTTATTTAATTGGACTGTGGGGGCTGTTTTGGGCCTCTGTGTACTTGAAATATCAGGGCCTACGTTGTGTCTCCATCCGGACCGGTTATTAGTCATCTTTCTCCTTACCCCGGTTTGCCTCAAGAATATAGTGAATATCTGGCAACATATGGAGGAGGCAAAGAAGGTAAATATGGTTATTAACATCTAAATGTCAACTCTCTGCAGCTGCATTACTGGTATTTAACTAGCGATGTACCTGCATATAAAGGTGCACTTGGGAACTAGGAGATTGACTTCCGAGACAGTTTCTGAGACGGCTAAAGTTAAAAATAAATTTTTCTGTTAAGTCGGAAGTCCAGAGGGTTTCTTTTCAGGTTTTTAGTCACCTGTTATATAACTATTTCTGGATGTTTTTGAAAGAGATCTGGGATTGCACAACCCAGGAGAGGAAAGCACTTGGAACCCAGACGTTATTATTAAAAAAAAAGGCAGATAAAGGCCAGGTTATCATTATTATACATTGAGTATGATACATCGATGATGCATTGAAACAACTAGAGGTCCCGGGTCACTTTGAGAAAATAGATTCAAACTCCACTAATCAGATTAACAAACTGGTGGATAGTACTTTTAGGGGAGAATGTAATTAAAGTTACTTAAACTGTTTCAGTAAGACGTTTTATCACATTTACTGCGCATTGGCAAACTACACAAATCAAACTATAACATTCGCAAACGGTCTTCCACTGTCAGAAGTGGTCACTAAACAGTTTCCGGGTTTGCAAAAGCTGTATTAAATTCGTACAAAGCAAAATTTGTTCGCGCAAAGGCATACCTTATCGCATTCAAATAGTTTTTCAGTTACCGACTTTAATTACATTCCCCCGTTAATGATGCCTTTGATATTGGTATCATCCCAAGAACATTTTTAAAGGAGAAGGAAAGGTTAAAACTAAGTAAGCCTTATCAGAAGGGTCCATCTAAATATACCAGTAAACCCCCAAAATTAGTGCTGCTCTGAGTCCCCTGTCAAAAGAAACAAAGCATTTCTTTCCTTCTATTGTGTACTCATGGGCTTCTGAATCAGACTTCCTGCCTTCAGCTTAAACCTCATTGCCCTGGGCAAGAGCATGCTCAGTTTGCTCCTCTTTCCCCGCCCCCCTCCCTTCTCTACTGTAATCTGAGCCCAGAGCAGGGAGAGACTCAGGCAGGAAGTGATGTCACACCATGTTAATACTGCAGCTCCTATCCTAAACAGAGTTTCTAGAGCTATTTACTCAGGTATGGTAAAACATTCTACAGAATAAATATAGCATTCTACTTGCACTGTTGTAGCTAATCTATTGGCAATAAAATGCTTCCATAGCTTTCCTTCTCCTTTAATAACCCACCAGTTAGACCTATAGCATCTGGGCTAGGGTCAGTTCTTAAACTTCTTGCTACATTTGTAAATACCTTTCTACAACCTCTTGTGGTTATAATACCCACTTGCCTTGACAAAACTAATGATCTACTAAATAGACTACAGGTTTTGCCTGCATAAAATACTTTCAACGAGGGTTCAATAAAGAGTTTTGTACACTTCCTTCAAAAATTTTAAACCATTTTACAGTGGGAAATTCTGAGACGTATCTTAATTTCCTGGCTGTGCAAATGAAGATCAATAATGATAAAATCACACAGGAAACCTACTGACAGAAATAATCTGTTACATGTAGATTCCACAATCCAAGTACACTTAAAGCTACACCTAAAGGTAGGTTACTTAAGGCCCCATACATGGGCAGATATAAGATTAAGATTAAGTCGCAGTTTATTGCCCACTTTATGGGGCCCTCCAACGGGCTTCCCCGATCAATATTTGGCTAAAAGTCGGCCAGATGTAGGTCGGGCCGAGCTTAAAAATCCAGTCGGATCGAGGACTGCTTCAGTTCATTGATGTGGTCCTCAATCCAACCACCCCTTATGATCCAATCATTGGGCCATAGGGCCCACAATCGGATCAGCCTATCACCCACCTCAAAGTTAGCACATTGGAGAGAGATCCACTCGTTTGGTGACCTCGTCCAACTAGCAGATGTTTGGTCAACTTTATAGAAGCTATCTACCAACATGCGTCTGGGGCTTTAACTACTCCATCCACAACCAGCACCAGTTCCAACCCTGTCCAGCCCAAGCCCTTTATTCCTATGGACTCCGGCCAACCGCCTGGACTAATAGAGGTCCACCACTGAGGGTAAGGAAATAGTAGTAGTAGTAGTAGTAGTAAGCAGAAGTTCCTACTAGAAGCTAAGAAATAGGGGAGAGAATGAAGACAGATTGTGTCAATGTTATGTAAGGCATAGCAAACAAACAGAAATATTGGCAAGGTTGTAGGAAGGTTGGGAAACTGTTTGTGAAAGCCTCCCTCTTATTGAAGCAAAGAGACTGTAATAAAATCTTACCCTGGTGGGGTTCGTGGGGGGACGGCGGGGACGCCCACCGCACTCCCAGCGGGGACGCCCGCCTGTACAGTGTGCTGTGCCAGTTTCCTAGGGCGCGCGAGGCATGCCTCCTTGAGTCTTAAAGGCGCAAAATTTAAAAGTACTTAAAAGTACATTTTCTTTTTACACATTGCACGTGATAGGAGTTTGTTCCTGGTGCTTTCTGAGCTTTTGCTAATCTTGTTTTGAACCTGTTTGATTCCTGTTGTGACCCCTGCCTGGCTGTTGACTATTCTGACCTCTGGATCCTGACCCTGGCCTGAATTCCGACTACCTCTTCTGCTTAACCCTCTGATCGACTTCCTGGTTTGACCCTTGCCTGCCTGACTACGTTTATTCTCTGCCTGCCTCGACCCGGCCTGATCTGACTACTCTATTGCCTAACGTTTTATACTACGACCTTCTGCCCAAAGACTTTGCTTTACAGTCGTGCCCCACTGCCTATCCAGAACCCATAGCCTTGCACCTCTTGTTTAAGTCCAGGTGGCATCCAAGTAGCTGAGGGCTCCTCCCGAGGCCAAAGGTGGTCACACTACAGGTGAAGCACGAGCTGAGACCAGGGTGCTTGGCATTTGTTCTGGTGTTGGATGCCGACCGTTACAGAGACTTTTCAACTATTTCTAAAGTGTAGAGCATAGTATAAAAAACATATTGTATTGTACCTGTTTATTGCTTTTTGCATCCTGCGCTGACAATAATAAATGGCACAATTTAACCAAATAAAAACTGCTACATGCCGCCTCCTGTGGTTACCTTTATTTGGATAGTAAACCCCTGGAACCTCTAGTAGAAGCCATATACGGACTGAAAATGCCCATTTGAAGGGTTTCTGGATTTAAAGTCAATGTACTGGAGGTTTCGGGAGTTTTGCATTCCAATCACTGTGCCAAAATGTTCTTAGTTTACATATATTTCATCCTAATTTTATTTATAATGTGCCTCACACAAATGTTTATTCACTCTCAGCATTAAATATTTATCTGTTTACCACAGTTCCAGGCAAAGATTAATACATTTATCCATGAACTATGTAATATATTCAGTGTGAAATAAACAAATGATAATAAAAGGATTTTGGAATTGGAATTGTTCCCACTTTTAATGTTAAAGCACTTTACTAAACCAAGTTTCCAGATAATTAGATCAGATTGTGCAGTTATTTCTACTCCAGCCATTTACAATGATATCATTTACCTTCTAAACCTTGGCTCATGTTTACATGAGAAATAAATTAATTCCTTCTTGCACAAAATCGACTTTCTGTTTTTAGTGTGGTGTCCAGAGAAGCAAAATAACAATACTATCTTGCTGCACACCACTTACTTATTCGCTTATACAGGGTGCATTCAATCCCGGACTGCTTCCACGTCCTACATACCTTCCAGAGAAGTGAGACAGGTACAAATTGGGAAGCAGTTGTTAGTAGAGCTTAACATTGCACCCAATATTTACCATGGCAATGACACAATGGCATTTACATTAGCAGCAGGCACAATAGACTCCTGGACTGTAACTGTGGGATATTAGGTATAATAGGGAGAGATGGTGCCTATAGTAACAGTGGATAATAGTCTCTGGGAAGGGAGTGTGACTGTGGGATAGCAGGTATAGTAGGGAGAGATGGTGCCTATAGTAACAGTGGGATAATAGTCTCTGGGAAGGGAGTGTGACTGTGGGATAGCAGGTATAGTAGGGAGAGATGGTGTCTATAGTAACAGTGGATAATAGTCTCTGGGAAGGGAGTGTGACTGTGGGATAGCAGGTATAGTAGGAAGAGATGGTGCCTATAGTAACAGTGGGATAATAGTCTCTGGGAAGGGAGTGTGACTGTGGGATAGCAGGTATAGTAGGGAGAGATGGTGCCTATAGTAACAGTGGGATAATAGTCTCTGGGAAGGGAGTGTGACTGTGGGATAGCAGGTATAGTAGGGAGAGATGGTGCCTATAGTAACAGTGGATAATAGTCTCTGGGAAGGGAGTGTGACTGTGGGATAGCAGGTATAGTAGGAAGAGATGGTGCCTATAGTAACAGTGGGATAATAGTCTCTGGGAAGGGAGTGTGACTGTGGGATAGCAGGTATAGTAGGGAGAGATGGTGCCTATAGTAACAGTGGGATAATAGTCTCTGGGAAGGGACTGTGACTGTGGGATAGCAGGTATAGTAGGGAGAGATGGTGCCTATAGTAACAGTGGGATAATAGTCTCTGGGAAGGGACTGTGACTGTGGGATAGCAGGTATAGTAGGGAGAGATGGTGCCTATAGTAACAGTGGGATAATAGTCTCTGGGAAGGGAGTGTGACTGTGGGATAGCAGGTATAGTAGGGAGAGATTGTGCCTATAGTAACAGTGGGATAATAGTCTCTGGGAAGGGAGTGTGGCTGTGGAATAGCAGGTATAGTAGGGAGAGATGGTGCCTATAGTAACAGTGGGATAATAGTCTCTGGGAAGGGAGTGTGACTGTGGGATAGCAGGTATAGTAGGGAGAGATGGTGCCTATAGTAACAGTGGGATAATAGTCTCTGGGAAGGGAGTGTGACTGTGGGATAGCAGGTATAGTAGGGAGAGATGGTGCCTATAGTAGCAGTGGGGATAATGGTCTCTGGGAAGGGACTGTGACTTTGTATAGTAGGGAGAGATGGTTCCCTTGAGTAGCAGTAGGCATATTAGCCTCCAGGATGGGATTGTGACCAAGGGATAGTATGTCTAACTGGATGAGAAGGCAAAGTGAACAGACAAATATTCGTTGCTTTATGACAAATTAAGATGTTTGGAATGGACAGTGGGGGATATTGTAGGCAGAGTATAGTGTAACATGTGTCAATCTAGTGGCAAAGGGCAGGGTTTATGGCACCTTTAGTTTCTGCTCAGGCCTAGGTATCAGTAGTACAGAATGCAGAGCTACAACAGAGATTCCTCAGTAAAAAGACATCCAAGCCTCCGAACAGAAACCCTTACAGATGCACATTATACAGGAAAGTGTAGATGAGGCCCATTTCTTTTTTGATCTTCCTCAGCCTTTAAAATTCGAGCTGCAAAAGCTTCAACTTTTAACTGAACCTTTGATATTTTTGTGCCTGTTTTCAGCTCTCGGCCTTTTTATCTCTGTGTGAGCAAGCGGGGAAGCTGGCTGCGCTGACAGGGCCTGAAATCCACCTTTTATACTGATTATCTTCTTAGGTTTCATTTATTTCTTATTTCTCAAAAATGATTTAAAAAAGGTTAAATAAAAAAAATGACACAGGAGCGTGTTTGGATGCACCTTAAAGAGAATGTCAACCCATAAAATAAATGTTTTGCCTTATTAAAGAAAACATTATTCTGAGCAACTTTGTAATATACATTCAGTAAACATTTTTTATGCTTTTTTTTTAAAGTTATTAGTATATGTATGTATTACTATTGAAACCAGTGTCTGTCCCTTTCTATTCCCTGCACTGGTGGTTTAGACTCTTGATACAATGTAAGACAAGGCAGCTGATTAACAGAACTGACGTTGCTGGGGATCTAAGACTTTTGCAACATTGTTTAAAAAGTAACAACCAGGAGCTAATGCTGCTTTCCATCGCAATTGTTTTTACAAATAACTTTAAAAGCACTGACAAATGTTATTGCATGTATATTGGAAAGTTGCTTAGAATTATGTTTTATTTTATTAGGAAAATGTTTATTTTGGGATTGACTCACCCTTTAATGAATTTCATCACTATACTTTCTCTATTGGGCACCTTCTTGTCGGTGCGTTCCGAAATGACCCCTAATGAGTTGCCTGGGTAACATCTACTCATCTGCGGGTAACCAGATTGGGGTTAGAAATATCTAAATCAGGGATGCCCAGCCTGCTCTCTGGCGCCAGCTTTGATTCTGATGAAGAAGCTGCCTCAAATGCCACCCCCCCCCTCGCCGGCTTACCTATCAGGAGGGGAGGCAGGAACACTAGAGCGGTGAACGCAATTTCGCTCTCTTGCTCTAGTAAAGCCGAATTTCCGGTTTCAAATCGGAAATTCGGCTTTTAAATGTACCAGGAGCGGCTTTTTGCCACCCCTTGAAACCTATCTGGTGCTACCGCCTGAGGCGAGTTTCTCCACCCAATGGTAGGGTGCCCCTGTCTGACCCTTGAAGTCCACTTCCCTGCATCTTGGGGTGCCGGAAGTTGTAGGTCAACAACAACTGAAGGGCTGCAGGTTTAGGGTCAGGGCACACGCTCAGATTTGGGGAGATTAGTCACCCAGCAACAAATCTCCTCCTCTTCAGGGAAACTAATCTCCCCTAACTGCCTCCCGCAGGCTATAATATAAATCTCCAGCGGGATGGCACTCGAAGAGCTTCGTTTTCCAAAGTCGTCCCGAAGTTTCCTCGTTTGGCATCTTGCCGGCGATTTACATTCTAGCCGCCGGGAGGCAGTTCGGGGAGTTTAGTCGCCGTGAAGAAGAGGAGATTTGTCGCCGGACGACTAATCTCCCCAAACCTGAGCATGGGCCCTGACCCTTAATATCTCTGATTTCAGTATTTTTTTTCTGAATTTAGTAAAGCAGGGAATGCTCGAGTGCCTCTGCAAATGAGACTTTTCTGCTGCTCCTGTAGGACTGTTTGGTGGCATCATTGATCTCTCATTCTAGTCAGGCGCTGACATCGATTTCTCTCCCGAGATGGAGAATGTACACAGAGAAGGACTTCAGGTATTTTGCTTGTGCACTGAAGCAAGCATGTAATTACCAGCACAGCTATTACTGCCCTATATAATCACTCAGCCAACTGGCCTCGGTACTAGCTGCACACTCTCTCCATGTCTTATCTACATGTCTCCATGCCTCTCAGCACACACATACATGTAGGGCCCAAGTTTTAAACTCTATATTCTGGGGAGGCATCGGATTTTGCCACTGACCCTCTTAAACAAAAACCAAGTATTGTAAAATAAATTGTCAGGGCCTAGTGGGTCTAGAAGGAAGGAGTCAGGTTCAAGAAGGAAGCTATATACAGGGTCCAATTCGGAATATATTTAAAGGGTTAAGAAAGTTGTAGTCGTATTCAGACAGGCAGCAAATATATAAGTCGGAATCAAGGCAGGAGGTCAAGAACTATGGATGCACTGAATCCACTATTTTGCATTCGGCGAACCCTGAATCCCTAGCGAAAGATTCAGCCAAATACAGAACCAAATTTGAATCCTAATTTGCATATGTAAATTAGAGGTGGGAAGGGGAAAAATTTTTACTTCCTTATTTTGTGACAAAAAGTCACGTGATTTCCCCAAATTAGGATTCACATTCAGTTCGGCAGGCAGAAGGATTCGATCAAATCCTGCTGAAAAAGGCCGAATCCTGGCCGAAAAAAAAACAAATCCTGGATTCGGTGCATCCTTATCAAGCACCAAAGGATCAAGTCAAAATAGGAATTTAGGGGCACCCAGCAACTTTACCAAGAAAGAACTATATTCGGCATTGAACCCAGGTCTCTGGTGTCCTTTTATTTAGAATTTTCACGCAGATACGCGGAGCAATGCCAATACATCATGACGCAGCAATGTGATGTCATTATGCAGCCATGGGTGCCGCCATCTTGGAAATGATAAAAAGCGATTCGCAATGGAGTGCTACTGACATAAATACATTGATAAAATCAGCATCATTCACAAAACCAATATAATATCTGATCAGGAAAGAGGTGGAACTCTAGCAACCAAACAACAAAAATACTGCAGTAATCAAACGTTCCAAGGAACAGTTAGTTAAAGTTTAGTTAAACTTGGCCTTTGGACCATTGGTGCATGGATGGAGCCACCAAGAGCCAATTTTGATGCAGGCGACTATCACGTTGCAGCTGAGTATGACAGAAGGGATGGAAGTGACAAGGTCCACACATCTGATCATCCCAACAAAACAAAAAAATCACTGCTTTTTCACCATCCAAGTGATGAGGGCCACACAGCACATCTAAAACTTATTGGGATCAGTCAGAATGCCAGATCTGCAACTTGTGACTGTACAGCTGTTAGGGAAGCACAACTACCAATCCAAACTATTATAAGACAAAAAAGCGGCTCTATCCTAAAGGAAGGTGGATAAATGGCTGACTATGTAAATATACTGGTCCTTGGAATGTAAAACCCCAAACTCTACATGCTTAAACTGCTTAAAGGAAAACTATTCCCCCAAAATGAATACTTAAGCAACAGATAGTTTATAAAATTGAATGACATATTAAAGAATTTTACCAAACTGGAATATATATTTACATAAATATTGCCCTTATACATCTCTTGCCTTGAACCACCATTTTGTGACTCTATCTGTGCTGCCTCAGAGATCACCTGACCAGAAATACTACAACACTTAACTGTAACAGGAAGAAGTGAGGAAGCAAAAGGCAGAACTCTGTCTGTTAATTGGCTCATGTGACCTTACATGTGGTTTGTATGTGTGCACAGTGAATCGTACGATCTCAGGGGGTGGCCCTTATTTTTTAAAATGGCAATTTTCTATTTATGATTACCCAATGGCACATACTACTAAAAAAGTATATTATTATGATAATGGTTCATTTACATGAAGCAGGGTTTTACACATGAGCTGTTTTACTCAGTATCTTTTAATAGTGACCTACATTGTTTGGGGGGTATAGTTTTCCTTTAATAAAAGTCTAAAATAGAATAAGGCTAGAAATGCTGTATTTTGTATACTAGATATAAACATGAACTTACTGCACCACAAGCCTAATCAAACAAATAATTTATGCTTTCAACGTTGGCTACAGGGGGTCACCATCTTGTAACTTTGTTAAACATCTTTGCAAGACCAAGACTGTGCACATGCTCAGTGTGGTCTGAGCTGCTTAGGGATCGTCATAAACAAAGCTGCTTGAGTTCTGCATGGCTGGGAAGTAAGGTGGGGGCTCCCCCTGCTGTTCATAAGTATGATTGTTTCCCTGCTCAGCAGTTAGGGACCATCTGACAATTCCTATCCACAGCAGTAAATGAAGGGAGATTTTTACTGCATACAGTCAGGTTTCTTATAAAAACTGTACAGATTTTTTAATTAAAGTATATTGGAGATAGGTTTCTTTTTCATTAAAGAAAGTAAAAATGGGGGCAGCCCTGGATAGACTACAGATATGGTGGAACTCTCCCTCCTCATTTGCTGACACTCTGACCATCCAGATATAATGTACAGTTGTTCTGTTACACTACTAATGGTAATGTTATGATGTTGAAGTAAACCACCTTCTTGCTTCAGTTATTTTCTCTCTTTTTTTTCTTATTATCACTTAATATGTATAATTTTAATTGAACATACTGGTCAATTGTTACATATAGTTACATAGTTAAATTGGGTTGAAAAAAGACAAAGTCCATCAAGTTCAACCCCTCCAAATGAAAACCCAGCATCCATACATACACCCCTCTACTTTTAATTAAATTCTATATACCCATACTAACTATAGAGCTTAGTATCACAATAGCCTTTGATATTATGTCTGTCCAAAAAATCATCCAAGCCATTCTTAAAGGCATTAACTGAATCAGCCATCACAACATCACCCGGCAGTGCATTCCACAACCTCACTGTCCTGACTGTGAAGAACCCCCTACGTTGCTTCAAATGAAAGTTCTTTTCTTCTAGTCTAAACGGGTGGCCTCTGGTACGGTGATCCACTTTATGGGTAAAAAGGTCCCCTGCCATTTGTCTATAATGTCCTCTAATGTACTTGTAAAGTGTAATCATGTCCCCTCGCAAGCGCCTTTTTTCCAGAGAAAACAACCCCAACCTTGACAGTCTACCCTCATAATTTAAGTCTTCCGTCCCTCTAACCAATTTAGTTGCACTTAGTCTCTGCACTCTCTCCAGCTCATTTATATCCCTCTTAAGGACTGGATTCCAAAACTGCACTGCATACTCCAGATGAGGCCTTACCAGGGACCTATAAAGAGGCATAATTATGTTTTCATCCCTTGAGTTAATGCCCTTTTTTATGCAAGACAGAACTTTATTTGCTTTAGTAGCCACAGAATGACACTGCCCAGAATTAGACAACGTGTTATCTACAAAGACCCCTAGATCCTTCTCATTTAAGGAAACTCCCAATACACTGCCATTTAGTGTATAACTTGCATTTATATTATTTTTGCCAAAGTGCATAACCTTGCATTTATCAACATTGAACCTCATTTTCCAGTTTGCTGCCCAGTTTTCCAATTTAGACAAATCACTCTGCAAAGTGGCAGCATCCTGCATGGAACCTATAGTTCTGCACAATTTAGTATCATCTGCAAAAATAGAAACAGTACTTTCAATGCCCACCTCCAGGTCATTAATAAACAAGTTGAAAAGCAAGGGAGCTAGTACAGAGCCCTGCGGTACTCCACTAACAACATTGGTCCAATTAGAAAATGTTCCATTTACCACCACTCTTTGTAGTCTATCTTTTAGCCAGTTCTCTATCCAAGTACAAATACTATGTTCCAGGCCAACATTCCTTAATTTAACCAGTAACCTTTTGTGTGGCACTGTATCAAATGCTTTAGCAAAATCTAAGTAAATCACATCCACTGCCATCCCAGAATCGAGGTGTCTACTTACATTCTCATAAAAAGAAATTAAGTTAGTCTGGCAAGATCTATTACGCATAAAACCATGCTGGCACAAACTCATAGTATTATGATTTGCTATGAAGTCCAGTATCTTATCCTTTATTAACCCTTCGAAAAGCTTTCCTACCACTGACGTCAGACTAACTGGCCTATAGTTTTGAGGCTGAGAACGGGATCCTTTTTTGAATAGAGGCACCACATTAGCAATTCGCCAGTCTCTCGGCACTATGCCAGATCTCAATGAATCCTGAAAAATTAAGTAAAGAGGTTTGGCAATCACAGAGCTAAGCTCGCTAATTACCCTGGGATGAATACCATCTGGCCCTGGACCTTTGTTAATCTTAACATGTTCTAGTCTCTTTTGAATTTCATCATGTGTGAACCATGCATCATTAGTTGTATTACTAGAATTGGGACTGTTAAGAAGGAAACCTTCACTTACTGATTCCTCATTTGTGTAGACAGATGAAAAATATGAATTCAGAATCTGCGCTTTTAATTTGTTTTCATCAACCAGCTGACCCCCCTCTGATAGTAAGGGACCCACCCCTTCCTGCTTCATTTTTTTACTATTAACATATTTAAAAAATAATTTTGGATTTTTTTTACTGCTTACTGCAATATCCTTTTCTATAGCAATTTTAGCTTGCCTTATAGCTTCTTTGCATGATTTATTGGCCTCCTTGTACCTTATAAATGATTCGGCTGTACCAGCTAACTTGAAAGTTTTAAAAGCACGTCTTTTCTTACCCACCTCAACACCAACGCTTCTATTGAACCAAAAAGGTTTTGCTTTGCAACAACGTTCCTTGCTTACAAGTGGAATATACTGACAAGTATATTTATTAAGCAGCATTTTAAAGACTTCCCATTTTTGTTCTGTGTTTAACCCTGTGAAAAGCATTTCCCACTTAATATGTTGCAGAGATGCCCTTATACTGTCAAAGTTTGCACGTCTGAAATTTAGTGTTTTAGTTACTCCCTTATAGAATTGCTTCTGCAACAGAATCTCAAAGGAGACCATGTTATGATCACTATTCCCTAAATGCTCACCCACACAAATGTTAGAGATGAGTTCAGTATTGTTAGTTATTACAAGGTCCAAAAGAGAGTTATTCCTAGTAGGTTCTTGAACGAGCTGGAATAAAAAGTTGTCATTCAGCATATTTACAAACCTACTAGCTTTTTCTGTCTTAGCAACCCCATTACCCCAGTCAATGTCTGGATAATTGAAGTCACCCATAGCAACAACTTGACCCAGCTGTGAAGCCGCTTGTATCTGCAAGAGTAGCTGGGCTTCATACTCGACACTTATACGAGGTGGTTTATAGCATACACCAATGATAATTCTTTTTGATACCTTTTGCCCAGTCGAAATCTCTACCCAGAGTGATTCTACACCCTCACCAGTGCCAGCTATTTTTATTTCTTTAGCGCATGGCTTTAAATCAGGCTTTACATACAAACACACTCCTCCACCCTTTTTAATCCCTCTATCCCTCCTAAAAAGGGTGTAACCATTTAAATTCACAATCCAGTCACATGTTTCATCCCACCAGGTCTCAGTGATACCAATTATATCATAATTTTTAGAGCATGCAATTAATTCTAGGTCTCCCATTTTACCTGACAAACTCCGTGCATTTGCCAGCATACAGCGGAGGTTATTACTTATACTTTTGAAATGTGCATTACTTGGTAAAGAATTATACGTTAAGTTAGTATTATTCTGTTTTCCTTGTAACAGAGGGACCTCCTTAGCTGGTAAACTGTATGCCCCCCTCACTCCTCCCCCATGACCCCTTACTAACCCCACTGCCCCGTCTACACTAGCTTCCCCATAATCCTTTCTCTCACCCACCCCCCCCTTGCCTAGTTTAAACACTCCTCCAACCTCTTAGCCATTCTTTCCCCTAGCACCGCGGACCCCCTTCCATTGAGGTGCAAACCGTCACGGCTGTATAAGTTGTACCCCAACGAAAAGTCAGCCCAGTGCTCTATGAACCCAAACCCTTCCTTCCTGCACCAAGACTTTAGCCACGCATTAAGCTCCCTAAGCTCCCGCTGTTTTCCTAAACTTGCACGTGGCACAGGCAAAATTTCAGAAAAGATTACATTGGAAGACCTTTCCTTGATCTTAGAGCCTAGATCCCTGAAATCATTCTTTAAGGTCTTCCATCTACCATTTATTTTGTCATTAGTACCGATATGTACTAAGACAGCTGGGTCGTGCCCAGCCCCACCCAATAATTTGTCTATCCGATCAACCACATGCCGAACCCTGGCACCAGGTAGACAGCAAACTGTTCGGTTGTAGCGATCCGGACGACAAATTACCCTATCCACTTTCCTAATAATTGAGTCCCCTACAACCACAATCTGCTTAGGCCTGACTCTACTCTCCCCCCCACCACTACTAGAGAAACTGGTCTCCCGGCTGTTAGAGAGATCAGCCCCATCTAGAATTGCCAATCCAGAGTTCATACTCCCATCATCTTCACACAATCTGGCAAATTTGTTGCGATGTATAATCTCCGGATCAGCCTCCATTTTCCTTTTGCCCACCTTAGATTTTCTAACTGTCACCCAGCTAGCTGCCTCAACATCCTGCTGCTGTTCTGTTCCCCCCAAACTATCTGACCCCGCTAGGTCCTGCTCAGTGAGCAAAAGACTCCTTTCAAGATTGTCAATTGACCGCAGTGTTGCAATTTGTTGCAACATGTTTTAATATGATACATGTTCCATCTGATTATTATGTATTGCAATATGCTATATGATGTGCATGTCTAATAAACTCTGATATTCCTTTGTATGTAACAAACGATAACCCTTTTTCATTCCCTTTTGGAAAAATAATAAAAATGTATTGAAAATAAAAAAAAAAAAGAAAGTAAGAATGGGGATTTATTTTTTTGCCTTTATATGCACTTTAATGCCCCCTTAGAAACATTTTCCTATCAGTCATTCTTGCTGCAGTCCCAAGAATATTTAGAATAAGTGTTCATCCTAAGTGGGCTTTGTTTCCAGGAATAACTAGGAGATCAAATAAACATTCATCATAGACTTTATCCTAGCTAGATTTCAAGCTTGACCACCTGTAGCTCCCTAGTTGGTCAACCTATGCGATCACTAGGCATATGCGGGCTGGCCTGAAACCCGCAGGGTTGGCTACCGCAAAAAGACCTCCGGTTGTGGGCAGGTTCAGGCTTTGGGATATGTGACATAGTTATACAGGTATGGGATCTGTTATCCAGAATGCGCAGGACCTGGGCACACCTCCCAACATTTGAAAAATAGAAAGATGGATAAAAAGATTTGCTGCGCACTCATTTTATGGCCACATCCATTTTACAAAATTTGGCAGGTTATGGAAAGTCTGAACACATTTCTGAGGTTTTATGTGTTATTACAGTTTTGCTAACGGAAGTGAATTGCCCTTTAAGCTGTTAGTTCTCCCAAGAGACCTGCTTATCTAAAATAGTTGCAACTGTATCTTTGCTTATCTTAAATTGTTACATATGTATCTAAGTGCAGGTGCCGCGTAGTTGGTGGTCTCTGTCAAAAGCCTCTTATGTAATTACATTTCTGAAACTTTGAATCTTTTTTCTGGCTGTGCAGGAGATCAAAGAGAAACTCAAGACATTTCAGCAACAATCTGGGACCGTGGGCTGAGCTGTCAAAATCTGGACTGTTCTGCGAAAAATATAGCAGATGGGGGTTATGCCTGGGGTTTTCCAGATAATGGATCTTCATACCTTCAAGTCTACTAGAAAATCGCGTAAACATTAAATAAACCCTATAAGCAGGTTTTGCTTCCAATAAGGATTAATTATATCTTAGTTGGGATCAAGTACAAGCTACTGTTTTATTATCACAGAGAAAAAAGGAAATCATTTTTAAAAATTCAAATTTTTCGTTAAAATGGAGTCTATGGGAGACTTTCTGTAATTTAGGCTTGGGTTTCTTTATAATTGATCCCATCCCTATATCAATGTGATTGTGGTTTAAGCAACCTCTTTGGGTGAAAATTGCAGGTTGTAGAGTGAAAGCCAATAAAAGGAATTGGTTTTAGTCATAAGGCTGTAAAATACTTCTTTGCAGTTGGTCATGTTTAAGAATCAGGCAGGGATGGGCGAATTTGACCCGTTTCGCCAAAAATTCGCCGCCGGCGAAATGTCGCAGACGCCCATTAAAGTCTATGGGCGTCAAAAAAAATTTGTCGCACGGAGAAATTATTTTGTCGAGCGTCTTTTTTTTGATGCACGTCTCCATACAAGTCTATGGGCGTAATTTTTTCGGCGAAACGAGGCGAAAAAATTCGCCCATCCCTAGAATCAGGGACAACGAAAAAAAAAAAATAGAAAGTGGGACAGGTGGCAGCCATGATATTTATATATATGAATGGCGGAAGGACAAATTATCCGAATGACCTGCAATGGAAAATGATATTTATCATGATAAATGTCCCCAACTGCAGGGGCTGATTCTGCTCCACCTTGTGCTAAACTGTTACCCTTGATCTGACTACTCATATGTTCTCCACATGTCGCATTTGCTGCTGGAGTAATGACAGGGTTGTTGTTATATTCAATTGCATTCCTGTATCTCACAGAGAGAGTCCCAGGGAGTAAGGACATTGCTAAGCAAAGGAACGCCTGGAACTAGGTGAGAGGTTATAAATGAACTGCCAAATGTTTCACTGGGGAGGCCTCGCAGTCTGCAGCTTAAATGGACCATTCACCTTTAAATTAGTGATATTTTGAGACAATTTGCAATTGCTTTGCATTTATTATTAGTTCTGTTTTTTGAGTTATTTAGCCTTTGCTTCAGTAGCTCCCCAGTTTGCAGTTTCAGCAATCTGGTTGCCATGGTCCAAATTACACTGGCAACCACACACTGATTTGAATAAGAGACTGGAATATACAGTAAATAGGAGAGGCCTGAATATAAAGTCAAGTAATACAGAGTAGCAATAACAATACATGTGCAGCCTTACAGAGCATTTGTTTTTCAGATGGGGGTCAGTGACCCCCCCCCCCATTAGAAAGCTGGAAAGATTCACAATAATTCAAAAACAAATGAAGGTCAATTGAAAAGTTGCTTAGAATTGGCCATTCTATAACATAGTAAAAGTTAACTAAAAGGTGAACCACTCCTTCAACAAGGGAGTAAATGGGCTATTTTACTGAGAAGAACAAGGGAGGGTATATTGGGAGTATGAGGCTACGGGCACATGAGTTTAACTGCTGCGTTTTTGCTGTGGTCTGTGCTGTGGTTTCAAGTTAAGGCTATGGCAATTCTGCTAGTGGATTTCCGCAGCGGTCAGCTTTTTTAAAAACGGCGGCGGTTCAAAGCATGTGTGCCCGTAGCCCAGTGATCCCCAACCAGCAGCTGATGAGTAACATGTTGCTCTCCAACACCTTGAATGTTGCTCCCAGTGGCCTCAAAGCAGGAGCTTATTTTGGAATTCCAGGCTTGGAGGCAAGTTTAGGTTGTATAAAAACCAGGTGTACTGCTATATAGAGCCTCCTGTAGGCTGTCAGTCCACATAGGGGCCACCCATTAGCCAATCACAGACTTTATTTGGCACCCCAGGAACTTTTTGCATGCCTGTGTTGCTCCCCAACTCTTTTTATTTTTGAATGTGGCTTATGGGCAAAAAAGTTTGGGGACCTCTGCCGTAGCCTAAAGGAGAGTCTGACAGATAGTAGCAGCTGTGGAACAGATGGAGAAGTAAAGCTGGAGGAGCTTCTCATACTACAGGTTACCCAGGAAGCCTCTTGCCAGTAAATTGCTGTTTGTTTTTCTGTACCTAAGTTGAACTGAAGAAGCTGCTTGGATGAGTAGTGAAACGTCTTCATTGATTACTCAGCAAGTCCAGTTGTTTTTAGATTGACCTATACTAGATATACTATGACCTGGATGAATGAAAATCTTCATAGTCATATTCTGTACCTAAGATTATCTAGACCAAGTGATAGCCAAGAAGTGCAAGTGTTTAGTATAGCTGTGCTTTGCCTCTGCCTGGTATTTGCCTGCTCTAAGGGAAACTTTCAAGGGATATTGTAATTATGTGGAACATATTGTTCTACTCATTAAAGAACCTGATACATTTTAATGACCTACATAGCTGCTGGAAATTCTCCCTCCTGCTACCAGCCACACTCCCACTTATACACTTGTGTATTTCAATTGACGCTCCTTTCTTCTGTCTTTATGAAGAAGAAATTCACGCCTGGGCTCACCGCTGCACTTCAACATTCCTCATCTTGGTGAACTGCATCTCCCAGCCGTCTGCTCTCACATGATATCCTTGTTCTTTACATAACTAAATACAACATTATGGAGGCTAGTTATCAAAGTCCGATTTTATCTCAATATTTTCTGCTACAAACTCCAAACAAATCCGCTCAGGTTTTTTTCTATTACATTTTCCTGAAAATTTGCTTTGCGGGAAAAAAATCAGATTCTTACAATTTTTTGGGATTTTTCACCCGAAAACTCTGATTTCTTATTCTTTTTGCCCGAAATCTCAGAAAACTTCAGGTTGTTTATTTTTAGATGGGGTCAGTAACCCCCATTTGAAAGCTCGAAGTCAGAAGAAGAAGGCAAATATCCAAATATTAAATATAAGAGAGGTGCTTTTACACCTAGCGACGTTGGCCTCTTTGCAGTCCAACATTTGACAATTTATTCAGATACACTTCCAAAAAATCTAGGAAAGTAATGCGTCGTCCCTGAATCTCCCCCTAATTAAAGGAGTGGTTCATCTTTGCGTTAAGTTTTAGCATGTTAGCTAATTCTAAGCAACTGTTTTCTTTTTTTAATAGTTTTTTTTAATGATTTGTTTTCTTCGGCTTTCATATCGGGGTCAGTGAACCCACCTAAAAACAAATGCTCTGTAAGGCTACAAATGTATTGTTATTGCTACTTTTTATTCAGGCCTCTCCTATTCATGTTCCAGTCTCTAATTCAAATCAATGCATGGTTGCTAGGGTCATTTCAAACCTAACAACCAGATTGCTGAAATTGCAAACTGCAAGCTGCTGAATAAAACGTTTAATAACTGAAACAACCACAAATAATTTGGAAATTACTATGTTAGAGTATATTGTTATCCTTCTCTAGTACAGGTATGGGATCTGTTACATGGAAACCCGTCATCCATAAAGCTCTGAATTACAGTAAGGCCATCTCCCATAGACTCGATTATAAAAAACAATTACATTTTTTTAAAAAGATTTTCTTTTTCTCAGTAATAATAAAACAGTCCCTTGTACATGATCCAAACTAAGATATAATTAATCCTTATTGGAGGCACAAACAATCCTATTGGCTTTTCATAGACAGACAGACAGTGTCCTGTTGGTACAGATACCAAGACCCCAATGGTGCAGGGTCCCACCATAAACTATTCTTATGAGAAGAAAAAGAAGGACGTGGAAATGTTATTGATTCAATGTGTTTCTGAGCTCCAGGGATTTGTAGCTGCAAAAAGGGCAGATTTTGCAGGTAAGTCAATTAGCAGTTTGATAACTGTGACTGAGCAGAGATGAGCAAAGTACAGTCGTGTGGCAAGTTTTTAAAATTCTGTGAATTTCATTGAGTTGCCATTGGGGAAAAAGATTAACTTTGTATTGCCCTGGAAGATAGGTGGCAACTCTACCCACAGATGGGGGTGATTCTCATTTAACCAAACGCATCTGTTTTTTGGTGGAAAATTGTTCCATTATAGTTAGGTGGTATTTCGTTATTGCTGTATTGTATTTTGTAACATGTGGTGTTAATACTACTAATTGGTCATTTGTATGGATTTACTATATGAGTAAAAATATATATTTTTTCATTAAACCACCCTGTTTTTATGTTATGTTTTTTGATCAGGGTGGAGAGATTATGGTTTAAAACGCTAACCAGGGTCGGACTGGGGTGTGCAAGACCCACGAGGCTACTTCCCTAGGGACCCCTATACCTCCTCTGGGGCCCCCACGACCCTCTCACACACTGACAGCCCCTTTCCCCCCACATGGGCACCGTAACTTACTTTTGCTGGATTGGGGGAGGGATGGTAGCTGGTGACTGATGGCGTAGGCAGGGATCGGGTCTGGCTCAGCGGGGCCCACCATTTTTTTTCTGCCTGCCCAGTCCAACCCTGATTCAACCCACAGTTGACAAGCCATTATTTTTTTTTTGAGTGTCTTGGCCACACACCTCATTGTAGCCCGGCCATACCCTGTTACACCCACAGTCATACCCCTGTTCTCACCCCCAGCTTTGCCTGTATTGCCTGTATATGAAATAGTTTAGGGAGTGATTTAGGCCAGGAGACTGGGCTCTTACTGCGATGGCTCCTAAAAAATACGCTAGAATTGACTTGTCTGTTGTCCTATTTATCTTCCAAGTTCAGCTGACCCCCTATCTCTTGTATTTCAATGTTAGTACAGGCCTAGTAAATCTTGCAGCAGAATATCCAACCTGCTGGGCTTTAGCTGTAGCTGAAGTGTAACTTGACATTTATAACTAAGGATTCCGTATTCCACAGCCTGGGGCAGAGTTTAGAAAAAACCCTGATCTATCCTTATATATTGTGTTTTGTAAGGCAGGAGACAGAGATAGTGGGTTAATGTACTAATCCCGCAGCCAGAGGGAACAATTCACAGCTCTGCATGGATCTATATCAATTTGTACCTAGAAGACTGTGTTCCAATGTAAATGAGAGCAATATACACTAAACTGCAAGCTGTGCATTAATATGCACTTATACAACCACAACTTTAAACCCATTTTCTGCCAATAATTACTTTTCCCTCTCCAAAACATTATTTTCCCATCAACTTCCCTGCTGCATTCTGTGCTGACTAAGCCCCAGCTAATACTCTATAGTCGATGATATCAACATGGTACAACATGTCAGCTTCTTTCATGGTTTGGCTGGAATTCAGAGATACAGGGACAGTTTTAGGGTAGGGAAGGAGGCATTTGCCCTGGGTCCCCTTTAGCACTGGAGAATTTATGTAAAATGAAAGAACATTTTGTTGTTGTTGTTGAACAGCTACTCATGTCAAGGGGATGTGGGAGCTGTAGTCTAACAACATCTGGAAGGAAGCAGGTTGGGCATTCTTGGTTTATGTAACTCTCCTAGCCCCATGGTTGGGCATCAGCCTCACTGCATTGCCTGGGGTTCCCCCTATTCCAGTGCTGCCCTTCAGAACAGTTTATGGGGTGTGGGAAACAAGGGAGCTATAGTATTAACACTCCCAGCCTTGGATGGGTTGGTTCACAAATAGACTCAGTGGGCTGCAATGTGAAGCGGCTGAAGGTTTTACTGTTAAGTTACCAAGACACAAAACCATTGGCTCTGCAGGGTCCAACATTTTGGAAATAAAAAGAGGGACAAAAATGTTGCCGCGTTAATTTTTCGACCACGCCCATTGATTTGGCCCATTGGCCTCACCTCCTAATTTCCATGTTAATTTTACAAAATTTGGCAGGTTATGAAAGTCTGAACATATTTCTTTGTTTTTTTTTCCAGTAATTACAGTTTTGCTAATGAAGGTGAATTGCCCTTTAAACTGTGAGTCTAACTTCTCCCAAGGGACCTCTTTATCTAAATTGTTACAATTACTTTATTTATTTGCTTATCTCACAGTTGTTACAAAGTATCTTATCTGAACCTGTGGCTGTTCTGGGCTCTCTGCCACAAGCCAATTAAGAAACATTGTATCTATTTTTAGCTGCAGAGAAAATAGACTTTCTAGTTCAAACCCGTGACTGCAGGTTGAGCTGTCAAAAGCCGGACTATCCCGCTGAAAACGGGACAGTTGGGAGGTATGCAACTACGTTACCCAGCTGGCCTAGGGTATGTAAGCATGTTATCAGTGTTGGGAATCTTATACCAGTATGGAACCTAGGGTTTTCCAGATAAGGGATCTTTTCCATACCTTGTCTACTAAGAAATCTTTGAAACAGTAAATAGACCCAATAGGCTGGGTTTACTTCCAATAAGGGTTAATTATATCTTAGTTGGGATCAAGTACAAGGTACTGTTTTATTACTACAGAGAAAAAGGAAATAGTTTTTAAAAATGTGAATTATTTTTGTTATAAAATAGATCATTTTAAAAAATCTAAATTATTTCATTGTAAGGGAGATGGCCTTTCTATAATTTGGAGCTTACTGGATAAGGGGTTCCTGGATAATGGATCCCATGACTGCACCTATGAAAGGGTGAAAAGGGAGCTCTTTACAGTTCATCAGAGGGTAATTTAACAAATCTCTGTGCACTTGTTCAGGATTTTTCATGCATGTTTATCAAAAGAGTGAACGCTCACCATGTGATAAATATGCCTTAAAAAATCTGTACAAGTAATGTGAGAGCTGTGAAATGACCCTCTAGTGAACTGTGGCGAGAACAATAGATCCAGAGCAAGCGGACCCTAGAAGTCCTCTGAAAAAACACTTTTTTATCTCCGCCATAACATAATGCCTATTACATTTAACTATGTCTACATCGAAGCTAATGTGAGAGTACCCTCAATTTCAGGTTATCTGGTGGGTCCTAAAAGGTCCAGTTCAACGGTCCAGTACAACACTCGCAGTCTACATTGTATTCTTCATTGCTAGACAATGTGTTGTGTAAACATTAAAGGAGAAGGAAAGGTACTAAAGCAGTTTATTGTCAATAGATTAGCCACAATAGTGCAAGCTATAACACTATAATTATTCTGCAGAATGTTTTACTATATCTGAGAAAACAGCTCTAGAAGCTCTCTCTGTCTGTTTATGATAGCAGCTGCCATATTAGCTTGGTGTGACATCACATCTGGCCTGAGTTTCCCTGCTCAGTCATAGCTCTGGGCTCAGATTACAGCAGGGAGGGGAGGAGGAAGGGTGTAGAGGAGCAAACTGAGCATGCTCAAGCCCTAGCCCTGGAGGTTTAAGTTGAAAACAGGAAGTCTGATACAGAAGCCCATGTGTACACAATAGAAGGAAAGAAATGCTGTGTTTCTTTTGACAGAGGATTCAGAGCAGCATTACTTTGAGGGTTTACTGGTGTATTTAAATAGACCTTTCTTATAAAGCTTACTAAATTTTAGCCTTTCCTTCTCCTTTAAAAATGGCCAAGGGGGAGATTTCTTGTCCGCAATTAAAATGCATGACTGTTGGCGACAGATCTCCTGCAAATGCTTCGCCATTTGCAATAATTCAAAAGGCAACTTTGGAAGAACAAAGAGACGCATGGGTTTTACCACAGGTGATTTCAAATATTGCCGGTGGAGAAGTTTATTCAGGAGCCAATAATACCCTTTATGGGACTGCACTAGGCAAAGCCATAATGGAGAAGGACTTTGGAGTTATTGTAGATAATAAACTTGGCTGTAGCAAGCAAAGCCAGTCAGCAGCTTCAAGGGCCAACAGGATACCTCCCAACTGTCCAGTTTTTCGCGGGACAGTACCAATTTTGACAGCTCAACTCGCAGTCCCGGGTTTGTTACTGAAATGGCTCGACTTTCTCTTTGACCTCCTGCACTGAACAGCCAGAAAAAAACTACAAAGTTTCTAATAGGCTTTTAGCAGAGCCCAGAATAAGAGGCAGGTGCACTTGCATACTTTTGTAATTTAAGATTAGCAAAGAAACAATTGCTACTATTTAAGATAAGCAGGTCTCTTGGGGAAACTGTGACTTGCAGCTTAAAGGGCAATTCACCTTCATTAGCAAAACTGAAATAACACATAAAAACCACAGAAATGTGTTCAGACTTTCACAACCTGTCAAATTTTGTAAAATGAACATGGTAATTAGGAGGTGTGGCCACAAAATGGGCGTGGTCAAAAATGTTTGCCGTGATCTGTGCAGCAAATCATTTTGTCCCTCTTTCTATTTACAAAATGTTGGGAGGTATGCAACAGGGTCTAGAACTGTATTTAAAGGGGCATAGATTCACACAGGCCAGGATTTGTAGGCAGGACTCAAAGGCCTGGGCCTAGGGGCAAAGATCTGGGGGCAGCATGCTGCCCGATGGCCGAATGCAAACTGGGGACAAGGCTGGAGAATGTGACAGTTGCTTGATTCTCCCACCCATTCAATCCCCAGTGCTGGCAACCAGTGAATGGCACAAGCTGGGAGAAAGTGAGGGAATAGGGGTGCGAGCGGGGAGAGATTGTGAGTTGGTGTACGAGCGTGTGGTAGTATGCAAATGGCGGGGGGTTAAAATCTGCTTTCCTGGGACGATGGGTTATTTTTCCACTCTGCAGAGTGCTGGTAAGAACCAATATGCTGTGCAGGTTTGGTCTCCAATGCTCAACTATGTATGAATAAATAAGGAGACCATATAATAATCTCTCTAATGCTTTACTCACTAGTGGGTCCTTCCAGCAGATACAAGGTCACCCATTACGATCAGAAGAAAGGAGGTTCTGGTCAAATATTCTGAAAGGGTTTTTTTTACAGCAAGAATTGTGAACTTGTGGAACTCTCTCCCTCAATCATTCATTAGATTCAATTGAGAAAATGCAGTTATGGGAGATAGCTCATGGTACAAATTGATTCAGGGACTCGTCCAATTGCCAGTTTGGAGACAGGAAGGAATAATTTCCCACTCTGAGGCAAAGTGGAGAGGCTTCAATGGGTGTTTTGCCTTCCTCTGGATCAACTAGCAGTTAGGCAGGTTATATATAGACATAAAAGGCTGAATTCAATGGATATGTGCAATTTTTATAAACTAAGTTACTATGTAACTGATCCAAAGAGGCAAAATCTACCTATCACTTCTATGCTTGGGGCCCTGTTGTAGAGTATCCCATTGAATTCTGTCCATTATGGGGTCATGGATGATGATGGTGGTACTAGAAAAATGGCAGATTTTGCCAACATACCTTACTGGATGAATTCTTGGCTCCCAATGGTAGTGACTCCAGTGAATGCGCAACTCCCCTAATTATATTGGCTTATAATAAAATACAGGGGGTTGTGCATTCACAAGAACCACTCAGTCACTACCATTGGGTTCCAAGAATTCATCCAGTAAAGCACTTTTTTTTTTAGAAAAAAATCTGTCTTTGAAAGGATTTTCACAGAGATGCTACGGTCAGGAGAAGATGGTGATTTAGAATGACACATAATTATATAATGTATATATAGCAACGGGGGATAGAGTTAAGTGACCTTGTGCTAGATCTTAAATGAAAACTACATGTATGACATTGTATTATCAAAGTGCATCCTCTTTTATATAACACTTATATCATATATTTTTAGCAGCTAGGTTCACACCATTACTATACCATTACATTTCCCGCAGTTGGTTTTATTACAGAAAAAAAACCTAGGATGACCTAGTTTCATACTTATATGTCTGTACAGACTATAAACATACTTATATGTTCTTTATTGCTGAGCTTGTTCTCCTATTACAGACTATTTTGGCTGACAACATCCCCGGTTATGTCAGACCTTGCCACGTTCACCAGCAAAGCAATGGAATTGTAGCAATACAGGAGGGCTATGGGAGGGGATAAAGCTTACAGCCAAGCTACAGTATTTGGGAACAATTACCGTATATACTCGAGTATAAGCCGTCCCGAGTATAAGCCGAGGTACCTAATTTTACCTCCAAAAACTGGGAAAGGTTATTGACTCGAGTATAAGCCGAGGGTGAAAAATGCAGCAGCTTCTGGTAAGTTTCAATCTCGTTTTTGGATGACTATTCTTAGGCGCCGGCTACTATTCTAAGGCGCCGGCGAATATTCTTAGGCGCCGGCTACTATTCTAAGACGCCGGCGAAAATTCTTAGGCACCGGCTACTATTCTAAGGCGCCGGCGAATATTCTTAGGCGCCAGCGACCGTTTTTGCGCTTGACCCGAGTATAAGCCGAGGTAGAGTTTTTCAGCATATTTTGGGGGCTGAAAAACTCGGCTTATACTCGAGTATATACGGTAAGTATTACTCAAAACTGCAAACTTGTAAGGCATTTACAGAAATGATTTCAAACAAAGCAAAAAGGGAATAATTATATTTTGCCAACATTTGCATTGTTTAGATAAATACAGATAAAAGAATAACGGTATGGAGGTCCTTTAAGTCTGTGTGTAAAGATATTATAGCACTACAATCGAGCCGGTCATTGGAAAAGGGCATTGTTTCATTTCAATATCCTTGTCTCAATTATCTCAGTTTCTTCAGCTTTGTCAACTAAGGAACTTATTTCCTTGGTACTCTATACTTCCTTTGCCGAAGGCCTTTATTTTCAATAGGAAAAGAAATGTCCAAGTTTAAGGGGTAGTTGATCTTTGAGCTAACGTTTAGTATGTTATAGAATGGCTAATTCTAAGCAACTTTTCAAATGGTCTTCATTATATATTTTTTAAAGCTTATTAATTATTTGCCTTTTGCTTCTAAATCTTTCCAGCTTTTAAATGGGGGTCACTGACCCCATCTAAGAAAACAAATGCTCTGTAAACTACAAATTTATTGTTATTGCTGCTTTTTATTTCTCATCTTTCTATTCAGGCCTCTCCTATTCATATTCCAGTCTCAATGCATGGTTGCAATGGTAATTTGGACCCTAGCAACCAGATGGCTGCTATTGCAAACTGGAGAGCTGCTGAATAAAAAGTTAAATAACTCAATAACAGCAAATAATAAAAAATTTAAACCAATTGCAAATTGTCTCAGAATATCACTCTCTACGTCATACTAAAAAGTTAATTTGAAGGTGAGAAATCCTTCTAAATTGCTTCCTGATAAACAGAACCACATGTACTGCCCATCAAGGAAAAGAAACATACACACTGAATAGGGTTATAATAAAAATGAATGCACGTTTCCCTTTTAAACTAACTTAAACATTGACCTACGACCATCAGAGAAAATCTGAACCCCCCATACAATGAGATCAGGGGCCAGATTCTGTCTTTGATCGTATAGTGGAGGTCTAAAAGCTTTTTCTCTTGTGCCCAGAATCCGATTATCGTGATGTGTTCATTCCACTGCTCTGCAGAATGAGAGGGCTTAGAGTCTAATTTTATCAGCGGGCAGTGGGATGAGCAATGCAGAATTAATCCCTTTGAGAGAGTTGAACCACATAATGGCATTTCAGGGGGTTGCTGAAGGTTAAAGGGACATAATCACTTTTTTATTTATGTGCTGTAAGTGCTATCCTTCATCCAACAGAAATAATAGTGTATACATATGTTACAAAAACGATTTGAGTATTAAAAATTGTATTATTTTTTAAGGCAGATTGTTGTATGGCCACCTTTGTTGAGGAACTCCATGGGCGATTTTGGGGCGATCCAGCGCACTGAGCAAAAAAGCAGGCATCAAGTCGGATGCAATGGAAATAAGGTAATCAACAGGAACTCAAATGGTATCACGGCATTCGTCCGGCGCGGCTGTCGGATGCAGACACTGCATGCTGCGTCTGTATCCAACAGTCGTGTCGCGTCGGATGCAACTTCATCCGACATTTCCATCTCTTACCTTATTTCCGTCACATCCGACTTGACACCTGTGTTTTTGCACAGTGCATCGGATCGTGTCAAAATCGCCCTTGGAGACACCGACCATAAGGCATTGGTTCCCAAAGGGTGCCAGTTCCCAGGAAATGTAGTTAGGTTGAGAGTTAGGGGAAAAAAATGCATATATACCCTCACAGATACTCCTGGAAGTTATAATGAGATATAGAGTGAGCATTTTGCTGTCCCACTGATGATACGCTAATGTTTAACATATCTGTATTATGATAAGGGGATAGGCTGATAAAATGTTGACTCTAAAGGGGATCCAGAACTGAACTGACTTATATGTGGAGAGATTTGGAAGTAGCCCAAATTTTACTTTAGGACATTCAAGACCCAGGCCTGCTCCCCTTGCCGTAAACTGCTTCTCCTCACTCTCCCCCACCCCTGATTCCGTCCACAAGGGAGAATCAAGGTAAATGGTACGTGACAGGGGAATGGGTGGCATTTGTAGAAGCTGGAGCTTGCGACTGGGGTGAGGGCCCCTGGGTGACCTGGACACCCCAATCCGACACAGGTGCACAAAAGTAGACTTATTATGGTTGCATTTTGCCGACTACTTTTTTAAATATTACTGGTGGGGGGGGGAGAAACCACCCCATAGCAGAGCTGTCCTCCCATATGTGCCTCACATTAACCAGAGAGTTGGGAAGACTGCTCAGGGCTGAAGTTGTACAAAGAAAGAGTGGTGGATATGAAGTATAGTCTGGGGCCAGTAGGGCAAGAAGGAAATAGTAGGGTAAAGCTCCCCATAGACACGACGATTCTTCTTTCAGAACGACCGATTTTAGGGAAGTCCGACCAATCCTTCGAAATTATCGTGAGGTTAGTGGGATTCGAACGATCGTACATCTTACGATTTTTCGGCCGACATCTGTCAGGAAATTGATTGGCCAGGTCAAAATTTCTTTGTCGGTCCCAGTGCAATCTATCTATGTTTGCAGGGCCAAGCAGGCAGCTCCCCTTTGTTTTCCTGGCAAATTGGTTTTTTTAGTTGATGGTCAATTGGTACGACCGTACGATCGTTCCGAGAAAATCGTGGTCTCATATCTATGGCCAGCTTAAGATGCCATCAATAAGACTTTATATCAGAGATCCTCAATCTCCAGGCGTTCAATGTTACTGAAGTACAAATTCACAGAATCTGACAGCCAAAAGCTGTTAGGGCAGGAGTGCCCATACTTTACTGATGCGAGGTCTACTTTTAGTGATGTTGTCCCATTATGATCTACATCCATGAAAGCATTGTTAGCATTCTGTTCCATGGAAAGTATTCCTTAAAAACTGATTCATGTAAAATATATATTGCTATATTTAACAAAAAACTGTTTCTTATGTAACCTTAACATAATAATGATTTGAATGAAAAGCAAGGAGGGTGATTTAGACAAGCTGTTTGTGGACAGTGTCTTCAGATCTACTGATCAACAGTCTACTGGTAGACCCTGATCTACCTTTTGGGCACCCCTGTGTTAGGGGGTGCAGAGAGTGGTAGGTAACAGCTGAAGTTTGCACAGTCCCACCTCATATAAATAAGCGGCTGCCCAAAGTCTGTTTTGCCTCATGTCCCTTCAAGGGCAATGGCTGAGTAAAGGGCACTAGGCAAAGCATTTTTCCTGTAGTGTGAATTTAAACACCAAAATCTGTTCGCTACATTTTTGCCATACTTTGCTTGATGCCTAATTTCACCTATGTCATTAGCAGGCAAATAGTTAAAGGCATCCCTGCCTAGTCTGCTGGATGGTGATACCAAGGACACCCAGAGAGTATATGGAACAGTGTTCATCTATGATCCTGATTCCAGATCTCAGACCTATTAGTAATGGTTTGCCTTTCTCCACTCATGAATGCTATTACCTGCTCCTTGAAATCCTCCACAGACGTACAGTTTTCCTTCCACTGTCCCGGCGCTGCTGGCGTTACTCCTTAGTGAAAGCAGGGGGTAAGGCATGGCAGGCCCATCTCTCCAGAAGTCTCCATCTGGGTTATAAATCTCCACGGCATCTAGACACTTCCTTGCTTGGCCTCTGTCTGGCCCAGTACAACCAATGCCACCTGTCCATCAGGGAAAAATACTTCTGGTTAGGCAGTGTCTTAGCAGTGGTTGCCAAGTGAGTGGTTGGAACAACTGATATAACTTATGTTATGACAAGTTCAAACAAAATTCATTCCCCACTGCTTAGAAAACAGCTCCGGCAATACAGGCTTATTTATTATCATAAGGTGCTCCTTTAGTGTATGAGGTGCATTGGAGACCTGTATATAACAACTTGCTTGGGATACAGATTAATTCTTGCATTCTGCACATATACTTGGAACCCTAAGGGCTAGTCCACACAAGGAGATTCTGAGAGATTTTGTCACCTGGGACTAATTGCCTCGTCTTTTGAGCGACTATCTCCCCCAACTGCCTCAGCGTTTTTCCCCATAGGCTACAATGAAAAGTCGCCTGCACTAATGCACACGCGGCGATGCATTTTCTATAGTAGCCCAAAGTTGCATGTATGTACTGATAAAAAACATAAAAAAATTATGGTCATATCATGTATAGCCCCTCAACCTTTTGATAAGCCTTGGGTACTGTACAGGATCGGCCCATGTATATTCCTATATGTAAATTTCACACCATCAACGTTTATGGAAACACAATGGCTTCTCTATAATGGCGTCCTGCAGGAGTCAGTCGAGTTTGCTATTTCAGATTCAGTAATGCTATTAACCGACACAACTCCTCTGGGACTGATATGAGATTCCTATCTTTAAATTAGATGTATCCTAGAATGTAATTTGCAGTTCATTTGTTTGGGTTAGTGGATCTGTAGAGAAAAGTCAATTCATGGCAGTGTTTTATTTCTGTCTTATATTTTGTTGCAAGCTGTTCCAGATATGCCCCAGCCCTAAACTGTGTAAAAGTTGTGCAATATTTACTACAAATAATATTTAGCTCCTCTTAAACAAATTCCAAGCAGTTGGAAATGTCTTATATTTTATGACCTATCATTTTAAACAATGTATTGCCATTATAATTGACACCAAGCACCCGGTCCCTCTAGTAACTGTGGATCTGCAACTCTTAGCATGCTGTGCTGTTATGCTATAATTTATTATCAGGTGTGGGTCATAATATTAATGTAGAAGGATCACCTTTGTACCAACAGTGTCCTATCAAATCTCAGCAGCGTCTTGCATTGCCTATATTGCACTGAGCTGCTGGTCACATAAAGTAATGCAATGTTCTGTACTTGTGCTGCTTCTTAAATTGCCCTTGAAATGGACATATGCCCTATGTGGGACAAATACCTTCCATAGCAATGTTGCTTAAGGCTCAATGATTTCATTCCTCAAGAAGTGCTCTGAGCTAAAAGCAGCTGCAAAGTGCAGGGCTCTACAATGATCCAGAGTCTTCAGCTCTCCCTCAACGAAACCAAGGAGAGCCCCTTCATCCCTGCACCCTGGCCAGAAGACACATAGGGCCAAGGGTCTTTAGATCCTCCTTCACTTTGGTTGGGAGGGTCCCCTTCTCCACTGAGATCAGATGAGGCTTCTCAGGATCTTTGAGCAACAGTCAGGGAGGTCTGGAGCCTGGTGGACACATAGTCTTCCCCTAGCCATAATGGTTCTTCTGCAATCCAAATTACTTTGTTTCTAGCCCTAAGCACCTAAAGAGTGCTACATATCTGTCCTTTTCACATTTGATTGCAGTGTAATAATAGAGGAAATTGCACAATAGTCACTATATATTGGACTGGTGCGAATTAATTTCATTTGATAATTTCATTACATCTTGGGGTGCCTACTTTGGATAGCTAAAGGAAACAAAATAGTCAGGTATACATCCCCTTTAAACACCCCTTTCTTACAATATAGGAACTTGGAAAGGTCTATGCGTAGTTTGTATTTCTAAAAGTTTGACTTTTTCAGAGACAAATACCAAAACACAGGGACTCCCTGTAGAGCGGGAAAGCTGCAGTTGGTCTCCACTACAGTCAGTCAGCTTGATGGTATGAAATGGCCAGCATTTGGGCCCAGAGAGCAGACTGAGCTCCATGTTGAACTCTGACTGACCTCCAGAGCTTGTAGAATGTAAAATATGTGAGTCTGCTCCGGCCAAACACTGTTGAAGGCTTGTTACCAGCGGCCATTATGCAGGCAGCAGTTCCAATGTAAAATTCCACTCATTCCTGTACATAAACGTCCATTGTAATAATCTCAAAAACATGGAGAAAGCTTCTAAGGAAAATACAATCCTCCATCAACATGCAGTGAAATATTTACTGTCAAAATGAAGATAAGAACAGGCCTACTAAAACCACCCTCAATTCATAGGTTTCTGTTAGACCCGATGTAGTGACTGAGTAACATGGCACCATCCCAACTCCATATTGTTTGGCTCCAGTCATGCTGCTTCTCCACTTGAGATGCAATTTGCTATGGGGCTTGTGCACTTTCTGGTCTATCCCAGGTCTAAATACGACCACTTGTGGCTCTTATCTTAAGTATATTTGGTTATGTCATATCTGGAGCAGTAGCTGGCTTAAAGAGAATAAGAAAATCATATGAACGAAAAGAAGAAGGGCTGGCTATGCCTTTGATAGAATACAGACCATGTCTTTATAATTTTCCCCCCTGAGTGGGTTCCTTATGTTGGAGAAATCAGATTTAATAACCGAAAATAATTCTCTGACAAAATAGCTAAAAAAAGCAAAATAGAATGTTGATTGAATATGGGTTGACACTGAAGGCATTTTTTTTAAAACTTGGTAGCTATTTAAGTAAACAGAAAATATAAATAGATCTGTATATACTGAGGGACATTCATATTGCAGGAATTGTGGAACAGGCTGAATGCTGCAAGTCATCTCAATCGAATCAGATAATGGAAATATTGAAGCTTCTATATGCATTAGCTGGGATGCAGCCAGAAGGGAGTTGTTCATGAGGGAGATGGGTATATTTGGAGCAGGTGGAGGTTCTACTGCGCTGTGATACCATGTTGGATGCCAATCCAGTACAAGGTCATGGGATAAACCTCACTTTTGCACTTAAGGACAGGGACACACGTGGAGATTCAGGGACACATCGCCTCTTCTTCGGGGCAACTAATCTCCCAGCAATGCCTTCCCGTTGGCTAGAATCTAAATTGCTGGCAGGGTGGCACTTGGAGTACTTAGTTTTCCGAAGTCGCCATTGGGTCTCTGCCCTAAAAAGGAATTTAACCTGGAAACGTATAGGGCCCAAGGATCTAATAAAAAACACAGAACAAAATGTATTCAATGTGAACAATTTGAAAGTCTTCAGCATGTCTTCCATCTTCCTTGCCTTGTTGGTAGGTCAGTTTGCAGGTCTGTTCTGGGTAAGAACGGGTTTGAATATAGGTTAAGCGAATGGGTCACTTAGTAAAGCCTTCCTAGCATAAAATGACACATTTTAACATGTTCTTACTCCCCATATCTGTTCAATCACATCACCACCGCCATTGCTTGCCATGATTGGTCATGCAGCCTATTGGCAGTGTTGCCCTGAAGTGCCCATTGGGTCCACCAACAAGTGCAGTATCACCAAATTCACTTTGCCAGAATGTTTAGCACAACAAAGCCCCTGCCCAAAGCAGTTTATAAGGCACGTAGGACTAACCAAAATGTATCTGCTGTTTTTCCTACAATTTTTCCTACAATTACTACAATTAAACGTTGACCTTCCAGCAGTTGTTAAACTATAACTCTCTCAATGACAATGACAGCTGGAACATGATTAGGGTAATTGCCCATGGTACCCACTTCTTGAGCAACATCCTATATTGCAGTGACCTAATTTTGATCTGAGTTTGATCTCATTCAAGACTGAAATTGGGTCGAAACCACAGCTGTACTGAACTGTCTAGAGAGTATCTGAGGAATAAAATGTATTTCTCCTTTATTGATCCTTGTCTTGAGAGAAATCACGTACCATCACACCCACACTCTCTTCAGGGAATCCGTGTACAATTGCACCCACACTGTCTTTTGGCATCTGCACTATAAACTAATTGTTGGATAGAAATGAACCAAACTGTCCTGACCTATTCTTATTCTCACATTTCCCATTTGATCCCTTGAATGAAACTGTCAGCCCACAGGCTATTTTCTCTCCTGGAATAGCCATTGTGAAGCGCCTGACCTGAACCTGCCATTCTGTATTCTTTTAATTCAACACGAGAACGAATTAAATATTACACAAGGCATGGCAGAAATTTCTACTTCTCTTTAGGAGAGTGCAAAAACTGCATATTGTGGGGCCCTGAGAGCAGAGGGTGTAGGAAGGAAAAGCTGGAGATAACAGGTATAGGATAAGATGAGGCAAGATGGAGACAGAAACAGTGTGTCTACATTCAATGTTGCCCAACCACCAGCCCTTCAATTGGTTATAAGTTTGGGCATTGGTTGGGACCCCCCTAAATGTTTCTACTGAGTTGGTAGGTCCAAATATTTAGACACCATGTATAAGGGGGTTGCTAAATTGTAAGTGTTTGCATTGATAGACCTCAACTTATACTAGCTGCCAGTCCACATAGGGGCTACTAAACAGCCAATCACAGCCATTATTTGGCACCCACAGGGACATTTTCATGCTTGTGTTGCTCTTTAACTCATTTTACGTTTGAATGTGGCTCAAAAAGACTGGGGAACACTGGTCTAGTAGCACAGTTAACCTTGGCCCTGATAAAGAGGAACTCAATCACAGATAATGATACATCATGTAGGGCTCAATTCGATTTTGGAGTCTTAGGAGCTTCAAGAGGAACGTCTTATGTCAACAGCTAATAAGATTGTGTAGAAATGTACATGGGATTATAAAAAATCATGTTATGGTGCTGTCTCTTTAACTGCTGCAAAAAGAGTTTTTTTGTTTGTGAAATATGCAGCAACCTACAATGCTACTGAGTTCTGTATGGCTTTAGTATGGTGCAAACCAACTCCATGGGGTAACTCCCATGTCTAAGAGGTGCTTAAGGTTAGCTTGCAAAATCCCTAGATTGGATGCATTTTCTTTGTTTTTTGTATTTTTTAAACCCTCTAGAACATGCTATAATTCAGTTGGCAGTCCAGGCATAGGGAGCAGCAGGGGGCCCCAGTGAAGCACCTGTTATTGCCAGCCAGGCCCATTGTTAATAAGTATGGCTCCCTTCTCCAGTGCATTCTGGGCTCAGTTCTGCTTTCTCTCTCAGGCCAGCAATTCTATTCGCAGGATGCACTAAAAATAATGGTATTGTTTCAGTAATGACTGAGCTGATTCAGAGAGTCTTGGATGGGCCCCAGAAGCAGAGGCAATGTTTCAGGACAAGCATCTTAATGGAATGCTCCAAATAAAGATGTCTATACAAATACAGCAAGTGTTCAGAGCGGGGGCCCCAAATCTGTGTCATTTCAAAGGGACACCCACCCACCCCACAAAATTCTTATTAAGGCTTCACTGAAGAAAAGATTTTCACCAATTGAAGGTCAAATCCAAGCGTGATGTCATTTTCTTTGCATTTACATAAGTCCTGCTTTGTTTCCTACTGCCTCTTACACGTTTCTTCTAAATAGGAAGTGCAGAGCTGGTATTGATTGGGAAATCCTATTAGAGAAAGCTTAAAGGATCAAAGAGGTACTAGTTTGTTCCCCAAGGTAACTGCTCCCAGACAGCTAATTAAAACATATTCAATGCTGGGAAAAATGTCCCTTCTTAAGATTTGATAGGCCTGTGTTTTCTAATAGGGTATTATTATTGTATGTAAGTAGTTCAGGTCATTCTATGTAATACATATTGTATACCAGTTCCTTTCTGGGGTACTAACAATGTTATGACACATATCATATTATGTACATTGTGTATAAAGAGCACTAAGGCTAACCAGAGCTCTTTGGTTTTTTTTTTAAACAGAACAGAAAGAATTCTTTCCCTGAGCGATATTTGAGTTTTGTCTTTCCAAACTGGGGGTGAGGATTGCCTGGTCTGAACAACCATACTGGAATTGTATTATTATTATGACACTGTGGCCTTTGTTATGCACTTCAGGGGGCACTGAGTTTTTTACATTTAAATTAACTTTGAGTATGATGTAGAGAGTGATATTCTGAAACAATTGCAATTGTTTTTTATTTGTGGTTTTTGAGTTATTTAGCTTTTTATTCAGCATCGCTCTCCAGTTTGTCATTTCAGCAATCTAGTTGCTAGGGTTTTAATTACCCTACCAACTAAGCATTGATTTGAATAAGAGACCGGAATATGAATAGGAGAGGCCTGAATAGAAATGAGTAATAAACTTGTAGCCTTACTGAGCACTTGGATGGGGTCGGTGACCCCCATTTGAAAGCTGGACAGAGTCAGATGAAAAAGAAGGCAAATCATTCTATAATTATGAAAAAGAAAAAATGAAGGCCAATTGAAAAGCTGCTTAGAATTATCCATTCCAGAACATACTAAAAGTTAACTCAAATCTTTAAAATCTGCAGTAAAACTATCTATTACGAACAGGGTCAGACTGGGCCGGCGGTACACCGGGATAAAACTCGGTGGGCCCCGCTGATCGTGGGCCCCGTCAGTCCAGACCCACTCCCTGTCACTGCTGCCCCAGAATGACTCCACCAGCTATCCCAGTAGCACTTTGTTCAGGCCCGGATTTGTGGAAAGGCCACCTAGGCCCGGGCCTAGGGCGGCAGGATTTTAGGGGGGCGGCATGCTGCCCAACCACACCCACATTGGTTCAAAAACACTGGGGATGCGCTGGTGATATAATCATTTTTTTAAATTTCCCGTGTGCCAATCCCCATTGCTACTGTCCACCTGGAGGGGAAAGGGGCGACGAACGGCAGTGGGCCTAGGGGCGCCCACTATGTAAATCCGGCCTTGACTTTGTTTAGGTCACACGCGGGGGGCGGGTACGAGCACGCGTGCGGGCCCAGAGGGGGCTTTGTAGTATGGGCGGGGGCCCCAGTCCGACCCTGATTACAAATATCACATTATGAATTTTTTTGGGAATTTTTATAATTCTCATGAATAATTTTTTCTATCCCTTTAATAATATTTAATACATTTCTGCATTTTCCACTTAAACACGCAGCAGCAATATGAGGGCATAGTTTGTTTTCAGAACATGATACTAGCCTTGGTTGAGGCATTATCAAGACTATCCAGGCCCCACACAACCCAAAAAAAAAAATCCCACCCCCAAATATTGGTTTTAAACTTGGAATTCTCTACAGATGTCCATGGAACAATGCCATAAACTGATCAAAAAAAGATACTGGCTCTCTACACGAATTGGCTCCTGGGAGGCAAGCAATATGGCAATATGGCAATGTTTAAATACAAGACATAAAAAATTAACCTTTTTGCCCTCATTAACTATGTATACCTTCCTACAGAGATAAGGCGAATAAATTAAATACAACCCTTTGATCATAAAGGGACAAAAGCCATGTTCATATAAAATCACATATTTTAGGACAGCCTTCTGGCTATATTTGCCTGTGAAACACTGAAAGCAATACACTGAAGCCTCTGGGTGGCTGGACTAGATGCCCAGGGTTTAAATGTCTTCCATTCATTCCAACACAAATTGAATCAATGAATCACAAATAGAAGGCATTTCAACAATACATATTCAGTTGAGCCATCCAGCAGTTAAATTTAAGTCTATTGAAAGCTAAAAAGGGCCCTATTTGTATTCATTTTTTTACCCTGGCCTACATGCTCTGCAGCAGAATTCATGAGCTTTTGAATAGAAAAATGGCAGTTATAAATGGTACTCTTTATTTCCATAGGGCAGTAGTAGATCATTTTTCTTATAAGCCCTCCTCCCTAAAGAAATAGCAAAACATGGGTGCAACAGTCATTCAACCTCTTGGGATTTGGAAAGTAAACCGTGAACTGTATCTTCAAAGGACCTGTATTTCAGTTTCAGGAAAACGCTCTTGTGAATAATCAGGAAAAACCCATATGATCTCTAGAGATAAACCCCTATGCCAATTGTGAGTTAGTGTAACTTTAAGATTATTGCTAAAAAGGTGCCCCAGAAAGTACCTGTTGTCTTGCTCTCTTACACTTCTATCCTCAACCTAAAGCTGCATTAATATGTTTGACAGTCGCCTTTCCCACTATTAGTCCCCCTACCAAAGACAGCTCTGACTAAGCTACAGCTATTAGTACCCTAACAGGCCTCTCTTACTGGTGAGATGATAGATGTTATCGTTGAGTAATATCAGGAATGAAACAAGTTTTCCAACTCTGTTCTATAAAATGACAAAGAGGAAAACGGTAGCTCTTGACCATCTTTTCATGATTACACTAAACTGCCTGTGATGAAAAGTCATGTGATTTTAAGGATTTGGATTCATTTCAGCCAGACACATGGATTAATCCAAATCCTGCTGAAAAAGCCGAATACCAAACCGAATCCTGTATTTACTCTACCAAATCAATTTTATTCCTGTACCATCTCATCGTGCCTGATCCTTTCAGAAAGAGCCAGCACATCACAATGGAACTGCTTTCATATAAGATATTGTTTCTCCGACTCAATGTAATTGAAGAAGTCGTAACGGGACTTGGATTTTTACTATTGAGTGCTATTCTCATATCTACACCTAGCAATGCATGTGCCAGGGAGCTGTTATCCTGTTACTTCCCCATTGTTCTCCCATTGTGGAGGGATATCACTCCAACTTCCAAGGCTATTGTGATATATCCAAGGCTATTGTGATACTAAAATCTATAGTTAGTGTATGAGTATCTGTAGTTTATGTGAGTGTATGGTGGGGTCAGTGTGTGTATGTATTGGAGGGGTTGAACTTGATGGACTTTGGTATTTTTTCAAACCGATCTAACTATGTAACTTGAAGCACAGCAGTAAAGTCACATCACTGAGGGCACCAGGGAAACTAACAACATATCTAGACTCATGTCACATTTCAAAATTAAATATATATTTAAAAAAATCTGTTTGCTCTTTTGAAAAACGGATTAAAGCAGTGGCACTACTATCTGGTGCGTTGAAAAAAATTTTTTTCTGTAATAGACTCCCTTTAAGACGGGACGGATAAATGATTAATCTTGTATAAGTATTAACAGAGGTTGGACACAACACAGTAAACTTACCCAGGACATAGATCTCATTGTTAACAACAGCCACACTGAATCGATATTTTGAATATTTCATGGGGGCCATTATGGTCCATTTATCCAGGGCAGGGTCATACTGCAGCAATCGGTTGCTTAAACGATCAGGTTCATCGTAAGGGCGATCTGTCTGTTGATTTATATAAAATGCAGAATAGATTAGCTCCTGCCATATTGCTTAAGTCAAATGCATATGTTATAGCAGTATTTTTTATGTAAATGGGTGAAGCTTTTAGGTGACATACATATTTCTATCTCGAGCTTTGCCAATTATGCAGAACAGAGTCATGTGCAAGAAACAGCAAAGTGCCAGCACTGGGGGAAATGACAGTTTGGGTATAGGATAGCAGCATAAATATCAGAATTACGCATAGACACAGGGCACCCAACAGCATAGAAGTAAAAGTTTCAGCATTAGGGGGTAGCTAAAAGTAGCCAATAGGAAGCCAACATAAGTATCAGAGCTGTAACTACATAAGTGTCACCTAAGAAGAAGCTAGCATAAGCTTTCCAAAGAAGTGGACATTCACATGTATAGAGAGCTAACAGGAGTGTGCTCCCCAGTCTGACTTGCACACAACCCTAACCTGCAATGTTTGGCCAGGTCACAACCCAAACCCAACCAGTGGTCAATTCATGGGTCACCATGAGTATTGGGTCAACCCACACATTACTATAGCACAAGCATCACACGGAGAGATTCAGGGAGTTTGACTTGCCTGGTGACAAATAACCACTTTTTTGGGCGACTAATCTCTCCGAAAAACCTTCCTGCTGAATGTAAATCGCTGGCGGGATGGCACTTGAATCACTTTGTTTTCCAAAGTCGTCTCACAAGGAAACTTCAGGCGACTTCGGAAAACGAAGTGCTCCAGGTGCCACCCTGCTGGCGATTTAGATTCTAGCTGGCGGGAAGGCTTTTTGGGGAGATTAGTCGACCAAAGAAGAGACTATTTGTTGCCCGCCGACTAAATTTCCCCCAATCTTAGCGTGTCACTAGCCTAAATAGATACAGGTTATCTAACAAGAAACTAGCATGAACATTAGTACTGGAGTTAGCCACAGAGCAGCCAACAGAGCGTGAGCATAGAGTGTTGTCTTGCCCTATGGAAACCATCAAGTTTCATGTGTTCCTGTATACATATCATCTAGCACTCTTGCTCTTTTCAAATGCTACTCTGTAGAGCCCCCAGTCGGAGTGAGAGGTACCCCGGCAATCAACCGCATTGCACCCTCCTAAAGACAGTTCTAGTTCTATAGCAATAATACCTTTCATTGATTAAATGGACAATTTACTGGAAAGAATGAGCTGCAATTACGTCCTGCTGTCAAAACATTCCCAATGAGTTGCTGATTTCTTTATCTCTACACGATAATACAGGTGCCCTACATGCGGTCGGATGCCTAGTAGTATGGTTACCAGTCAAGCCAAAGAGGTGAATAAAAAAGAACATAGTAGTAAGAAAGAATGGAAAGCTAAAAGGTGAAAAAGAATAGAATGTTTTGCTAGTGGTTGTGGCACCCAGCCCAACACTGAGATACATTAGAAGAGCATCATAAGCCCCTTTGGTGCCAGGTAGGGACATCGTTCTTCTAAAAAAAAAAAGGGATGAACGAACCTCATTATACTAACAAATATAATCAGGAAGGAGAAGGACAATTAGAGGAAATGTTCTGAAGGCACATAGATTTCGAACAGCAAAACATTCTCTGATATGAAAACAGCGACTAAGCCGAGCTGTGTAATTTGATGTTCATTCCTGGTATCTGGTAAAATATTTTTTCCTTGCTGCCATCTGTTTTGAGTACTGGCTGACAAAAGCAGAATGTCTAATATTAATACCAGCCTTTGTTCACCAATAAACACCCACTTATTGTGTATCTTACAGTAACCCCTGTGCTGACAGGCAGTGGCTTCTACAACAGCAGAGGAAAGGTCTATAGGCTTTATGACGGGTGCAGCCATGTTGTGCTTAAACATTTCACAAATCTATATGGGAGAAAGGGGGTAATAAATAGTTTTTTTTGCTGTGAACCTCTTGGGAATGAGCGGTATCACAGTTTTGCTTCTTGATACTATTTTATATGTGGTATGGTGTTTATTGTCCACCCTGCGTCCCAAGAGATTCTGCAGCAGCCACAGGCTCATCATTAAAATCAAATCTGCCTCAGGGACTATTTCCACTTCACCACCAGACCAGACTCCCACTGGATGATTCTGGCACATAAAGAGTGAGTTGAGTTTTACTTGTTCTTGTCTTGCGGCTCTATAAATAGACCCTCAATACTTTCCTTGACAACTTGTCTCTAACTATAACACAAAATCCTTAACCATGTCCATGCTGGCGGCATTTCTGAGGCTCTGGAGAACAGATCTGTTTAGGCTTGGAAAGTCCAAGACGACTAATTAGCTCCTGAAATTGTTTAGTGAGTCTGTTTTAATCTCAGCCTCCCACACCTGCTTCTCTTTCAGTGCAATATCTTTCATGATAAACAGATTCTGCCGAGATGCCTTGCATGAAATGATCAACATTTACTCCTCCGTACTGAGATTGAGGGTGACTCTTTGGCACAGAACGGGTAACTGTGATTCCAATACACGCCATTGTGCAGTATAGTTGGAGAAAATCCACTAGAAACACTATCACTGACACAGAATATCACAAAGTATCACTGCCTCGTCGCTTTTACAGAATTGTAATTCTTTAAGAGAACTGAAAACCCCTTCTAGAAAAGTCAGGGGGGCGACGGCATCCACGAGTGATTTACTGCTACAATTTTTCTTCTGGTATTAGTTAGTCCCCAACACACACACACAGATAGAGATATATATATATATATATATATATATATATATATATATATATATATATATAGTCAAATACAAGAGTCCCCTGCACTCAACCCATTATCAATATATTTAAGACAGAGACACCTCGTGCACACTGCCACTGAAAAATGCCTTACCCTTTAAACAAAACAGGGATTGTTTGTCCATATATTGCAATATATTTAAGCTGGCCAACTACGTCACAGTCATCCCATATCTGGCCAGTCCTATGCTCAATTTTATCTGATTCATTAAGAATTCTATTGCTTCATTATACATTTTACAAAGGGACTAAGTTTTACCTGCAACTTACTTCCTGCTTTCAAAGTAAACCCCCATACTTGGCTGCCCTTTTATTAGACACCAGTGGGATCACCTGACTATAGCTGGGAATATTTTGACTCTGTCTTAAATATATTGATAATGGGTTGAGTGCAGGGGACTCTTGTATTTGACTATATGTATTTTGTGGTCACACCCTCATTGCACCCCCGCCTAATGTTTTTAAAAAAATAGTGGTGAGCACAACTTTCCCTTGTTTGTTATAGTTATACAGGAGCAGTGACCAGCTCCATGTTGTAGCTCCCACCCTTCCCAGCTATAGTCAGGTGATCCCACTGGTGTCTAATAAAAGGGCAGCCAAGTATGGGGGTTTACTTTGAAAGCAGCAAGTAAGTTGCAGGTAAAACCTAGTCCCTTTGTAAAATGTATAATGAAGCAATAGAATTCTTAATGAATCAGATAAAATTGAGCATAGGACTGGCCAGATGTGGGATGACTTTGACGTAGTTGGCCAGCTTGGGTATGTTGCAATATATGGACAAACAATCCCTGTTTTGTTTAAAGGGTAGGGCATTTTTCAGTGGCAGTGTGCACGAGGTGTCTCTGTCTTAAATATATTGATAATGGGTTGAGTGCAGGGGACTCTTGTATTTGACTATATGTATTTTGTGGTCACACCCTCATTGCACCCCCCCCTAATGTTTTTAAAAAAATAGTGGTGAGCACAACTTTCCCTTGTTTGTTATAGTTATACAGGAGCAGTGACCAGCTCCATGTTGTAGCTCCCACCCTTCCCAGCTATAGTCAGGTGATCCCACTGGTGTCTAATAAAAGGGCAGCCAAGTATGGGGGTTTACTTTGAAAGCAGCAAGTAAGTTGCAGGTAAAACCTAGTCCCTTTGTAAAATGTATAATGAAGCAATAGAATTCTTAATGAATCAGATAAAATTGAGCATAGGACTGGCCAGATATGGAATGACTGTGACGTAGTTGGCCAGCTTAAATATATTGCAATATATGGACAAACAATCCCTGTTTTGTTTAAAGGGTAAGGCATTTTTCAGTAGCAGTATGCACAAAATGTCTCAATGTCTTAAATATATTGATAATGGGTTGAGTGCAGAGGACCTCTTGTATTTGACTATATGTATTTTGTGGTCACACCCTCATTGCACCCCCGCCTAATGTTTTTAAAAAAATAGTGGTGAGCACAACTTTCCCTTGTTTGTTATATATATATATATATATATATATATATATATATATATATATATATATATATATATATATATATATATATACTCATTTATAAATGCATCTGCAAGTGTGGTTGCACTTAGATTTGTTGAAAACATTGCTGGGGTTATTTACTAAAGTCCGAATCCAATAAACTTGAAAAATTCAAGTTTTTTAACTATAAAATCTGAATTTTTCAAAATTTATTAAACCCAGAGGGTATTGTTAACCACAACTTTGTGTAAAAATTGTATTGGTTTGGATGCACTGGACACAACTAGATGCCCAACAGTAATGATGCTTGAATTCTGAGAAACAATGCTACACAGAAGTATTGCACTTTGCATACTGCACCATGTTTTGTGAATGAAGCTTATAGTGCTGTGCAAGTGTGAGAGTAAAACCAATGCTTTAGAAACTTAAACTTAAGTGGCCTCTCACTTGAAATATCAGCCTCAAGTATAGCCTTGATCATAAGAAAGGAAAGACTTTTATAAGTGAGGGCAAAAGTGGAGCTTTTGTATAAACAGCATCGCTAAACTTTGTTTTTAAGCTCCAAAATGCTCTTAAGGAGGACCTAACCCCTAAAAATAAATTGATGTAAACTCATGTTGAGTGCTTCTCTGAGCAATTGGGCAATCAAAATAAATCTTTTGTGGTTTCTGAAATGTTTGCAATTTTAGACTGCTAATAGCAGTCTTTCAGCTCAACAGCTTTCTTTCACAGTCAGTCAGGGTCGGACTGGGCCGGCGGGACACCGGGAAAAAACCCGGTGGGCCCCCGACTATAGTGGGCCCAACCAGCCCAGATCTGCGCCCTGGATTTCCTCCTCCCGCGACCGGCCCGTCACATCGAAAAAGCAGTGAGAGTGCGCATGCACACACGTACATGCACACACGCGCAGAGATGGGGTTGCCTCACGAGAGACCCTGAGGTAGAAGCCTCGATGGGCTCTTTCCCCCCCAGTCTGACCCTGCAGTCAGTCAGCCCCTAAGTGACTATGTGCCACCTGCATAATCAGTTACCTTTAGGATAACTGAGCTGCTGAACTAAAAACGTGATAATAGTAATCGAATGGGATTGGGCTCTTACACGCGGGCGCTTTTTCCTGCGCTCCCCTGTGTTGCGCTTTCTTCCAGGAGTAGGCTGTACTCATACAGACGCATGGAAGCGCCAAACGCAGATGGGACGCAGCATGTTGCATTTCACCTGCATTCGGCGCATACATGCGTCTGTGTGAGTACAGCCCCCTTCACAATAATTGAGTGTGTCTACTCCTGCGCTCCCCTGCGGCTGAACGGAAGAAATCGCAATGCAGGGGAGCGCAGGAAGAACTGCCCGCGTGTAAGAGCCCTTAGTAAGCCCTGTGCATAGGTATCCACAAGGCTCTGCTGCTAACCTTTCCCTACATTAATTGCCTTTCTGTTTCCTCCCACCTGGGCTCTTTAATAAAAGCATGAGCAGGCTAATGACTGGCGCTTGTGAGCTACTAAGTGCCATATCACACGTCATTATCTATGAGCTTTCCTTCAATGAAGACCTTTTATATTTGGCAGTGAGTTATATTTGCACCGTGACAATTAGCATCACAGGTATCACAATTTCCACGGTGCCAGGATAGTTTCTATTCTACTCTCCTTCATTTCGCCTCCTCCTTTCTCTTTATTAAAGACAACAAAGACACCCACAGCGAAAGCAGCAATTCAGAAAATTGACATCTCACATAACAGCACTCAGGCTGAATAAATAGCACAAGTGCATCTTCTGTTTCTTTGCCTCTTGTATCCCAAAGTCTTGCAAAATGGAGCACAGACTTCTCCCACTTAATACTAACTTCAGATTGTACCTCTCATTCCCTTTCTATTAACTCTCTCAGTGTGCCCTGTGCATTAGTAGAACTGTATAAATGAACGTTTCTATTCATCTTTGCTCTAAGATTCATTTAGGAATATGGCAGCCTTAGTTTTAATTGATATATAGTTAAGGGATCCATAATCCGGAAACCCATTATCCAGAAAGCTCCGAATTACGGAAAGGCCGTGTCCCATCCCGTGACTCAATTTTATCCAAATAATCCAGATTTTTAAAAATTATTTCATTTCTCTTTGTAATAATAAAATAGTAGCTTGTACTTGATCCAAACTAAGATATAATTAATCCTTATTGGAGGCAAAACCAGCCTATTGGGTTTATTTAATGTATATATATGATTTTCTAGTAGCCTTCAGGTATGAAGATCCAAATTACCGAACGATCTGTTATCTGGAAAACGCCATCTCCCGAGCATTTTGAATAACAGGTCCCATACCTCCCTCTTCAGCACTCTATCCTATACTATTGGTGTATTATTAACATAGTTGCATAACTACCCATAGCAACCAATCAGCAATCTGAATATTGAAACTTAGAAAATGATAGCAAAAGAACAGGTACAATCGAGTACGGTCTATTCATTTAATAATATTCATATGTAACGCCCACAACATTCATTTGTCCAGACTTATGGACTGTCCAAATGTACAGATCAATGAAAGTCCCTTTTAATGACTGTTTTCTATACCTAACAGCCATTTCTAGTAATGGGCATAATATAATAAAGGCTAATTCATTTAATGAAATCACACTCAATTAATTTCCCTATAATAAACAGGATGGAGGTATTATACATGAAGCTGGCACTGCATTTAGTCCGATATTTGTTCTGGGGTTATTCTACATGATATTGGCACTGTATTTGCATTATGATCTGTTCTAGGGCCATAATATCTGGAATAGGTGCAGTATTTATCCTGCCATAAATTCTGGTGTATTATATGTGTAACTGGCCCTGGGATTATATAAACACAACTATAAAGAAAACTTTAATTAGTCTCCTGAAACATAAAAATCAACCTCCACCTATGTTTATGGTGTCTACTTGTCAGATCTAGCACCCCTTCTAGTAACTGCTTGTTTGCACTCCGTTCCGGCGTTTGCGAATGCGTGCCACCGTTCCCACATGCGCACATGGGCCCAGAGTTGGCGCATGCATGCAGGGGCCCCCAGAGGTTTGGAACTCAGTGGGCCCCCCAATGTCCAGTCTGACCCTGCTTCTAGTAACTGCTTGTCAGATCTAGCACTACTTGTAGTAACTGCATGTCAGATCTAGCAACCCTTCTAGTGACGCTTGTCAGATCTAGCACCCCTTCTAGTAACCGCTTGCAGATCTAGCACCCCTTCTAGTAACCGCTTGTCAGATCTAGCACCCCTTCTAGTAACCACTTGTCAGATCTAGCACCCCTTCTAGTAACCACTTGTCAAATCCAGCACCCCTTCTAGTGACACTTGTCAGATCTAGCACCCCTTCTAGTAACCGCTTGCAGATCTAGCACCCCTTCTAGTAACCACTTGTCAGATCTAGCACCCCTTCTAGTAACCACTTGTCAAATCTAGCACCCCCTCCAGTGACGCTTGTCAGATCGAGCACCCCTTCTAGTAATTGCTTGTCAGATCTAGAACCCCACCTAGTAACCACTTGTCAGATCTAGCACCCCTTCTCGTAACCGCTTGCCAGATCTAGCACCCCTTTTAGTGACGCTTGTCAGATCTAGCACACCTTCTAGTAACTGCTTGTCAGATCTGGAACCCCATCTAGTAGCCACTTGTCAGATCTAGCACACCATCTAGTAACCACTTGTCATATCTAGCACCCCTTCTAGTAACCGCTTGTCAGATCTAGCATCCCTTGTAGTAACTGCTTGTCAGATCTAGCACCCTTCTAGTAACTGCTTGCCAGACAGTTGCATAAGTAGCAATGGATGGACCTGGGTGCAGAATTTGCAAAGAATGTGGCATTGCGCTTTTGGTGCATGGCCAAGAAATTGCCCCCTGCTGCCCGCAAAAACATTTGTCATGGCTCCAATGGACCCCAAGGGGGTGCAATTACATCCCCCACACCCCTGGTAGTTATGCCACTGTTGCCAGATCTAGAACCCCTTCTAGTGACTGCTTGCCAGACCCAGTAGCACTTCTACTGCCCACTTAGATTTACAAGTAGCGACTGCATGGTCTTTTCACTGAGTTGAATGGTAAATTTGACTGACCCACTCCAATCTGATTTTTTTATTCATTCATGGGAGTAATTGTTGCCCCAACATATGGGTCCTATGGATGGCAAGCTATAGACTGAAGAGTATCTGTCTATGAGTATGAGTGGTTGTAGCCAAGTTATTATATAATGTAAAGTCATATTAAACAGGATATAGGATAAACACCTGTGCAGTTCAATCCATCACTCAGATCATTCCTTTTAACATTTAGTTAATCCAAAGCAAGAAGCACCCCCCATGCAAAGTTGTTATTAATTTGAAGTGAAAGTTAAAAAAAACTCATCTGAGACTTCTATGAAATGTGTATACCACCAGTTGTGGGCCACCATTGTACTACTAATACTAATAACCATGAATTTCATGAAACCCTAATGTATCTGCTATACATTTTTTATACCATTTTTAGCATCTCTCTGCTTCCCAGTTCCCTATATCAATGAGGCAGTTTAGTCTACACGACTTTGGCAGTGAGCAAATATGGCAGCGCTGCAGCGACAGGCACCTTAGCTCAGCTATATTCTGAGTTCTTAGTTCCCACTGCTGGGATTTAATGGCCACTGGCACAAAGCAGGCTTTAACACTCCTAATTGCCATCTAGATGGCAGAACAGTGCTCCGTGAGCATTTTCAGCTTCTGGAAAAGTGTGGAGTCAACAGCGATGAGATTATAGCTTTTAATGGACTATTTGGTCCCTTAAGGATATTCTAAAAGGCTCCGACAGAAACCTACATGATTAAGAGGCCCTCAGGGTTTATAAGGTTCAGCGCAGTTTTTCACGTCCATTTCTTTTGCTTTTTCCCTGTTATTACCAGCGGATTTCCGAGTCTTCAGAATACACAAACCTTTAAAGACCATCCCTGCTTCCATTAAAGTCACTCTTGAGAGTGAAATGAAATGGTAAACAGGGGTGTCAGTTTAAGGCACAGCAGCAGCTTATAACATTCTGTTCACATCCCTTAACAGCTACAGCTCGGCACACTCCATGTAAACATATAATAGTCCTATTTGCCCTGGAAAAGTCTACAAAAACTGTGCAATAATGCAATATTTCGTCAGATTCTTCTTTAGCTGTGGTTTCTGGCTTGGTTGGGGCAGAGTTAGGCATTATTAATACCAATTAAATCTCAGTCCTGCCTACTGATCGTTGGCCACTTATGGATCCTAAAAAATTCCTATAAAGAATTCAGGAGTCATGCCAGAACGGCGGAAGGGCACCAGTGGCTTCTTCCTAAGGGCTGCCCTTACTGTACTTACTTATGTGCTTGCTGGTTGATTCCAGATAAAGCTCTTCAAAATATGAGAATTATTTATGAATGCAGCCACACGCTGCGCTTAAATGGACACAAATATTGGACATTTTTTACACCATTCATTTAAAGTACTTGGGTCCGTGCTCCTTGCACATTTGTATAGCAGTGCTATGCGCCATTTCATCTGTCCTGCCTCTACTATCAGAATATGCTCAAGTGCAAAGGCCTCAAAACTAAATAAAAATATAGTGTATTATTATATTGAGCTTAACTTGAGCTAAAACACCATGCTAATTCCACATACATGTACAACTGTGTGTTGGCTAAGGGAGTTATAAAGAGACTGCATGCAAGCTCTATGATAAAACTGTAGGTGAAAAACATCAGGCACAACAGTAAAACTGTCACATTGCCCCAGGAAGACTTATGATCTAGGAGAACAGCTTAGTCAAAGTGGTATGTGCATTTGTTATTAGCTGCATTTTGGCCACTTTTTAGTTAGTGTAGTGAATTTTAATATTTATTATCCTGAAAAAATGATCCTTTACTGCAGTGATCCCCAATCAGTGACTTGTGAGCAACATGTTTCTCACCAACCCCCTGGATGTTGCTCCCAGTTGCCTCAAAGCAGATGCTTATTTTTGAATTCCAGACTTGGAAGCAAGTTTTAGTTGTATAAAAAACAGATGTACTGCCAAACAGAGTCTCCTGTAGGCTGCCAGTCCACATAGGACTGACCGTATACCTTTTCCTTGTTTGATGTATATGTTACAAATGAGTAACATAATGCAGAGTGGAATGTAGCTCATATGTTGATGCCCTGGTTAAACTGGATTTGTGAAGACAATAGTTTGGTACCCAGTCAAGTTATCACAAGTGTATATACTGCATTATATAGTGAATAAAATACTCCCTATTGTAAAATATAAGGATATTATGTTACCAAGGAATTCCATGACTATATAAAAGCACAAGGCCGAAGGCTTCTAATATCCTCATATTTTGCAACAGGGGGTACTTTATTTGTTATAATACACAAGTTTCAGTGAGTCATGTGACATAAATGACATCACTAAGCTCCGATTTTAACCAATGACATCACTAATCACTGTTTATAAGTATATAATTTACAGGATATTCATGGCTCTTATGTATTATATTATTATAATTATTATTATTTGAGATGAACAAGCCACATTTTCAATACTGACCATGGTACTGCACCAATAAAAAACTGACAATGATCCCAAGGTTGGTGATCACTGGGGCTTGGGCCCATTGGTAGAAATTCTTATACACTGGCAGCAAGATCCATCGCTAGTGGCTATTGTTCTGCTGTTCAGTATCTTACAAATGAGTCTGATTCATATGTATTATGAATGGGGTAAAAAGTTCACTGCTATTTCTGAATTAGGCATGCATTGTTGCAAATCAGTGAGCCTGTATTCTAATGCAGCCACCCGTGCAGTCACATGCTGACAGTTTTTTATTTCTGCATGCCTTTCAGTTCTTAGTGGCTCCTTAAAGGAGAACTAAACCTTAAAACTATATATGGCTAAAAATGCCATATTTTATATACTGAACTTATTGCACCAGCCTAAAGTTTCAGCTTGTCAATAGCAGAAATGATCCAGGACTTCAAACTTGTCACAGGGGGTCACCATCTTGGAAAGTGTCTGTGACACTCACATGCTCAGTGGGCTCTGAGCAGCTGTTGAGAAGCTAAGCTTAGGGGTCGTCACTAATTATCCAGCAGAAAATGAGGTTGGTCTGTAATATAAGCTGATGCTACAGGGCTGATTATTCAATTATGATGCTAATTGCACTGGTTTCTGTGCTGCCATGTAGTAATTATCTGTATTAATTACTAATCAGCCTTATATTGTGACATTTCTATTCTATGTGTACTGTATATTGTGAGTGGGTCCCTAAGCTCAGTAAGTGACAGCAGCACAGAGCATGTGCAGTGAATCAGCAGAAAAGAAGATGGGGAGCTACTGGGGCATCTTTGGAGACACAGATCTTTACTGCTAAAGGGCTGTGGTTGCCTTGGGCTGGTACAGAAGCCAAAAACATAAAGTACAACATTTCTAGCTACTTCTTTAGTTAGGCTTTAGTTCTCCTTTAAAATCATTTTGGTGTGTAACAACTGCAAGAATGCTGCTGGGCAATTCATTCATCAGCAATGTACAGAAGTCCCATTGCTTGTAGGGTATTGTAGGCAGCACATTCATGTAACACCCAGCGGTACAGGTCACACCTGTTATGAAACATCTTTCATAGCCAACCTGAGGTGTCCATCCTCCCATGACAAAGAGCTTGTTGTTCAAGGTGACGGCAGCATGGCAAGCCAGCGGAATGGGCAGGGGGGTCACATTCCTCCAACTCTCTTTCTCCATGGAGAACTTTTCTACACAATTGGTGATGACGTATTGGTTTTTGTACTTCATCTGACCTCCAATGAGATAGAGGTCATTACAGAGACTGGCCAGAGCATAAAGCTCTCGATACTCGGCGCTGCAAAGCCTCTCCCAGCAGTAGTTCCCTCGGTTGTGGTACCTGTACAATAGGGAGCTTGTTAGAAACGCTGCCTTCAGTTGTGCAACTAACGTAGACTCCATTCATTGTCGCTCATTCAGAGCATCAAGGACTCTTTTCTTTTCCTGCCTTTGTATCTACAGACACCTCTATGGTGATGGGATCCAGACAGACTATGTGCAGGTTAATAACAATGCTGACAGTAAGGATACAATTGGAACACGTGGGGGAAAAAGATGCGAGTTTTGTCTGGGCTTTGTCATGGGGCACTGAAAACAAGTGCACAAAAGCATCTATCTGCCTGGTAAAAAATAACTATTTATCCTCTGAACTTCTCTATATACTTTGTACAGTATTTATAGTGTGTGTGTATAAAAAGACTTTATATAGACAGAAATTACATCAGTAAACACCAATACACTGTACTGCGCCTTCTGCACTAGCAGAGCTAAATTTCCGGTTTAAAAACTGGAAATTCGACTCTTAAAGTTACAGGAGGCGGCTTTTTGCCGCCCCTTGTAACTGGCCGTTCACTGCCACCTGAGGCAAGGTGCTCACCTTGCCTCATGGCAGGAATGGCCCTGCTTGAACTCTGCCTGTACCGACCCCGGCCTGCCTGACTACACTTTTCGTTTATGCCCTGAACTGTTGCCTTCTCTCCAAATCCTCGGTAACAACCGTGCCCCTTTGCCTGTCCAGAATTTGTGCTTTGCTCCTCTCTTATGAAGACCTGGTGGCATCTGAGTAGCTGAGGCCAAGGAGCCGATCGTGACACTGCTTTTGTGCACTTGTTTTCAGTGCCCCCATGACAAAGCCCAGACAAAACTCACATCTCTTTCCCCACGTGTCCCAATTGTATCCTTACTGTCATTATTATTATTTATTATAATACATAATAAGTGAGTCATGTGACAGAGGTGACATCCGATTATAACCAATCATATCACTAACCACCATTTATAAGTATATAATTTACCGGATACTTTTGGTTGTTGTGTATTGTACGAATATATGTTACAGGTTTCTCAAAACTGTAATTTCTAAAGCAAAGGGATATAATTCTGTACTGAAATCTTTCATCAAAGACCTGGACTTCTCATGAGCAGGGGCCATAATGTTCCCGCCTTCTGGCGTTTGAGAGTCCGGACAGGGGTGTGCCCAATGATATTGGGACAGGTGGACGATGTCAGGGGGAGGATTAGGTGATGTTTGGGGGTGGGTTCATGAAGTTAGGGGATGGAGTTATGATTTAGCGATCAGCAATTGGCTGTTCATCACATCATTCAATTTAAAGCCGTGTTTCCGGATTTCCTAATTTGAAAATCTGGGCAGCCAGTTTTCATCCAGACATCCCTTCCAAAAACCCAGGGGCCATTGTTACCTCCTGTGTTGGTCAATATTTGTATGTAATCAATGTTTTGTGTACACATATGTTACTAATAATTGTGAATGGTTCCTGATATTCCATTTCATTCCTACCTGCATATCTCAACCATCTTGGTCTTCTGCCTTGCCAACCTCACAGAGCTTGCTTCTCCAGCCAAAATAATGTCATTGTTCTCAGTAACCACTCCAGCGAGGACAGAGCCTAATGCCTCTCCTTGTTTTGGCGATGGAATGAAACAACATTTACCTGTCGCAGGAGCAAAGCAGAAGCTTGCATCCCCAAAACTTCCATATTTTGACCTGATGCCCATTGAGTTGTTGCCAATGCAAAGGAGAAGGTTTGTGGTCTCCATGCCATAACGTAGGCTTAGAGAAGTCTGTTTGGACTTTTCTATAGTTTCCAGTGCTTCCTCGACTATGTCATAGCACCGTGAGTTGCATAAGAGCACAGTGTTCCTCTTTCTAGCCTCCCTGAGAAAGGAAGGGCTGACTAGTAGTAATCTCACCTGCTTCAGTAGGTCAACAAGATATTCTGAGCGTGTATTCTTGTCATGGTTTACCCATCTTAGGACCAAATCCAAGATGCTCTCCTCTCGAGAAACATTAAGGTCATCCGATTTGATCATTCCCATCAACTGGTCAAACTCAATCCCCAAAATCTCTTCATGTAAGCCAACCTCGGTGAAGTGTTGGTACAGGTATTTCCTGCACCTCTCCTCAAGTTCTTCTCCACAGATATGCTTTGCGAAATAATACACCCCAACACAATTTGAAGGATCCATATGTTCTAGCATGTAGTTTTGACACAAGGTAAAAATGTCATCCAGTTGCATGAAGTAGGCTGCGGTGGCAACTACTTGCACAGTGAGATTGTTGATAGTGAGTTCTGATGTGTACATGTAATCAAGTATAATGGAGACACTTTGAGCAGTTATGTCATGGAGTTGAACCTCGTTTTGGTTACATTCCATCAAGCCACATGTAAACATTGCCCTAAAATATGGGCTGAATGATGCAAGGACTGCTTTATGACAAGGGAACCTGTGTCCTTCAGCCACCAGGACAGTATCAGTCAATTCTGCTACTCCCCTCATCCTATTGAGCTGGTCCAACAGAGCAATACCATGTTGCTGCTTCCTCTTGTGCTCACAATCATTCTCCATAGCAGAAGACAACAGAGAAAAATGATATTTCTAATAAAATCGGTTCAGTTTATGTCTCCTTAGCCAAGCACGTCCCTCAAAGCAGATGTTTCAAAGAATATCGGAAAGTGAGATGCCCTGATAAGAGAAAACACACACTTTACATAAAGGAATATCATCTAAAAAATAATGCACCCAACATGTAATTAATTAGATTACCATTGATCATCTTAATGTGAGGATCACATGACTGGAGACTAATTGATATACAGACACATATATACAAGTAAAAGAGTAAAAAAGTCTCCCACTACAACTGCAGCCTAGGAACAATGGCAGACGCGATTTGTCTCCCACAGTAAATCGGAGCTACTTTGGGTGACAAACCTCCTAGAATTGCCTTCCCTTTTCCCAACATTTGGCTTGCCACAAATAAAACACATTACTCACGCAATCCTGCCTAATTGCGGGTAAAACGACTCCTCATGCATTTTCCAAAGACAAATCATTGCGAATAATATGTTTTATGATCAAAAAGGTAAAGAAATTTTGGGAGATTAGTCGCTGGTGGTAGTGCAGATTTACCAAGGGTGATAAATCTCCATGTCTGCCATTGCCCTAAGGGTAATCATAACTGAGAGCCTTCTTTTGGCTAGTGCCAGTTATGATATTCTGATTAGTGATGTGCGGGTAAAATCCAACCCTAACCCGCCCTCCCTCCACCTGCTGAGCCCGACTTCAGGTTTCCATTTATAGACCCATGCCAACCCGCCCTGCCGATGATGTCAAAAGAGACGGGGTGATCAGGCGTGCATCTATAAAAAAAGGAAGCCGGAATTCGGAGGTCGGAAGCCGCCACAAAGAGGGTTCGAGGTCGGCCTGAACCTGACCGCACATCACTAATTCTGATAGCAAGCTTCTGTTCTAAGTCTACAGTAATATTCAATATGGTGTCCACAGATTGCTGACTGTTTTTTGCTGTCAGATACTATTTTAAAATCTAATTTTACAAGAATCTGTAATAACATGTATTATTTGGCAAATGATACCATGTCCCATGGAAAACAGGTGTTGTAAACATTCACACACTAAGAATCTTGCATAATGAGCAACCAACTGAATAACAACAACTGCTCTTGTGTATAATATGGATATACATTGTATAGATTTTGTATACAAGCCCAATATCATTTTCTATTAGGCTGTCAGATAATGGTAGCTTTATTTCAACCACAAGGATCATTGGAAGAACATTGTCAATTTCCCTGATATACAATTTAGAGTTCAAATTGTTCATTTAGGTATTTTTAACCCAAGCCAGTAAGCCTCTATTAATTAGATACGGAACTATGCCAATAGATAGAGCATGAGATTACAGCTACCAAAGGAGAACGTTATCCTGTTAAATTGCCACATTGCTTTAAAGGCTGAAGATAATATTCAACCTAGCCCTGTCAACAATCCTATCAGCCCATTCTAGATAAGTAACAATATACTGGAGTTGATTGCCTTTATGTACTTCTTAAAGGAGACCTGTCAACTGGACAAAAAAACTTGTATAATACAAGTCCTTTTTAAAATGAACATGAAACCCAAATCCTTTTTGAATTGAAACATCCATACCTGTAATATTGCACTTAAAAATCACAGCCTTTCAATCTTATTGTGCCTTCCTTGCCTCTATGGCTTCACTTTCCAGTCTGTACTTCCTAGACGTATTTGCAGTACTCACATTCGCCCTTGGTCCTCATTGTCTATAATTTTCTACCCTGTGCAAGGACATGGGCATCAGGTTCCCGTTTCTGGTTCATACACATGATTTTAGGATGTTACAAACTGGACAACAGATTCCACAAAATTGATTCTGCCTGCTTGCTGTGATTGTATATTCAAAAAGAATACAGTAAACAATATTTCAATATTTTATATGTAAATAAAGTTTGTTTTGCCTGACAAGCATAATAAAATTAGATGTTTAATGATTTCTTAGGGTGGCAGGTTCCCTTTAAGCTGGCAGCAATTCATCTTAAGATTTGACAACCAACAAAATGGGCCAAATCATGATGATCCAATTGTTTGTCCCCAAAGCCAATGCCTTGATCATAATTGGGGCCTACTGACATGGGCAAATAAGAAAATGACAGCTGCACAGTCCTAATACAAATTTCTAAATGAAATGTTCGTCGGTGAGTAACGAAAAGTATCTTACCCGCTAACAAAAATGACCTGGGTGTAGAAACCCCAGGTCAATCACATAAACAAAACTGCAGTGTGGAGTCACCGGTAGATAAGGGAAAAGCACTCACCCGACGTCTCAAATGGTCCGGGTGCATCGCCCCGAACCCGTAGCCAAGGGTGTATGCACTTAAGGAGTAGGAAGAAAATCAGCGAGCACTCCGAAGCCTCTTGTAGTAAGTAAAATTCAGCTTTATTTCAAATACATTAAAACCATTGTATCCTGACGCGTTTCGTATCTAAACGATACGTAGTCATAGGCTGACATGGGCCCAACCCTGACCATAAAGCCTGTCACTAGCTTTAATGGAACTTAAACAGACAGCTAGGCTGCTGCCAGTGCAAGCCCATCCCTGCCATGCAGAAAAATATATTGTTTTTATCAAAAGGTATTTAAATATATGTTTATATTTTGTGTTAATGTTAACTAAAGGGTAAAACTTAAGGTATTTTAGAAACTTCTTTACAGTTTGAGAATGTTTGTTAATAATGCAGAGAAAGCGTATCATAAATATAATAAAAATGAGTGCATTAACAAATTCCCTAGGTTGACACCACAGTCCCTATTCCAATAGGCTCAGCCTTCCCCACCGTTATAAAACACTTGCTTTTTCTTCATTGCTTAATATTGTTTTTTATTGGCAGTATCCTTACCCATATCTGCTGTTTCGCTTTTCTTGGGAATGCTCTGTGTTTGGGCCTGTGAATTTCCTTGTTCACGTCCTGCTCGTGTTGTGGATCCCAGACTTAGCCAAAACCTGGGATATAAATAGGACCTTAAAAAAGGGATATGAGCTCTAGAGAGTCACAAGGTTATTCTTAAACCCTTCCCCACCCCTGTCTGAAAACAAGCTGTCCCTTTTTCAGGACGCAATGGTATTCTGCAAACAGGGGAATAAAAACTTCCTTTTCCGGGAAGTGCAGGGGGTCAGAAAATAGAACCAGTTCATTAGTTCATGGTAGAGCCACTGTATATACCTTTTATCTATTGTATATAATAATATAGTCAATACTCACCTTGGTTGCCCTGTGATCAGACTATGCACCTATTTAGCTAGATCCTAGGGCTATGGCACACAGGGGCAGATTTACTAAAGGACGTCAAGGTGAGTATTGACGCTAGTGACAATTCACCAGCGTTACCATCCGCAGGGACATCGCCTATTCACTAACAGGCGCAAGCGCCAATTCGCTAGCGAAAGAGACTGTCGCTAGAGTTCGTTTGCACACTATCGGCAGTTGACTTTTCGCTCTCTCGAAAGGTCGTTACTCCGCAAAGTCAGTAAAGTGCAGATTTTACTGAACGTTAGAGATGGCGCGAACTGTTCGCCGGCGAACTTGTTCGTGCGAACATCGGGTGTTCGCGCTCGCCGGAAGTTCGCGAACGTCGCGCGACGTTCGCCATTTTGGGTTCGCCATTGTTGGCGCTTTTTTTTGCCCTCTCACCCCAGACCAGCAGGTACATGGCAGCCAATCAGGAAGCTCTCCCCTGGACCACTCCCCTTCCCTATAAAAACCGAAGCCCTGCAGCGTTTTTTCACTCTGCCTGTGTGTGCTGAAGAGATAGTGTAGGGAGAGAGCTGCTGCCTGTTAGTGATTTCAGGGACAGTTGAAAGTTTGCTGGCTAGTAATCGTTTTGATACTGCTCTGTTATTGGAGGGACAGAAGTCTGCAGGGGTTTGAGGGACATTTAAGCTTAGGTAGCTTTGCTGGCTAGTAATCTACCTTCTACTGCAGTGCTCTGTATGTAGCTGCAGTGGGCAGCTGTCCTGCTTCTGATCTCATCTGCTGACTGCTGCAATAACAGTAGTCCTTGTAAGGACTGCTTTTATTTATTTTTTTGTTCCAATACAGAGCAGTATCAAGCAGATTACTAGCCAGCAAACTTACTATCATCTGTCCCTGAAATCACTAACAGCTCTCCCCCTACACTATCTCTTCCAAGCACACACAGGCAGATTTTTCAGATACATTTTTGCCCTTGATCCCCCTCTGGCATGCCACTGTCCAGGTCGTTGCACCCTTTAAACAACTTTAAAATCATTTTTCTGGACAGAAATGTCTTTTTTAGATGTTAAAGTTCGCCTTCCCATTGAAGTCTATGGGGTTCGCGAACCGTTCGCGAACCGCTCGCATTTTTGCGCAAGTTCGCGAATATGTTCGCGAACTTTTTTTCCGACGTTCGCTACATCCCTACTGAACGTTACCTCTTTTGCCAGATTTGACTTTGCCACCTCAGACCAGATGAAGTGCTATAAAGCAGCGAGATCTTCCTCAATCTTCGGTCACTTACATCATATCCTGTGTGCTGAAAATCCATTCAAGTTCAAAAAACGCTGGCGACTTTTCCTTTTTTAAAGCGAGATTGCCTGCAAAAGTCCTAACAAACTTTTTTGGGTAACTGCTTTTCTCCAGATATTTCATAACATATGGAACATTCATTTTACAGTGGGCTCATGTGTAGGGCATTATATAAATTATCCTGTCTTTATTCCCAGGACATTTATAATAAAAAGTGGTAACTTCAAGCATTTGCACCAACATTTATAACAAAGACGTCCATACAACTTTAAATTACCCGCCCTATGCAAATTGACCAAAGCACAAGAACACTAGTGAATTTTCACTAGGCACAAACGAGCTCTAGCTATGAAATGCTCGCACTGCTGAAGTAACGCTAGCGAAAAGTCGCAAGCGTTCGTCGCACAGGACAAAACTTTGCATATTAGTGAATATTGGAGTCGTAGCGCATTTGCACATGGAAAGTGGTGCGAGGTGTGCAAAGCTGACGCTGGCGAAAGTTCGCCACAATTCTACTTAGTTTTGCTACCCATGTAATTTCCATCTTTGCAGGCAGGTGACAATGACATTGCTCAGGGGGCCATTGTCCTTGATTGGAGTCTTGCATGGCCCAAAAGTTAGGCTTATGCTACACAAGGAGATAAATACCTGCAGAGGCATGAAACGCATCCTTTTTATTGGTCACCAATGTGACTTTTTTGCTCCATCCCAAAACCAGTCCTTGGCATTTATTACAACACCCTGTTAACAGAATAAATATAAAAGAGGCCAATGTTAATTTGAATAAGTACATTTATTTATACAAATGAGTATCCCGCTATACAGATGAGTTTTGACAATCTGGCGACTGCTGAGGGCTGACATAAAGATAAACAAACACTATGGGGCAGATTTATCAAGGGTCAAATTTCGAGGGTTAAAAAACCCTCAAATTCGACCCTCGAAGTAAAATCCTGTGAATTTGAATATCGAATTCGAAGGATTTTAGCGTAAAATGTTAGATCGAACGATCAAATAAAAATCGTTCAATCAAACTATAAAATCCTTCGATATCGAACGATTCCAACGATTTTAAGCGATCGATCAAATGATTTTTATTCTTTCAAAAAACTTAGAAAAGAGCTCTGGAGGGTCCCCATAGGCTAACATTGCACTTCGGTAGCTTTACTGTGGCAAAGTATGAAGTCAAAGTTTTTTTTTAAAGAGACAGTACTTCGATTCGATTCGATCGATAGGTATGGTGACATTAAATAAGTGGGAGCTTTTTGTGTTATTACCCACTTGCCAGGACAGCAAATCCTGACTCCAAGGGGTAAATTTATCAAAGAGTGAAGTTCCGCCACTAGAGTGAAATTCCGCCACTCTCCATTCATTTCTATGGGATTTTTATAGGGGTATTTATCAAAGGGTGAACTTTCACTTTCACCCATTGATAAATACGCCTTTCAAAATCCCATAGTAATGAATTGAGAGCTGCGGAATTTCACTCTAGTGGCGGAACTTCACTCTTTGATAAATTTACCCCTTGGAGTCAGGATTTGCTGTCCTGGCAAGTGGGTAATAACACAAAAAGCTCCCACTTATTTAATGTCACCATACCTATACCAACCTTAGCTTTTCCTCCTTTCCCTTCTCTTCTCTAAAGTTTTCATGTGAAAAATGTAAGCTATAAGGCAAATGTTGCCAATTTACATGCAGATGTGTACAGGAGAAATATTCCTCTAGAATGGAAGATAAATCAAAGTGATGAACAGTATAAACATTATATTTAAGTTAAATCACTGGTTTGTCAAAATGGCCACAATGGCAGCCTCCAACATACCAGGAAAGCACCAATCCACTTGGAGTAACACATCACGGTCAGAGAGTTTGTTGTTTTTCTTACCGTTTCTTCCTACTAAAAGTTTACCGTAAAACAGCGCAAACAAAGGAGGGAAAGTCACAATGAATCAACAATGCCTTACAGTTATTCTGTGATTAGTCGAGAAACGTTATCATAGAAGGGAAGGTTACATATGTATGAGACATTAAATATAGAATATAGCCAAGCTGTTTCCATGGAATGGAATTTCTCACTTTTATAGTAACATAATAAGCTAGGTTGACAAAGGCATACATCCATCAAGTTTAATCACATCTGGAAGAGCTCTGAATTCCACCAGTTTGTTTTTGTTACTTTTGTTGTCTCTGTTCACACCAAATTGGATTATAAAGCAGTATTTTCATCCACGTGTTGGAAAGAATTTACATGATATCTTTTTTTTCCACTCATATATTAAAGGGGTAGTTCACCTTTAAATTAACTTTTAGTATATTATAAGATATTCTGTTCTAAGCAACTTTTCAGCTTTTCTTCATTTATATTTTTTATACATTTTAATTGTCTTCTTCTGCCATATCCGAAATGGGAGTCGTTGTCCTCAGCAGCTAAAAAATGACTGCCCTATGAGGTTACAATTGTATTGTTTCTTATTTTTTAAAATATATTTTGCTTGTTTTTCGCTTCAGGCCCTTCTTCAGGCTCTCATTCAGACCACTGCATTGTTAAGGATAAACTGGACCAGGTAACTGCTGAAATTTCAAACTTGAGAGCTGAACAAAGAGCTGAACAATTCAAAAACCATAACAAATGAGGACCAATTGCATAGTGAAAAGGAAGTCTGTTCCTATTCTAAGCCACTAGGGAAAAAAATTGCATAAATGCTTTACATGAAAATTCTCCATTTCCCCTTGGCATATTTACATGTATTGTAACAAACTTCTGCTTTAAAATATCAGCTATTTTCAGTTGGTTATTTTTAAGCATTCCCTTTGATATACGAGTGTGTGAGTCTCACTCCAGGAAAAAGCGACGTACATTAAATAATCAATATTTTACATTACCTAGAAAATAAAATGACCGCGTTTTAATGAGAAGTGTAACTACTAGCAGTGCTCACAATAACATTGTCAGTAATTAGGGGAGAAAGAAGGGAGAAAGACTTTCAGCGATGCAACTTAAAGGCATTTCGTATATAGGGGAAAATACTTTTTTTTCAAATATAAATTATTTAAAGTGAAGCTTCTGCATAAATGTTTAATAACTGGCTTCAATATCCTGTGTGCGCCTTTATCTTATCCTGTTTAAGAAGGCAATACTGGTTGCTTTTTATGGAGAGGGAAACACAATAAAAACAGTTGTTTCTAATAGCCTGCTTGCTTTTGTAAGACTATAGCTCCCTAACACATATATATGCACATATGAGATGGAGCCTGGAAGGTAGGAGCATGCATACAGTGCGAGTCTCGGGTTGGGGTTCATGGGGGGCTCAGGACACTCCTGGGCTTGTGGTTCCCTAGTTATGACATTGTTTGTAGCTAACAGACACCTACTTAATAGTTGGTTTTGCTGAAAGAAATTTGCTACTATGGGTTTGATGAATGGCATTAAAGGAAAACTATACCCCCAAAATGAATACTTAAGCAACAGATAGTTTATATCAATATGAATGACATATTAAAGAATCTTACCAAACTGGAATATATATTTACATAAATATTGCCCTTTTACATCTCTTGCCTTGAACCACCATTTCGTGACTCTATCTGTGCTGCCTCAGAGATCACCTGACCAGAAATACTACAACACTAAGGGGCCGATTCACGAAGGGTCGAATTTCGAAGTTAAAAATACTTCGAAATTCGACCCTCGAATTGAAATCCTTCGACTTCGAATATCGAAGTCGAAGGATTTAGCGCTAATCCTGCGATCGAACGATCGAAGGATTTTTCGTTCGATCGAACGATTAAATCCTTCGAATCGAACGATTCGAAGGATTTTAATCAAACGATCGAAGGAAAATCCTTCGATCAAAAAAAGCTTAGCAAGCCTATGGGGACCTTCCCCATAGGCTAACATTGACTTCGGTAGCTTTTATCTGCCGAAGTAGGGGGTCGAAAGTTTTTTTTAAAGGGCAAGTACTTCGACTATCGAATGGTCGAATAGTCGAACGATTTTTACTTCGAATCGTTCGATTTCGTTCGACTTCGATCGAATTCGATCGAATTTAACCAATTCGATGGTCGAAGTACCCAAAAAATACTTCGAAATTCGAAGTATTTTTCATTCGAACCCTTCACTCGAGCTGAGTGAATCGGCCCCTAACTGTAACAGGAAGAAGTGAGGAAGCAAAAGGCAGAACTCTGTCTGTTAATTGGCTCATGTGACCTTACATGTGGTTTGTATGTGTGCACAGTGAATCTTACGATCTCAGGGGGTGGCCCTTATTTTTTAAAATGACAATTTTCTATTTATGATTACCCAATGGCACATACTACTAAAAAAGTATATTATTATGATAATGGTTAATTTACATGAAGCAGGGTTTTACACGTGAGCTGTTTTACTCAGTATCTTTTCATAGAGACCTACATTTTTGGGGGGTATAGTTTTCCTTTAAGGCAGGTTGAGGGCAAACAGACTTTGTGGGGCCCCATTTCAATACAGAAGAGTCTTGACCCTATAGGAAACAATAGGTAGGGGTAAAATCATGTGCTAATTATTATTGCACTAGTGCTGTCAAGAAGCATTTGACATATGGATAATGTTCCTCCAGAATAGTGATCCCCAACTCAACCAACATGTTGCTCATTGATCCTTTGGATATTGCTCCCAGTGGCCTCAAATCAGGTGATTATTTTTGAATTCCAGGCTTGTTTTTGTTGCATAAACCAGATGTACTGCCAAACAGAGTCTCCTGTAGGCTGCCAGTCCATATAGAGGCTACCAAATAACCAATTACAGTGATATACCCCCCCTGGAAACATTGCATGTTTGTGTTGCTCCCCAACTCTTTGTACATTTGGATGTGACTCATAGATAAAAAAGGTTGGGGACTATTGCTCCAGAATGTCCTATTTTCTCTTTGGATCCTCAGGCTTTTCAATGACAGGCTTATGACATGGTTGAATGAATGGTCATCATGTGAAGCAACACTTAGGGGGTTACTTATAAAAAAAGGAATTTCTGGTCAAGGTTTTAAAGGGGAAAACCTGAATTTTAAGAGGAAAAGAAAAACTTAAATTTTTCTAGAATTATTATACCACGAAACTGCTAAAAGTCCAAATCCGAAAATCCACCATCTGAAACCTGCTGAGGTCATGTAGAAGTCAACGGCAGATGTCCCTTTTATAATATGAAGATACAGTGATATGCGCTGGGTTTGGTCCAAATCCCGAAATAATTTCTAAGATTCGAGTTTTCACTTGATTTTATCAAGTCTTTTCCCGTACTGAATTTTTCAAGTTATTTTATTGATAACTAAGTTAAAATCGTGGATGGGAGTTTGGTCGAGCTTGGTTTCTTAAAAAGATGAGATAAATTAGCGTTTTAGTAAATAACCCCCTTGGTGTGGTTGAAATCGATAATACACTTTGCACACTGTTGTTGGTAGTGTTGGTGACACAGTTCATCCATTTCATTTAGATTCTTGTATCCACCAACCCTATCACTTTCCTTAAATAACACAATCTGATAGATATCTGCAGCCTGCGGCAGGCCTAATGCATCAACCTCTAGCAAGGGAACTGCACTCTACTTTACTTTATGCAGGAGATCAATAAAAACAGTTTGGAGCACTCATTCGTTTTTCTGATTACCTTCCTCATATAAATTTTGTATCAATGTTAGTACAGGTATGGGATCTGTTATCTGGAAAACTGTTATCCAGAAAGCTCTGAATAACAGGCCATCTCCTATAGACTCCATTTTATCAAAATAATGCAAATTTTCAAAAATAATTTCCGTTTTCTCCGTAATAATAAAACTGTTCCTTGTACTTGATCCCAACTAATATAAAATTAATCCTTATTGGAAGCAAAACCAGCCTATTGGGTTTATTTAATGTTTACATTATTTTCTAGTAGACTTAAGGAAAACAGAAAGACCTGTTAGCTGGAAAACCCCAGATCCCGAGCATTCTGGATAACAGATCCCATACCTATAATGTTAATAGTCCCTTCAGCACTCTATCTTTGCCAACGGATTATGCAGACATCATCCACCCAGTCTGTACAGATCCTATAACTACTGGCTTAGAGACTGCTGATAGGAAAGTTCTGTATCACATAATGGGTTAGTAGTTACGGAGCATCTCATAGTTTACTCCTCATTGGAAGCACAATATATTATATAATGGGATGCTCAGCAGAGGAATACAGCCTCGTTCAGCTTCTGTGAAAAGTTTTGTAGCAGCCCAATCCATTAATAAACACAAGACAATCACTTTCTGGCTCTTTAATAACCTGCTGGAGTAATGTAATAGTTCCTAATGTACAATTAATCCTGTATTTTGCTTTGGGATGTTAGTGTTCAGAGGAAATGTACATTTTGGCAGACTGGGTTGCAAGGCTGGGACTAGCGATCTGGATATTTGAAATCCTCCAGCATTAACTTGGAATGTGGAACCTCAGAAATTAGCTTTTGTTTGTTTAAATGTGAAAGTATTTGAGGAACAGCTGGGAGTCGACAACTCTCTCAGGGCCCTGATCCATATTCTGATTTCTTGTATGCATAGTGGAAAACCAGCCCTATATCTTATTTCATTTCAGGTACCCCACCCATCAAAATTCCTTTCCTTTTCACCTTTCTGCCACCACAAATGTAAAGAAAAACAAACCATCATTAGCCAAGTTTTACAACTAAGGAGAATTTCAATCTGGCTTTTCTCTGCTGACTAAGGAAGAACGTCAGCCGTGGAAAAAAGTCAAACGCAGCCCAAATCCACCCCATGTCTGAGACAGTGACAGCAATGCCCAAGCTGCTTCCCATTTTGCACATTTGGGGTCATCATCCAAGAACAAGGTAAAAATCTGGAACCACTGACACTTTAAAAACTTGTAGTTACGAAGGGAATGAAATGCCAACAATGGCACAGATTATCAGGGCTGTATTTTCGTTTGGTGCTGCCCTGATTATGTAACTGGGCACTGCACTGCATGTTGGGTGCTTGATATGTTTGTTCCTGGCATGTTACAATTCAACAAGAGCTGACAGACTGCAGGTTAGGGATGTAGCGAACGTCGGAAAAAAAGTTCGCGAACATATTCGCGAACTTGCGCAAAAATGCGAGCGGTTCGCGAACGGTTCGCGAACCCCATAGACTTCAATGGGAAGGCGAACTTTAACATCTAAAAAAGACATTTCTGGCCAGAAAAATGATTTTAAAGTTGTTTAAAGGGTGCAACGACCTGGACAGTGGCATGCCAGAGGGGGATCAAGGGCAAAAATGTATCTGAAAAATCTGCCTGTGTGTGCTTGGAAGAGATAGTGTAGGGGGAGAGCTGTTAGTGATTTCAGGGACAGATGATAGTAAGTTTGCTGGCTAGTAATCTGCTTGATACTGCTCTGTATTGGAACAAAAAAATAAATAAAAGCAGTCCTTACAAGGACTACTGTTATTGCAGCAGTCAGCAGATGAGATCAGAAGCAGGACAGCTGCCCACTGCAGCTACATACAGAGCACTGCAGTAGAAGGTAGATTACTAGCCAGCAAAGCTACCTAAGCTTAAATGTCCCTCAAACCCCTGCAGACTTCTGTCCCTCCAATAACAGAGCAGTATCAAAACGATTACTAGCCAGCAAACTTTCAACTGTCCCTGAAATCACTAACAGGCAGCAGCTCTCTCCCTACACTATCTCTTCAGCACACACAGGCAGAGTGAAAAAACGCTGCAGGGCTTCGGTTTTTATAGGGAAGGGGAGTGGTCCAGGGGAGAGCTTCCTGATTGGCTGCCATGTACCTGCTGGTCTGGGGTGAGAGGGCAAAAAAAAGCGCCAACAATGGCGAACCCAAAATGGCGAACGTCGCGCGACGTTCGCGAACTTCCGGCGAGCGCGAACACCCGATGTTCGCACGAACAAGTTCGCCGGGGAACAGTTCGCGCCATCTCTACTGCAGGTTAATTATCACTGATTCTGAAAACATCTAATAATTATATTATAATAGTACATTATTAGAGTACATACTGTACTATATCCTTTTACCTCTTCTTCCTAAAGGCTCCTCTGATTCTGGGACCCAGTACCCTAAAATTATCCAGCCCAGTGTATATATTTATGCTTTAAGCTGCTACAACAAACAGTTCTCATTCGCTCCCCTGTGGGAGATCAGGAAGAGACTGCTGCGTAAAATGTTTGTTTTATGTTTGTTACATACAAGGCTATTTCCTTCCTCTCTATAAACACCAGCACACGTACTTGCTGAAATACTTCCATAGTCTTCTTCTAAATGTTCTTGCAATGATCCCTCAACACAATTTCTTCTATCAGATGTAAATGTTGGCCATTCAGATGGAAGTGGAATTGGCACCAATAATTCAGCTTCAAGTGTCCTTTGACTGGACCAATCTCTGAGCTGACTGTTGACCACAAACACAACCTGTTGGAGTGGGAATGTAATCACTCTACAAGATTTTTTTGTTTGAGCAACCAACGATTGGGTGATAGGACTATGTTTCTAGATATCCACACAGCGCTGCAAGTGAATCAAGTTTTCCCATCAGCTTAATAACCAACCATTGCTGCTCTGGGATAACCCTAAAATGGGAGCTGCTGATGAGGCCCAAAGCCAATTTTAAATTACAGTCTTCCTGATACTCTTCTACTGTTAATGTCTTCAGCTCAACAAACAGAGCCTGCTTCCTACTTTTGTATTTTTAGGTCTGGGTTTTCCAAAATACATATCCACCTCTTGTAATTGTTCTTTTATGACATCAATAACAACTGGGCCTCCATGGTTTTTTTGGTTTTATTGATAAGGAAAATCAAGTTAGTGGATGGATAGGGCGTCCATGTTTTAAAGCTTGGCACCTAATGTATTTACCTAAAGTTGTGCCCTCATATTGGGTCTCCAAAGGCCTTGCCCTATGGGGGGCTTCCCTCTCTTCTAAAATTCCATAGGGGAGCTCAGTAACATGGCTGTGGCAAATGACCAGAGATGTGCCAATCTGGCCAAGCGCCTTAAGCATTATGGGGGGCAGGAGTGTGCGGCGGCTACTTGCCATGGTCTGGATTAGGGGTATTAAGAAAGAAGAGGTACTTGCCAAGTGCCCCAACCATTGAACCCTAAGCTCTTCTGCCTACCCCTAGTTCCAGCCCAGCAATTGACACCCATTAATGATCAAGTTGGCCTGGGAAACAGAAAGTGGAGAGTTAACCTAGTGAAATACCAGTAATTCCAAGAAAAGATACTACATTATTTTTTTCCAGCTACCAGGGTAACCGCAGTCAGATTCAGCAGTTCCGATAAATTCATTGTCTGGAAGGATAAAGTAATTACATTTTTTCCATCAGTAGAAAAGTTCATTACCTAATGGGAACAATCATACAGAGAAATTGAAAGGCAGTTGTTTAAAGCGCAGATTCCTTTTACTCATGTCACTGGGAGAATAATGAGGTATTGCCCACTTTCCAGATGGACCATATTATTTCTCTTTTGCCTACGCCGATCATTTTGCTGAGAGAAGAATTTCTTATCGCCGGCCCTTCATTTGCATTGCCACAACACTGATAGGTCTTCTGCTGCTGATCTGAAATAATTAAAGGGAGGCTCGGGGGGCATGCTTATTAAAATTTAAACTTGAGGATTTTGATGTATTATTGGCTGTTCAGTTTATAGCTGTTATTAACACTTTCCTGATTTTCAGAAACATTTTATTTCTTGCTTGATAAATGTGGCGGTTTGTCAGAATGTTTTTCGTTAGAGAAGAGCAACAGAGCTGAAATCTAACACCCCACTGATTCAGTAAATAAAATAAATGAGCATTTAGAGGTTCCATGCAAAAAAATGCCTGTTATTTTCGGGTTGATAAAAGCCTGTTATCTTGCCCTGGCAAACCTCCTGGTGTGAATGAAAGTGAACGAGGCAGGGGTTTTGGGGGCAGTGGTCTCAAAATTGACTTGTATTGAGGTGTGGCTGCGGTTCAGGTATCGGATCCATTATCCAGAAACCAGTTATTCAGAAAGCTGTTTCCCATGGACTCCACTTTATATAAAAAATCCAAAATTGTTCTCTGTAATAATAAAACAGTACTTTGTACTTGATCCAAACCAGGGTCGAACTGGGCTTGTCGGGGGCCCGGGGGGTTGGAGGGGGGTTGCAGGAGGGGCCCCAGAGGGGGCTTTGTGGCAGGGGTGGTGGGGCCCCCCAGTCTGACCCTGATCCAAACTAAAATATAATTATTCCTTATTCAAAGCAAAACCAGCCTATTGGGTTTATTTAATGTTTAAAAGATTTTCTTGTAGAATTAAGGTATGAAGATCCAAATTATGGAAATACAACAGGTCCCATACTTGTACATCAAAAGCAGCAGAAAATCAAATTACAGTTGGGTAAGGGGGTGCAAGTAATAACAACCCTCATGCCTACACTTTGCCTGCAGCACTTATATGCAATGAATCAGCAAGGAAACTGCACACTATGCAAAATATGTAACAAACACTCTTATTGCAAAATTAATCCAATCCAAACAAACATGGAGCTGGCATCTTTGATTTTATTTGTGCCAATATTTTGTAAATATAAAGTAAAAAAAGGCTGATTTCCCTTTTTTGTATTTATTTAGGGGCTGATTTACTAAAACTCAAATTAATCTCAGTTTTTAAAAAAAATAAATAAAGTTGATCAAACTCCCTTCCACGAACTTAACTAATTTATCAATAATTTTTCTCAACAAAATCGAGCGTCAGTTCGTATTGTACAATTGACGCTCCAAAATCTTGACTTTATCATATATTCACTGCAAAAACTCGACTTTTTTTGGATTATTGGACGAAAACCTTGATTTTATCGGATAATCCAGCGCAGATCACAATGTCAAGAAACAACTTCAGGGACATCTGCCATTGACTTTTACATCACCTCGACAGGTTTGAGATGGAGTATTTTTGGACTTGGATTTTAGCAGCTTTGGGGTATAAAAAAAATCTATTTTTCAACAAAAAATTTGAGTTTTCCCCCTAAAAACCTCGAACTCTCATTCCTTCTCTTTATATATATATATATATATATATATATATATATATATATAGCAACTTTTTATTTTTACACTGAACTGTACCTTTAAAGGTGAAGCACCCCCTTTAAACATGTGCATCATTTCCTGTGAAGGTGACCACAAGCAAAGCACAGAATTGGCTCTATCTTATCGTATTTCATAACAGAGAGGCAGGTTTCCTCTGATTTAAGTAATTTAAACAACCAGTCAAAGACATCATTAAATAAAAGCTTTTCCAATACTTAGATGTAAAGTCGTGCCGATCTAGTGTGGGTATCTGATGCATTCTAAAGATACTGTTATTTCTCCAGCAAGAAAAGCTTTACGCTTTTGCAATTTTCCTTCATTATAGGTCAGGATATTTCAAATTTAAGCTGCAAAAATCAGACCTAAAATGCGCTGCTAAAGTCCCACCATTTTTGGGGTATGGACTTTCCCACCAGGACTGTTAGAGAGAAACTGTCCTACATTGATGAGCTCTGTACTGTAGCTGGGATCTGATGAGCAACTATCTTGGATTTTAAAACCCACTGGTGAGTACCATTTTATATCATAAATTCCCAAACCATAGGGGCTGATCCCAAGGGGGCCAAATGCAGTACATGTCTGAATTTGGATGAATTCTTAATCACTCCCAGTGTTAGACTGGGGTATCTGGGGCCAACTACTGCAAGGGTCTATCACCCAAGCCACTGAGACCCATCCCCCTTGAGAACTCAAGCACACAAGAACCACGTACATCTTGTTGCTGCTTTGCTGCTGCAAAGTTTAGCAAGTTGCTCCCGTTGCCCCCAAATCACAGGGCCCATGAGGGCCAGGACCCACCAGGATTTCTCATGTTCTGCTGGCCCAGTTGGACCCTGTCTTAGATGTTTCTGAAAATCCAGTTTGAAGGCCATTTAGGGTGAGATTGGGAGTCAATGCATTATAAATGAACAATCGCCTTCCTCTTAAATTCCACATGTCGCCCATACATCGTACGAGCTCTGTAGGTTGTTTGATGTTGAGCAGAATAATCCTGTCACTGAGATCTACACAAATATTATGCAAACTTCATATAGGACTCTTTGGTAAACAAGCACAAAGGAGATGGGATGTACAGGAGCAGGAAAAACAGGCACATGGAATTTTCTGCTAACAGCTCTCTGAACAATTTCCTTTGTATGTGCTAATTTCCATGTCAGTCAGCAGTAAATATGCCTGCTTGGATGGCAGATTAAGCTATTATGCAGGCTTGAGTCGTGCCGTACCATAATAACATAATAAAATAATGCCTTTTTCCTGGAATACAAACTTTAAAAACAGTGTCACTGTTTGAGCAAATTGTAGGTTTAAGCCAGGGCTGCACTGTGTAGAGATGGCGCGAACTGTTCGCCGGCGAACTTGTTCGCGCGAACATCGGGTGTTCGCGCTCGCCGGAAGTTCGCGAACGTCGCGCGACGTTCGCCATTTTGGGTTCGCCATTGTTGGCGCTTTTTTTTGCCCTCTCACCCCAGACCAGCAGGTACATGGCAGCCAATCAGGAAGCTCTCCCCTGGACCACTCCCCTTCCCTATAAAAACCGAAGCCCTGCAGCGTTTTTTCACTCTGCCTGTGTGTGCTGAAGAGATAGTGTAGGGAGAGAGCTGCTGCCTGTTAGTGATTTCAGGGACAGTTGAAAGTTTGCTGGCTAGTAATCGTTTTGATACTGCTCTGTTATTGGAGGGACAGAAGTCTGCAGGGGTTTGAGGGACATTTAAGCTTAGGTAGCTTTGCTGGCTAGTAATCTACCTTCTACTGCAGTGCTCTGTATGTAGCTGCAGTGGGCAGCTGTCCTGCTTCTGATCTCATCTGCTGACTGCTGCAATAACAGTAGTCCTTGTAAGGACTGCTTTTATTTATTTTTTTGTTCCAATACAGAGCAGTATCAAGCAGATTACTAGCCAGCAAACTTACTATCATCTGTCCCTGAAATCACTAACAGCTCTCCCCCTACACTATCTCTTCCAAGCACACACAGGCAGATTTTTCAGATACATTTTTGCCCTTGATCCCCCTCTGGCATGCCACTGTCCAGGTCGTTGCACCCTTTAAACAACTTTAAAATCATTTTTCTGGACAGAAATGTCTTTTTTAGATGTTAAAGTTCGCCTTCCCATTGAAGTCTATGGGGTTCGCGAACCGTTCGCGAACCGCTCGCATTTTTGCGCAAGTTCGCGAATATGTTCGCGAACTTTTTTTCCGACGTTCGCTACATCCCTAGCACTGTGCAGACCATTAATGCCTTTGCAGGGCAGGCCTCCTGAGTTGGACAACTCTGCAATAAGTTGTCAGAAAAGCACCTCTCAAAATGACTGTCATAAGATCTAAGGCATTCATGACAAATACATGGTGCCACTATTCAAACTGTTCAGCTAAAAACGATAGGCCTGTTTGTTTGAGATCAGTGGTAGGAAAGCTTTTGGAAGGGGTAAAAAAAGTATAAGATACTTTACTATATTGAAAATCACAATACTATGAGTTTGTGCCAGCCTGGTTTTATACGTAATAAATCATGTCAGTCCAATTTAATTGCATGCAATGAGGAGGTGATAGGGTTGCCACCTTTCAAAAAGATTTCACCGGCCATGGTGGGGGCGGGAAGAAAGGGGGCGTGTCGTGACGTTGGAGGGGGCGAGTCATGACAGTGAGGGGGCGTGTCGTGATGGTGGAGGGGGCGTGTCGTGATGTTGAAGGGGCTGGGCCACAACACACGATTGGACAGACGCTGGGAAAAAAGGGTACGTTTTCAGCATATAGGGGTATTACAGATTTACCAGCAGCTACATTGCCGGTAAATTTGTAATACGGGCCCTGGCCATGGCAACCCTAGGAGGTGAGCAGGGACCTAGACTCTGGGATGGCAGTAGATGTAATCTACTTTGCTAAAGCATTTGATACAGTCAGGGTCGGACTGGGCCGGCGGGGCTCCGGAAAAATACCAGATTGGCCCTGGCTCTTTTTGGGGCCCCGCTGGCTCAGACCCGATCCTGCACTCCCTCTCTGGTCGTCCTTATGTGCCATTAAAACTTGCGAACTGCTGCCGTGCCGGTAAAACTTGCGCACACAGGGAGGGGGGCGGTGTCAATGTTGTCGGCACTGAGTTGTTTGCAGCTGGGGGCCCGGGGGATGGTGTGGGGGGCCCCGTGAGGCTGAAGGCCCGGTGGGCCCTGGGTCCCCCAGTCCGACACTGGATACAGTACCACACAGAAGGTTACTGTCAAATGAACAAATATTGTCCTAGAGTATTTGTTGTTGAGTTGTTGAGAACTGACTGAAGGATAGATGGAGCGTTTTTTTGAGTACTTCAGTGGTCTGCTGCCTTTTAACTTGTTTTTTAATGATTTTGAGGTGGGCATTGAAAGTACTGTCTCTATATTTGCTGATGACACTGATGTGCACAACTGATGTTCCATGCAGGATGCTGCCACTCTGCAGAGTGATTTGACTTAAATTGAAAAACTGGGCAGCAAACTGGCAAACAAGGTTTAATGGTGATGACTCCAAAGTTATACACTTTGGATAAACATAAATGCAAGTTATACACTAGGGGGCTCATTTATTAAGCTGCAACTTTTTCTGGTTGGGCTTTTTGATGCAAAAAATCAGAAAAAGTTGCAGGGGAAAAAAACGTGACTTTTTTCAGGATTTATTATGCTACAAAACTGTAACAATTCTGAATACTAAAATGCTCCAGCTACAACCTGTCAAAATGATGTAAAAGTCAATGGCATAGGTCCCTTTTACAACTGGAAGATCTTACTTTGGTTTGTGGTTTTAGAGGTTTTATAGGTTTTCAGGTATTTTTGATTCAGGCTTTTTGTTCGTGCTTTTGCACTTTGAATTTTTTAATAAATTTCATGACATTAGTAGTTTTAGGGAAAATGAGTTTAGTGGTGGATTTTAAAACCACTAAAAATCAACCTTAGTTAACAACGGCGTTTCAGGGGCTGCTGCCGCCTGATGCCACCCCCTCCTGCTCCGTGCTTTTAGGGGGGCCCTGTTTGTTAAATAGGCCTCTAAATGGTAGTGTGTTAGGGATATCCTTAACTGAGAAGAATTTGGGGATGTATGTGGACAACAAGCTTTGTAACCAGAGGCTTGAGAATGGGCAAAAAGGAGCCTAAAACTTTGCCTGATCTGTGACCAAAATAAAAGCTGCCTTTTCACTTTTGCAAACTGAAGAACCGCAGTGTGTGTTATATTATATATCTTATTGCCCCTGGCAAGGGTTCAAGCTGCTGGAGCACCCCTCCAACAAGGATTTCTTCTAAGGTGGTTTTTGCTCTCTGTACTATTATAATATTGTAACCATAGGCAGTGTCACTCAGAGGCTACTAAAGCAAATAAAGTGCTCTTAAACATAATAAAGGGCATTAACTCAAGGAATCATTTTGCCTCTTTATAGGTCCCTGGTGAGGCCTCATCTGGAGTATGCAGAGCAGTTTTGGGCTCCAGTCCTTAAGAGGGATATAAATGAGCTGCAAAGAGTGTGGAGACTAAGTGCAACTAAAATGGTTAAGGTGATGGATGCAGTGTTGGACTGGGACACCAGGGGCCCACCTAAAAACCTTTGACCAGGGGCCCACCAATAAATCTTGGACCAGTGGCCCACTCTTGGTACTATTTTTCTTCCTCTCCTCACTAAACCTTTATTCTCCTTGTCTCTTTTCTTTACATACTCTTTTTTTCCATCTATTTTGCCTCTTTGTTCTCATAGAAATAGGGAATGACCATGAAATAGACGAAATGTTTAGCAGCATGAGGGCCCAATTACACCTTGGCCCACCGGTAGTTTTCCTGGTATCCCGGTGGGCCAGTCCGACACTGGATGAATGATTTAAACTTGAAGGGTAGATTGCCATGGTTAGGGTTGTTTGTGAGTGTAAAGATAGGTCTGTATAAGTATGTGTATACATGTGTACTGGGAGTTCATTTGGAGGGGTTGAACCCAATGAAATTTGGTCTTTTTATATAATCAGCTTAAGGGGATACTGTCATGGGAAGACATGAATACACATCAGTTAATAGTGCTGCTCCAGCAGACTTCTGCACTTAAATCTGTTTGTCAAAAGAGCAAACAGATTTTTTTTTATATTTAAATTTGAAATCTGACATGGAGCTGGACATATTGTGAATTTCCTAGGTGCCCCCAGTCATGTGACGTGTGCTCTAAAAAAAACTTCAGTCTCTCTTTACTGCTGCACTGCAAGTTGCTGAATGTTGCTGTCAGTTGCTGAGCTTAGGGATCCACTCACAATATACAGTACACAGAGAATATTAATATCACAATATAGGCTGATTAGTAATTAATACAGATAACAAACAAGGGAAAGTTGTGCTCACCACTAATTTTTAAAACCATTAGGCGGGGGTGCAATGAGGCTGTGACCACAAAATACATATAGTCAAATACAAGAGTCCTCTGCACTCAACCCATTATCAATATATTTAAGACAGAGACATTTGTGCATACTGCTACTAAAAAATGCCTTACCCTTTAAACAAAACAGGGATTGTTTGTCCATATATTGCAATATATTCAAGCCGGCCAACTACGTCAAAGTCATCCCATATCTGGCCAGTCCTATGCTCAATTTTATCTGATTCATTAAGAATTCTATTGCTTCATTATACATTTTACAAAGGGACTATGTTTTACCTGCAACTTACTTGCTGCTTTCAAAGTAAAACTCCCAAACTTGGCTGCCCTTTTATTAGACACCAGTGGGATCACATGACTATAGCTATACATAGCTATACAGATAATTACTACATGGCAGCACAGAAACCAGTGCAATTAGCATCAGAATTTAATAATCAGCCGTGTAGCATCAGCTTATATTACAGACCAACCTCATTTTCTGCTGGATAATTAGTGACGACCCCTAAGCTTAGCTTCTCAACAGCTGCTCAGAGCCCACTGAGCATGTGAGTGTCACAGACACTTTCCAAGATGGTGACCCCCCTGACAAGTTTGAAGTCCTGGATCATTGCTGCTATTGACAAGCTGAAACTTTAGGCTGATGCAATAATTCAGTATATAAAATAAGCCATTTTAAGCCATATCCATTTTTAGGGTTTAGTTCACCTTTAAATATATAACTATATGTAACCAGGGCTGTTCCTGCCATGAGGCAGTTACAAGGGGCGGAAAAAAGCCGCCTCCTGTAATTTTAAGAGCAGAATTTCCGGTTTTTAAACTGGAAATTCGGCTCTGCTAGTGCACGAACAGTACAGGACACGCTTCTGCGCTAGCGATGCAACCCCTTTTGACCTGCTCCGATGCTAAACTTTCAAGCGCGGAACGGGAGAAGAGGGCGGCATCGGTGTTGCTGCCTCAGGTGGAAGCAGCCCACGGATCGCCCCAGTATGTAACTATGAAATACACAACCCCCTGGCCAGTTTTCAGCATAGATCCACTATCGACAACATAAGCAAATTTAAATAATAAAAAAAATAATTCTTGCCTGTTCTTACCAAAGTAAATCAGTTTTATATGGAATGTGTGCAGTCATATTTCATTGCAAATACACAACTTTACTTCACTGAATTCTGTTGAACAAGAATATATTTCACAGATTCTGCTCCGTATATCCACCAGTAGTCTTTCCTGGCAGAGAATTCAATTATTTTATTGATTTCACCATTATGAACTGGCATTTTGATGAAATGGATATATCTTCTGTTCTGTAAAATTAAGATTGGATTATTTCTCGTGTTCCCTTTCATCTTATTACTGTTTTTTTAACAATGACATCATCAATGTTAAAGTGATACTGAAACACACAAAACGGCAACCTGTGAATTCTGGCAAATGCCAGAGGGACTCCAGCAAGATGCCACAGACCAGGGGTCCCCGATCTTTTTTACCCATGAATCAAATATAAAAAGACTTGGAGAGCAACACAAGTATGAAGTTGTCCCTGGGTGGTGCCAAATAAGGGCTGTGATTGGCTATTAGGTACCCCCTATGTGGACTGGCAGCCTACAGGAGACTCTGTTTGTCAGTACACCTGTTTTTTATCCAACTAATCCAGAAGATGATGGCCAAACTCGCACACCCAGGCCTTAAAAGCTCCGCCAGGTGCTCAATTGCTTGGAAGGATCGGCACCCTCCTCAAACGACAAAAGAAGAAAGCAAATGGCACTCACAGCATATTCAAGCAGGATAAACCTTGCGTATGTTTATTTGCACACGATGCACACAATGCATCGTGTGAAAATAAACATACGCAAGGTTTATCCTGCTTGAATATGCTGTGAGTGCCATTTGCTTTCTTCTTTTATCCAACTAAAACTTTCCTCCAAGCCTGGAATTCAAAAATAAGCACCTGCTTTGAGGCCACTGGGAGCAACATCCAAGGGGTTGGTGAGCAACATGTTACTCATGAACCACTGGACCTCTTTACCAGGTCTAGACTTTGATTCAAAATAGACCCTGGAATTTCAAGTACACAGAGACCCAAACAGCCCCGACCAGCCCAATAAATAGTGACTGTCTATGGCATTTTACATCAGCCCCGTACAGATTGCAAATCCGGGCCTGCACTGTACACTTAAAATATTAGGGTTTACTTTGAATCTCATTCTGGATCTGGAAACCACTGTATTTTCTGAACTACAGCACCTTGTTTTCTGAACTACAGCACCTCGAATATTCACTGAGCACCAGCAGTCAGACTGCTCCCATAGATGATAATGGCTTATTATGTTGGGGACATATTTTCAGGCTGCTCTACCTCCAAACATACAAGCATTTCAGCAGAACAAAGTGCCGTATCCAAGACATCAGGTCTTGGGGATGGCACTGCTGCAACACTTTTTGTAAATAGGTGTCCAAAACTACAGAGCAAATCTAGGATCTGGTTTAAAAACAAACATTTTAATGGAGTTAAAGGGGTTGTTCACCTTTAAATTAACATTTAGTATGATGTAGAGAGTGATATTCTGAGACAATTTGTAATTGGATTTCACTTTTTATTATTTGTGGTTTTTGAGTTATTTAGATATTTATTCAGCAGATCGGCAGTTTGCAATTTCAGCCATTTGGTTGCTAGGGTCCAAATTACCCCAGCAACCATGCATTGATTTGAAAAAGAGACTGGGATGTTTATAAGAGAGACCTGAATATAAAGATGAGTAATAACAAGTATCAATAACTATACATTTGTAGCCTTACAGAACATTTGTTTTTAGATGGGGTCAGATAGCCCCTGTTGAAATCTAAAAAAGAGTCAGAAAAAAGGCAAATAATTAAAAAAACTATAAAAACAATCAATAATGAAGACCAATTGAAACCCTGCTTAGAATTGCAGGTAAAGGGGTTGTTCATGTTTAAATGAACTTTTAGTATGATGTAGAGAGTGATATTCTGAGACAATTTATAATTGGTTTTCATTTTTATTATTTGTGGTTTTTGCCTTATTTAGCTTTATATTCAGCAGCTCTCCAGTTTCAGCAATCTGGTGGCTAGGATCCAAATTACCCTAGCAACAATGCATTGGTTTGAATAAGAGACTGGACTATGAATAGGAGAGACCGGAATAGAATAATACTAAGTATCAATAACAATAAATTTGTAGCTTTACAGGGCATTTATTTTTTTAGATGGGGTCAGAGACCCCCTTTTCAAAGCTGAAAAGAGTCATAAAAAGGCAAATAATTAAAAAAAAAAAACTATAAAAAAAAAACAATGAAGACCAATTGAAAAGTTGTTCCGAATTGGCCATTCTATAACATACTAAAAATTAACTTAAAGGTGAAGCACTCCTTTAATTATAATAGTGTAGTGTATTTGTAGCTTTTGCTGCTTCCTACTGATATAGACAGCTAATAGCTGCCTTTCAGCTCTTTCCTCCAACTAACACAAGTAACATCCCGGAAGTATCCATCATAGTTAACAATTCCACTATCACCCCCTCTCCCCAGGCCTTGGGGTTATCCTAGATTCTGCCCTGTCCTTCACTCCTCATATCCAGTCGCTTATTAAATCCTGTCACTTCCACCTAAGGAACATATCCAAAATACGATCATTTATCACCCAAGATGCTGCCAAAATTCTTATTCACTCTCTCATCATATCGCGTCTAGACTACTGTAACTTTCTTTTAATTGGCCTCCCCCTCCAGAGACTGTCACCTCTCCAGTCCATAATGAACACTGCTGCGAGGCTCATACACCTCAGCAACCGCTCCTCCTCTGCCTCGCCATTCTGTCAATATCTGCACTGGCTTCCGTTACCTTTTAGAACCAAATTCAAATTAATGACACTGACTTTCAAAGCACTTCATAACTCTGCCCCACCCTACATCTCTGAACTCATCTCTATATACTCACCCAACCGCTTACTACGCTCCTCTACTGACCTGCTACTCAACTCTTCTCGCATTACCTCCTCACATGCTCGAATTCAAGACTTTGCAAAGACTGCACCCCTCCTCTGGAACGCTCTCCCACAGCCTGTCCGACTTTCTCCCAACCTCTCTGCTTTCAAGAAAACGCACATCTTTTGAGAAGCCTACCCTCACATATAATACCACATTTCTCACCCACTTAATTCGATCTTGCCCACTCCCACACCTTGTGTATTACTCCCTTCCCTTTAGAGTGTAAGCTCTTTCTACATAGGGCCTTCCTCACCTTTTGTACCTGTATTGATTGTGATGTTTGTTACTCCATATGTTCTATGTATGTAATTCATGTGATTTAGTTGTATAATCACATTTATTTTACAGTGCTACTCAATATGTTAGCGCTATATAAATACATGTTAATAATAATAATAATAATAATAATAATAATAGAGTCTAATAATCTCAAGACCCTTTCCTAGAAAGCATTTGCCTAATTTCATAAAAAAGTTTTGGGGTTGAAAATGTGCTGAGATAACAATGACATGACATTGACACAGAATTAACCAGCAAATATTGGTCTCTACAAAAATTAGGCCAACTTAAATCCAAAAACTGATCCTTCTTTCTTTTTCAAATATTTTTATTGGTTTCAACATAAGCACAAAAATGTGTAATGGTGACAATTAAAAGCATCATTTTGATGAATATACAAAACAGATATGAAATTAGAAGATTAGAAAACTATACAAATTGCAAATCAGAAGGGATGCACCAAATCCAGGGTTCAGTTCGGGATTTGGGCAGGATTCTGCCTTTTTCAGCAAGATTCGGCCAAATACTCATGCCTGGCCGAATCCTAATCCTAATTTGTGGATTTGGTGCATCACTACAAATCAGAGTCTAAAGTAAATGCAAAAGTGAATAAACAACAAATATATAGCCAAATTCTCTTATAAAAGATATTCAATATTTGCATTTAAGCTTTATAAAAATAGCATTTTCTGGTGTAGATACAACCTAATGGATCCATATGCCCCTCTCCCTTCCCATTTAGGGGCATATTTATCAAGGTTCGAATTTCGAATTGAAAAAACTTCGAAATTCTATTTAAAACAGACCAACCTAAAATAAGTAATAAATACGTTTTTTTTTTACCTAATAGGTCCATATCGAATAGACCCAATATAAATCATACGAATCGAATAGCGCATTCGATCGAATTCGATTCAACATTTTTCCCAAAAAACCTTAGATTTTTCAAAGTCCACCAATTGACTCCAAATAGGTTCTAGTAGGTCCCCCATAGGCTAAAACAGCAATATGACAGGTTTTAGATGGCGAATGGTCGAAGTCAAAAATTTTAAGAGACAGTACATGATAAATTTTGATATTCGAATTTTCGATTTTTTTTTTCAAATTCAAATCTAATTTGGAACATTCCCCAAAAAATAGCTCGAAATTCGAATTTTTTTCATTTGAAAATTCACCTCAACCTATTGATATATCTGGCCCTTAAAGTTCTGACCCTTCCTCTGGGGAATTGTTCTACTCGATCGAATGTGAATTTGTTGTGTCCTGTGCAGTTTGGTTCTACATTCCTAACAATGGATCTTTTCTTATCTTTTTGTCTCTGTTCCAAGAATAGCAGGCTAATCCCATGATCTACAAAGGAGTATCATTTTCAGCTTTAATTTTCTTATTCAACGACCCAATTCTAAAGCTTTGCTTGGAGAGTCTGAATAATCCAGCAGTAGAATATAAATGTCACTGTGACATCCAGCAAATGGGATCTCCTGAAGGGCAGAGATACACATGGAGATTTAGGGAGATTTAGTCGCCCGGCAACAAATCGCCTCTTTTTCGGGCGACTAATCTCCCTGATCTGCCTTACCATCTGCTAGAATCTAAATTGTGGGGGGATGGCACTCGGAGCGATTCATTTTCTGAAGTCGCCCAAAGTTTCCTCATGAGGCAACTTTGTTCGGAAAACGAACAAAGACTCCGAGTGCCATCCAGCCGGCAGTTTAGGGACATTAGTCACCGAAGAAGAGGCGACTAATGAATCTCCACGCGTGTCTCTGACCTAAAAATTGTTGCACAGACACAAATGTTCCTGGAATTCCAATAATTGCATTGTTTTAGTTTAGTACTCTTTGTAGTGTTTGTAGTTTCTAAGCAGCACATATAGTTCAAGGGACTGGTTTAATAAAACTATCATTTTTTTATGAAAACAAAGTCGACTAAACTTCCTTCCGCAAGCTGAACTCATTTATCAATAATTTTTCTTGAAAAAAAAAACCAGAACGACAAAACCTTGCAACAGTAATTAAGCATCAATTACTAGAACTGACGCTCCGAGAATTCAAATTTAGCAAAAACTCAACTTTTTCAAATTATCCAGCACAGATGACGGTGTCAAGAAACAACTTCAGGGATATGTGCCATTGACTTCTACATGACCTTGACAGGTTTGAGATGGAGTATTTCTAACTCAAGATATGCTGGGGTCGCTGTGTCCCAGAGCTTTTGCTAATACATGAAATGCTGGGGCCACCACGTCATGAATTTTTGGGGTCACTTAAATGCTGGGGCCATTATCAGCAGGGCCGGCATTAGAAAACACATGGCCACGTACAACAATATTTTTTTTAACACATTGGTGGCTAGGGGTTTAAAAAAAACAAAAAACACACATTGGTGTTCAGTAGAACCGAACTTGTGGCTTCAGGGCTTCAACTTCAGTTCCTTTCATGACTTCCGATCTTTTTGCGGCTTCGGGACTTCAAGTTTGGCTCTTTTCGTGGCTTTCAGGTCTTTTTACGGCTTCGGTACTTCAACTTCAGCTCCTTTTGTGGCTTCAGGTCTTTTTTGCGGCTTAGGGACTTCGGGAAAGGGTGGCCCGGCTTTGGCGCTATCAAGGGGGGCCCAGCTATTTTGAAATGTGCAACACAGCCAGACCCCCTTTAGGCCTGGGCTTGGTACAGGAGTACCCCTGATGGCGGCCCTGATTATCAGTGATATAATTAGGTTGGACCCGCACATCTCTAAAGTGCAAATACATAAAAATGCAAAAAATGCATTTTGATGCCGTGACCTTTAATAAAAGTGGTTTTGCAGACAACTGACTGTCAGGAAAAGTGCAAATTTTCCATTGCACTCGTAGTTCTTATGCCCTTTGGCATTTTTCTTAAAGGGGACCCGTCACCCAAAAAAATTATTCAAAATCCTGTTTTATCAGATTAGTCAAGGTAAATTAACTTTAATTACACTATATAAATTATTTGAATCTTGTTTCCTTCAGTCTGGGATTTCAAAATTATAGCAAGCAGGCAGCAGCCATTTTGTGTACACTGTTATTAAGACAAGCCTTGCATCATCTCAGAATGTTGTTTGTGCACCAGAATGGGGGACCAGATGTCCATGCCCTGGCCACACAGTTATTTGGTAAAGAGAACTAGGGGAATGTGTGGGGAGCATTTACATCTAAGAAGTGCTGAATTGAAAGTGAAAGTAATTGTCTGCCCCGCCTCTATGCCACGGGCATAGAGGAGGGGCAGACAATATTTGATTGGCAGCTGAGATTTTTAAATGAGCTTACAACAGCTATGAATGCTTAAATAAAAAATAGAAATTGGATTTCAAGTTTAATTTGAAAAGGGCTTTTATTATACAGATTTTTGTGTCTGGGTGACAGGTCCACTTTAAAACTCAGTCGGTTCCCCACTGGGCTCCCTTGCAGTTTAGGTTCTGATTTCTCTATAATTACCCTGGACACTGTGTAATATATGTGTGGTCCATCTGCTTTAATATATTGGCTCAGTTACATGCGTGGTACCCCCTGGCGGGACTATCTTCAGGCATCAAGGTTCCACAAAACAGTAAGATGCTTTCACGTGAAACTGTTCTACCCGCTGATATATAAATATTATTACAATACGGTGTTATAAGGGGTTAAGAATTTGTTTATCACTGTCGCTCTGGAAAAACAGAAATTTCAGTGGCACAAGGAATTAATAGACATGCCCTGGTATGAAGGAGACAATCAAGCTCATTTTTGCTGTCAGCATCTCATTGTTGGTGTTTTTGTTATGAATGTCAGTGTGAGCCCCGGCAGCTCAGAGCCGCACATTCTGCCATCTGTGGAACCCAAGCAGCCTGTCTCTCCCAAGCCTGGGCGTGCGTTTATGATGGAAAAAGAACGATATTTCTTATTCGTACCAAATTCTTAGAGGAGTTGGGGAAATCAGGCAGCGTCTCCTCAAAACAATGCCGGATCTGTCCTGCACAGAAAGGGTTAATCCGCAGACTGTACCGGATTGTTGCACATACTGCTTGCCACAGTTCCTGTGCAGAATGAATGGAAGGGAACTCAGTCCTGTGAATCGCCTGCTTCACTTGCCATATAAGAGAGGCTGGGCAGCACCCATAGGAGCAGGTGAATTAATGAAATGGGGAGAGTGCATATGGCAGGTCTAACGTGCAGGTATTTCTTTGTCTCAGCAACGGGGTTCCACTTTCTCTGTGATTTCTCTACTGATCCCCCCACCCCTCTGTTCTGTGCCTCTGTGCTTATACTGATCAGCATGGAAACCCAACCTATAAACCCAACATGCAGAGACTCCACCAGCTTGTACATAATCTCCTCCTGCTTTACTGGGGAATATGCCCTATACTGTACCTGGGGCTCATCCCTTTGCTTTTCCCAAGAGGGTAGAAGCTTATAGTGGCCAGAGAATATTCCATCTTTGCTCATTTACATTTCAACATATGAACAAGAGCTGCCATACTTCTTCAGCTCATCAGTGGGGTGCAGGTTATTGGAGTTCAGCAACAACCGAAGAGCAACTGAATGGCAAATACTTATTAAAGAGTTATAGTTCAGCCTATGAAATTTACAAGCCCCTCCCTAACATATATGCATTATAAAAATATATGAAGGAATAAAAATTAACTCCCATGTTCCTATTCCCCAATACAGTGCTTCTCCTATACCCACATTAAAAGGGCTGTTCACCTTTAAATTCCAATTTTAGTATGATATAGAGAGTGATATTCTAAAGCAATTTGCATTTGGTTTTAATTTTTTATTATTTGTTATTTAGCATTTTATCCAGCAGCTCTCCAGTTTGCAAAGTCAGCAATCTGGTTGCTAGGGTCCAAATTACCCTAGCAACTATGCATTGATTTGAATAAGAGGCTGGAATATGAATAGGAGAGGGGCTGAATAGAAAGATGAGTAATACAAAGCAACAACCGAAGCAGCAATAACTATAAATGTGCAGCCTTATAGAGCATTTGAATTTAGATAGGGTCAGTGACCCCACATTTGAAAGCTGGAAAGCATCAGAAGAAGACAAATAATTAAAAAATTATAAAAAATAAATAAATAAATGAAGACCGTTTGAAAAGTTGCTTAGAATCAGCCAATCTATAACATGCTAAAAGTGAACTTTACAGGGGTTGTTCACCTTTAGGTTAACTTTCAGTACGACATAGAGAGTGATATTCTGAGACAATTTGCAATTGGTTTCCAATTTTTATTATGTGTGGTTTTTGAGTTATTTAGTTTTTTATTCAGCAGCTCTCCAGTTTGAAATTTCAGCAATCTTGTTGCTAGGGTCCAAATGACCCTAGCAACCATGCATTGATTTGAATGAGAGACTGGGATATGAATAGGAGAGGCCTGAATAGAAAGGAGTGATAACAAGTAGTAATAGCAATACATTTGTAGCCTTACAGAGCTTTTGCTTTTTAAATGGGGTCAGTGACCCCATTTACAACCTGGAAAGAGTCAGAAGAAGAAGGCAAATAATTCAAAACTATAAAAAAAGATATAATTAGGACCAATTGGAAAGTGACTTAGATTAGGCCATTATAGAAGATACTAAAAGTGAACTTAAAGGTGACCCACACCTTTCATATTTAGCAGCAGTGTTAGTGCCCCTTTAAGAAAGGGGAGGTAGCCTTGCTCATTACACATTCCTTCTAGCCCCGCCTATCTTTTTGCAAAGGCAAGCAGCACCAACGAGTAGCCAGGCTGGCCACGCCCCCTCACCCAGTCTCCGCCCCCTCTCATTGCCTCGCTCTAGAAGCAACAGACAAGTGTCAGAGCCTCAGAGAGCAGAGTGACAGCGGTATCAGTGCTCCGTGCAATTCCAGCGCCAGCTCCCGCCGGATCAGCATGATATGCAGTTGCACGCACAGACAGCATCGCCAGAGGCGCTAGCAGATAAACACGGCGCTTCCACTGCTGGTGGGTAAGGCGCAATCCTCGCTGTTGGCTGCTCACCATTGGGAGGGCTGCTAGTTAAGACAATTGGTTGCACTGGCATCACTCAACACTCATTAAGCACTTGCCATTGGATTACTAATTCCTGCACTGGGCAATGGCAGCGCCTCAGGTGGGTGAGATTGCCCCTATACATGCCACTATAACCCCTAAAGTCTATAGGTGGTACATTCCCTTTCATTCCTGCCTATAGGGCTCATTCCAATCGATGGGGGGGGGGGACCCACTATTCTGCTACAATATACTTTTTATTTGGTTGCACCTGTAGGTATTTCCCGGGCAGAGCCCCATCCTGAGTGCCCACACTTTACTAACGCGAGGTCTGCTTTTAATGATGATCGTGATGGTGCCCCATTACGATCTACATCCATAAAAGTATTATTAGCTTTCTGTTCCATGGAAAATATTACTATAATATTAATGTATGAGAAAATGTATATTGTTGTATGTTATGTTAGAAATATGTATTTTTTTATAACCTTAACAGGATTCCTTCCTATAGTGCAATGGGTTCCTTGATAGCTAATACCAATTCCTCTACAATATACTTTTTATTTGGTTGGACCTATAGGTATTTCCTAGCCCCGACTGCACATAAAAAAGTAATATCTTTATCAATAGCGAATAAATTCACCAGGTGCGGTTTCGCAGCAAATTTATAGTGAATAAATTCGCCAAAACTCCCGTGAAAATTCGCCGGCATCAAAAAGTTTTGGCCAGGTGGCGGAAAAGTTGCTTGCGTCAGAACCGGTGCGTGTCAACACTATTCGGACGCCCATTGACTTTAATGCCAGCGTCAATTTTCAAGTTTCCCCAATTTTTTTGCTATTTCTCAAACTTCATTGGAAATTCGCCAATTTTTTTGGCGAAACGGGAGAAGTTCGACCCATCATTATTTATCAACCCTAAGTGACAGTTCAGTCGCTAGATTGCCATGTTAGTGACTCCATAAGAAAGCGATTGTGCCACGCAGGGGCGCTGAGATTGACACTTGGACCATGAAGGCAATAAACTGGCTTGGGCAGTCTGATAGGTGGGTTATATATAGGGCATTGCCCGCATGATCAAACAGTTACATACTTGTATGTCTTGGGTATAATGGGGTGAATCTCTGGTGCTTACTCCCTGCTCCCTCTTCATGTGCCCCATGCCTGTCACTCTCACATTCCTGCCTTATCTACACTGTATGCACATTTGAATAGGAATCTGCTATATAGGTGTGGGTACCTCTATACTCCAATGTGCACTTATTCTGCATGATAATCTCCTGTATAGCAATGGGATCGATCACCCAGAATGCTTGGGAATTGGGGGTACCTTAAGGCTATTGAGATAATCCCAATAGGATTGTGTTGGCACCTATATGGGTTTATGCAACTTAGTTACCTTCAAGAACTCTATTTATGGCAGTGCCGAATTTCAAAGCTTTCTGGATAACAGATCCTATACCTGAGATGTATTTCTTTCACAAGTTGTTTCCTTTATTATTACTGCGTGTGTGTGGTGTTAAATGTGGGTAAATGCGGGTTTGTCCATTGAATCCTATCTACAGACTGTAATTTGTGCAGCTAAACCAGAGTCTTATTGTTGGGAAAGTTGTTTAACCAGTTACATATCCCAGTCAGTCTGTCACTCTTGGAATTTACAGTGACAAATTGGTTCTTATTTTAGGAGTATATGCCCTACTTTATTTATTGTGTTATTGGCCTTTTATGCCAATGGTAAAACAAGAGTAAGTCAATCATTTCATTATATATATGTATGTATACGAGACTTGATGGTGCACACCGTTAACCATGCTACCGCCCAGGTACTCGCAAGAACAATGTATAGAATATGCAGGAAATTACGGCACTCACTGGATCTTTTTCAGATGAAGCAAAAAATCTTTATTTAGCTCAATGTTTCGAACCCTCACAGGGTTCTTCGTCAGGAGTATAAAACAAACCACCAGGACCCACCACCCCATGAAATATACACACCACGGTAGTGTTTTGGCGCCAAGTTGCGTTGCTAGGCAACCGCCGTTACTACAGAACCGAGGGTCCTGGTGGTTTGTTTTATACTCCCGACGAAGAACCGAAACGTTGAGCTAAATGAAGATGTGTGTGTGTGTATTTATATATATATATATATACAGCGGCGTAACTACAGCTAACCGGGCCCCCCTGCAAAAAAATCTTCAGGGGCCCCGGCTTAGCTGCACGCACGCACGCACGTACCTGCATGCGCATCCGCTGACCTCCTTCAGCGCTCGCACATCTCCTGTCCTCCGATCCTCCCCGCCGCTCTGCCGTTAAATTACTTGTGGCGGTCGCCACAAAGGAATTTCAGTTCAGCAGACCCCTTGGTCCGGGCCCCTCTGTCCCCCGGGCCCCCCGCAACCGCGGGGTCTGCTGTATTATAGTTACGCCACTGTATATATATATATATATGTGTGTATTTATATATATATATATATATATATATATATATATATATATATATGTGTGTATGCAGGAAATAGCGACACTCACAGGACTTCTCTGATGCAAGAAAAATAATTATTTATTGAAACTCAACGTTTTGATCCCTCGCAGGGATCTTCGTCAGGAGAAAACAAGACAAACAAATATATACTTGTTATACTATCGTGGGCACCTGGGCGTTTCCTTCAGGGACTTGTTTTTATATATATATATATATATATATATATATATATATATATATATATATATATATATATATATGCTCATTTGCTCATTGTGGGTGCTGGTTATTGGAGTTCAGCAACAAACAAAGGGCAGCAGAATTGCAAAATATATATATATATATATATATATATACATATATATATATATATACATATATATATATATACATATATATATACATACATATACATATATATATATATATATATATATATATATATATATATATATATATATATATATATATATATATATATTTTGCAATTCTGCTGCCCTTTGTTTGTTGCTGAACTCCAATAACCAGCACCCACAATGAGCAAATGAGCAAAGATGGAATATTCTCTGGCCACTATAAGCTTCTACCCTCTTGGGAAAATGAATGGGATGAGCCAAGGTGCAGTATAGGGCATATTCCCCAGTAAAGCAGGAGGAGATTATGTACAAGCTGGTGGAGTCTCTGCATGTTGGGTTTATAGGTTGGGTTTCCATGCTGATCAGTATAAGCACAGAGGCACAGAACAGAGGGGTGGGGGGATCAGTAGAGAAATCACAGAGAAAGTGGAACCCCGTTGCTGAGACAAAGAAATACCTGCACATTAGACCTGCCATATACACTCTCCCCATTTCATTAATTCACCTGCTCCTATGGGTGCTGCCCAGCCTCTCTTATATGGCAAGTGAAGCAGGCGATTCACAGGACTGAGTTCCCTTCCATTCATTCTGCACAGGAACTGTGGCAAGCAGTATGTGCAACAATCCGGTACAGTCTGCGGATTAACCCTTTCTGTGCAGGAAAGATCCGGCATTGTTTTGAGGAGACGCTGCCTGATTTCCCCGACTCCTCTCAGAATTTGGTACGAATAAGAAATATCGTTCTTTTTCCATCATAAACGCACGCCCAGGCTTGGGAGAGACAGGCTGCTTGGGTTCCACAGATGGCAGAATGTGCGGCTCTGAGCTGCCGGGGCTCACACTGACATTCATAACAAAAACACCAACAATGAGATGTTGACAGCAAAAATTAGCTTGATTGTCTCCTTCATTCCAGGGCAGGGGGAGCTAACAGCATACAAGTGCCGCCAAAATTCAGTTTTTTTGTTGCAAATTCTTAAACCTTTCATAGGCATCTAATTGTAATATATATATATATATATATATATATATATATATATATATACATATATATATATATATACATATATATATATATATATATATACATATATAGATATATATATATACATATATATATATATATATATATATACATATATATATATATATATATACATATATATATATATATATATATATATATATATATATATATATATATATATATATATCAAAAAATCTTCTGACCAGCACTCCCTTTTAAAAGCTTAATTCTTTTATTATCATTTTGTTGTGTCCGACGTTTCGGTCCTCATTAGGACCTTTTTCAAGGACCTTTTTCCTAATGAGGACCGAAACATCGGACATTACAAAATGATAATGAAAGAATTAAGCTTTTAAAAGGGAGTGCTGGTCAGAAGATTTTTTGATGCATAAACAATCACCGTGCACCCCGCCATTGATAACTGCTTTGGAGTGCGGATACTCATTGGAAAAAGTATATATATATATATATATATATATATATATATATGTATATGTATCAGCAGCTTCATGTGAAAGCATCTCACTGTCTCCTTTGCTGTAGGTGATACTCCAATGATGCCTGAAGGTAGCACCCCAGCTCTCAGTCCTCAGGGGGTCCCATACGCAGAATTGAGCCATTACATTAATGCAGATGGACAACACATTTTCTCCAGATACTGGAAGCCTTCAGGTTCACCAAGGTAAGGTCCTTGGCATGACTGGAAAATGCCTCTTGTTTCTGGCAGTGAAACAGTTAAGCTGGAGCCTCTAGTTGGGGGCACAAACTCATTATCATTATATTGTGCCTGGGTGATACCAGTAACTCATGTATCAAAGGGGTTGCTCACATTTGAATTCTCAGTATTTGCAATTGGTTTTCACTTGTTATGGTATTAGAATTATTTTTGTTCAGCAACTCTCCGGGAATTTCAGCAGTTATTTGGTTGCTAAGATCCAGTTTACCTTAGCAACCAGGCAGTTGCATGAAAGAGAGACAGGAAGATGAATAGGAGAGGGCTTGAATAGTGAGAGTAGTAATAAAAAGTTACAATAACATTTTAGCCACACAGAGCAAATAGTTTTTCGGTACCCCCCCCCATCTGACAGCTGAAAAGAGTCAGAAGAAGAAAAAAATAAAGACCAATTGAAAAGTTGCTAAGAATAGGACAATCTATAACATATTAAAAGTTAACTTAAAGGGGAACACCCCCTTGTACATTATAAATGGGCATAATAATCATTCTGAATTGTGATCATGACGTGGGTGCCATTCGTTTTAACTTAAATTAAATCCACTGTCAGTTGTAGATGAAGTGTAACGACCTGCTCTGGAACCGGCACCGATCATGTTTTCTTTTCTCCTGCAAACAAAGCCAACAGGGATCATTTGTTAATAACTGAGCTATTTTTACCCCCTTTGGTGTGTTTGCTTCTTGACTTGTGGAAAACTCCCTGCTCAGTCTATTGCTATTATATATATATATATATATATATATATATATATATATATATATATATATATATATATATATACACACACCGGTATGGAACCTGTTATCCAGAATGCGCGGAACATGGTGTTTTCTGGATAATGGATCTTTCTGTAATTTGGATGTTCATACCTTAACTCTACAATAAATAAACCTAATAGGATTGTTTTGCTTCCAATAAGGATTAATTATATCTGTGTTTGGATGAAGTACCGGGTACTTTTAGTGTTTTATTATTACAGAGAAAAAGGGAATCGTTTTAAAAAATTCTGATTATTCTATTATAATGGAGTCTATGAGAGACAGCCTTTCCGTAATTCGGCGCATTCTGGATAATGGGTTTCCGGATAACAAATCCCATACCTGTACTAAAGACTCTGAGCTAAGAGCCTTAGAAAGTGAAGGTTTGCTTTCTAGAAATGATACAGAAAATGACTAGCCATTTTGAGCACCTCATTCACAAAATCACAATGACTGAATGCTCAGTATATTCGTTTAAATAGATTACATGAATGGCTGGAAATGTAAAAGCTTATTTACACCTATTTGTACCAACCTGGAATATTGCGGTAGCGCTTTAATTCCTGGTACAGGTATGAGACCTGTTACCCAGAATGCTCGGGACCTGGGGTTTTCCAGATAACGGATCTTCCGTAAATTGGATCTTCATACCTTAAATCTACTAGAAAATCATATAAATATTAAATAAACCCAATAGGCTGGTGTTGCTTCCAATAAGGATTATTTATATCTTAGTTGGGATCAAGTACAAGCTACTGTTTTATTATTACAGAGAAAAAGGAAATCATTTTTAAACATTTGGATTATTTTATTATAATACACAAAAGCCATGAATATCTTGTAAATTAAACGGTGAGTAGTGATCTCATCAGTTATAAACGGTGAGTAGTGATCTCATCAGTTATAAACGGTGAGTAGTGATGTCATTTCTGTCACATGACTGAAACTTGTGTATTATAATAAATAAAGTACCCCCTGTTGCAAAATATGAGGATATTAGAAGTTACCTCTGAGTTCCATGACCTGTATAACCTCAGCCTTCAGCCTCGTGTTTTTATATGGTCATGAAACTCCTTGGTAACTTATAATATCCTTGTAATTTACAAGAGGGGGTACTTTATTCACTATATAATGAAGTCTATGGGAGATTACTTTTTCGGGGCTTTGTGGATAATAGGTTTCTGGCTAATGGATCCTATACATGGACTTTGTTTTTTTTGTGATCATTCGCCAAATGTGCAAGTGATCTGAACACAGGAAAAAGTGGGATTTGGCCGATCAGGATAACTCCGACAGTGTGGGCTGATGGGAAATCAATGAAAACCGGCTGTGCTGGCACATGGAATAAATAAAGGCAGCATCGAGGGCAGTGGAGTTCTTCTTCCACCCCTATAGGGGCCCCTGTGTAGCGATTTTTAGATATTTTTGAAATTTACTGTTTATAGATTTTTATTACATTGTAATCTTTTGTGCATAGGGCCCTCTAATCCTGTTCTTACTCTGTAAAACCTTGTTTGTTAAATTTTTGTAAGATCCTTGTTCGTTCTAAAGTAATGTAAAGCCACTGTATAATATGCTGGCGCTGTATAAATAAATGATGATAATGATGATGAAATGTACATCCAAGACTGTTGTTGTACTACAACTCCCAGCATCCTGTTAACATCACCTACTTATGGTTTTTACCCCCATATATCGGGGCCACAGCTTTTCTTGTATGCTTGGGGACCAAACATCTCTAGGTGTGCCAAGATGTCACTAACTTTCGCTCTCACTAAATCGAATTCTCCGACACAGGGGAAAATCAATAGCACCAGCTGGAACTATGTTCTGTTCTATTTTAAACCTTGTAACAGAAATGAACGAGAAGCTAAATCTGTTTACCTATAGGCAGGTGAGTGGGATACAGCCACCAATCATTTCTGCAGACAAATATGAAATATTATTGAATGATTAGCTTTCCTATTCTGTCTCTTTTCTCTGTCCTGTCTGGTTGGCAGGGTCACTGACCCTGGCAACCAAAACACAGTTTGAGTCTTCAACTTTCTTACTATTCTTATTTTGCATCGCTTATTTTTCTTTTTTAGACCCTCCACGCTTATATTCCGTCCGTTTTCAGCGTCGGAATGGGGGACTAGGGCCCACTGGGGCTGCTGCCTTTGGGGCCCCACACCCCCTGGACCCCCAGCCTCAGCTATGAGGTCCACCCATGAGGAGCTGCGCGGAGATCAGGGGACAGCACGGCGGGAGTAGGTCTGGGTCGGAGGGGCCCACCAGGTTTTTTCCCGCTGGCCCTGCCTAACCCTGTCCAGTTTGATAGAGTTATGGAACACCTTACTGACTTCTAATAGCCTTACATTTTACTGTAGTGGCTACATCAGCTCCTATATACATACACAGGGAAAAGAAGAAAACAAAACTCAGGGTACACCGTCCCTATAAATAAGAGCATAAAAGGGGCGTGAACTGACAGTGTTAAATATTTAAAGCAAACAGCTGCTTTGTTTCGGCACTCCCAGTAACATAACAACAGTTGCTCTGAATGCAGCCACAAAACCAGTTCCCCTTATCAATGTCAAACAAATATAACTTCTACTTTATCCATTCCTCTTTCTGTGTCTGGTAAAGTTATTCTCTTGAAATGTCATGTCAGGGGATTCATCTGTAATGGAAGGATCTCCAACGACAACTTCTGCTACACGGTGACTTGTGTAATGACTTATTTTGCTATTCTACTTTTATTGGACACACACTGAATGTCAACTCTACTACGATAGGCACCATTTCTCCCTACTATACCTGCTATCCCACAGTCACACCCCCTTCCCAGAGACTATTATCCACTGTTACTATAGGCACCATCTCTCCCTACTATACCTGCTATCCCACAGCCACACCCCCTTCCCAGAGACTATTATCCCACTGTTACAATAGGCACCATCTCTCCCTACTATACCTGCTATCCCACAGGCACACTCCCTTCCCTGAGACTATTATCCCACTGTTACTATAGGCACCATTTCTCCCTACTATACCTGCTATCCCACAGTCACACTCCCTTCCCAGAGACTATTATCCCACTGTTACTATAGGCACCATCTCTCCCTACTATACCTGCTATCCCACAGCCACACTCCCTTCCCAGAGACTATTATCCCACTGTTACTATAGGCACCATCTCTCCCTACTATACCTGCTATCCCACAGCCACAGTCCCTTCCCAGAGACTATTATCCACGGTTACTATAGACACCATCTCTCCCTACTATACCTGCTATCCCACAGCCACGCTCCCTTCCCAGAGACTATTATCCACTGTTACTATAGGTACCATCTCTCCCTACTATACCTGCTATCCCACAGTCACACTCCCTTCCCAGAGACTATTATCCCACTGTTACTATAGGCACCATCTCTCCCTACTATACCTGTTATCCTACAGCCACACTCCCTTCCCAGAGACTATTATCCCTCTGTTACTATAGGCACCATCTCTCCCTACTATACCTGCTATCCTACATCACTTCTAAATTAAGATCAAATGAAAAAGGGATGTCAAATGTAAAAGCCAATGGGGTTCCCCACATTAAATGTGGCAGACACTACAGCTGTATGAATGGGCACTATAGGATGAGGAATCATGTTAACTGTAAAAAGGAAGATGATGAGATATGGTTGGTGGATAGAGACTTATAAAATAGATTATTAAGTAGGTTGAGTGTTGGCTTCAGTAAGTATGAAATGGCTACTAAAGATGGAGCAAGCTTCAAACAGCTTACCATACCCCATATGTAATAAAAGGCACCCAGGAGCAGTAACCCATAGCAACCAATACAACATTTGCTTTTAAACAGATGACCAATGAATTCTACCTGCTGATTGGTTGGCGTAGGTTACTGCACCTGGGCAAATTTAGTGCATTTTATTACATAACCCCCATGTGATCATTATTGCACTTATTGTAGTTGATATTAATGATGAAACAATTGTGCTGGCCTGGGTAACTGGATGTCAAATAAAGTTTACTACATCTGTGTAAATGGAAAAAAATAATAGATTGACCCATCATAAATCAGTAACAACACGTTGATATTACCTGCTTAGTATGATTCCTCCCAGACATGCCGCAATTTAGCAGTTTGTTGCTTGGTCCACACAAACCTGGGGTCCACATTTATAGATATCTTCTGTGTGCAGGGTGTCAGTGGGGAATTCTGTGGGAAGATTGAGGCACTAGAGCTAAATTGCAGGAGGTGTCCCCTAAGTTAAAGAAAGTTGCTGGGGCATTTTTGGAGGCTGAGTCACTACGAGCCAGGATTGGATTGGGGAAACACCTGGGGCCTTATGGGCTGGTGCCCAGGTCTGCTCCCTGAAACTGAAACTCCATCCCTGGTCACAGCTGAAAGGAGGAAGTAAAGGTATGTAGCATGTAGAGGGGGGAGAGGGATGGAGGCTTTTGTGGGGTTGTTACTAGTGAATATAGTGAAGGGGCCTCTGAAGTAGCAGCCCTGGTGGGCCCTGGACACCCCGGTCTGACACTACTATGGGCCCATGCAGTGTCTGACTGGCCCACTGGGATACCAGGAAAAGTCCCGGTGGGCCAAGGTGTCAGTGGGCCCTCATGCTGCTAAACATTTGGCCTATTTCATGGTCATTCCCTATTTTTATGAGAACAAAGTGGCTAAATCGATGGAATAATAGGTTATAGTATTATAGTATGTAAAGAAAAGACACTAGGAGAATAGAGGTTGAGTGAGGACAGGAAGAATAATAATACTGAGAGTGGGCCCCTGGTCTAAGATTAATTGGTGGGCTCCTAGTCAAAGGTTTTTGGGTGGGCTCCTGGTGTCCCAGTCCGACACTGGGCCCATGTGAAGGTGTCCTCAATAGGTGGCAGTGTTTTTGTTTTTTTTAGTATAGGGAGGCACTAAGTACAGTAAGTGCATGTGTCCCCTTACTACAAGGATGTCAGTAAAGGTTCCTTCGGAAGCACTGAGAAGGGCCCTGTATTTAACACCTGTTCACCGTTAAGCTTTTGTGCATAGAAATGTGCATAAGTGGCAGTTG